>JAZGUH010000259.1:0-677875 GCA_037893225.1 Hippasteria phrygiana
CCACATCATGATGCCATCAAGGGCACAAGAGGAATCATTCTCCGCAAGCAGATGAATCAAAGATTATTTTCTGTTGCTCAGCTTTTAATCGTAAAGGTCCCATGAAATGGGATTTAAAAAAAATGAAAGTCGCCCGATACAAGGCTAAAAGTCACTCTATAGGTAAAGGGCTACAACAGAGGTGGTAGTGTTGGCCACGTTTTAGGTTGCCAGCCCCGCCCCCCCCCCCCCCCCCGCCCTTATGATTTTGGGTCTAAATCTAAATAGAGGATAAATCTTCAATAAATACCAAATAGATTATCCCAATTTTCAGACCTATATAGACCCACACCATCCACATGTACATCCAATTTATCGTCACTTTCAATCTTTGCCATTCTGAAGACGTAATATTTCTTGGATTTCGCAGATACTGTAAGTGATGTCACAAGAGAAAATTTCGTGCCTGGTATGTGTATAGCTGATAGGACCATACAAATTGATGGATAGGCCTATGGGGTATTTTCCCGTGGTTAATATTATAAATATTTGTGTTTCTGCTTTATTTGAGTCCTTAGCAGCCAGTTAGTTAAAAATAAATTTACGTACGAACTGCTACAATAAGTGGAATTTTGACTTTTTGTAGTGTAGCGTCGTGCCAGTACACACAGTCATGTAAACGGGTGCAATCGTGGACCTCCCATTGTTCCTCTTTTGTTTATACTCTAACTTTTTCGGAAGGCCTCCCATTGGTTTTGTACACGATTTTCAATCGTGGACGTTATGTCAAACGTGGACCCCTTTGTCTACGCTCGAATTCTTTTGTCCTAGGTCCACGATTGCCGGCATATACAAACTCTAACTTACTGTGTTAATTGCCATCATAGCAACAGCGCCCTCACATGTCAGGAAATAGCTTGAATATTTTGACTAGTGAAAAAGAACACATCATAATCAAGCCCACAAGGAAATTCCTATAAGCTTACTCATTCAGAAGCATTTTTATATTTGTGCAATATTCTTTGAGAATGATTTCGTGTGAACTACGGCATCAAACCCCTGACTCACTGTTTCCACTTTTCACGATAAATATGAATTTCACTATTAAATAACAGCTTATTGAAATCACCTAAAAAAACCACTATAGCTAAAGGTTTACGATCAGGTGATAGGGCTGGCCACATTTTGAATTGCCAGCCTACCACCCTTATGGTTTTCCTGGGCCCAGATTTAAATACAGGATAAATCTTCAACAGATACCAAAGAAATTATCCTTTTCCCGACCTATAGAACCGTCGATGAGACCAACTCACCTCCCTGTGATAAAACAATTGAGCTACAAAACCAGCTCCCTGATTGTATATTCTAGGGTAGAAGCTTTCACCCCAAACACTTACCCCAACTATGCCCAAACATACCCAAACTCAAGAAATACCCACAAACCATAGTCCAAGCCTGTTTAAAATGGTGTTCATTATACAGACGATTCCCGAATTGACGAAAATAGCACTACCAGGTTTGAGTTAATAAATGAAATGAAATGACTGTGCTGAGCGAGACGAAACTATGATAATGTGGTAGGGAAAAGAAGGTAAGGGAAAATTACAACATTGCAAATTGATGACCAAAATAATACGGTAGTGAAAATGTGTTGACCTCAGCTTCCGGTCAGTCTGTCATTCACCTAATGAAGACTAACAGTGTGCAGTCGAAACGTCGCAGTCCACATCATTGGCTGGGTTCGGGCGGTCTGTGGGGCCAATTTCATAAAGCTGTTAAGCACACAAATTTGCTTAGCATGCAAATGCTTCCTTGATAAAAACTGGATTACCAACCAGATTTCCATGTGTGGAATATTACTTTTGACTGGCATTCAGCTGTTGTTTGCTTAGAATGAAAATTACATGGACTTTTGGCTGGTAACCTGTTTTTACTAAGCAAGACATTTTTATGCTAAGCAAATTTGTGTGCTTAACAGCTCTATGAAATTGGCCCCTGTTCTTGACACGCGAAACTTGTTCTTGCAAAACCCCGATGGATAGGTGGTGTGTGATCCTGTTCCGAGTGCAATGTTCTTGAGTCGCGTTCCCGCCGTTCGAGCGCGAGAACGAGTTTCGCGTGTCAAGAACAGACCTGCGCGAACCCAGCCTTTGAATCGTGATCATGAAGTTGATTGGGGTGGGGGGGGGGGGGGGGGGGGGGGGGGTGGGGGGGGTGATGCATCCGTTCCCGGTTCATTCACTGATGATCAGTAAGATGTAGGACTACACCTTTAGCGTGCGTTCTTCTTAAAATCTCACAATTTTCGAAAGAGACTCTCTGAAACTTGAGGGAAGGTAACTATCTAAAGACCGGTTTATACTTTACGCGAATGGAAAAGCGAAGTGAATTTCGTACCGCCAATCCGCCATCAACTGCCGTTACCCTGAAAAATTTGCTTTGCCCTTAAACGAACCATGGAGGAAGGATATCCTTCCTCCATGAACGAACCGGGCTTATAAAGATGACACAATGCGGGCAGAAATCATGTCCGTTTGCAGGGGAACTACATCCTACTACCGTCACCGCAGCCATCTCACGGCATCGCTTTGAAGTCTGTTCCATCCAGGGGGAGCATTCAATTCTATTCGGTGGAAACCAACCAAGAAGAAGAAGAAGAGAGATAGCTGGTCGTTGTGGTAGGATTTTATGTGTGTTTTGTTTGCAATGCAACAACTTCAAAAACTCATCAGACACGTTCTTAAAGAGAGCGCTAAACCGCGAAAACCAATTCTGTGAAAATGGCCAAAACGTTTTCTTGCTTAACGCTGGATTAGAGCCGTTTATTACCCTGCACCCACTTGCAACATTTTACAAAAACAAATGGCTAAATTAACAAAGACGGATGGACCGCATCCACCTTTATTAGTTGACCGTGCTCTCAGATTACGTAACGCAGAAGACTAGTATAAGAGTTACGTGAAATTAGCAAAATACTGCCCGTGTTTCACTGTTTCTGTTTACAATACAGGGGCGGATCCAGGATTTTTTGCGGGGGGGGGGGTTCTGAAATTTGCCCAGAAAGGTAACTCCCAAAATGATTCGTTTGCAAAACAAATTTACAAGCGGGGGTGGGGGGGGGGGGGGGGGGGGCGTTTAACCTACTTTTTTTGTTTCTGTAGGGTTTCTTAACCAAATTTTCATGTGATGTATGTTGCTTGTCGCTGGTATCAGCTGCTTTGTTTTCTTGCTTAGCATAAAAACAACATGAGGTTTGAGCTGGAAACCTGTTTTACTAAGCGAGACTTTTTGTGTTAGCAAGTTTTTAAGCTTAGCAGCTCCGTGAAATTGGCCTCTGATTTCACGCGCAAAGGCCTATATTTGTGTAACTTGTTACTTGTGAGGGATAATTCTGTTAATTTCATCAACATCTTTTTTTGGACTGTCCGTGTAAATTCTCTACACAAGCTAATGGCAACATCTACTATTTGAAACAATCCCACGAGGCCAAAAATATAGTACAGGTTACATTTTGTAATGAGACTTTATTTTACAATAATTAGTCGTGTCCACTAAAACAAACTTGTTTCCCAAGTCATCTACCCGTTTGTTGTGTTGTATTGTTTGTGTGTACATGTTGTGTATTGTTTTGTGTATGTGTAGTAGTGAGACCCGTGTATACATGTTTATCAAATTTATTTTAATACTCACTTTGTACGTTGAATGGCTTCATCAATGGTTCATGATACACCAGTAATTGATCCTAACTTAGATCCTGATGTTAATCTAGATATGCCTGATATTGCTTGTGAGTATTATGATCAGGACCAGTTCTTGGATCATTTTTCGCAAGCAGAATATTTTAAATGTCTGCATATTAATGCTCGTAGCTTGGCATGCAGCATATCTGATATTCAGCAGTATCTTAATATCCTGGGTAATAATTTTTCTATTATTGGTGTTTCTAAAACATGGTTGAAGAGAATATTGATGATCCCTTGGTTAAACTCAATGGTTACCCGGTATGTCATGGAAGGTTTTTGTAGACAACACAAGCGAGGAGGCGGCGTGGCATTTTACATAAAAGATGATCTCATTTACAAGACTCGTCATGATCTTTGTCCTAATACTGAAGACTTTGAGTCTTGTTTTATTGAAATTGAGAACTCTTCATCAGGTAATATCATAGTTGGGATTGTATATAAACCCCCTGATGTTTCATGTTCTAACTTTACTAATTCCTTTAATGATATATTAGTTCAAATACAAAACGACAGGAAACGGGCGTATATTATGGGTGATTTTAACATCAATTTATTGCATTATGATACAAGTAGTAGTATTAAAGATTTTATTAATACGTTGTCATCTAATTCTTTCTTTCCGCTTATCAACAAACCCACTAAAATAACTTCCGATAGTGCCACGCTCCTTGATAACATCTTTACCAATGAGTATTCTGATCACAGATGCGGTATTTTAATTACTGACATAAGTGATCATCTTCCTGTGTTTGCAGCTGTAAATAATTATTCCAGAAATACTTTCATTAAATTGAATAGGCCTACTTCTAGGCGTGACTTCAGCGACACTAATATTCAGCATTTTATTCAAGATCTTTTTGATACTAATTGGGATTACATCACTAATTCTGATAGTGTCAATGATTCGTACTCACAGTTCTTAGCGTCTGTTCTTCATTTATATAACAAGCATTTTCCTGAGAGAGAAATTAATACTCGTTTTAACAGGAACAAGTCGCCTTGGTTAACTGAAGGAATATATAATTGCATTAGGAGAAAAAAATATCTGTACAGAAAATATCTTGACAACCCAACAGATTATAATAAGCATACACTCAATATAGAAATATCCTTACTGGATTGATAAAAGGTGCTAAGAAGAATTATTTGCACCACAAATTAAACAGTGAAAGAAATAATATTAAAGGCACATGGAGACTTATTAATTCCTTGTTGAATAAATCTAGGGCCGATTTCCAAACCCCATGCAGCTTATAGGCTCCGTCTCCGGCTCCATCACCATTGCCAAACTGCATGAACGAAGCCAAAGACGGAGACGAAGCTGGGGTTTAGAAAACGGCCTTTAAGTCTAATACTAATTCGTCTTATTTTGTGCATAATGTGTAAATAGTGATGATGCAAACAGTATTGCTAACAATTTTAATGATTACTTTGTAAACATTGGAAATAGGATTGCCAGCAACCTTCCATTGTCTGATTGTTCTTATCATTCTTTTCTGGGAGACAGGTGTTCTCATTCTTTATTTTTGAATCCTGTGATTAACACATTCCCTAATGGTAAAGCCCCATGCTGGGATGGCTTGAGTTCTTTTGTTATTAAAAAGGCCCTAGCTATAGCACTTGCTCTACTTTTTAATCAGTCAATTTCCAAGGGAGTTTTTCCTGATAAATTGAAAATTGGTAAAGTGGTTCCTATATACAAAAATGGTAGTAGACATGAGTTCACTAATTATAGACCTATTACTATTTTACCTGTTTTTTTCAAAATTATTTGAAAAACTTGTGTTCAGTCGTATGATTGCATTTATGAATAAGTATGGCCTCTTGTCTCAATCTCAATATGATTTTAGAGCCAACCGCTCCACGGAGCTGGCTATTCTTGATGTGTTAAGTAAAATTATTGATGCCTTTGAGAACAAGCATGCAGTTTTCTGTTGGTATTTTCCTGGACTTGCCCAAGGCCTTCGATACTGTGAATCATGACATCCTTTTAAATAAATTAGAGTATTTTGGTGTCCGAGGGCTGGCCTTGGACTGGTTCAAGAGTTATGTATCAGATAGAAGGAAGTTTGTTTCCTACAATTCCCAACATTCTTTAGAGCAGTCCATCTCTTGTGGATTCCCTCAACGCAGTGTGTTAGGTCCACTACTATTTATTATGTATGTCACGGGTTTTCCCTTTTGGGTCCCCGTTATAATTTGATACCGGTTCACGGTCGACAAAATTAAAAAATATAGAATTACGAATTTCAGGCCGATTATACAGTCAGTTCAATTTAATGCCTCGAAACCTCAAGTGCAAAGGACAACACATTGAACTTCAAAATCAACAATAACACTGATTAATATACAAACATAACAAATGGAAAATAATTCGAACCAACGCGATCCGCGGGAAAACTGAACAGCTATATAGTACACACGAGTACACAGTCCAATCGGTGAACGCGAATAGTTCAAGGAAGAGGGAGATGAAGTCTGGAGTATCCAAGGAGAAGAATGACGAATTGAAGAAACTAGATGAACTTGAAGAAGTAGGGGCGAGAAGAACTGGAAGAACTTGGGGAAGAGCATATCACAGCAAAACAAATGGCACAGCAACACGTCTGACACAGGTTAGCGGTTGGGCTTGTCTCGAGGAAGACACTCTCCAACGGGCAGCTAACACAGAGTAGAACAACAACCTGTGTTGAGAGTGGTGGGGCAAAATTCGTGAAAAGTGGCGATCCCGTAAAGAGCTTGGAGAACGGTCTGTTCTACACCAATAGCAGTAAACGGAAATTATTTCTACTAGGATTATTTAATTATTAATCCTAAATAACAAAATCAGTAACCCAAAAATTAACACAAGCCTAAATAATAACAACTCAAATTATCCTTCACTAAATAATAAAACAAGATGACATAATTAATAATTTTAAACCCGCTTTCCTAACATGAGCCAAAATGCAGTCTTGTTTACAAAAACAAAGTGAATGGTGAAACGATTAGTGCTGGCTCATAGGAGGTCAAATAACTTCTAGAAAGAGCTGGCCTGGGCTATAGCCCGGCGGCGCACGTATGCCTTGTGCATAATGAACGACCGATTTATGACCACACAGTCAGTGCTGCCACTGAACTTACAAGGCCATTCTGACAAGTGGTCACAGCTAAGTTAAAGGGTCAGTGCTGAAGTTGCCACACAGAAAATAATGTGAATGGATTGGTTATACAATTAAAGGTGAAATCGAATATGGCTCGTCGTCTAGAACAGGAATAACTACTCTAAAGATTTTAACTGAAACGATATATATGAAACAGAACTCTATAAGTTTGACCTGAATATAACTAGCAAATTAATGTTCACGAAACCTCATCAGACATTCAATTAATATAACAGATAAATGGAATGCTAAACTAAACAAATTAAATATCAAGCAATCTAGTGAATGTCGTTGGGTGCAAGATTATGTCCGAGCAATATATTATGACGTGAAATCATAATCGTCTTTGACTTTAAAATCAAAGATTTCCGAACAATATCAATATCCATCAACCCTAACTTTCAAACACACATTTCCAACTTCTATACAATTTGGAGGAAATTGCATAGGAATCATAATAAATCTAATAAGTGAATAAGACGCTATGGTGACCAATGAAATTGATCAGTGGAATAATGTCAAACTCCTCGTTAGACTTGAATGCAACAAAAGGTTATCGTGGAAGAATCAAATAGAACAATTCGCAATAAAATCTCAAGTTTGGAATCAATCCAATTGATACTCGACTAAATGTGAGAAATATCTCATCGGCTCATCGTCAACCATGCCGGTTGAAAGGAAAAATGATCAATACAATTGCTCTATACAACATGACGAATTTATAAGAAGAAATGAACACTATCCTGCATAATATAATGCCTCTTAAGTTTAACAACTTAATAACTATAATTTAGGTAATATATCCTATTCTTGTATATAGAGATGAAAGAATACAAGGAAAACTCACCTGTGTTGAGAGTGGTGGGGCAAAATTCGTGAAAAGTGGCGATCCCGTAAAGAGCTTGGAGAACGGTCTGTTCTACACCAATAGCAGTAAACGGAATGCCACATCACCACAACCACTCGAAACACGAGGCTGGCCAACCCGAATTCCCTTACTCGGCAATAAATAACCATGTCTGACCAGGGTGGGTTACCTTGGAATAATAATGAGGGGCGTCTAGGGGGGAATGGACATTGGAGTAACTGTTCCACAAAAAGTAATTTTTAGGGGGTCTTACATGTATATCAATGATATGTGTAGTTCTTCTGATGTCATGTATTTTTGTCTATTTGCAGATGATACTAATCTAATCTACAATCACCATAATGTGGATACAGCCATCAAAATTTTTAATGTTGAACTTGTCAAAATAAGTGGATGGCTTGTATAGACGAAAATCTCACTTGGAATTACCACATTGATGTTTTGTGTAGTAAAATTTAAATAAAATGTTGGTATTATGAACCGTTTGAAGAATTTTGTACCTCAAAAATATTCTTTTAACATTGTATAATTCCTTTATTCTTTCATATTTAAATTATGGTCTACTTGCCTTTAGGGGATCTTCAAGTGTACATGGTTTCAACAAACTTTTTACGTTGCAGAAGAAGGCTGTTCGTATTGTGAATAATGCAGGGTTACCTTGATCATACCAGTCCTTTATTTGCTAAACTTAATATTCTGAAACTTAATGATCTTTATTACTACAGATTGGGTACATTCATGTTTAAATACACTCACAATATTATGCTTCCTCAATGTTTTCACCACCTATTTTCATCTACTTCTTCTGCTCATTCATACGGAACACGTAGTTCAACGAAAGGTGATCTGTTTGTGAGACAATGTAGAACTTCACTTTTTATAAATAGTCCATTTCAACGTGGTGTCATATACTGGAATGAACTCAACATTGATTTGAAAAAGTGTATACTGTGGTTTCATTTGCCCAAAAATTGAAGAAATCGATGATCAACACTTGATGCTAACCTATTGTGTTTTTTTTTTTTACTGATTTGCTTAGTTATCATGTAACATACTGTACCGGGTCTCACTCTCTATTGTCCTGACTTTGTCCGTGTGTAGTTTTTGTCCTGTCCCAGGGAAAGATACAAAAACATTGCTTCAACGTTTTCCTGCATGTTGACATCTTGTAATGCTTTCCATTACGTATTGTCTTTGAAGAACGCTCTGTATATACATATACATATTTTCTCCTTTATATGCATATATGAATTGTTACTGAGGATGTCAATGTGAAAATAAATATCGAGTTGATTGATTGAGTAAGGACAGAACTAATATCTGAGCACACGCACTGAAGTTGTTTTCCAGTAAGTAAAAATAATAGTTTCCGGCGTCCCCACCAAAAACTTCCGCCTGCTCGAGGCGTAACTGTCCCGTGGCGACAACTCGGCACCGGGCTCTGCGTCGCCCAACTCCCGGTGAGTCGATGATGGTGAGACGGTGGTGACAGCGGGGACTACGGACGGATCGAGTCTCACCGCGAGTCCCCCTCAGGCGACGAGAGTTGAGGATGATTCAGAAACACCTCAAGCACGAAGCCGTCTTTGAAGATCTGCTCCCTCTAAGGGCTTTCCGCTGTGTCCGTGCTGAAATTGCTGTTGTGATGAGTTCGTATGCACATGTTAACTGAACATGGCAAGTGAATGACTAGAGTGGTTCTAATCAAGAGAATAACGCAGGGTGCACGGGGAGTTTGAGATCTTTTCCCCCAAAGGAAAATCGTTTACGAACGTTGTGCACAGACTGTGGAAGCCTTGTGATTTTCTGTTAAAAATGAACAGGGGGAATGGGACGAAGTGATTTCGACAACGTGCGTCCAAAATCACACCCTGCTCTATTCAAAATCACATCTGAACGATTACAAATCACATGTAAACTATTGTTCCACCTTGACAAAGAGTACATTGTGATTTCTGTGTTTTACAGCTTAAACCTCATTGTGATCCTGGGCTCTGGGTGTGAGTTTGGACCATCATTGTTATAATCACATGCGTCTAACACTCTATGAACATGTAACAAAAGAAAACGGTGCACTAACAATGAACATCCATTGTTGGCACTAGATCCATTATTACTTGTTCACAGTGTATGTAATGCCCCCGTTAATTTTTAACAGAAAATCACACAGTGGCGTCACCGGATGGGAAGGGATGTCTCCAGTTGAGACATGTGCCCCCGGGTTCCCCCTACTGGGAAATTTAAACGCGCCCAAAAATTGAAGCCTATTGTACTTTCTCTCTGAAGTATCCCCCATTAAAGACTGGTCAACTCTTGGCGCTGGCCGGGTCTGGGCGGGGTGGGTATACGCCGAGCCGATGCATTTCTTGCGTTTTTTTTACCCGAGTACTGTATTCTTCTATAATACGGACGACCCGCCTAACCGGAAGTGTGAAGGTACATCTTGCGCTGCAGTTTGTGGGACAGTTTGCGTCAATTTCCACAATGAATGCTCCCGCGGCCTGGCAGGAAAACCTGTTTGCGCATGCGCAATTGCATGGATGACATACTCGTTACGAGAACACACTGAGCACGCTTTATGCACCGGTTTTGAGTTTTTCTTGCGGAGACTAATATTAACCCATCAGCCGATTGACCAATTCTGAAAGTCTAGCCAGGTTAAAATTAAAAATACCGCCGAGGACATATTGAGACAATTCAGGTTGGGTTCTGGGAAAAGCCAATTCGCTGTCACGAACAAATATTTAATGATGACAATCTGAAAATTCTAAACGTTTGCCAAGAAAGATGCGGACAATATGTTCACAACTTTGAAAACAATTTCAAAGTCTGGAAAAGTCTGATAAAATCCGGAAACCAAGGGGAAACTCTACTTTTAATTTCCAACATAAAGTGGGGAAATCTTATTTTCCCTAACTTTTAAAATCACTCGAACCTGTATGGGATATGCGAGGCAATGATTAATCAAAAGTTTAAACGCGGTGCTGTCGTTATTGACTTCTTGTTGTTTGCATGTGTTTAGTTAGATATTTAGGGTAGCTTGTAGCCTCATTTTAAATAGCTTGTAGCCTCATTTTAAATAGTTTGTAGCCTCGTTTTAAATAGCTTGTAGCCTCGTTTTAAATAGCATGTTTATGTAGCTTGTAGCCTCATTTTAAATAGCTTGTATCCTCGTTTTAAATAGCTTGTAGCCTCGTTTTAAATAGTTTGTAGCCTCATTTTAAATAGCTTGTAGCCTCATTTTAAATAGCTTGTATCCTCGTTTTAAATAGTTTGTAGCCTCATTTTTAATAGCATGTTTATGTAGCCTGCAACCTCATTTTAAATAGCATGTAGCTTCATTTTAAATAGCTTGTAGCCGCATTTTATTTGGCTTGTAGCCTCATTTTAAATGGCTTGTTAATTTGTTGTTGAGCGGGGGAATCACCTTTAGGGACATTTTAGGTGCATTTCACTGGGTGCAGGAAAATCGGTGGTGCACCCAGGATTTGACTTGGAGTGTCTCAAATTTGTTTTCTAAACATTTTGTTAACAAAAAGACCCCCGGGAAAAGTCAGGTCTAGGATTCTATATGCCATGAGTGTGGGGCCCTTTCATTTGACATATTTCGGACATACTGTACTGGGAGTTGGAGGCCCTCCTCGACAATTAAGGGACGCATATGATTTTGTCACGCCTGAAATGACAGGTGACAATTTATCGGCGTCAACTTTTTTTGCTATTTGTTCTTTAAATTTAAGGGGTGAGGGCCCTGACAAATTCCGAGTCCGCCAGTGTCCATATCACAGGCCTCATAGCCTCCTATCACGTCAAAATGACCACAATGATTGGTCACATGCACCTTATCAAAAAGGGCATTTTTTTTCTTCAAATGATCGATGACTTAACAAAACGGACAGGGAAACTCACAACCGATGTTGAAAATAGGACCTAATAGATTGATGGTAGTTTGAAGTCATTACAAACTTTCACTGAAGCGGTCGAGCTTGTCTGATATGATGGAGAATCCGGATGAGGCTATTTCGTCAAAATGTCAAAATGTCCGACAGACACAATTCTTTGCAGGTGTGACTGTAAGGATTAGCACCCCCCAAAAAAATGTGGGGGGGGGGGGAGACATTTATGATGTTTTCTGTTAATTGTTCATTTCCAAGAATTATGTTAACAAATCCTTGCCATGGGCTTGCTATTCCAGGCCCGTATCCGGGGGGGGGGGGGGGGGGGGTGGAGTTCGTACGCAGCCCCCCCTCCCCCCGCTATATTTCCTCAAAGGTCCACTTTTTGGAGTATCGGCCATGGGACTGTTGGAAGTATGTTTAAAGCTTAAAGGCTGGAACACATCATCCACTTTTCAAACTAGTTTACCCAGCCAAAAATGTTGGCAAACATTTGGTCCGGTGTTGCGTGAATTTCAGTGACTATGAAATACGGGATCATTGGTAGTATTGCGCATGACTGAGTGAAAAAAATTAGGAGAGTGGCCAGCCACGTGAGAGGGTTTAACCAATTATAGGGAAAAGGAGTCCGATTTTCATGGGAGTCAGATATTCATATGACACCGGAAAAGTAGCCCCCGGCATGCACAATCCTGCCTGCGTGTCAGCTATTGTTCCTGAAAAACTCTGTTGTTCATTGCATGGGCGGCGATCCCGCTGGTTCATTGAAAGTCTAAAAATTGATTGCTTGAAGGTAAACGTTAATTGCTTAAAAATGGCTAAATTGTTTTGAACGAAAACGCAAGTACCGCAAGACTGCAGGAAAGCTGACAAACTAATACATGTAATACATGTACATCTTGTCTGCAGTTAAAAATGTATACTGATATTATGGCCGATGGTGAGTGACGAAAGGTTCAGGGTTTTTGTTTGTTATTTGTACAACCAATATCCAGTCACCCCCACAGCAATATACCATAACAGAAACGATTACCTTTCACCACCCGCCTACTCAACTTTAATTCGGACAAACAACTCGAACGGACAGATGAAGTAATCAATGTACGGAAACTAAACCAACAATTAACCGACCGGTCGTGTAAAGATATGATTTTGCCAAAAGAACAAAAACACCCTACCCACACATAATAGAGTACCGAAGTGATGACGTCAGTGCAATGTTTGGAGCCAGAATACTTTTGTTATTTTGTGTCAATGTGTTTGCATGACTGGCTGTTAACAAAGGAAAAGTCGAAATCTCCATTTGTTTGGAGCCAGTTGTCGCGCTATTTGACGTCAGACTTCGGCTCATAGCAGAAGTTTTTATGTTAGATGTAAATGTTATGTACCGATAACTTCCCATTTTCCTTCTCGTTGCTCTTTTTTTGCACTTAAAATTGTTTTGCGACCCCTCTCATTGGTTTTGTACACGTTATACCACAAAGGATATCTTGCCAATCGAGGACCCTATTTGCGACTCCTCTCATTGGTTTTGTACACGTTATACAACAAAGAATAGCTTGCCAATCGAGGACCCTATTTGCGACCCCTCTCATTGGTTTTGTACACGTTATACAACAAAGAATAGCTTGCCAATCGAGGACCCTATTTGCGACCCCCTGCCATTAGTTTTGTACACGTTATACAACAAAGAATAGCTTGCCAATCGAGGACCCTTGTTGTTATCTCCTGAATTATTTTGTATCCTCGATACACGATAAAAACTACCCACGCAACCGACAGATCGAACGACCGACCAATTGATCGATCGAATCCATCAATCGATCGATCGTTCGTTCGATCGATCCATCAATCAATCTCGAACAAGGCCTATATATTTGTTTCGACTTCATTTTTAAAAGATTTCGCCCTTCTGGATTTCCACAAGAAACTTTCTCGATAATGTTTTTTTCAGTAATCGTTCGTTGTTCAGAGTCTTCGCAACTACACCAATACAAGCGGTTGCAAAATGTCACGGGTGAAACCTCGTGTAAAATGAGCGATGCATGCGAGATTTCAAGTTGTGTAGAACCCCTGCGCGGTTTGTTTGTTGGTTGTTAAGCATGTCCGTTTGTTCATTCATTCATTCATTATTTTACTTGATAACATATTTTACTTGATAATCCAATGGATGTTGGATATGTTTACGCGAGCTGGGTGCAGTGGGGGGGGGGGGGGGGGGGGGGGGGGGGGGGGCTCACGGGCACCAAGAACCAGGTCAAACCGTTCCCTTTTCATGCAGCTTCGTAGCATATACGTGTACTTTTTGAGTCTTCCATCATGTTTCTCATTGGTAGAAGGGATTTGCGGAACAAGAAGGAACCTTGTATAATCACTTTCGATGACCTCGGTTTCTTGTTGATACGACGGGTTTGGTGTTCTGGAGAACGTCACACTAAAACTCTGTATCCGGACTGCCAGTCCACACAGATTGACACATGCTCCGCCATGAGTCTTACATATAAGTGTAACATGTCTAAACAAATTATGATTAATACGTCAGATTGCCAGGCTTCCTATATATCCAACTGGGACACATTACCAAAGCCGGCTCCTTGTCCTTCAATTGCCCCGCCCACAAAGTCAAAAATCTGAAAATCATTGACAAAAATAATTTAGTTTGGTTTGGAACATTAACTAGCGCGCGTAGATTTTCATCAATGATTTACTGACAAACGGCAAATTTTCAAGGGATTATTTTCTGCATAATAATCTGTACATTTAATAATTTTTACAACCAACGAACGCATATCAGGCTAAAAGATTTTCGGTAAACGTGCCCGTCCCTTTGAAACCACTGCACGCCAATAAATTTATAAACCAGGAGAAGAATCCAACAAAAGTGTCTGGTAATCTGGGACTACCTTCAAAAATGTTCTAGCGACGCCTGTGGGCCACGGGGGCAGGGGGAGGCCCCCGGGACATTTCTCCATTCTTGTTTTAAGAATTGAAAATGCCAGCACTTCACAGCCGGTAATAACCGAGTGCAGTGTGCATGACAGTTGACAGACAATAAGAGTCTCCCCGCGCTTTTCACATTATTTCCGGACGGAAATTTGGAGTGGCATCGCCTCCCTTCAAAATGGTCTAGCGAAGCAATGGGGGATGATGAGGTATACAGACCCCCTACTTTTTGACAGGGGGATGGTCTATAGGATGCTCCCTCCAAATTTCACTACCGTATTAGTCTATTTTCCAAATCAAAAACGCCAAAGCGTAGTGCGTACATGTTCATCGTGTACGGTACCTGTCCTCACGTTCTTATCTTCTTAGCTTAGGTCCCCCGATGAATTTTTTGCAGGCGGAAATTTTGGGGGTTAATTTTTGTAGGTTACGTTCGGAAAAAATGTTGATCATCCATCTCACTTTTGACACTTCCACCAGCCTCTCCCCCTCCCCGCTGTATGATGGAAAGTGTTTTAAGATAACATACATTTGCTTTTGCTGTAATTTTCAAAAATGAATAGATGTGGGGGTTAGTATTTGAAAGCAAATATTATTGCAATGACCTGTTTAAAGTTTTATGTTCATTGATGCCGGAAAACCAGGAATACTGAAATGCTGTTCTTGTCGTCTGATTATCTTATTCTACTTCAAACGAAGCAGAGCAATTTATAGACATCAAGGAATTGTTAGGTCAGTGAACCAGAATAGCTGGTTTGCACCCGATTACAAACAAAAATGTGGACTAACAAAATGTTGGTAAATTTAGCACAGTACTTTAAAAAAATTCTTGAAAATTTAAGATGGTCGGCCGAATATATTGGACATTGATACAAAATCCCACTTTTCTTGAAAATGACAGCACGCCAGGTCAAGTAATTTTTTTTTTAAATATAATAATTTGGTAGTATATTGTTTTTTGATGTTTACAAATGTTGTATAGGCCTATTCTAACCTTTTTATTTCATCTTTATGTTATACTGTATGAACTAAAAAACACGGCAATTTTGGTCTATATTATCAACCTACGACTAGGACTTTTCATTGGAAATTTCTTCTGAAATCATACACTTTTACTATAATTTAAACCAGGAGAAACTCGCCTGAAACTCTTCTGGCTTGGGAGAATTTTTCGCCATTTTTGTTCCTGTCAAAAAAAATTAAAATCCGGCGAACTTGTCTTTGTGCGAAAGCACGTACGAGTCTTGAAAATCGCACCCTGAACTTGCAATAAAAGTAAACCAACAAGTCTTCTTCCATTAAATCAGGCACATAAGAAATATCCGTATTGACAAGTGGTGAATGTCCCCACGGATATTCACGGTAGGAGGTTTGCGGGTCGCGGCACCGACACAGTTAAGTTTTGCATCACGAGCGTGCGTGGAAAGGGAAGAAGAATCACGCACGCCCTCCAGCGGTGGGCTGGTGTCAGGTTGGGTGTGTGGGAGCAAAAGAGACCGCACTCAACGCGTTGAATGTTTTGCGGTGACGGGAGTCAATGTTAACAACAAGCCCCTTGGGCTGCTATTACAAGTTAAGTGCGGCACACTTGTGGCAGGAACACACCCAAAAGTCATGACGAAATCAAAATGAATCGACTTGAGGTGACTTCCGTTGCTTGTCATCAAGTCCAATAATAGAGGAAAGTTCAGCAAAAACATAAAACCTACAGGGCCTAGGGACAAACAAACCAGTCTATTCGCTTACGGGAAGACAAACGGACATCGAAACACACAGATACTTAGGACTGACAGCAAATAAACAAGCACCGGAAGATTCAGTTTCCCACAGTATAGGGCCCAAAACAGAGGCGCGAAAGAATTTCACCAAGTTTTGTACATTCCCCCCCCCCCCCCCCCCCACATTTTTACAGCCTCCTCCCTCTCCCCTCCTCTCAATATCATCCCTTTCGCTGCCCTTCTTGATGAATCAACTTCTAGTTTTCGTTCCATTCAATTGTCAGCTTTTCGTATATAATATACCGGTATTGTGCAAACGCAGCCAGAAAAGGCGTTCGTCCTAAAAATGCTACGTTTGGAACAAAATCATAAAAGTAAAATAATTATAACAACGTACGCGACCATCCCTTGAAAATGCGCCATTTTGTCTGAACAATTATTGGCGAAAATCTAATACTCGGATCCGATTTCCAAGGGTCCGACTTGTCTGAACCAAAACTTCGTCAATGATTTTCAAAGCCTGGATACATCACTGCCTGACATTTAGGTCCAAGTGTACGTGGGGGGGGGGGGGGGGGGGGGTGCCTTTGCAGTCAAAATTTCAAACCCATGTGGGTTGGACGAGTTCCGCGTCAAAGCATAGGGCCTACGTGATCGATAAGATGTCCGGATGTAGGCCGGAATACGGCCGGATATTTTTGACGGAGAGACAACACCTCATCACTTCAAAATAACATTTCTCAACATGCTTCTTGTATCCTCAAACCCGCTTCCCACGGGTAAAGTTACCCTCGAGGAAATCCGGCGGCTACTTCACTCCGTCCGCGCACATCCTTTCCGTGCCAGGGTTTCATGCCTACGACCCTCCACCAGTGCATCCGCACTGCATGCAACGCGTACGGCGGATCCGCGGAAAGAGTGTTCCGTCCAACACCCTTCAAATCGTGATGACTGTGCGGAAGATGGTTGGACGAACGGAAAAGGCTTTTGTGCCCACTCAACAGAACCATGTTTCCGGCAAATGGATCAAGCAATGATGTTGATTTGGTTAATCATACGCCGGTGTAAACCACTTTAAATAGTAAACAACAGGGTATCGATCCTGTTCGGATCTTTCTTTATGCTTGGGAATTATAAATTGAGCTTTTAGTAAATAGGCTACGTCCATTTTTAACTTTACCAATTTTCATTCTTGACTTATTTTTTAAAAAAAGTGGTTACTTTTCAGTAAGAATGAAAACTGAATAGGCCCTACATCCAAGATATCACCCAATTTGGCCACAAATACAGACATAAACGCAAAACCATAACTTTCAGAGAGTTGCTAGACCTACGGTGAAAACGACCGTTAAAGGTAGTATACAAAATTTGCAAACATAAAAAAACAAAACTACTGAATTATTACGAAATACTGTACTATATAGACTGTAAATAAACAGCAGTCTGAAGTATCCTGTGAAATCATGGCACCTGGGGTGCTCTCGTTTTCAAGAAAAGTGGAAATCTATATTGTTTTCCAACAATTGTCGGCGGACAATCGTTGGAAATAGTCTAGTTCCCCGATCTGATAATTCACTGACCCTATAAATTGCTCCGATATTTCAATCCAAAGTACGGTCAGGATACCAGACTACTACCGGTACTAAAACATATTTTTCACAGCATCTATGCACACAAAACTTTAGACAGGTCATCAGTGATACAGTATTTGCCAGAGCTGAAGTCGAGTACGTCCCTGCAAGTCCTTTCACAAGTCCTTTCGCAAGTCCAGTCGGAAGTCCTTTCATAAAACCGGTCACAAGTAACTGGATGAACAATGACAAAGGAATGCCTTTGTCAAAGCTCATATGAATAGCTTTTGATTGGAATTAGGACTGGAGTGCTTGTGATGGATTTGCAGGGACTTGTGATGGACTCGACTACAGCCCTGATATTTGCTAGCACGCTATAAAATACTAGCCCTCAAATCCATTTATTTCTGAAAATTACAGCAAAAGCAAAAGGTACAGAGCTACAAAGAGAAAATTAAAAAATTAACACTAAATCAGTGATTACAAATATAAAAAAAAAAATACATTTATTAAACAAAACATCCCAGCTAAATGTAAGACCATGGTAAGACCGTCAGCGCAGCGGGCTGGTTGTGGGGGGTAAAAAGCGCAACTCGTTGATAAAATATTCACCACAAAATGAAGACAGATACTGGGCAGGAACACACGTATAGTAAATTTATACAAGAAACTTGAACGAGCACCGTGAACATAATTGCTTGTGTATGAGGCAAAATAGAAATTTTCAAAACGAATTGCCAATATGTTAGCATTAGACAAATTATGAGTTTCCTAATGAGACATTCCACAAGAACCCGACTGAATAAATTTATAATTTATATCAATCTTCACGCGTACCAAATAATATAACACCACATTTAGGAACACTAAAGAGAGTGCACGCTGCATTAAGTACTTTTTCGTTGAAAAACACAGCGTTCTTCCATAATAGGCCCGCCATGAAATTTTCAGTTAGAGTACGAACATTGGAGCTTTAAAAAGAAAAAAACTTCCCTCGTTTGCCCACTGAAATTGAAATGGCACGGATACTCTAGTCATATAGTGCAGTCTACAGAATCCATAGTTCTAGGAAGGGGCGGGCTTAACCAAAGCATCTACCGCGAAAAGAAACTTCTGGGCTTGTACTTCTTGGCAAAGACTACTCCAAACCGTAGAAAAGTCCACACGCACAGAGCATGCTACGTGTAAAGCACGCGCTCGAACCGACCGGTGAAGTCCAGATTGTGTATTACGTCTCCATAGCACAAAATGATAAACACACTTGACACTTTGAACACGTTTGGCTCGTGAAGCGTGTACACCCAAGATCGCATAACGCATGCATGTCAGCACGATTCCACATAATGCATAATTCATCGAACGAAGTGACTTGACGTCAGTGACAGGCTTACATACAGGCTAACCTCTGATTCGCCACTTGCGTGTGCAGCTCACGGTTCACAGCCAATGGAGGAATGGTGGACTCGTCCAGCACACGGTGACCCCGCCTACAATTCCATTTAAGGAAATTTGGGGTCATCCCTCAATCAGTGGATAGTCTCGCGCGAGCTTATAATGCTTGAGTTTTGACAGCTAGGCCAGTGTGATACTATTACTTCGAACACGTGCGCGAGCCAAAACAACTCACACGATCGACACAAAAGTACATCAGATGTGATTGCAACTTAAAGTACAAGCAAAAGGACAAAACCTGTAAAACATTCTTGCTCAAATTGTAGGAAAACGTAAAGTGAATTTACAGGAACTTATCACGAATAGAAAACTGACAGATCTGGAAGTCAATTTTTCTCTGTTCGGAAAGTTGACAGATTACACTTTTTATGTTGTATGAACTGATTTCTGGGCTTCGCTGCTGTCTCCTCGGTAGTCTATCCCCACATCCAGCCAGCATGGACGACATCTTCATTGGATTCCATACAATCCTCCTGTTCGCGGTCACCTTTCTCCTTGTGCTGGTCGCCGTGCAGCGCTACCATGTCCGGCCCAAGAACCTCCCGCCGGGGCCCTGGGGCCTGCCCGTCATCGGCAGCCTGCTCAGCCTAGGCGCCAACCCACACCTCACGTTCCTCGAGATGACCAAGACCTACGGGAATGTGTTCCGGATGAACTTGGCCGGTCAGCGAGTGGTGGTGGTCAACGGCTTCGAGGCAGTCCGAGAAGCCCTGGTCAAGAACGCTTCGGCCTTCGCTGGACGCCCGAAGATGGCCTTGTTCCACAAACTTACGGAGGGGCAAGGTAAGCAAATAAGCGGCAACTTGGATTCAGACTCCGTTTGTACTATTGATCTCTGTCTAACACAATGTTATTTTAGCTACACTCTAAATACGGATTAGTTGAAAATAACCAATATGTGTCCAACAATTGGTTGGACACATATCAACCAATAATTGTTTGTTTTAACCAATATATTGGTTATTTTAACCAATCTGTTTTTAGAGCGTAGCTTTATATTGGTAGAATGATCCCTTACAGCCCCGTTGAGCTGAACTAGGATAATGCGGGTGATGGTGCCAACCGGCGTTGGACAAAATGTGCAGAAGAAGTGGATAACTATACGCAAACAAACAAATTAAGTGAAAGCATTGATTGATTGATTGATTGATTGATTGATTAGCTGTCCGCGCGGCCAGTCTCTATTTTGTCAGAGGCCAAAGATTCTTCAAATTAGCCTAGATATTTAAATTTGTTTTTATTCTGACAACTCTATGTATAATTTTATACCAGATTAAATTCAACTGCAGCAATTTTACAACTTTCCATGCACTGCGTATCTCGCGCGCAAAACGTTCACCGTCAGTATACATGTACATCACGCGGCTCAGCCATGCTGTCTCGTGCACAGGAATTGATTGACGACCAAATGATGCTTCGATGACCCACTATTGTCTCTAAGTGTCACACGGTGTGCACATGATACAGGCATGCATATGACAGCGCATGCATGAGTACAATATTAGGCTAAATACGAAATATCGACTTTATTTTGACAATCAATTGACTTCCAGGCTATCGCGTTGTTCTTGTGAACGCGTGTATACGACACCTTGATGATGATGATGTCATCGCATGTTGATCACAGAAACTTGTTGAAACTCGCGATACCTTTTCGGCTTTTATCCCACATTATTTTCTTGCAAATTCGGACTTTTGAAGGTTGCACTTACCTAGGCCCTATATATAGTATCTGTAACAATTCTTGCATCACCATGCATGCAGTGTCAACCTCGTCGGCTCCCCTGCATGTCCGTAACGCGACGGTAACAAAGGACACGACCTGTTCACTGACGTGCTAAGCCAGTACAGTGTAATTAGACCATGGAGGTAGGAAAATTAGACCATCAAGAAGCATCAAGAAGGTTTTAGTTGCAATGTTTTAAAGAAACCGCCCCCCCCCCCCAAAAAAAAAAATATGCTACGTTTTATGGCGACCTTATTGTTTGTAGTTGTAAAGGGCTTTCTCGCTGAAACGAAAACACAGACTTGTAATCAATCCTTTTTATTACATTTTTATCCAGACAGTAAAACCTGGATCCAGTGGGGCCCTGCATATTACAAATTACTACATGCACATATACACCAAACCAAAAACAAAAAAAAAACAAAAAAAAAAACAAACAGAATAAACCCAAAAAACAACAACAGCAAGTCCCCAACAACAAAACACCGGAATGCACGTTTGAGAACACTTGTAGCCAAACCACTTCAAACGCTCTATGCAGTAGATGTCTTCGCTCCGTTCGGGCTAGTACTAAATCTTATCTCGAAAATTTCTCCACGTAATGCATATTTACTAACTCAGTGAATAGAACTGTCGAAATAACTGAATCCAGATAATTCAGCCACTAACCCCGACATAAAAAAAAAAAACACTTGACATCCGTGCTATTTAGTAAACCAATAGTCCAATAAGTTTAATACTTCTAATTGATAGTCAACAGGTAGGGCCTATATAATTCCAATTCATTCTCCTTGGTGAAGAACAAAGCTCCACACCTCCAGTGGCTTTTTTAGCCTTGGTTCGGGGCGAACTTGCATGAAAAAAAATCGGCCTTGAGTAGCTCTTTGTGTACTCATTTTGTTTTTATTATGGAAGGACAAAGAGCGTGATGTCCATTATATATTACGATATAGCTTGGGTATTGATATAGAAATGATCTGTTTCAATCTGAAAGCTTATATTGTAAAGATGGTACCAGTACCAATCCTGAAAAATGCTTTCGTCTGAAATGCTTTCATCTCAAAAAATAGAATATATCTGAAGACAATCGAAATAAGCCCATAGGGCCTATACGTGCACAAAATCGGTTAAAACAGAACGATTTTCTCGTAAATCGGATGGCGGATTGAGCTAAAACTTTCATAGGTTTATTTCATGTAAATGTTGAACCACACAAAGTATGAAGACTGCCTGCAACTGTGTTGTATACCAATGCTTTATCATAATATTCGTATTGTACAATACGAAACTAATTTGTGTGAAGTTTTGTACATATCCGCTTCCCCTAGGATACTGGCAGCACGATTACCATAAACTCGGGGCATCTGTACTATTTTATTTTATCTGTACTATTTTATCCCATATGAAATACATTTACCCTTTACAGGTATCATTTACGGCTCTTAAAGTATTCTCTATGTTAAACAATAAACCCCCCCCCCAAAAAAAAAAAGACCCGAGGGCCAAAAATCACCGAGGCCTATACTTTGTAATTGTCCGCGCTTGCCGCCAAGAATTCCAAAGTACAGAGAGGTCAAATGCTGGAATCCACACGTACCGGGAGCAGTTTTACGTGCCGTGAGACACTTATCTTAAAATATGATCTATATGATCTCGTTTTACCAACCACGGGCAATTTTTTATATGAATCACATGGCGGGAAATTTGTGGAAAAGCCCTTGATGGGAATGACTCATGTTGCATGCACCGGGATTTTACGATGGTGTGATATATTGTCATTGTCGTTGATAGTCATGGGGGAGGGGGGGTATCACTTTCTTTGTTTAGATCTTTACATCAATGCGATGTTGACAAGTTTCAAAAGCCAGCTTTGTAGGTTAGATTAAAACGCCAGGTTCTCCTATACAGGTTATTCCAGTTAGAAAACAGTTTGTAGCAGTTTATATTATTTCATTTTCAGGATTGAGTTATGCAATGGCAACGACCAACTCCACTCCTTTTTTTTCAGATCCGTACAGAAATGAAACTATTTCTATGAAAAGTTAAACACAATGTCACGAAAAATTTAATCGAGATTTATATTGCGTACATGCGGGACAAAGTGGACGTGTAAAATGTGTTCTGGGCGACTGTGCTTTTTTTAGTCGATTGTACGGTGTGTCACTCAACAAGGTGCTTGGCGTGAAACAACCACACACTAACCACATTATTCAATGAGTGAACATGCAGTCACGTATATTTCAACCATTATTTCAACAAGGTGTAAAAACTGTATTTCCTTGGTCAGAAACTGTAAAATTTCCGATCTTCCCAACAGTTTCATAAATACAGTTTAGATCACAAAAGAATCTGTCCGTGTAGATTTAATTGAGGAAAGAGACACAACAGTTGTCAATCGTAAACACAAATACTACTTATTATTTCTTTCACCTAACCTGGACCTTAACGTATATTCTTTAAAATGTTACTCGGTTGGTCAAACCAAACCTAAGTTCCCTACATGAATCTATAGAGGCTGAACGATTAGGCATAACTGTTGGGACACGGAGTGCCAATTACACTGACAATCGCCCAATTTAAGTCACAAAAACCACGCAACAAAAACTCTCAAGCGACCCCTCTGGTCACAACAAAGACCTGCGATTACATTGAAAATCGGGCGCCTTTTCCTTTCTCTTTGCGGACCGTTTTACAGCAGAGAGGAAATTATGGGTTTAGGTTGACAATGGAAAGACCAGGGTGCTTGTACTTTATGGCCCCGGCTGATCGCTCTCTGCCGGGCATCTAATCTAGCCAGTAATTGTGGGACTTTTTGTCCCCGTCAGCGGGACAATCAGGCTGATAGAAAACCCACTTGAGAATGAATGAACTAAATTTTCTAAGCTGTGGTGGGAGTGTTTACAATCAGATTCCAGAAAAAATGGACGGTGTTATCCTGTATGTAATGCTTGAGTCACACTGTCCCGAAATTGACACCAGATGGACACACGATAAAGGAAATGTTCAAATTCGGCTCTGATCGTAAAAACATCAGGCCATTCGTGAGGGCATCTTAAGCCATCGTATGACCGCCGGTGGAGTTTCTCAGGCTCCGGCAGCAACTTCGTGAGCGGTGGCAAAATCTTTGGCATGCCAACAAATTGCCGAAGGACCTTGCGAAGGTTTATTTTCGTGTTAAATTCGTGTGTCTATTTTGCTCTTCGTAAGGCCATCGTGAGGGCATCTTGTCAAATCGTGTCATCTTCGTCTTTACTTCGTGCGATCATCGGTGCCATCGGGCATTTTTCGCCTCACGAAGACAATACGAAGGAAATTCCATATTCGTATGGCCATCTGGTGTCAATTTCGGGACAGTGTGACGCCTGCATAAGGGAAAAATACACAGTGAGCTGTATGACAGGCAAATCCTTGTCAGTTATGCAGTCATCTATCGTATTTAAATCTATAATCTCCTGAACAAAATTATGGAAACTGACCATACAATAATTTCCCATATTGGTTCTAGAGGAAAGTTTGGGAGCACTTTAGACTCCAACTGAGAAGTTGGCATAATGTTCAATCCCTGGGGTAAACAAACCCTCCTTTTAAAGGTTATTTTCACAAGTAATATCCACCGTCCCTAGCTATTAATCTTTTTTTTTTTTGCCTTGAATTGAAGCCCATATTTTGTAATTGACCATATTCCAATCCTATCCCGTAGCATTGTTGTGATTTGGTGGTCTTGGGAAACTACTTGACACCATCGGTTTAAATCGCCTCTGGCTAAACCACCCCTATAAAGCTCTGTTAAGTGGTTGTAATGTTACTGCCAAATCAAGTGTAATTCATGCGATATAGCTATAGCACTATACCTTCCTTGCCACACTAGCCTGTAATACGTTCGGGCCTCTGTCGATTGTTGTGTCTTTGTGTCAAGTTCACTGCGGAAATTGCTTCCAGGCCAATAACAATACATCTTTCCGATAATAAAATGTCCCACACATTGCTGAAATTTGAGAATTTTAATTTTTTTTATTGTGGGGTCAAATGCTACAAATAAGGAAAAGAAAATCATAAATCATACAGACATTGTAAAGATCAGTGAAACACTGGAACAGACAAAACAAAATAAGTGATTGCACACATCAAACTCTTTCTTTTTCAAATTCACATAGCTAAAATATGAAAAGGTAGTGTACATGATTGGTCATTGTTGCAATTTTCAGAAATGGGCAGATTTGGGGGTTAGTATTTTATAGGAAATATCGTTCCACTGACCTGTTCAAAATTGTGCGTTGTTAGATGGCAAAAAATCGAGAGAAAAACGGCGCTCCTTTTCAACTGTCGGGCAGATGATAGCCTTTAGTCAAGGCTACCTGGACGCGTGACGCGCCCCGAATGCCAGCATGTCCGGGGCGCACCACTCGTCCGGGTAGCCACGCGCGCCTTGACTAAAGGCTACAGGGCAGTTTTCTAACGATTTCCAGCTGGAAATCGTTGGAAAATGATATAAATTTCCACTTTTCTTGACAACGACAGCACACCTGGTGCCATCATTTCACAGGATGATTGAGACTACTATTAACTTACAGTCTAGTAAGGTATTTCGTAATAATTCAGTAAAATAAAATTGGAGGATTACCAATCGTGTACACTACATTTAAGTAAGGAATTGGGCAAGTTCCCATTTAAATTTGCCACACAGCACTGCCAAATGTTGCCTGGAAGCGAGTATGTACTTCATGAACTTCACGTTAATATTTATTATAGGAGCACTATAAATTTCAATTAATGTAACACTGTTGGTTTGACATAAAGCAAATCTAGAACCCCATTTCCTCATAGGTGACAACATGATGACCTTGTCTGATTGTCCTTGTTTAACAAAATATTATTTTCCTCCTTTATATTTACTTTTCTCTTCAGGGATTGTGACTTCAGACTTTGGATCAGTCTGGCGTGAGCAGCGACGCTTCACTCTCCAGACCCTGAGAAACTTTGGCTTCGGTAAGAGGAGCTTCGAAGTCAAAATCACCGAGGAGATCAACCACATGCTGGCTGCCTTTAGAGAGAAGGGCAGTGAGGCTTTCAAAGCTGACCACATTCTTGAGATCAGTGCATCTAACGTGGTGAGCACTCTCAACTTCGGCCGGAGGTTTGACTACAAGGATCCACAGTTCCAGCTGCTAGTGGACATGATTTACAGATTCTCAGAGATCGGGACCAATGCAGCCGCCGCCAACTTCTTCCCGTTCCTCATCAAGCTTCCCCTGCCCAACATCCGGGAGATGTTTCACATAAACGACATCATCACAGGTTTCCTGACCAGCATCATCAACCAGCACAAAGAGACCTATGACCCGGAGGCACAGCGGGATTTCATCGATGCCTACCTAGGTGAGATATCACGTCGCCAACAGGAGAGCCTCTCCGATGACATCACGGCCTCCTTCACCGAGAAGTACCTCTACCACATCTTGAACGACCTCATCTTTGCTGGCACAGAGACAATGTCCTCTACCCTCAGATGGGCCATCCTCTACATGATCGTCTTTCCAGACATCCAGGAGAAAGTCCAAGCAGAGTTAGACTCCGTCGTTGCCAAGGGTGATCTCCCAGGCATCAAAGACAGGAAGAATCTCCCCTACACAGAAGCCACACTGATGGAAGTGCAGCGCATGGCCAATATCACTGCTCTGCCCTACCCGCACAAAACCACGGAAGACACAGAGCTCTGTGGGTACAATATTCCCAAAGACACACCCATCTATATCAACCTGTATTCGGTTCACATCGACCCTACTCAGTGGGCAGAGCCTGAGAAGTTCAAGCCAAAGAGGTTCATGGATGACAATGGGAAGGTCCGAAACAGGCCTGCACTGATGCCTTTCTCAGCTGGTAAGTCCATACTTTTGTTTTGTCCATCTCTGAGACCCAGTTTGTCCTTTTCACTGCTTCCTGATTCCTGAAGTATGACAGAGTACCAGATAGACTTCACAGGGTTGATATCATAAAACAAGTAGTTCAACTGAAAAGGAAATAATACCATGTGCGTTTGAAAAAATTGATAAATAATAATTTATTCATTTTATTTATTTTGATTCTTTCTGGTAATGAAACCAAGGATTCCTCAAAAGTGCACTGTAGCTCACAAGCCTGAAGAAACCTGTGAAGAGAAGAGAAAGTAATGTTCGGTTTTAGAGGTGGGAGGAATCAGGCAGGGACAGAAACCCATCCACATATCGGCCCTGGTGGGATTTGAACCCAGGTCACAGATATGGAAGGCAAGGAAACTACAACTAGGCCAACCTGACTCGGGGTGTCACAATTGACTACCGGTACTGTCATTGCCATAGTTCTAGGTTTTGACAAGAATGTCAGATCCGGACTGAAATGAACATTTGATCACCAAATCTTTTTCAAATAATCAGTTTGGTCCGATTGGAATGTATTTTTGTGAATTAGCACTATTCATTTCCATGCAAAACTAGCGGAACACCATGTAACTCCAACACAGTCCAACTGGGATTGGGTTGGCTGAATATTAATAGATATCCAACTACACATAACTACAACCAACTCAATAGCAATTCAATCCAGTTCATTCAAATTGGACTACCAGTTGGAATGAGTTGGATATTTTGATAAAACTAACCTGTATGTGTTTGAGAAAACTTGATACTTAACAAAATTCTCATTTCCAGGGGAAAATTACAAACCACAATGGTAATCAAACTAATTGACAAAATACTCTCAAGAACTGTAAAGCTGTTTTGTGAACCGACAAAATTGCATCCTTCCTGACTAAATCTCAATGCATTGCATAATCCTGAATCTGTCTTTCTTCCCGTTTTTTTTATGTAGGTCGGCGAGCCTGTCCAGGTGAGAATCTTGCCAAGATGGAATTATTTCTGTTCTTCTCCTCTATGCTTCATACCTTCCGATTCAGTGCCGGCCCAAACAACCCCAAGCCCAGCATTAAGAAGAACTACGGCATCAGCCTGAACCCCAACCCCTTCAAGATCTGCACATCTCCACGGTGATAAACAGGATCTTCAATACAGTCAGCATGCTTTATCCAAACCTGAGTTTTGCCACTGGGGATGATTTTGGTAAAGAAGAACAAGGAACAGCTCATTTGGAAACTCAGCAGGGCCTATACAATTTCAACACGGAATTCCATTTTTACTGTCAAAAGTTGGTGTTAGCTCAAACAGTTTTCAACAGTTTGTGTTAGCTCAAACTTTCTAAACTTCAGGCCAGTTAGCAAAGAATCCTTGGTTATGCAGTGTTCATACACATACAAGCAAGAATTCAATGCTTGACGTGCTTGGGATTTCAAAGCTTTAAGAAACAATTTAAAACTTAAGCTTCCCTGCATTGGACTTTACTTTATACCGTCTTTCCCTTAAATCATTCTGGCCACAGAAAATGAAATTTAAAAAGATATGGAGGGTGAAACGAAACAATTGAGCACATCTTTTACCTGAAAACATTTACCGTGGATTTTGGCAGGTTTCCAGAATTTGGATTTTAAATTTTGGCATTTAAAAATTTGTCTTTTGCATTTTAATGATAATACATACGTTGCTCTTTCTGATGTAGTTTTCCTAAACATCTGTTCAAAAGTAAATAACTGAAGAAAATCAATTCAGTTAAAATGTCAATTTTTCATGTCTTCCACATTTAATACCTGACAGATATTCAATTTCACATGCTAAAACTGTAAATATACTTATTGCAGTCTTTTTATTTAGATCTATTTTCATGTATTGAAATATAACAGCATGTACGTTTGCAGGCAGTTGACAAAACGTAATACATATTTTAGAGGGATAATTCATAGAGTTGGTGAAAATTTGATATAATTTACTGAATTAATTTATTTATGTTTAAAGAAGTGTCCAACATTGATGGCATGACATCAGTATCTGTGCCGTTATTAGTTGTTGACAAAAGCTGGAGTTCCTATTTAAGTCACTTAATTTGATATTTATATATTGTACAGATAAATTATTTTTCCATTTTGTATTTTAACATCGAAATCATTGTCATATTAAGTTATTTTCATTCAAAAATTTTTCAGAGTGTACATGTTGTATTCACATATAGTTACGGATCCTTGTGTACAAAATTCTGAAGATCCCTATGCTCAGGAAGCCTAGGCCAGATTATGCCAATCCGGAGGTTAAAAAAATGCTTGACATTTCAAAAGTCTGTTAAAAAAAAAGAGAAGAATATATAGCCTTTTTGTATTCTAAGCTTGATAAGTTATAAATTCCTGTCTACTTTGCGGCATTTAAAGGCCGAGTCACCAAGAATTGTTAAATCAATCTATATGCAGGAAGTTTTATTGTAAGACATTGGGGCAAAAACTAACTTGAACAAGTGCAGTATTCTGACTCATGGGATGATCAAAAAAGAAAAAAAAAGCAATAAAACCAAAGTCACATGTACATGTAGCAGAGGACTTTTAACATCAAACCTGCTTTTCCAGCTTATAAATTTGCTGACTGAAGATGGAGGATCAGTGGCTAGGCTGGTTCCCATAAGGCAGTACCAACTTTATAGTATATCAATGTCTTGTCTTCAAAGAACAAGACCAACATAAGAGCAATGATGAAAAAGGCTGTACATGCTTCACATCTTCTGATGAGTTTCCTATATAAAGCAAGTGCCTTCATACTAAACAGAGCAATAGTGAAAAGTTCTTTTCTAAAAATACAGATAGTAATATTTCTTGTTACTGTAAAAAAAAGTTGAGATTTTTCAATGAATATTTCCAGGGGGCTAGTAAGTTCATAGACTTACCTGCCGTACAGGTCGCTGTAAACAAAAAATATTTCAGCCATTGCCACAGAGCCTGGGCTTAAAACAAACAAGATAAAGAAAGCCATAAGAGAAACAAAGCTTGTGAACAGAAAAAAGTGTATTGCCCACATTGTGTAAAACATTATTTGTTAAACAATAAAACATTTTGCAGAGTCACTGTCAACACTGCAGAAAATAAAACAGCTCGAGTTTGAATGCCTTGCCCTTGGCCTAGAATTCTCCCTGAGAAAATCACCTCTTGATGCCAGAAGCCCATTCCCTGACCTCAGACTGAAAGGGGGGGGGGGGGGGGTTCGTCAAATCCAAAAGTGGAACTGTTTACAGGTGCACAACATTGTGAACACATACTTTACATATCATGAAAGTGCTTGACAGCATGCTATGTGTAGGCATATGAATCTCATCTGCCATGCAAGAAATTTTGTCAAGTAATTTCTCCATTCAAAATGCAAAGTTTGGTGTCTGTGTACAAATGTTTTTCAATTAACTGGGCCGGGAAGAGGCTCATGGTAACATACACAAACATTTTCTTAAAGGTAGTGTACATGATTGGTCATTGCTGCAATTTTCAGAAATAGGCGGATTTGGGGGTTAGTATGTTATAGGAAATATCATTCCACTGACCTGTTCAAAGTTTTGCGTTGTTGGATGGCGAAAAAAACGAGAGAAAAACGGCGCTCGTTTTCAACCGTCGGGCGGATGATAGCCTTTAGTCAAGGCGCGTGTGGCTACCTGGACGCGTCGCGGCGCCCCGAATGCCAGCATGTCCGGGGCGCGCCACTCGTCCGGGTAGCCACGCACGCCTTGACTAAAGGCTACAGGGTAGTTTTCCAACGATTTCCAGCTGGAAATCGTTAAAAAACGATATCAATTTCCACTTTTCTTGACAACGACAGCACACCTGGTGACATCATTTCACAGGATGATTGAGACTACTATTAACTTGCAGTCTAGTAAGGTATTTCGTAATAATTCAGTAAAACAAATTTGGAGGATTACCAATCGTGTACACTACATTTAGGATAAATAAATTAGATCCAGCATTTAAGGGGTGTGCGGCGGGCCACATCAAAGTACTAATCGCTGGTTCTCCGATGAGTTCATGACAAACCCAACACATGAGCATATTATAAAAAAATGAAAAATGCAACAAGTGGAACTCATCAGTGAGGGGGGGGGGGTCATTGAAACCCCAATGAACCCCCCCCCCCCTCCCACAGGGAAGGGGCCTAGCTGTGCCAAGTTTACAAAACATAATTGTCTTTTGTGTCACCACACCACCTGCAATCACACGATTACTCAATGTTCTTTCAACAAGCACTGTGTTTTGCCAAAACACAGGTGTGAAAAAGAACTTGTGACCCTCAAGCTGGGCCTCTAAATTTCTCATGGTGAATGGAGGGATGAATTTAGAGTCCACAGATGTTGACAGGGATTATGATATACTCCTCTTGTGAATTGTACCCTTCCAGACAAAACAAGCAAGGGTGAGAAGCAGTTAGGGGCAATTGGAGCTGCAAATAAATGACCCAGATATGAGCAAAGTTCTAAGCGTTGCACCTGCGATTTGCCCAAACTCACAGAAGTGGCACATACCTTCAGAGCTTGTACCACTGTACATAAAAGTATGCAAACATCAGATGGATAACACGTACTGTTCACTTTACTCAAAATTAGATCATTTCTTCACACTTGCAAGCAATTAAAGTGCACTTGAAAAACAAAAAGGAGGAAAGTAGTATTAAAGGTAGCATACAGCATTTGCAAACATCAAAAAATAAAACTACTGAATTATTACAAAATACCATACTAGACTGTAGCAGTCTCAAGCATCCTGTGAAATCATGGCACCTGGCATTTCAAGAAAAGTGGAAATTGATATCATTTCCCAACGATTGTCGCCGAATCATTGGAAATAGTCTAGTTCCCCGATCTGATAATTCCCTGACTATAAATTGCTACGTTTTGTCTAAAGTATGGTTAGGGAACCAGACTACTAGAAGATAATTTTTTCTCTCTGTTTTCCCAGCATCTATGCACAAAAAACTTTGAAACAGGTCAGTGTTACAGTACATGCATTTGCTAGCACGCTATAAAATACTAACCCCCAAATACATTTATTACCGAAAATTACAGCAAAAGCAAATGATCAGTGTTGGAGTCGAGTCCTATAATCAGAGTACCAAGTTCTCCGAGTACATTTAGAACCGAGTACGGGCCGAGTGCGAGTCATTGATGATCGAGTCCTGGGCCAAATATTTGAGTCCGAGTTTTTCAGGGTCCGAGTACGAGTACAGGCCGAGTATGAGTAAACCTTATATAAAAAACAAAAATGCCAAGTTATGTTCTGAACATTATTCATTATTACAATGTACCTGCATCATCAAGAGTCTAAACACCAACAATTCAGGAGACTGACTATTTCACTTTATTTCCATGTTTTATTATTTACTTTTTACACAACATGATCAACCTGCTATTTATATGTAGGCCTATGTGTACTTTCGAGTCCGAAGGTGCAGTATCAAAACAAAATTGATTGTACTCCCGAGTACGGGTATCGAGTACCGAGTACAAAATGCCGAGTACGGGTATCGAGTACCGAGTACAAAATGCCGAGTTCGGATACGAGTCAGAGTACAAAAAGCCGAGTAAGTGCCGAGTCCAATTTTTTTTCGAGTACTGCAAATGGAGTACTCCAACACTGCAGATGATGTATACTACCTTTAAGTATCTGAAGTTTATTTAGAGGACTCTTGTCATTTTACATGCACTGGCAATCCTGGGATTGTAGGTATACAAATGGAAGGAGATCCCATTAGATTGGCGGTAGAGTGTTCCGACTCGGCTGTGATTTTAGCAGCACTTACTTTTTTAGGTTCTGGTATCCAGAGTTGGAGTCGAGTCCCTGCAAGTCCTTTCACAAGTACTTTCGCAAGCCCAGTCAGAAGTCCTTTCATAAAGCCAGTCACAAGTAACTGGATAAACAATGACAAAGAAATGCCTTTGTCAAAGCTCATTTGAATAGCTTGTGATTGGGATCAGGACTGGAGGGTTTGTGATGGACTTGCAGGGACTTGCAGGGACTTGTGATGGACTCGACTACATCTCTGGGTATACCCCACCAGGTGGCTCTGATAATGTACTTGGACTGTACTTGGTGTAAAGTATAATTCGTAGGCATAACAAGGTCATTTTTATTGGGGGTAGACATTAAAACAGGCACTTGATGTATTGGGGTCAAAGCGGGCACTAAAATTTTTAAGTTGGGGCACTAACATTTTTCAGTGGGGGAACAATAATTTCCAGTGAGGGCACATAATTAGGGCCAGCAGCATGAATGAAATTATTTTAATGTTGCAGCGATTGTGTACTTACAGGCCCCATTCCTATAAGAGAACAAAATCCACTTTGAAGTTATTGGACTAATACCAAACTAGCTTGCGACATTAAAAACCAACAGGTATGTCATAGGAGAGGGCAGGGTTTTGCTTTTTTGTGGGAAATTTTGTGATTCTATGTTTAAGCAGTTTGTTTGTCCAATACTTGTAATGTGAATACTGTTAAGCAGTATGATGTCAGTTGCAGTGAATTGCCAAATTCTTGCTTAATTATTTGAAACTTTCAAATTCTCAGAAATTGAGATTTGGAATTTGTGACCCGCTCTACAAAAAAGGGTATTACTGGTATGTCACACTATGTGAAAACACACACAGGGCTGTTTTATGTGAAGTGGGCAAACAAAATCTTCACATCAGTGATTTTTTGGCTTTTCCGAAATCCTTCGGAAAAGGCTTTGTTTTTGTTCTGATTTTTTTTTTTTTGGCTTTTCCGAAAAATTTTCGGAAAAGGCTTTGTTTTTGTTCTGATTTTTGGCTTTTCCGAAATCCTTCGGAAAAGGCTTTGTTTTTGTTCTGATTTTTTTTTTTTTTCTTTTTCTTCTTCTTTTAGTTCTGACCAAAATCCCATAGACTTTGTACACGAATTTTGTCGGCGGCACTTTAGGTCTTAAAAAACCTCAGAACCTAACCAAACTTACATCAAACATAGACCCTAAGCTGAAATTGTATGTCGTAGAGTGACGTCGTGATGACGTCATCACGTGATTTTTTATGAATTTTTGAATTTTTAAAATCGTAACATTCTTTTAAATATATCTAGCGAACAAAACAAGATATTTTCAAAATTCTTTTTATAATAGCTTTGGTATGTCTCAAAGATATGCCCTAAATTGCGAAAATTGTGTGACGTCATGATGACGTCATCAAAAATGTGTTTTTTTGTTAACGCATGTAAGGGTCAATCCGATTACAAAAATGTATATATTGAATTTTCCTGTACCCAATTCCAAAATTTCATGATCGTGGCTCACTCAAGTAAGAAATGACAGCCATTTCAAAATTTAGACCAAATTCAATATAACACAAAGGAATTCTGGGACGGGCTGATAACCATGGCTATTATGAGCTTGCTGTTTATAAAAGGGGTTGATTTCTAGTCTTTTTTCAAGTCGCTGAATTCTTGAATTGTTAAAATCGTGTCACGTGTCACGTGACGTCATCCTAAATGTGCGTTTTTCAAGGGCCCATATTTAGAGAACGGTATATCCAATTTCCTTCAAACCTGGTATGTTGGTTGGCTAGCTCGTGTTATAGATGAAAATTGACGTGACGTCATGATGACGTCATCATATGATTTTATATTAATTTTTAAGTTTTTGAACTTCAAAGTTTCTTAAAGCCATATCTCACCAACAGAACATGCTAAATTCAAAATTCTTTTTGTAATAGCTTTGTTAGCTCCTATATTCTTTCACATACATTTGAAAAATGTGTGACGTCATCATGACGTCATCAAAAATGTGCATTTCTGAAACACACATAAGGGTACGTCCGATCGTCATAAAAATTAGTGGGTAGGTAGATAGTGCTAATAGCATGTAAAATCCGAGGTGACGTCATGATGACGTCATCGGCTGATTTTCTGTGAATTTTTTAGTTCTATCCCAAATCCCATAGACTTTGTACACGAATTTTGTAAGTGGCACTTTGGTCACTAAACAACCTCGGATCTTAATCAGACTTAACACAAACATAGACCCTAAGCTGAAAATGTAAGCCGAAACGTGACGTCATGATGACGTCATCACGTGTCATGTGACGTCATCTTAAATGTGCATTTTTCAAGAGCCTATATCTAGAGAACGGTAGGTCCGATTGCCTTCAAACCTGGTATGTTGGTATGGTAGCTCGTGTTATAGATGAAAATTAAGGTGACGTCATGATGACGTCATCATACGATTTTACAGTAATATTAAAGTTTTTGAACTTCAAAGTTTCTTAAAGCCATATCTCACCAACAGAACATGCTAAATTCAAAATTCTTTTTGTAATAGCTTTGTTAGCTCCTATATTCTTTCACATACATTTGAAAAATGTGTGACGTCATCATGACGTCATCAAAAATGTGCATTTCTGAAACACACATAAGGGTACGTCCGATCGTCATAAAAATTAGTGGGTAGGTAGATAGTGCTACTAGCATATAAAATCCGAGGTGACGTCATGATGATGTCATCGGCTGATTTTCTGTGAATTGTTTAGTTCTATCCCAAATCCCATAGACTTTGTACACGAACTTTGTAAGTGGCACTTTGGTCACTAAACAACCTCGGATCTTAATTAAACTTAACACAAACATAGACCCTGAGCTGAAAATGTAAGCCGAAACGTGACGTCATGATGACGTCATCACGTGTCATGTGACGTCATCTTAAATGTGCGTTTTCCAAGGGCCCATATCTAGAGAACGGTAGGTCCGATTTCCTTCAAACCTGATATGTTGGTAGGCTAGCTCGTGTTATAGATAAAATTTGAGGTGACGTCAAGATGACGTCATCATATGATTTTATATTAATTTTTAAGTTTTTGAACTTCAAAGTTTCTTAAAGCCATATCTCACCAACAGAACATGCTAAATTCAAAATTCTTTTTGTAATAGCTTTGTTAGCTCCTATATTCTTTCACATAAGTTTTAAAAATGTGTGACGTCATCATGACGTCATCACAAATGTGCTTTTTTGAAACACATATAAGGGTACGTCCGATCGTCATACAAATTGGTGGGTAGGTAGATAGTGCCACTAGCATGTAAAATCCAAAGTGACGTCATGATGACGTCATCGTGTGTCATGTAACATGAACTTAAAGGTCAAGTATGGAGTACGAAATGTGAATCATAAAATAATCTCAGATCTTAAACATAGCAAAGACATAGACCTTCTGATAATTTATGTTAAAGAAAAAAAGAAAACGGAAAAGCCATGCGTATGTTTACAACAGACGCAAAATTTTCGGCTTTTCCGCTACAGCAGCAAAGCCTTGGTTTTTGTTCTGTTCGCGCGATTGTGTAGTTTAGTACACTTTCGCCCAGGCATGAACACAATCTACTTGAAAATTGTTCGTTTTGCCACATTCAGAACAAAGGGCCACGTCCAAGAACATCTCCAGGTTTTTTTTTGAATGAAATCGTTAGCTCAGAGGTCAAAAACACATGATTGCACAATACCCAGCTTCACACGGATATATAACTGGTGGGAGAGTAGGAGCTGGTTCGAAATTGACCGAGCCAAAACATGACACAACGGGTGGAAAATCATATTTTCCGCCTTAAAAAACCTTTCCAAATCACAAAAGCACGTGTCATTGGGATTCAGAGAAGTCTACTTTAGTGACAAAAAAGGCTTTTGGAATAATCAAATACTCCAGGAGCTAACATGAACACAATTAATACACAAATCCTAAACTACACAATACCCACTTTTTTGGTTTCTTCTTAAACACGAATTTTGTCTACGGCACTTTAGTCACTAAACAACATCAGATCTTATTCAAACTTAATACAAACATAGACCCTAATCTGAAATTGTGTGCCGAAAAGTGACATCATGATGACGTCATTATGTGTCACGTGATGTCATCTTAAAGGCGCATTTTTCAAGGCCCATATCAAGAGAACCGTAAGTCCAATTGCATTCAAACCTGGTATGTTGCTAGACAAGTACGTTATAAATAAAAATTGAGGTGACGTCATAATGACGTCATCATATGATTTTTATAGTAATTTCAAAGTTTTAACATTAAAGATTCTTAAAACCATATCTCATCAACAGAACATATGTTAAATTCAAAATTCTTTTTGTAATAGCTTTGTTAGCTCGTACATTCTTTTATATAAATGCGAAAAATTTCTGAGGTCATAATGACGTCATCAAAGGCATGATTTCTTGAAAGACATATAAGGGTAGACCATGTCTAATCGTCATGAAACTTGGTGGTTAGGTAGATTTGTCACTAGTTTACAAAATTCGAAATAACATCATAAAAACATATGGAAAAGCCCTATGTTCTTAATTGGCTTTTCCGAAATCCTTCGGAAAAGGCTTTGTTTTTGTTCTGATTTTTTTTTTTTTTCTTTTTCTTCTTCTTTTAGTTCTGACCAAAATCCCATAGACTTTGTACACGAATTTTGTCGGCGGCACTTTAGGTCTTAAAAAACCTCAGAACCTAACCAAACTTACATCAAACATAGACCCTAAGCTGAAATTGTATGTCGTAGAGTGACGTCGTGATGACGTCATCACGTGATTTTTTATGAATTTTTGAATTTTTAAAATCGTAACATTCTTTTAAATATATCTAGCGAACAAAACAAGATATTTTCAAAATTCTTTTTCTTATAGCTTTGGTATGTCTCAAAGATATGCCCTAAATTGCGAAAATTGTGTGACGTCATGATGACGTCATCAAAAATGTGTTTTTTTGTTAACGCATGTAAGGGTCAATCCGATTACAAAAATGTATATATTGAATTTTCCTGTACCCAATTCCAAAATTTCATGATCGTGGCTCACTCAAGTAAGAAATGACAGCCATTTCAAAATTTAGACCAAATTCAATATAACACAAAGGAATTCTGGGACGGGCTGATAACCATGGCTATTATGAGCTTGCTGTTTATAAAAGGGGTTGATTTCTAGTCTTTTTTCAAGTCGCTGAATTCTTGAATTGTTAAAATCGTGTCACGTGTCACGTGACGTCATCCTAAATGTGCGTTTTTCAAGGGCCCATATTTAGAGAACGGTATATCCAATTTCCTTCAAACCTGGTATGTTGGTTGGCTAGCTCGTGTTATAGATGAAAATTGACGTGACGTCATGATGACGTCATCATATGATTTTATATTAATTTTTAAGTTTTTGAACTTCAAAGTTTCTTAAAGCCATATCTCACCAACAGAACATGCTAAATTCAAAATTCTTTTTGTAATAGCTTTGTTAGCTCCTATATTCTTTCACATACATTTGAAAAATGTGTGACGTCATCATGACGTCATCAAAAATGTGCATTTCTGAAACACACATAAGGGTACGTCCGATCGTCATAAAAATTAGTGGGTAGGTAGATAGTGCTAATAGCATGTAAAATCCGAGGTGACGTCATGATGACGTCATCGGCTGATTTTCTGTGAATTTTTTAGTTCTATCCCAAATCCCATAGACTTTGTACACGAATTTTGTAAGTGGCACTTTGGTCACTAAACAACCTCGGATCTTAATCAGACTTAACACAAACATAGACCCTAAGCTGAAAATGTAAGCCGAAACGTGACGTCATGATGACGTCATCACGTGTCATGTGACGTCATCTTAAATGTGCATTTTTCAAGAGCCTATATCTAGAGAACGGTAGGTCCGATTGCCTTCAAACCTGGTATGTTGGTATGGTAGCTCGTGTTATAGATGAAAATTAAGGTGACGTCATGATGACGTCATCATACGATTTTACAGTAATATTAAAGTTTTTCAACTTCAAAGTTTCTTCAAGCCATATCTCACCAACAGAACATGCTAAATTCAAAATTCTTTTTGTAATAGCTTTGTTAGCTCCTATATTCTTTCACATACATTTGAAAAATGTGTGACGTCATCATGACGTCATCAAAAATGTGCATTTCTGAAACACACATAAGGGTACGTCCGATCGTCATAACAATTGGTGGGTAGGTAGATAGTGCCACTAGCATGCAAAATCCGAAGTGACGTCATGATGACGTCATCGGCTGATTTTTTATGAATTTGTAAATGTTTCAAATTTCATTGTACTCTTAAAATTTTGCACTTCTTCAAATGCCATGAACTTCAAACTTGGCATATGCATTGACTATCTACTCGAGATGGGTGCCGAATCATGACGTCATGATGACGTCATCACATGTCACGTGACGTCATCTTAAATTTGCATTTTTGAAGGCCCTATATCTATTTTTTTTCTGCTTCTTATTTTAGTTCTATCCCAAATCCCATAGACTTTGTGCATAGATTTTCTGATCGGCACTTTTGTCATCAAACAACATCGAATCTTAGTCAGAGTTAGCATAGGTATAGACCCTGATGCAAAGTCGTGCCGCGAAGAGTGACGTCATAATGACGTCTTCGTGTGGCATGTAACATGAACTTAAAGGTCAAGTTTGGAGTACGAAATGTTAATCATAAAATAATCTCAGATCTTAAACTTAGCAAAGACATAGACCTTCTGATACTTTATGTTAAATAAAAAAGAAAAAAAGGAAAAGCCATGCGTATGTTTACAACAGACGCACATTTTTTGGCGTTTCCGCTACAGCAGGAAAGCCTTTGTTTTTGTTCTGTTCGCGCGATTGTGTAGTTTAGTACACTTTCGCCCAGGCATGAACACAATCTACTTGAAAATTGTTCGTTTTGCCACATTCAGAACAAAGGGCCACGTCGAAGAACATCTGCAGGGGTTTTTTGGAGTGAAATCGTTAGCTAAGAGGTAACAAAATACGTGATTGCGCAATACCCAGCTTTACACGGATATATAGCTGGTGGGAGAGTAGTTGACCGAGCCAAAACGTGACACAACGTAAGAAAATCGTATTTTCCGCCTTAAAAAACCTTTCCAAATCACAAAAGCACGTGTCATTGGGATTCAGAGAAGTCTACTTTAGTAACAAAAAAAGGCTTTTGGAATAATCAAATACTCCAGAAGCTAACATGAACACAATTAATACAGAAATCCTAAACTACACAATACCCACTATTTTGGTTTCTTCTTAAACACGAATTTTGTCTGCGGCACTTTGGTCACTAAACAACATCAGATCTTAAGCAAACTTAACCCAAACATAGACCCTAATCTGAAATTGTGTGCCGAAGAGTGATGTCACGATGACGTCATTATGTGTTACGTGATGTCATCTTAAAGGCTCATTTTTCAAGGGCCCATATCAAGAGAACCGTAAGTCCAATTGCATTCAAACCTGGTATGTTGGCTAAACAAGTACATGTTATAAATCAAAATTTAGGTGACGTCATAATGACGTCATCATCTGATTTTTATGGTAATTTCAAAATTTTAACGTTAAAGATTCTTAAAACCACATCTCATCAACAGAACATGTTCAATTCAAAATTCCTTTTGTAATAGCTTTGTTAGCTCGTACATTCTTTTATATAAATGCGAAAAATTACTGAAGTCATAATGACGTCATTAAAGGCATGATTTCTTGAAAGACATATGGATAGACCATGTCTAATCGTCACGAAACTTGGTGGTTAGGTAGATTTGTCACTAGTTTACAAAATTCGAAGTGACATCATAAAAACATATGGAAAAGCCCTATGTTCTTAAAAACATAGACCTCTAGTTTTTTTTCTTCTTCTTTTAGTTCCGACCAAAATCCCATAGACTTTGCACACGAATTTTGTCGGCGGCACTTTAGGTCTTAAAAAACCTCAGATCTTAACCAAACTTACCTCAAACATAGACCCTATGCTGAAATTGCATGTCGAAGAGTGACGTCATGATGACGTCATCACGTGTCACGTGACGTCATCTTAAAAGTGCGTTTTTTAAGGGCCCATATCTAGAGAACGGTAGGTCCGATTTCCTTTAAACCTGGTATGTTGGTAGGCTAGCTCGTGTTATATATGAAAATTGAGGTGACGTCATGGTGACGTCATCATACGATTTTATAGTAATTTTTAAGTTTTTGAACTTCAAAGTTTCTTAAAGCCATATCTCATCAACAGAACATGCTAAATTCAAAATTCTTTTTGTAATAGCTTTGTTAGCTCCTATATTCTTTCACATAAATGTGAAAAATGTGTGACGTCATCATGACGTCATCAAAATATGCTTTTTTGAAACACATATAAGGGTAGGGACGATCGTCATAAAAATTAGTGTGCAGGTAGATAATGCTACTAGGATGTTAAATCCGAGGTGACGTCATGATGACGTCATCGGCTGATTTTCTATGAATTTTTAGTTATATCCCAAATCCCATAGACTTTGTACACGAATTTTGTACGGGACACTTTGGTCACTAAACAACATCAGATCTTAATCAAACTTAACACAAACAGGGACCCTAAGCTGAAAATGTATGCCAAAACGTGACGTCATGATGACGTCATCACGTGTCACGTGACGTCATCTTAAAAGTGCGTTTTTCAAGGGCCCATATCTAGAGAACGGTACGTCCGATTTCCTTTAAACCTGGTATGTTGGTAGGCTAGCTCGTGTTATATATGAAAATTAAGGTGACGTCATGGTGACGTCATCATACGATTTTATAGTAATTTTTAAGTTTTTGAACTTCAAAGTTTCTTAAAGCCATATCTCATCAACAGAACATGCTAAATTCAAAATTCTTTTTGTAATAGCTTTGTTAGCTCCTATATTCTTTCACATAAATGTGAAAAATGTGTGACGTCATCATGACGTCATCAAAAATATGCTTTTTGGAAACACATATAAGGGTAGGGACGATCGTTATAAAAATTAGTGTGCAGGTAGATAGTGCTACTAGCATGTTAAATCCGAGGTGACGTCATGATGACGTCATCGGCTGATTTTCTATGATTATTTTAGTTCTATCCCAAATCCCATAGACTTTGTACACGAATTTTGTACGGGACACTTTGGTCACTAAGCAACATCAGATCTTAATCAGGCTTAACACAAACAGAGACCCTCAGCTGAAAATGTATGCCGAAACGTGACGTCATGATGACGTCATCACGTGTCATGTGACGTCATCTTAAAGGTGCATTTTTCAAGGGCCCATATCTAGAGAACGGTAGGTCCGATTGCCTTCAAACCAGGTATGTTGGTATGGTAGCTCGTGTTATACATAAAAATTGAGGTGACGTCATGATGACGTCATCATACGATTTTACAGTAATATTAAAGTTTTTCAACTTCAAAGTTTCTTAAAGCCATATCTCACCAACAGAACATGCTAAATTCAAAATTCTTTTTGTAATAGCTTTGTTAGCTCCTATATTCTTTCACATACATTTGAAAAATGTGTGACGTCATCATGACGTCATCAAAAATGTGCATTTCTGAAACACACATAAGGGTACGTCCGATCGTCATAAAAATTGGTGGGTAGGTAGATAGTGCCACTAGCATGCAAAATCCGAAGTGACGTCATGATGACGTCATCGGCTGATTTTTTATGAATTTGTAAATGTTTCAAATTTCATTGTACTCTTAAAATTTTGCACTTCTTCAAATGCCATGAACTTCAAACTTGGCATATGCATTGACTATCTACTCGAGATGGGTGCCGAATCATGACGTCATGATGACGTCATCACATGTCACGTGACGTCATCTTAAATTTGCATTTTTGAAGGCCCTATATCTATTTTTTTTCTGCTTCTTATTTTAGTTCTATCCCAAATCCCATAGACTTTGTGCATAGATTTTCTGATCGGCACTTTTGTCATCAAACAACATCGAATCTTAGTCAGAGTTAGCATAGGTATAGACCCTGATGCAAAGTCGTGCCGCGAAGAGTGACGTCATAATGACGTCTTCGTGTGGCATGTAACATGAACTTAAAGGTCAAGTTTGGAGTACGAAATGTTAATCATAAAATAATCTCAGATCTTAAACTTAGCAAAGACATAGACCTTCTGATACTTTATGTTAAATAAAAAAGAAAAAAAGGAAAAGCCATGCGTATGTTTACAACAGACGCACATTTTTTGGCGTTTCCGCTACAGCAGGAAAGCCTTTGTTTTTGTTCTGTTCGCGCGATTGTGTAGTTTAGTACACTTTCGCCCAGGCATGAACACAATCTACTTGAAAATTGTTCGTTTTGCCACATTCAGAACAAAGGGCCACGTCGAAGAACATCTGCAGGGTTTTTTTGGAGTGAAATCGTTAGCTAAGAGGTAACAAAATACATGATTGCGCAATACCCAGCTTTACACGGATATATAGCTGGTGGGAGAGTAGTTGACCGAGCCAAAACGTGACACAACGTAAGAAAATCGTATTTTCCGCCTTAAAAAACCTTTCCAAATCACAAAAGCACGTGTCATTGGGATTCAGAGAAGTCTACTTTAGTAACAAAAAAAGGCTTTTGGAATAATCAAATACTCCAGAAGCTAACATGAACACAATTAATACAGAAATCCTAAACTACACAATACCCACTATTTTGGTTTCTTCTTAAACACGAATTTTGTCTGCGGCACTTTGGTCACTAAACAACATCAGATCTTAAGCAAACTTAACCCAAACATAGACCCTAATCTGAAATTGTGTGCCGAAGAGTGATGTCACGATGACGTCATTATGTGTTACGTGATGTCATCTTAAAGGCTCATTTTTCAAGGGCCCATATCAAGAGAACCGTAAGTCCAATTGCATTCAAACCTGGTATGTTGCTAAACAAGTACATGTTATAAATCAAAATTGAGGTGACGTCATAATGACGTCATCATCTGATTTTTATGGTAATTTCAAAATTTTAACGTTAAAGATTCTTAAAACCATATCTCATCAACAGAACATGTTCAATTCAAAATTCCTTTTGTAATAGCTTTGTTAGCTCGTACATTCTTTTATATAAATGCGAAAAATTACTGAAGTCATAATTTCTTCTTCTTTTAGTTCTGACCAAAATCCCATAGACTTTGTACACGAATTTTGTCGGCGGCACTTTAGGTCTTAAAAAACCTCAGAACCTAACCAAACTTACCTCAAACGTAGACCCTAAGCTGAAATTGTATGTCGTAGAGTGACGTCATGATGACGTCATCACGTGTCACGTGACGTCATCATAAATGTGCGTTTTTCAAGGGCCCATATCTAGAGAACGGTATATCCAATTTCCTTCAAACCTGGTATGTTGGTAGGCTAGCTCGTGTTATAGATGGAAATTGACGTGACGTCATGATGACGTCATCATGCGATTTTATAGTAATTTTTAAGTTTTTGAACTTTAAAGTTTCTTAAAGCCATATCTCACCAACATAACATGCTAAATTCAAAATTCTTTTTGTAATAGCTCTGTTAGCTCCTATATTCTTTCACATAAATGTGAAAAATGTGTGACGTCATCATGACGTCATCAAAAATATGCTTTTTTGAAACACATATAAGGGTAGGGACGATCGTTATAAAAATTAGTGTGCAGGTAGATAGTGCTACTAGCATGTTAAATCCGAGGTGACGTCATGATGACGTCATCGGCTGATTTTCTATGATTATTTTAGTTCTATCCCAAATCCCATAGACTTTGTACACGAATTTTGTACGGGACACTTTGGTCACTAAGCAACATCAGATCTTAATCAGGCTTAACACAAACAGAGACCCTAAGCTGAAAATGTATGCCGAAACGTGACGTCATGATGACGTCATCACGTGTCATGTGACGTCATCTTAAAGGTGCATTTTTCAAGGGCCCATATCTAGAGAACGGTACGTCCGATTGCCTTCAAACCAGGTATGTTGGTATGGTAGCTCGTGTTATAGATAAAAATTGAGGTGACGTCATGATGACGTCATCATACAGTTTTACAGTAATATTAAAGTTTTTGAACTTCAAAGTTTCCTAAAGCCATATCTCATCAACAGAACACGCTAAATTCAAAATTCTTTTTGTAATAGCTTTGTTAGCTCCTATATTCTTTCACATAAATGTGAAAAATGTGTGACGTCATCATGACGTCATCAAAAATATGCTTTTTTGAAACACATATAAGGGTAGGGACGATCGTCATAAAAATTAGTGTGCAGGTAGATAGTGATACTAGCATGTTAAATCCGAGGTGACGTCATGATGACGTCATCGGCTGATTTTCTATGATTATTTTAGTTCTATCCCAAATCCCATAGACTTGGTACACGAATTTTGTACGGGACACTTTGGTCACTAAACAACATCAGATCTTAATCAGGCTTAACACAAACAGAGACCCTAAGCTGAAAATGTATGCCGAAACGTGATGTCATGATGACGTCATCACGTGTCTTGTGACGTCATCTTAAAGGTGCATTTTTCAAGGGCCCATATCTAGAGAACGGTAGGTCCGATTGCCTTCAAACGAGGTATGTTGGTATGGTAGCTCGTGTTATAGATGAAAATTGAGGTGACGTCATGATGACGTCATCATACAGTTTTTTTTCTATTTTAAAGTTTTTGAACACTAAAGTTTCTTAAAACCATATCTCATCAACAGAACATGCTAAATTCAAAATTCTTTTTGTAATAGCTTTGTTAGCTCCTATATTCTTTCACATAAATGTGAAAAATGTGTGACGTCATCATGACGTCATCAAAAATATGCTTTTTTGAAACACATATAATGGTAGGGACGATGGTCATAAAAATTAGTGTGTAGGTAGATAGTGCTACTAGCATGTTAAATCCGAGGTGACGTCATGATGACGTCATCGGCTGATTTTCTATGATTATTTTAGTTCTATCCCAAATCCCATAGACTTTGTACACGAATTTTGTACGGGACACTTTGGTCACTAAACAACATCAGATCTTAATCAGGCTTAACACAAACAGAGACCCTAAGCTGAAAATGTATGCCGAAACGTGACGTCATGATGACGTCATCACGTGTCAAGTAACATGAACTTAAAGGTCAAGTATGGAGTACGAAATGTGAATCATAAAATAATCTCAGATCTTAAACATAGCAAAGACAAAGACCTTCTGATAATTTATGTTAAAGAAAAAAAGAAATCGGAAAAGCCATGCGTATGTTTACAACAGACGCAAAATTTTCGGCTTTTCCGCTACAGCAGCAAAGCCTTGGTTTTTGTTCTGTTCGCGCGATTGTGTAGTTTAGTACATTGTGTAGTTTATGACAAAAAAGGCTTTTGGAATAATCAAATACTCCAGGAGCTAACATGAACACAATTAATACACAAATCCTAAACTACACAATACCCACCTTTTTGGTTTCTTCTTAAACACGAATTTTGTCTACGGCACTTTAGTCACTAAACAACATCAGATCTTATTCAAACTTAATACAAACATAGACCCTAATCTGAAATTGTGTGCCGAAAAGTGACATCATGATGACGTCATTATGTGTCACGTGATGTCATCTTAAAGGCGCATTTTTCAAGGCCCATATCAAGAGAACCGTAAGTCCAATTGCATTCAAACCTGGTATGTTGCTAGACAAGTACGTTATAAATAAAAATTGAGGTGACGTCATAATGACGTCCTCATATGATTTTTATAGTAATTTCAAAGTTTTAACATTAAAGATTCTTAAAACCATATCTCATCAACAGAACATATGTTAAATTCAAAATTCTTTTTGTAATAGCTTTGTTAGCTCGTACATTCTTTTATATAAATGCGAAAAATTTCTGAGGTCATAATGACGTCATCAAAGGCATGATTTCTTGAAAGACATATAAGGGTAGACCATGTCTAATCGTCATGAAACTTGGTGGTTAGGTAGATTTGTCACTAGTTTACAAAATTCGAAATAACATCATAAAAACATATGGAAAAGCCCTATGTTCTTAAAAACATAGACCTCTAGTTTCTTCTTCTTTTAGTTCCGACCAAAATCCCATAGACTTTGCACACGAATTTTGTCGGCGGCACTTTAGGTCTTAAAAAACCTCAGATCTTAACCAAACTTACCTCAAACATAGACCCTATGCTGAAATTGCATGTCGAAGAGTGACGTCATGATGACGTCATCACGTGTCACGTGACGTCATCTTAAAAGTGCGTTTTTCAAGGGCCCATATCTAGAGAACGGTAGGTCCGATTTCCTTTAAACCTGGTATGTTGGTAGGCTAGCTCGTGTTATATATGAAAATTGAGGTGACGTCATGGTGACGTCATCATACGATTTTATAGTAATTTTTAAGTTTTTGAACTTCAAAGTTTCTTAAAACCATATCTCATCAACAGAACATGCTAAATTCAAAATTCTTTTTGTAATAGCTCTGTTAGCTCCTATATTCTTTCACATAAATGTAAAAAATGTGTGACGTCATCATGACGTCATCAAAAATATGCTTTTTTGAAACACATATAAGGGTAGGGACGATCGTCATAAAAATTAGTGGGCAGGTAGATAATGCTACTAGGATGTTAAATCCGAGGTGACGTCATGATGACGTCATCGGCTGATTTTCTATGAATTTTTAGTTCTATCCCAAATCCCATAGACTTTGTACACGAATTTTGTACGGGACACTTTGGTCACTAAACAACATCAGATCTTAATCAAACTTAACACAAACAGGGACCCTAAGCTGAAAATGTATGCCAAAACGTGACGTCATGATGACGTCATCACGTGTCATGTGACGTCATCTTAAAGATGCATTTTGGAAGGGCCTATATCTAGAGAACGGTAGGTCCGATTGCCTTCAAACCTGGTATGTTGGTATGGTAGCTCGTGTTATAGATGAAAATTAAAGTGACGTCATGATGACGTCATCGTACGATTTTACAGTAATATTAAAGTTTTTCAACTTCAACGTTTCTTAAAGCCATATCTCACCAACAGAACATGCTAAATTCAAAATTCTTTTTGTAATAGCTTTGTTAGCTCCTATATTCTTTCACATACATTTGAAAAATGTGTGACGTCATCATGACGTCATCAAAAATGTGCATTTCTGAAACACACATAAGGGTACGTCCGATCGTCATAAAAATTGGTGGGTAGGTAGATAGTGCCACTAGCATGCAAAATCCGAAGTGACGTCATGATGACGTCATCGGCTGATTTTTTATGAATTTGTAAATGTTTCAAATTTCATTGTACTCTTAAAATTTTGCACTTCTTCAAATGCCATGAACTTCAAACTTGGCATATGCATTGACTATCTACTCGAGATGGGTGCCGAATCATGACGTCATGATGACGTCATCACATGTCACGTGACGTCATCTTAAATTTGCATTTTTGAAGGCCCTATATCTATTTTTTGTCTGCTTCTTATTTTAGTTCTATCCCAAATCCCATAGACTTTGTGCATAGATTTTCTGATCGGCACTTTTGTCATCAAACAACATCGAATCTTAGTCAGAGTTAGCATAGGTATAGACCCTGATGCAAAGTCGTGCCACGAAGAGTGACGTCATAATGACGTCTTCGTGTGGCATGTAACATGAACTTAAAGGTCAAGTTTGGAGTACGAAATGTTAATCATAAAATAATCTCAGATCTTAAACTTAGCAAAGACATAGACCTTCTGATACTTTATGTTAAATAAAAAAGAAAAAAAGGAAAAGCCATGCGTATGTTTACAACAGACGCACATTTTTTGGCGTTTCCGCAACAGCAGGAAAGCCTTTGTTTTTGTTCTGTTCCCGCGATTGTGTAGTTTAGTACACTTTCGCCCAGGCATGAACACAATCTACTTGAAAATTGTTCGTTTTGCCACATTCAGAACAAAGGGCCACGTCGAAGAACATCTGCAGGGGTTTTTTTGAGTGAAATCGTTAGCTAAGAGGTAACAAAATACGTGATTGCGCAATACCCAGCTTTACACGGATATATAGCTGGTGGGAGAGTAGTTGACCGAGCCAAAACGTGACACAACGTAAGAAAATCGTATTTTCCGCCTTAAAAAACCTTTCCAAATCACAAAAGCACGTGTCATTGGGATTCAGAGAAGTCTACTTTAGTAACAAAAAAAGGCTTTTGGAATAATCAAATACTCCAGAAGCTAACATGAACACAATTAATACAGAAATCCTAAACTACACAATACCCACTATTTTGGTTTCTTCTTAAACACGAATTTTGTCTGCGGCACTTTGGTCACTAAACAACATCAGATCTTAAGCAAACTTAACCCAAACATAGACCCTAATCTGAAATTGTGTGCCGAAGAGTGATGTCACGATGACGTCATTATGTGTTACGTGATGTCATCTTAAAGGCTCATTTTTCAAGGGCCCATATCAAGAGAACCGTAAGTCCAATTGCATTCAAACCTGGTATGTTGGCTAAACAAGTACATGTTATAAATCAAAATTGAGGTGACGTCATAATGACATCATCATCTGATTTTTATGGTAATTTCAAAATTGTAACGTTAAAGATTCTTAAAACCACATCTCATCAACAGAACATGTTCAATTCAAAATTCCTTTTGTAATAGCTTTGTTAGCTCGTACATTCTTTTATATAAATGCGAAAAATTACTGAAGTCATAATGACGTCATTAAAGGCATGATTTCTTGAAAGACATATGGATAGACCATGTCTAATCGTCACGAAACTTGGTGGTTAGGTAGATTTGTCACTAGTTTACAAAATTCGAAGTGACATCATAAAAACATATGGAAAAGCCCTATGTTCTTAAAAACATAGACCTCTAGTTTCTTCTTCTTTTAGTTCTGACCAAAATCAAAGACTTTGTACACGAATTTTGTCGGCGGCACTTTAGGTCTTAAAAAACGTCAGAACCTAACCAAACTTACATCAAACATAGACCCTAAGCTGAAATTGTATGTCGTAGAGTGACGTCGTAATGACGTCATCACGTGATTTTTTATGAATTTTTGAATTTTTAAAATCGTAACATTCTTTTAAATATATCTAGCGAACAAAACAAGATATTTTCAAAATTCTTTTTCTTATAGCTTTGGTATGTCTCAAAGATATGCCCTAAATTGCGAAAATTGTGTGACGTCATGATGACGTCATCAAAAATGTGTTTTTTTGTTAACGCATGTAAGGGTCAATCCGATTACAAAAATGTATATATTGAATTTTCCTGTACCCAATTCCAAAATTTCATGATCGTGGCTCACTCAAGTAAGAAATGACAGCCATTTCAAAATTTAGACCAAATTCAATATAACACAAAGGAATTCTGGGACGGGCTGATAACCATGGCTATTATGAGCTTGCTGTTTATAAAAGGGGTTGATTTCTAGTCTTTTTTCAAGTCGCTGAATTTTTGAAGTTTTAAAATCGTAACATTCTTTTCAATATATCTAGCGAACAAAACAAGATATTTTCAAAATTATTTTTGTTACAGCTTTGGTATGTCTCAAAGATATGCCCTAAATGGCGAAAATTGTGTGACGTCATGATGACGTCATCAACAATATTTTTTTTTAAAACGCATTTAAGGGTCAATCTGATTACAAAAATGTATACATTGAATTTTCCTGTACCTAATTCCAAAATTTCGTGATCGTGGCTCACTCAAGTAAGAAATAGGAGCCATTTCAAAATGTTGACCAAATTCAATATAACACAAAGGAATTCTGGGAAGGGCTGATAACCATGGCTTAAATGTGCATGCTGTTTATAAAAGGGGTTGATTTGTAGTCTTTTTTCAAGTCGCTGAATTCTTGAAGTTTTATAATCGTAACATTCTTTTCACTATATCTAGCGAACAAAACAAGATATTTTCAAAATTCTTTTTGTTATAGCTTTGGTATGTCTCAAAGATATGCCCTAAAAAGCGAAAATTGTGTGACGTCATGATGACGTCATAAAAAAATTCTTTTTTCAAGTCGATAGAATATTGCCCATAGCATTTGTAAACGTTTACTTTCTTACCGGCCACATTGGCTACTTTTAAACTTGGCAGACACTTACCCCAACTGCTCACAATGTGTGCCGAACTTTTACGTCCTGATGACGTCATCACATGTCACGTGACGTCATCTTAAAGGGGCATTTTTCGAAGCCATATATCTACAAAAGTACAAGTCCGATTCAGTTGGAACGTAAGGTATGCCACCTGGTGTTATAGATGAAAATTGACATGACGTGATGATCAAGTCATAACATGTCACGTGGTGTCATCTTAAAGGGGCACTCGCTAGATTATTGCCTATAGCATTTGTACACGTTCTTTCTTACCGGCACTTTGGGTACTTTTAAACTTGGCAGACACTTAGACTAACTGCTCACAATGTGTGCCGAACTTTTACCTCTTGATGACGTCATGACATGCCACGTGACGTCATCTTAAAGGGGCAGTTTTTGAAGCCATATATCTACAAAAGTACAAATTCGATTAAGTTGAAAAGTAATATCTAGGTAGCCCAGTAGGTTTATAGCTGAAAATTGACATGACATTATCATAATTGATGTCATCACATGTCACGTGACGTCATCTTAAAGGGGCAGTTTTTGAAGCCATATGTCTACAAAAGCACAAGTCCGATTAAGTTCAAAAGTAATATCTAGGTAGCCCAGTAGGTTTATAGATAAAAATTGAATTGACGTTATGATGACGTCATCACATGTCACGTGACGTCATCTTAAAGGGGCAGTTTTTGAAGCCATATATATACAAAATTACAAGTTCGATTAAGTTGAAAAGTAATATCTAGGTAGCCCAGTAGGTTTATAGCTGAAAATTGACATGACATTATCATGATGTCATCACATGTCACGTGACGTCATCTTAAAGGGGCAGTTTTTGAAGCCATATCTACAAAAGTACAAGCTCGATTAAGTTGAAATGTAATATCTAAGTAGGCCAGCAGGTTTATAGATGAAAATTGACATGACGTCATGATGACGTCATCATACGATTTTATAGTAATTTTTAAGTTTTTGAACTTCAAAGTTTCTTAAAGCCATATCTCACCAACAGAACATGCTAAATTCAAAATTCTTTTTGTAATAGCTTTGTTAGCTCCTATATTCCTTTACATAAATGTGAAAATTGTGTGACGTCATCATTACGTCATCAAAAATAGGCTTTTTGAAACACATATAAGGGTTGGTCCGAGCGTCATAAAAATTGGTGGGTAAGTAGATAGTGATACTAGCATGTAAAATCCGAGGTGACGTCATGATGACGTCATCGGCTGATTTTCTGTTAATTTTTTAGTCATGATGACCATCAAATTATTTGTATATTTTTTTTAAGGTTTTGAAATTTTAAGCCATATCTCATTAACAGAATATAATAAATTCGAAATTCCTTTTTGTAATCAATTCATTAGGTCAGAGTTATGTATGTTAAAATGTGTAACATCATCCTGACGTCATCAAAATGCCCTTTTAAAAAACACATGAGAGTAAGTGGATCGTTATGAAAATTTGTAAAATCTGAAGTGACGTGATTGGCTGATTTTGTAGGAATTTTTCATTTTTTTCAATTTTTTTAAACTGTCATTGATCAGATTGACTGCAATCTTGACACAAGCCAAGACCACGTTCCGAATATGTGACGTCATGACGACGCTATCCTACGATTTTATGTTGATTGTTAGGTTTTTAAAATTTTTTATGTAATTTCTAACCGGGACTTGCGCCACATAACAGCCTAAGGTCTTAAACAAGTTTGTCATATATATCCTATCATGGAAATTACATGACCAAGAAAGAAGTCAGGATGGCGTCACGCTTAAAGGTCAAGTTTGAAGTAGCAAAAGACATAGAAGTGATGGAGCTTTGTGCTTAATATAACAGAAAAACGGAAAAGCCCTGCGTCTGTTTGCAAGAGACGCAAGATGTCTAGTTTGTTTTTGGTTTGTTGGCTTCTATTTTATCTATATTTTCATAATTTATTTTCAGAAACATTAATATTGATGAAGAAAGATGAAAAAATAAATGTTGATAGAAATTACTTCTATCTCATTTCTTTGCACTTTTTGTGTTTAAAGGGCTATATCTCTAAAACGCACTTCCGTTAGGAGTATACAAATGAGATATCTCGAGAACACAAAATGCCCACAGGGGTCAAAACCTACACCAAGCTTATTAGGATGTGACAAATTCAACTATGTAAAAAACTTATTTTTCAAATTTTGCGACACAATTTTGTAGAGCCGGTCACATTTATTTCACATGGAAGGTCATACACTAAATATAATGGAATTACACAAATAATGAAATGTTACCAATTCCAACTAAGACGAGGAAATAAAATGTATTACTCATGATTCATGTTTATTTACTTATTTATTTATTTCTTATTTATCGTGGGTGTTTCATTCAGTGTGAAAAACTCACTGATCTCCCATGGATCCCAGCTCACTCAAAACTACAAAATACAAATCAAATATTAAGAATAACTTTGGGGTCAACTATAAATAAGATGCTTGGACTCATTTGTTATCGCATTCAGTTCTCAATGTTTCAAAATGGCATTCAATCCTGACGCTGTATGATACATGTGAATAATTAAGAGTTTGTATCGAATATATTATCCGTTGTGCCTTCAATATACTTTTGAATTGCATTAAATATTATACAAATATTGATTTTAATGTTAATGAATGCGTACTCAGTGTAAATGTGTCTGTCTGCTTTTGGCCTTGCTGAACAATATAGCTCTCGTTCACTGGGCACCATCTGCTGTCTCGGTGTTAATGTCTGAAAGACAATCATGGTTGACAATAGCCAAACACGTAAGCCTACCAACTGCAAAAGTGACAATGTATGATCCATTTTTCTTACATCTGCTGACAGCGGCCATGTTTTGTCAGTTAGCCTTTAGGGGTGCACTACACTAATTCATGTCCGAATTTATGCGCCAGCTCATCAACATAAAATGTATACCCACAACCTTTTTTCGAAAAAGGAGAGTTTGTGCCTCCAAAAATTGTGGGATTGTGTAAACATAGCCCAGCATCAACTCCCTGGTTTCTGGGCTTCCATCTGTGTGCAGACTTGATAAAATTACTGTTGAAAAATGGGTCCTATTTGCCCGAGAAAGTGGAGGGATGCCATTTCTAAAATGGCTGTTGATCGGCTTGGGAAATAGAACTTTTTGGGAGGTGGGTTTGTTTTGTGTCAATAATAAAAAATGTAATTGGCTACCTCCCCCCCCCCCCAAACAAAAATAGAAAAGAAATGGAAAGACAAAAGATCAGACAATAAGTGACATTTGTTTGTGTAGACCCCAGAGATGCTGGGGTACAGGTTATTTGGCCCTGAACTTTGTTGATTTTACACTGTTGTCAATGGAGCTTGAATTAGTGTGGTGCACCCTTACCCATGTTAACTTTGCCTTGCCCTTCCCCCTTGATCTAGTATCTGTTGGCTGTCACTGTGAACCCCTCAGATGTGATTTTCTATTTAAAATGGACATGAGAATGAGGCAGGTGTGATTTTAACAATGAGGGTCCAAAATCACATCCAGAGTCCAGAATCACAATGAGGTTTAAAACCCTAACCCTCCAGGGTATTTTGGCTAGAAACCCTGCCAGACGCATCAGATTGCATACTTTGTCACATTGACTTTTGTGCAGAGTGCAGCAAGGTGAAGCTGTCAGCACATATGCACTGTGCTGCACCTGGCAGGGTTAGGGTTAAGGTGTTAAACCCAGAAGTCACAATGTAGTCTTTTGTCAAGGTGGGACAATAGTTTACAGGCTTCATAGGGCCTATGTGATTTTGAATCAGAGTTGGAGTCGAGTCCCTGCAAGTCCTTTCACAAGTCCTTTCGCAAGCCCAGTCAGAAGTCCTTTCATAAAGCCGGTCACAAGTAACTGAATGAACAATGACAAAGGAATGCCTTCATCAAAGCTCATTTAAATAGCTTGTGGTTGGGATTAGGACTGGAGGGCTTGCGAAGGGCTTGCGATGGACTTGCAGGGACTTGCAGGGACTTGTGACGGACTCGATAAAGTAGTACATGTCATGGGCGGATCCAGAATTGTTTGTAGTATTTGTAGGGGGGGGGGGGGGGGGGGGTTTCTGATTTTGTTTCCTACATGAGTTTCTAAGTCATGTTTTCTTGCCAACCAGCATTGGGCATCCTTTAATGATTGATTCTATACACAAACAAGAACACACAGTTGAATGCAACCAATGCAAGGGGGTGTAACCTATCCCCTATCATTTTTAAATAAATGAGAAGTTGGTCACCTTTTGAACCAAATTTGCAATTTTGCAAACCAGATGAGTAACATCAAGGCTATATAGATTGTTTCAGTTTTAAATGGAAAGTGATGGTTGTTATTTCCACATATGGTGCACTGTAGAAAATATTAAAACCCTAACCACCTAGTATAATTTACTAGGAACCATACCCATCCTTGCCAATTCCAACACCATATGGTAAACTTTACACACAAATTGTTGGACTCTGATTCTGGTGGTATGCCAAACTCAGTGTAAAGGACTATCAGTTTGGGGGTCCAGTACCCATCCTAACAGATTCCAACCAAACATGCTGTTGGGTTTTGATGGGTTGAGTACTGTTAGGGTTAAACACAAGTTTCCTGCATTATTTGTCAACCACGCCAGACAAATTCAGAGAGAAAATAGTCCCTAGGAATTACTATATTGCCTGTAACCAAAGGCCTAGGCAGCTGCCTGTAAAAAAAGCAGGACAAAAGTAGTGTAAGTTATACTTTTATTCAACTTTGGGTAATTTTTTCCACGGGAATTTATGAAAATATGAGTGCTAAACTCTTGAAAGAAGTCTGACAGTCATATGGATGGACTACAAAAGTCTCATTACTAGCACCAGAACAGATTCTTAACAGATTAAAATACTTAATTATAATTATAATTATAACAAAATAAAACAAAACAGATGCACACCTTTTGATAGAGTTATCTATATGGTAGTGTTATCTAGTATCATGTGGGGGAGAAGCATTTTTATGAGGTAACAAAACCTTGCAATTTTCTGACTGGGACATTTGTAACAAATAGGAGTTGTGCATCCCCCCCAGACATTTCACAAACTTTGTTTTTCTTTACTCACCCTTTCCTTCTCCACCCCATTTTCCTGATTTGTTTCGTCTTCTTCTTTTTTTTCTAGAGGTTTCAACTCCCTAGTCACTTGACTCAAGTTAGCACACAAAATGTCCCACATTCAACAAGCCTAAGGATTCACCAGATTAGAAATTGTTGGCTCATTTTAATTCCCCCCCACAACTTCCCCTTCTAAAATGACGACACCAGCCAGCCTGAAACCACCCGTATTTATGAAGTAACATAATATTCAAATTACCCAAAGACATAATAATTAATAAACTGGAATACATGTACCTGAATAACATGCCTGAGCCATACATTTTGGGTGACAGGTCCGAACTTTTAGGCACTCTACTCGCCTGGCTGTCTCATCACATCCTTTCATTGTTGTTGTTCCAAAGGCTAGTACTGTGAAATACTGTTCAAGTTTTCTTCCCTCGTACTGCCTCTCTTTGTAACTCCTTACCTGTAACCTGCTTCCCTTCCACCTATAATCTTTCACAATTTAAACGAAATGTGAATAGATACCTTCTATCCCTGTGATTTCTGTCTTTTCTTGTCTTTTGTAGCCCACACCTTGAGTGGCCTTTTGGTCTTGTGTTGGTTAATACCCATGAATAAAAAAACAAAAACAAAATAACCAAACCTTGAAAATACCACATCCCGTTGAAACCAACCTCAAAACTTCTACATAATTCTATCTAAAACTACACAATTTGCAAAATAATTAATCAGAAATGTCCAGGAAAGATCTGACGTGTTCATATACCTCCCTGGTATTTCCCTTTTTATCTTCCTTGGTACCGGTATCATACGGTACTTTGTGTATTTCATGTTTCGCTTTATTCAAGGCCTAACTACAATAATGATTACATTTATGTCTTTCTCACTAGATGTTTTGCTTGGATCTTTCAAAATCAATTCTGGTATTGTGCTGGTCTGTCAGGAGGACACCTATGTGCCCCTGTACAGTTTCATGTCTGTTGATGTTGGACCAAAATGAATATTCAAACCGACGGCTGATTAGAGACTTTTTTAAATATTTTTTATTTTTTATTTTTTTATTTATACACACACAACAAATTATACATGTAATTGTACCTTAAATTATTCAATCTGCACAAAAACATTCAAGAATTTGCCATTTAGAGAAGAATTTATGCACAGTATTGTCAGCGGAGGCAATCTTCCTTTCCACTTTATAATTAAATCTGACTAAATTCACAAACTGAGCAAGTGTAGGCACTTGGTGTTTAAATCTACAGTTAAAAATCATTTTCTTGAACAAAATAATACAAAATAATACAAAATAATACAAAGGTTCAGAAGCAGGTCAGGGTGATCGATATTATACCCAAATACAATAGATTTATAACATAATTTTAAACCTACATGTGAATGGCTTTCCCACCAGTTTTCAAATTGAATCCAAATCCTTTTTAACTTGTTCACAATGATTAGAGACTTGGCTTAAAGGCACACATTGCCCTGAAATCCCCCAAATTTCATTTCTTTGGTTAATTACTTAACCTTTTCTAAGGTTTGAGGGTAAAAATTCTACAATAATGTGTAATATTTATTGAGAAATGAGGAAAAAACACGAAAGCATTGACATCCGGACATTCAGACTGGTGCCACACATAGTGCAGCCTGTATGCAACCAAAGTGCCGAGGGCGCCACTCTGAATTCCAACGGTCCGACTTTTCCGAACCAAACCGGCATCCCCGAAATTATTTCCGTCAATGATTTTCAGACAAACGGCACATTTTCAAGGGATGGTCATGTACATTATTATATTCTACTTTTGAATTATCTTTCCAACTTTTCAATTTTTTAGAATGAATGCTTTTTGTAGCCCAATTTGGGGGTCCTCCGAGGCAATGTGTCCCTATTAAAAGATTTTCTTTTGAGAACCCAAAATACCTCTCCCAAAATGCAACCACTGTAATGCTACACGGCAACCGTTTGGCTATTCCAACTTGTTGGTTCAGAGCAGGATTTACATTGTTTGGGTTCACAAACAAACTTTTATCTTGGGCAGAGCATCAAAGCAAGCGGGCCAGGGATAGCACACCATCCCTTTCTTTTCTTTCACAGTTTGGAGATGAGATTTTTTTTTCACCCTAAAACTTTAACAGAACAGGGAAGGTGAGAAAGAGTCCTTACAATCACACTGGAATGGATATCTCATAAACGGGAAGGAATGCTTGAAAAAGGATGACTCAGAGGCACTAAATCTCTGCTCAATTCCACAGAACAAAAGCTTGCCAGGAGGTTTCTCAAAACATGGCAACATAAAAATGTCAGGTTGACATCTGTGTTGATCATAGAGGAGCCAGGTGGACAAGAAATAGGGGCGGGACAAAGTAAAAAGTATTAAACTGCCTACATGGGGGGGGGGGGGGGGGGGAATGCTGGTAGGCCTAAACCTGGAATCTCTGTGCACAGTTGATGTCCAACAAATGCACACCCATGTTGCCCAATGCATTTTGTACTAAAGATTATTTGCCAGTGGACTTTGTTGCATTACAGCTGCACTGTTTTTGCTTTTTGCAATCCATGAACAAGCAAAGCACGAACAACCCAAGTACAACAATAATACCATCAACGGTGCAAAATCCAGTCAAAATGACCAATGGCGTTCACGGAGAGATCACAGCAGCCGAATTATAAATTGATACACGAGTAACATTGGAAACATACACTTGTTACTGTAACTCAACTCCATATGCGTCCAGTGTACATGTACAGTACAAATGAAAAGAAATAAACCTCCACACAATGAAGCAGGAAATATTAAACTGAGTGTGCAACACTCCCTCACCCCCAGAACAAAATTATCTCTGTTCAGAGTTGAACCCACTACTTTGTTTTCTCCTTGACCCTGGGTTGGTTGGTCCCACAATTATCTGTCAGATGATGGTGTTTATTGTGTGACCTAGATCTTACCAAACTTGGGGAACAGTCGGTGGGTTTCGTAATTGGCAACAATGCTTCACAGCATATTGTATGCTAATATTATTCAACTTTCATTACAATCTCAGTTGTTTTTTTACTGATTCGTCATGAAACTACCTCTTGTAATCAAACTCGACCAACTTTACAGTTGCTAGTACTTTGAAGAGCTCAGATCAAAATGAAAGTGCTTGACCTATTAAAATCTAGGTTGAATGAAAACAAACGCGGGCTGACAGGCGTGAACAGTATCAAGGAACCATTTAAATTATTGTCCTTTGTTCAAACTGAACTGAGTTATTCTACCTTTTCAGATGATCAATCTGAGCTTGCTACTAAAATTGTATTATTCTTAGTTATGTGCAATTCATAGTAAAATGATGTGTGCTTTCAAATATTCAGATAAACACAATTTTTTGAAAGGTTCGCATTATATTTTAGTCTCCTGCTTACAACCCGGCCGCTTTTGTTATAGCCAAATCAACTGTTTCAAGGAGATTCAAGTATACTTGTGAATATTCAAAGATCGTGTACCTTTAATGGGTAGGTACCATCCACCCATCCACACAAGCAGTCCCTGGGAAGAATTCTAAGAAATCATCATTATATCCCAAACAAACAGGTGTTTTTCCAATGGTCCAATCTTTGTTTCTGTTGGCAATTACAACTTCCTGAGGCTGTTTACCCAAACATTACGAATTATCATGCGACTATGCTACCTGTCTTTACTTCCCCGAACTTGCCAAGCCTTGTGAAGTGTTTATAACAAAGAGAATGAAAGTGCTGTAAAACCATCAAATTTACTGTGGTTGGACACGTTTGCCTGAACAAACAAAATAGTACTTCAAGTTAAATTGAATTTAAGGTGACATCAGACTGAGACTTAAAGGTAACATACACAATTTGCTTTTGCTGTAATTTTCAGAAATGAACATCGGGGTTAGTATTTTATAGCAAATATTGGAACAAAAAATAACAAAATGGAATTTTTTTGCGGTTTGGTTCCCAGACCCTACTTCAAACATAAGCAAAACAGAGCAATTTATAGGCATCGAGGAATTGTCAGGTCAGGGAACCACACTAGCTGTCTTTCATAAAAATTTGGTAGTTTTTTTGGTTTATGTTTGCAAATGTTGTATATTGCCTTTAATGGCTAGAAACTTTTAAAAACAGATGCAACTCACTCTGAGATAATTTCAAAGGGGTTTGTTTAAATGTAATTAAAATGATCAGAATAGTGCATAATTATACTTTGATAGTTAATTAACCCCTTGCGTACGGATGACGCCATATGGCGCAAAAAAAAACAAACAGTGCCAGCAGGCCGGATGACGCCATTGGCCGCTGTTTGTGCAGTTTCAATCCATTGTTGGATTATTGTGTATGTCATGCTTGACTGCACAAACACATTGTAGCGGTTCGCTTGGCTGCCAGAACCACCGCAACACCCCGACGTCTCCCGTAAAATACCGTGCTCAAGGGGTTAAGACCCTCAAAGGGGGAGTTCAATTTGTCTAACAATTTTAATAGGATTCTGCATGCACCCTAGGGGGTTAGGGTTAATTAATCTACCCTGCCTGGGTCTACATCTTTGAAAACGTGGATAATTTCTCTGGCTTCTGTTGTAGATTTATTTTTATTTTTTTCTGGGATCAGGAAAACTGGTGGTAGCCTATGGGGTTGGCACTCCACCACCCTGTTCATAGTCTCTTTAATACCAAGAGTGGCTTTTAGCCTTGGGATGGGCGACTGCGTATTTTTGTTTTTTTTAAATAACAAAAGTAATCCCATTGTTTGTTTTTGTCATCCACAATTCAGTTCATTTCAGTTCATTTATTTCCACAGTATTCACAAATAATATATGTGTATCAGAATATTAATACTGTTTAACAGAGGAGTGAAGACTGTAGAGGGGCCCAAAAAAAGCAAAGCTTGTAAACATGGGACCCTTATACATACATAAACGTACTTTGATCAAAATAAAATATGGTGCTTGTTTTACAAAAATTAAAACCATATGATCAAAGAAAACTTTACATACAGTATAAATACAAAATACATTAAACAATATGAACAAGGACAAAGCATAAGCCAGCATGGAAATTCTGTTATAAAAAAAAAAAAATAATAATTACATACATCAACAATAAGCATTCAACAAAATAGATTTATAGATATGCTTAAAAGTTTATAGAAGGTTTGTAAATTTTTTTTAAAGAATCGTTTAGAGAGTTCCATAATTTAGGTCCCTCATATCTAAGAGTTTTTTGGGCAAAGGAAGCATGAGTTAATGGGGGATGAAAATGAAGAGCTTGCCGAGTAAAATGAGTATGAACTTCAAAATTCCGAGTGAAAATTGAATTAATAGAAGAAGGCAACATATTGGAAATAGATTGATGCACGAGGCAACCAAGTTGGTGATAATAAATATCCTTAATTTTCAAGGTCTTATGTTTAGAAAACAAGGGATCAGTGTGAGCATTAAATTCGGTAAAATTAATTATCCGAAGAGCACGTTTCTGTAAATGGAGCAACCTATTACTATTACTGGATGTACAATACACTACTGAATAATGCATACTCAAAGATAACTGCCGTATTATTCTATTATGAGCAGTGGCGGATCTACGGGGGGGGTTTAACCCCACCCTTGGGCTGCCCAGTGAAATCGTGATGTGCTTAGAAAAAAATTAAAAAGCAGCACAGCTAGACACAGAAGCGCTTTGTCAGGCATCTCTTCTGCAACTCCATCTTGTTTGACTAACGTCATGTAATAAACTGTTAATCAGTCACTGATGTATTTGTCATCAAAGTGAGCCCTGACAGGCTGTATACTTCTGGCAACATGTTCATGTAATAAACTGATGGTTTTGTCAACAAGCCAATTCTGACTTATAATCATATATAAATGTTGCCTCAAATTGCTTCATTCCAACCCCAAATTCTCTGAAAAGATGCCCCAAAATGCAGGAGAAAACATCTAGATTTCAAATTTTTCCGGGGGGCATGCTTTACGGGTTTAATGCCCCGGATCCCCCTAGCAAGGCGTGCCTTCGGCACGCTGGGGTGTGTAGGCCAATCACCTCAGGTAAACCCCCCTTAGTTAAAACCTAGATCCGCCCCTGATGAGGTAGGCTGAAAAACTGCACTAACACAAGGCTGTATACTGTATTTTGAAAATATTTCGTCACCATGGCATCTTTGGTTTAATTTAATGGCAAACCTTTCTTGCATGACTCAAAGTTAGTTTCACTTGATAAAGGTGTTGGCTTGGCCACCTTAAGGCCAACACACAGCTGAGCATGGCTTAAATTTGTCAGTAATGGGCACACGTTTGGCTTGTTCCTTGAATTCCACAAAGCTGCATCAAAGTTAATGGATTAATCCCACTTTAACATGTCAAATTCTTGTCCCACCCTCTGTACAGAAACCCGACAAGGGTGAGGTGTCGGAACGAATTTAGATTTATGACGAAAAGCAGACACCGAATGTACATAAGGGTGAAAAAACACAAAATCACAGTGACACTGCAAAATCATGAAGACGTGATGTTGGGAAATCAAAGTCTTGAGACTGTTCATGGAGGAATATTACATAGAGCTGGATGGACAACTCGGGCAAGTTGGTAGATGCCATGAACAAGGGCGTCGATGGGTGGGAGACAGAGGGGACATGTCCCCCCACCCCCACTTTTTAGAGTGGGGGGAAGCATATCAGATGCCCCCACCCCCACTTTTTGATTGCCAATTAGGGGGGAGGGGGGAGTTTGGGTTTTCTTTATTGACTGCAGAGATGTAGTCAAGTCCATCAGAAGTACCTGCAAGTCCCTGCAAGTCCCTGTAAGTCCCTGCAAGTCCCTGCAAGTCCCTGCAAGTCCCTGCAAGTCCCTGCAAGTCCCTACAAGTCCCTACAAGTCCCTACAAGTCCCTGCAAGTCCCTGCAAGTCTATCACAAGCCCTCTAGTCCTAATCCCAATCACAAGCTATTCAAATGAGCTGTGACAAAGGCATTCCTTTGTCATTGTTCATCCAGTTACTTGTGACCGGCTTTATGAAAGCACTTCTGACTGGACTTGTGAAAGTACTTGTGAAAGTACTTGCAGGGACTCGACTCCAACTCTGATTGACTGTATGATTATTATGATTATTATTGTTTGGTATTCAACTGGGACATATGCCATTTTGAGGCTGGAATGGCCAATTGTTCGGCTGGCCATTATTTGGGTGGGGCTACACCCACCCTACCCCTCTAACTATGTGCCAGACAGTACGAGACTATAAGTGATCTGGCTCAGTTAGATTACTAGTTTAAAATTAGTATCTGGGACTTGCACGACTACTTTTGATCAGTCCACAACACAACAAATCAATGGTGCTGTTAGCCTCCCAAAATGTTGGTCACATTGTAACAGAGGCCTACACACATTGGAACCCTGCCAAACACATCAGATTGCATACTTTGTGTGGAGAGTGCAGCAAAGTGGAGCTGTCAGCACATATGCACTGTGCTGCATCTGGCAGGGTTAGGGTTAATTAATTGAAGAAGTATTAACCCTTTGAGTACGGTATTTTACGGGAGACGTCGGGGCGCCGCGGCGGTTCTGGCAGCCAAGCGAACCGCTACAATGTGTTTGTGCAGTCAAGCATAACCTATACTCAACTAGACATCTGGTGCAGTGTTTGTGGACAAACACAGGGCTGTTTTGTTTTTTTGTGTACAATTATGTGATTTAAATGAAATTTCAAAAATGAAAAAATCATAGAAAATTAGCCGATGACGTCATCATGACGTCACATACATTTTCATCTAACACATGCTGGCATAACTAAATACCACGTTTTAACTTAATCTGACTTGTACTTTTGTAGATATATGGTTTCCAAAAATGCCCCTTTAAGATGACGTCACGTGACATGTGATGACGTCATCATGACGTAAAAGTTCGGCGCACATTCTGAGCAGTTGGTGTAAATATCTGCCTACGACTTGTCTAACGACTTGAAAAAAAGACTAGAGATCAACTCTTTATAGACAGCATGCCACATGAAAGCCATGGTTTCTGTCCTTCCCAGAATTCCTTTGTGTTATATTGAATTTGGTCACAATTTTCAGATGCCTATTATTTCTTAATACTTGAGTGAGCCACGATCACGAAATTGTTGAATTAGGTAGAGAAAAATTCAATGTATACATTTTTTTAATCAGACCGACCCTTACATGCGTTAAAAAAAGAAATTGATGACGTCATTATGACGTCACACAATTTTCGCCTTTTAGGGCATATCTTTGAGACATACCAAAAGCTGTATCAAAAAGAATTTTGAAAATCTCTTGTTTTGTTTGCGAGATATATTGAAAAGAATGTTACGATTTCAAAATTTCAAAAATTCATAACAAATCACATGATGATGTCATCATGACGTCACTTTGGATTTTGCATCCTAGTACCAGTATCTACCTACCCACCAATTTTCATAACGATCGGACCTATCCGTATATGTGTTTTAAAAAAGCACATTTTTGATGATGTCATTATGACGTCACACATTTTTTTCCTTTTTAGGGCATATCTTTGAGACCTACCAAAGCTATAACAAAAAGAATTTTGAAAATTTCTTGTTTTGTTTGCCAGATATATTTAAAAGAATTTTACGATTTTCAAAATTTCAAAAATTCATAACAAATCACGTGATGACGTCATCATGACGTCACTTTGGATTTTGCATCCTAGTGACAGTATCTACCTACCCACCAATTTTCATGACGATCGGACCTATCCTTATATGTGTTTTAAAAAAGCACATTTTTGATGATGTCATCATGATGTCACACATTTTTTTCCTTTTTAGGGCATATCTTTGAGACCTACCAAAGCTATAACAAAAAGAATTTTGAAAATATCTTGTTTTGTTCGCTAGATATATTGAAAAAAATTTCACGATTTTCAAAATTCAAAAATTCATAAAAAATCACGTGATGACGTCATCATGACCAAAAAGTTCGGGACACATTCTGAGCAGTTTGTCTAAGTGTCTGCCAAGTTTAAAGGCAATCGGCCGCACCAAAGTAGCCAAAGTGCCAGGAAGAAAGAAAACGTGTACAAATGCTATGGGCAAAAAAGTCTGAAAAGGAAAAAAAAAAAAAAGAAAAAAAAAAAAAAACTAGACATCTGGTGCAGTGTTTGTGGACAAACACAGGGCTGTTTTGTTTTTTTGTGTAAAATTATGTGATTTAAATGAAATTTCAAAAATGAAAAAAATCATAGAAAATTAGCCGATGACGTCATCATGACGTCACCATGACGTCACATACATTTTCATCTAACACATGCTGGCATAACTAAATACCACGTTTTAACTTAATCTGACTTGTACTTTTGTAGAATGGCTTCAAAAAATGCACCTTTAAGATGACGTCATATGACATGTGATGACGTCATCATGACGTAAAAGTTCGGCGCACAATCTGAGCAGTTGGTGTAAGTGTCTGCCTACGACTTGTCTAACGACTTGAAAAAAAGACTAGAGATCAACTCTTTATAGACAGCATGCCACATGAAAGCCATGGTTTCTGTCCTTCCCGGAATTCCTTTGTGTTATATTGAATTTGGTCACAATTTTCAGATGCCTGTTATTTCTTAATACTTGAGTGAGCCACGATCACGAAATTGTTGAGTTAGGTGGAGAAAAATTCAATGTATACATTTTTTTAATCGGACCGACCCTTACATGCGTAAAAAGAAAAAAATTGATGACGTCATTATGACGTCACACAATTTTCGCCTTTTAGGGCATATCTTTGAGACATACCAAAAGCTGTATCAAAAAGAATTTTGAAAATATCTTGTTTTGTTTGCGAGATATATTTAAAAGAATGTTACGATTTTCAAAATTTCAAAAATTCATAACAAATCACGTGATGACGTCATCATGACCAAAAAGTTCGGGACACATTCTGAGCAGTTTGTCTAAGTGTCTGCCAAGTTTAAAGGCAATCGGGTGCACCAAAGTAGCCAAAGTGCCGGTAAGAAAGAAAACGTGTACAAATGCTATGGGCAAAAAGTCTGAAAAGGAAAAAAAAAAAAAAAAAAAAAAGAAAAAAAAAAAAATCTTAACGAAAACAAGGGCTGTTTTGGAAAAGTTTCCAAAACAGCCAAAAAAAAAAAAGAAAAAAAAAAAAATCTTAACGAAAACAAGGGCTGTTTTGGAAAAGTTTCCAAAACAGCCAATAATCCAACAATAGATTGAAACTGCACAAACAGCGGCCAATGACGTCATCCGGCCTGGTGGCACTGTTTTTTCCCCGCATATTTGCGTCATCCGTACGCAAGGGGTTAAGCACCTCACAGAAATAGCCAACACAAAGTATGCAGGACAGCAACAAATTCTTGCCCCAAAGTTTAAAATGTGACCACTGAGTGCACAATCCAAATCATAAATCTGAGCATTTGTCATAAGTTGAAGTTGCTAGACTGTGAAGTGCACGGACCTCATTAGAAGGTGTGGGTTGACTGCAACTCCACCTTTATTGTAATTATTGTCCTCTCTGCAATTATGCAGTTGAAAAGTTAACCATATTAAAATAGATTTATTTGTGTAAACATTCTTGTATTTGTTTAAATATTTTGTATGTGTGTGTAAATATTGAGTTTTAACTAAAAACATGCAGTGCCCCAATGGAAACTAGTTTTAAACTGTTTGGGCACACCCTGGGTAAAGAAATGTAATAAATAGATAGATAGATAGATAGATAGATAGATAGATAAATAGATAAATAGATAAATAGATAAATAGATAAATAGATAAATAGATAAATAGATAAATAGATAAATAGATAAATAAATAAATAAATAAATAAATGGTCTTATCAAACCAGTGGAAGCCTGAGATGGGGGGGGGGGGGCAACAAATTGTTAACGAAGGGTGGAAAAAAATTAATGGAAATTTTACAATTTCTGAAATTCAGGTCCTCAAAATTTAGTCACCATCCAAAAGATATTTTATCCCATTTTCCCTCCCCAATCCCCAACTTTTGGTCTACAATGTACATCCGCCTGTGAAAGATGGTTCTCAGCACAAAGATGGTTCTTGGGACTCAAACTTGGTGTCAGATCAGTTTCCTGTAACTCATCGTTATGATGAAAAATAACTTAGACTCAATCAGACTCAGACTAGCACTTGTTGTGTATGGCTTGGACTCAATGACAAAATTACCAGGCTCGTAGCGACGTAGCCAGTGTTTATTTTCCCATTGCAAAATGAATTTTCATTCCACTTTTGCATTTAAAACCTATTTTCACTGTCCTGATTTAACTTTCATCAGCGTCCAGATTTTGCTTTTAAAAATCTTCACCCTGTTGCACTTTTCCAATCTGCACCCCCAGCTGGCTACGCCACTGAAAAGAACCCAATTAACTTTTTAAAAATTTATATTCACTATATTTTAAATAATATATATTTCCAAGATATGAAGGTATCTTTTAATATATCAATACCATAAATCATATTCCTGAAAGAACCGGGAATCAAAAACAGAGCTGCCTCTTGCACTTGGAAAAAGCACATCACGGCCTGTCGGAAATTGATATTAAAATGCACACCCAAGCACTGCTGATACTGCATCTAAACAAGTATGATAGTACTTGGTACTGAATTTTTTATTATTTTCGAGTAACTGACTTGTGACTCAGATTTGGACTCAACACTCGTGACAGACTTGGCCCCCGGACTCGATCACCATGCATGATTCGGGGCTCAGTCCTGAACTCGACAGTGGGAACTCGGACTCAATTTGATGACTCAATACTCGAAGTCTGGTTCTTAGGCAGCATTGTGTGGGCAGCCTCCAGTCGCCCTCGGGCCCCTCCACGATCCAACCTGGGCCCATGCACTACACTTCTTGTTAGTCTCAATCAGCGCAAGTCCCCAGCATTTCCTCCCCAGTCAAGTTTCCCCCTCTCCGTCTGTCTTATAGCCTTGAACTGGTTCAAGTCTTCTTTATCCAGACAAGCTGGGGGCCGATGCGGGCAGGGCCAGTCCAGTGCCCTGCGGGCAGGGCCAGTCCAGTGCCCGCACACAGGAACTACTAATCCTGTGTTTGGTACAACACTTCCAGCTCTAATGCTCTGATTCTGCACTTTTCTTTCCCGCCTTCTGGGAGCGACATTGGAAATAATCTGAACACGCTCTGGGGTATACCTAGGCAGGAGAATCTATTATTTCTGTATACAGTATAATTACCCTTGCAAGGGCCTCCTCTTGGGTGGTAATTAACTTAAATGACAGATGGGGTGGGGTTGCTACATGTACATGGTCCCCCCTAGGTCCCTACCTTCAAGAAGCCCTAAAGCAGGTTGTAAACGTGCCTCTCAGTTTGGGAATTTGGGAACAGTGCCTTGCAACAGCGCAGGTAGACTCTAATCATTTCTTGCAGGTTTTCAGGTGTTTACACTATCCAAATTTGCAACTCATGCCAGAAAAGACCTTGCCACTTCTTAAAAAAGCTGCATCCCCTGTCACGAGGGACCCTGGGACCAACTCAGTTACATGAACATCTTTTGATTATAGTCAAGGAAATCTATTGAAGGGTTCAGAGTTATATAATCAAGTTAATCATTGTGGCTTGAGGCCCCACAGTCCCACCAAGATCTCTGGGGATTTCAGAAAGTGCCCAGAAAGTGCCTATGTGAAATTAATATTAAGGCCACCGATAGTGTGTGAGGAGGGGGAGGGGGAGTAAGAGAGGTTCCCAAAAACCAAGATTGCAATGCCAGAAACTTTTGTGTAATCGTCATTAGGCTAATAAGTAATATCAGCCAGAAACAGTGTAACGGGCACAAACAACATCTGAAACAGTCCCACCTGAAGAAAAAAACAGGGGCCACATTTGTGTCTTCAAAATATTAACTCTGTTTTTAGCTCCCTTTAAAAGTTGTTCTTGATTCGCCAGTCCCACTGGCGGTGGAAGGGGGGGGGGAACTTTTTCCACTTGGGGGAAATGGCCCCACCACTTTTGGCAGTTCCGCATAAAGAAAAACATAGCACCGGCACTGCTTTGGCCCCCCCCCCCCCCCCCCAACTTTTAAAAGTGTTCCGCCACCGCAGTGCCTTCTAATTCTAACCCCTTTCCCCATCAGCATGATATGTCCCCACACAGTGGTGTTTCCAGTGGGTGGGGAGGGGGTGGTAGGGTGGGGAGGGGGTGGTAGGGTGGGGAGGGGGTGGTAGGGTGGGGAGGGGGTGGTAGGTTGAGGAGGAGGGAAGGGGATCGGGTGGGGGTGACTTTCCCCCAGCCGGTGACTTCTTCCCAATATTCTTCTTTTTCTTTTAATCAAACGCGCCACAACATAACAACCAGTACTTATACACCCCTGTTTTTCCAAATATTTTCCAAGGGAAAAAACCAGGTCACCTTTCTCATATTTTCTTACGCCCGCCCCCCCCCCCCCCCCCCCCCACCACCAACCCTAAATCTGGATACATACTTCTACTTAGGACCCTGTGAGGAAACCTGCTGTCTATACACTCTCAATTGATAGGATGGAAGAAGGATAAGACTAGCGAATGAATGAGTTCCGTCAGGAAAGCCCAGATCAGGATCGGACCCGGCAGATGTGCCAGAAACACTCATTTGGTCTCAACGTTGACACTCTCCTGTGAGTGAGAACAGGAGAGGCCATAATACAAAGACCAAATCAAAAGCTTGGATTGAGATTACATGTATATTGTTTTTGCTTTTTATATGCAAATCGCCCATCACAAGACTAAAGGCCACTCGAGGTGTGGGCTACAGAAGACAGTGTGGAAGAACCAGCCCCTCACACTGAAACAAGACAAGATAATCTGCTCTCTTCACAGTATGAATAGTGTCGGGATGGGTAACTAGTCCACTGCAAGGCATTAATATTGCCTCTACCCATATTAGGCATAGAAGTGCTATAGCCCAGGACTGGGCTCGAACCCACAACCTGCAAAATTATCCGCAGACCACGGATTTAATACTCCAAACCACTAGGCCACGGCACTTCCACAAATAAAATGGCACACTAATGAAAATAACTTCACCCTAAAGTAGACCAAAAATCATGCCTGAAAAAATATTAAACAAATAAAATAACAAATCGGGGGTGGTGGGGGTGCTAACTGTTGATATTCCAGCTACTGTTATAAATCTACATTGTATGAACAACTTTTAGAGATGGCTTTGATAACCATCAACAAATAAAATGGTTTGTTTCAGTGTGAAAGCTTACTGTTTATAAAGATGTACAGACACCAATCCTCCTGAGAAATATTTTTATCTGAAATATGCTGTCATCTTCGAGAAAACGTAGCTGACCTTCAACAAAACTTACCACATATTTTGAAAGCACAAAATCACTGTGGTATAAAGACAGTATGGGCTTTCACTAGTGACTTGTGACTTGGATGGCAGATTGAGCTCAAATTTTCACATGTTTGTTATTTCATGTATATGAGTCATTCCATAAATCTGGGGTCCAAAAGTGTGACATTTTTGGGCGTCCCTGTTACATAGTGACATGTATAAGATTTTGCAATTCCAGACAAATTCATTAATGCCTTCCAAAAGTGATTATGTAAAGCAAAGTACCTGCCAAACAAGTAAAGAAAATAGTGTGAAGTCAATTTTAATGATACTTGATGGGAAATTACACAGGTCAGGTGTAACAGGGACACCACAAAATGTCACACTTTTGGACCCCAAATTTATGGAATGATCGATATGTTGAATCATGCAAAGTATGAACACTGCCTGCAACTGTGTTGTCCATTCTTCCAATGCTATCATATCTTTGCACCTTAAAATATCATAAGCCCCCTGAAAAATCTGAACAATTAAACCAATACAAAAAGTCAATGCTTATAAAGTTGGGTTCCAAGCTTTTTTGTGTGTGACAAATCCTTCTTAAATGCTGAAATCCGGAGAAAGAATTATCTGAAAACCTGACACCCAATGGTGAACACCAATTTATTGTATTACGGTACATATCGTAATAGTGTTAAAAAGCTACGCCTATTTCAATACTACATTTTTTGGACTGGTAACTTAAGAATACATTGTACGCAGAAGTAAAAAAGTAAAGAAGTATAATTTGGGTGTATCAAATTGCTACTTTACTTGTTGAGGAAATTTAATTATCAGAACCATTCTAATCCTTAAATCTGCACGAAGGGTCTTTTCCTGTAAACCACATTAATGATAGGGGCATGTATTGTACGTGTTGCATTTAAAAAAAAATTCAAGCACAGATCGACAGTCTCCGTACCACAGAGCTCAACTTCATTTCAAATACACTTTTTTGTTGAAAAAATTAACAAAGGAAACACCACAAGCTACACACGGATTACTGAATAAAAGTACAACCTTAATGTGTGGACTCAAAAACTTGTAGGGATTTGTAATAATTAGTTGTACAATTCTGACCTTGCCAGAAATGACTGGTCCGGGCATTATATCTTGCAAGTATTTAAACTACTCCTTGGATAATGCTGTCTCCCCCCCCGGGGGCAATGATTTGGAAACATGTAAGCCGGATTAACACTTTTGTACGGTTTGCCCGATTCAAAATAGGATTGCCGATTTCAGTCTCCAGCTGGACGTGAGCAGTTTATAAAAGAAACCAGTTTTGACTCGTTCGGTTCCAGGCCGGGCACGTGAAAGGCCCTTTTTCCTGTCACCCTGATTTGATAATTTGGGGCTTTAATCCGCCCCGGGGTCTGAAGGCCGGGATTGTTCGCGTTATCAAACGATCGCTCTTTGTGAAATAAATTCGTGTAATTATCTCTCACGTTCAATTCGGGGAGAATGAGGTTTTATTTTGGGGGGGGGGGGGGGGGGGCGGGTTAGCCCGCTCGAAGGGACCAATGTGTAGACGTATTGAAACTTTGAAAGGTCAGAGCACTTCAGATAAACTTTCATTACGGTATTAAAGCCTGCATGTCATGGACCGTGTTTTTCTTACTGTTAGGAAATTAAATCTTTGCCAAAGTGCTAAAGAAGAAACTTTTCAAATTTTCAGTGATTAAATCAGCCCTTGAGAAAGACTGGTCTGTGGGAACTGGGTCTGCCTAGTAGGCGCACCTACATGAACGTAAACTGTATGAATGCATGTGCAGAACCTCTGTATGATGAAATAGATGAAAATCTGGCGCACCCAGGGTTTGTCTTTGGGTGGGGCTCACCAATTTTCATTTGACTTTTTTTTTTCTGGCATTGGTATGGTTATACCAATTTTGGTGGTACCAATTTTGCTTGTTAACATTCCGCCACGTAATGGGGCAGAAATCAATGCATACAAGTATACACTACATACTGCACAAAAATGATATTACCAGCTCTTGCGGAGGGCTCAACCCCCCCCACCCCCCCCCACCCCCCAGCTCAAAATGTCATTCAAGACACAAGAAAATACTGTTCTAACAGTATTCAAAACTGGTTTGACTGAATATTTGAATATTCGATACTCACCGATCAAGTTTTTGACGCCTCAGCTGCAATTGCATCAGTGCGGGTAAAAAGCAAAGCACGCCGGTGTTTTACGTGCGGGCGACAGATACTATGGACCGCCCGATCGACACTTTTTTTGCATGCACCTAATCATTACGGGTTTGTATAACGTTATGATAAACAAGAAACCAAACTCCAGCCTGCATTTTTGCAGTAATTTTCTTTAAGGGTTTACGGATGGGAACAATAAACCTCCGTCCATAAAAAGTAACCGTTGAAAAAAATACGGCATTTGACACTGCTAAGCATGGTAACTTTTCTATTAAAATAGCAGCAGAGTCATATCTGTACGTGCATGTATATTTTTTTCCGAATATTTGAACCTGCCAAATAGTATTTGAATATTCGGTTGAGTGTCGAATAATCAAATAATCAAATATTCGGTATATGTGGGCATTGTGGGGCAGCCCTACGACCAGCTATGGCATATGTGGACCAGATGAAACAAGACACTGGACGGTATAACATCAAAGAAGTCCAAAGTGGAATGGACAACAGAGCCGACTGGAAGTCGATCATTGATCGAGATCTGAAAATGAACGGATAAAAGTAAGAGAGTACCACTCCCATCCCCCTATATTTTGCCACTCTGTAGACGATATTAAGCCAAATAAAACATGACCCAGTAGAGGACAAATTTTGCCAAGTCACTTCCGATATGTGTAATGTAGCATTGAATCAAATCATTCTATTAGTTATGGTTTAGGACGATGATAGAAAAGACCTTCGTAATACTCGGTGATTTTTATCTAATTACATATACAGTCAAGGATGAATATATGTACATGTAGCTACTTTGAAAGTGATGTCCAGTGTCATTTGAAAATATTGGGCAAAAAAAACCCAAAAAATCTTGTGTTTCCCTTAAATGGAAAAAATCAGGGGGGGGGGGGAGGTTTGGTCGGTCGATTTTTTTTTTATCATTTAAAACAATACTACATGTTGTGTAACTCGGAAGTCGGGAGGCAAAAAGTAAGCTTATTTAGTGAGATAGTGAAATGCACGATTCTAATAAAACCTGTTCATTTTGTGCGGGAAAAGGTGAGATTTTGGAAATTCCTTAAAAAAAAATCAATACAAAAGTTATTTATCTTTTTAAAAATGTGACCCGACTTTTGTGACTATTAGGGTCGGTAGCGGAAGGTAACACAACCATTTTTTGTTGGCCTTGTATGATATAATGTACTGCAATAAACTTCTTGTCAACCGAATATGGAATTCATGAAAGGTAAAAAGGCCTGACATTTGATCTTAACAAAATCTTTCTTAAAGCCTTTGAGAAACTTTCTGCTGGGGTCACACTGAAAAAGCATGGGGGTTAAATTTACCCAATCAATCAATCTATTTGAACACAACCGGATGAGAGTTTGTTTACCCAAATTTTGGGTAGTTGCAGTTTTCACAAACAAATGATTTTTCAGTGCAAAATGTCAGTCATAATAATTATAATCTACAAGGTATATTGACAACTTTTACAATTTCTCCATTTGACACATTGTAAAGACACTGACACTGACGCATAGCATAGCATAGCATAGCTCAGTTGGTGGAGAACCAGTATGGATATGGTACTAGTCTGGGTCACAAGTTCGGCCCTATAGTCTTGTCAATTTTCTTTCTTTATTTCCAAAAATTAGGAAAATTGATGTATGTGTAAAGGCTACATTAAAACCGCCCATTAAAGAACTGGAAGCCCCTCCCCCCCACCTTTCAGAGTATTTTGCGGGGTCCAAAAAATTATGGACCTTTTTGTATGAAAATTGTTACATTTTCTCCTGAAAAATCTGAATATAGAATTGGACATACCCCTATTAAAAATAGCCACGCTCCATTTGCTCTCTCCCTTGTCCGCCCACCTGAACCTAGCTATGCCACTGTCTATCACTAGAGACCCATGGTTTCTGTATAATCATTAAGAAACACATCTAGCAGAACCTGCCTTTTATTAAATAACAAGATCCACAATGACACAGTTATATTAATGACAGGTTTGATTGATCTGGGCCTGATTGACAGCCACATCCTGACAGCAAGGCTCTGTTCTGGGGATTAGTGGGGGGTAAGGTAGTGGGATAATCCCTGCACTTAGCCCACACTGATCCCACTCATCGTCTAACTTTCCTGTTCTACACTGATTACCCGATCAAGGCGAAAGGAAACCGGAAGTGAAAATAAAGGGGGTCTGTTTTTATTCAACTCCTTCTTCACCCTAATCACTTATTCTTCTCATCTGGAGCGAGAGAATCACATTAAGCTTGGTGGCTCCGCACAGTCTGTGAAATATGGATGTACTGCATTTTCCAAGGCATGACTGACAGTCCAAACAAGACGTGTACTTTTGTTGGGCTTAAAGTCTTGCTCATGAATCATGGAATGCTGAGAGCCAATTGTCTAAGTAGAATCAGCTTGGGCAGGAAAAGAAACCCGAATGTGGGTTTCTCGTGCCCTCTTCACGTGATCACCTGCAATTAATCCTAATTAACTTATTCACAGCATCAATCAATCAATCAATCAATCAATCAATCAATCAATCAATCAATCAATCAATCAATCAATCAATCAATCAATCAATCAATCAATCAATCAATCAATCAATCAATCAATCAATCAATCAATCAATCAATCAATCCATCAATCTGTTAATCTATCAAGACCGAAACTTTACAAACTATTAGCCTAGAAACCTGAGCTACATTTACAGGAAGAAACAGAAAAAAGAAAAAAAGAAAAAAGGGTAGGCACCATGCCGACCGGAACTGACTGGTTCGAGCCTGATCTGGTGGGATTTGACTGGAAACTTTTAGTTAGTTCTGGATTGGAAAGTTTGCACGCAATACACTCCCAGTGTGTACGGTGCTGTAAAAGACAATTTATGCAAAAATGTTTTCATTGTTTTTGCACACATTGCTATGGAAACACCATTGTTGTGCCTCTGATGACATCCTGTTTTATATGCATTAACATAAAAACCAAACATTTTCATTACTTCCAAGAATTTCCACAAAGGACCAGTAAATTTGGAGTTCATGTATTCATGTCACAAAACCCTACTGCATGGCCCTACAACAGCAGACACGGGCGTAAGCCTCCATCTATAATTCATGTAAAATAAAAAAGCCCTTAGAAAAATAAAAAGTGCACTCTTGCAAATCCACGCTATAAAGGATGTGACAATGGTAATTCAGGGCTGGACAAAACGTGGCCAGAAAGCCAGAAACCGAGCAGAGCCTTGTAACTGTAGCAGTGTTTGTGCAGGTGGAATGCCAATTGTGAGCTGTTAATTGTTCAACAAGTTCAAATCAACAGATTAAAAGTGCCTGCACGCTTAGAAAACACTCGGAAAAAACACCTGCAGGTCGGGACTGCCCCAAGTAACCGGTGAGGTACACACTCGCACTCTGAATCCATGGGGACATATCAGTTCTGGAAATGAGCGGCTGTTGTTGCCTTGCCCTTGTTACATGTAATTGACCATAAAATCTGACGAAAGATTAATGAGCCGGCAAAATGTGTATAGCCTAATGGTACGCATTACTGTTTTCCTGTTGTGCACTACAAACTAATATGACCATGAAGTTTTGTAAAAAAACAAAACAACATACTCTGCCAAAGAAAGAGTTCAAAGAGACTATTTTCTAACACAAGGTTAGATATGCCAAGACACTTCGAGCACTTTGATATGATTCCGACAATAGGTGTCCAAAATCACATCCTACTCTCTCCAAATCACATCTAAAGCCTGTACAATATTGTCCCACCTTGACAGAGAGTACATTGTGACTGCTTGGTTTGACAGCTTAAACCTCATTGTGATTCTGGGCTCTGGATAGGATTTTGGACGTCACTGTTAAAATCAAACCCACCCAATCCTCCTGTCCAATTTGAATAGAATATCACACATCCAAGGATTTCACAATGAGAGTAGAAGTACAATTATTGAACGGAAGAGGAAAGAGTAAAGAGGAAAACCAACAACTCTACATTCGGCTTTCAAACTTTCACTCTTTGCAACCTGTCACTCAAGCTGATAGATGTATTTTCATACTTCATGGCTCCAAAGTAGGTTAATCTTATAAATACAAAACAAATAGCACATCAACTCTCAAACTATTAACTCTGCAAGATTCAGGTCAGGGCTGACATTTCTCAGAAAAAACTGTAAACTTTCACAATCTCCAGAGAAAAATTGAGTTTACAAGCTCTGCCAACATATTCATGACACTGGACAAGACAAGAACTACCATTATATTATGAACATCTAACAAAAGAAAAACGGCGCACTAACAATGAAAATCCATTTTTACTTCGCACTGAATCCATTGTTACTTGTTCACAGTGAACCCTGATAACAACTTATGACCATGGTTTGATTGGTTTATTTCCATACTATTAGATAGATGTAGGTTAAATACTTTAACGAAACCTAAAATAATAGTATGGGAGGTCAGACAAGAAGCCGAAGCTTGTAGTGGGTCTGCCCCTAAATGTAATAAATGTAAGCTTGCATCAACATGTTACAACACGTTACAACACATCTGTTACAACACACGTTACAACACATAAATCTCATGGGAGATAATATACCAAAAAAAAAAGTGCAGCAAATTTGCAACAGAAAATACAAACATTTTCACTGTATGATTGGTTATTACTAACGCGTAGGAAGTGGTGCGCAGTCTTCAGTATTTATAGTAATATGATAAACCTTTTCAGAACAATGCCTCTAAAGGTTATAAACCAAATTGGAATTACTTTGAATACACACACCTATGGGTGTTGCGGGGGAGGGGGGAGACACTTGCCTCACCCTCCTCCCCAAAAAAGGAGAAAAAAAATATAAAAATAAATACAAAAGAAGGCAAGGTTTGAAGTCAATGCTGTACTCAATTGATTGTTTATTTAACCCTCGAAACCTGCTGAAAGGGGCCTAAAATGCGGCTATATACAATAGGCCTAGGTATCGCTGTCTTGAACAAAGCATTGAGTGATGTCCAACACCCCTGGCCCCCTCCGCTTTCGATTTTTCCACGGCCGGTGATTTCTCCCTTTGCTGCTTTCTGGTTTAAGTGCTTTGCCTCCCTCACAAAAAAATCCTGGCAACGCCCATGCACACAGCTCAATTTTGTGCAAAAGTCAACAGGGACACTACTGGTAACCAAATTGAAGCGTTTCACTTTTTTTTACACAATTTGCCCAAAACTGAAACAAAAAACTGTTACGGATCAGTAAATGTGGAGACAGAGCTGTGATCCAGAAAAAAAGGTATGAATTTTCCCTAAAAGAATTTACGACAGAATTTTTTTTTAGTAAATGTTACTGGTACCCTCCATGATGAGGGTGACGGGGAAATTTATTGAAAAAAACTTTTGTCTCAAAATGTTGGGGGAAAATTCATATTCCATGCACCGTGTTTATCTAAAAATGGCCTACTGCACATGTGCTACAGGGAAATATTTCAAATTCTGATTCCAAGTATCAATAATCCCAACATTAACACCCCTCTTCCACTTCCAGTTTTTCCAAAATATTTTTCAGAGGGGTATTTTTTTGGGTCGCCTTTTGGGGATGATTTTAAAAGACATTGCCATCATCCAGCCACTGAATAAACATACTTGCACTTTCATAAGTATCACCCCTCAAAAATAATTGCCAGATTACATAAACTCGAAGCTCACTTTTATCATTAAAAATATACAAAACAAAATCACATAACACATTTTTCACTTGCACTTTCACAAGTATCAGCCCATAAAAGCAACTGACAGATTACATAAACTTGAAGCGCACTTTTATCATTAAAAATATACAGAGATATCAAGAACATGCATAACACATTTTTCGGTTGCACTTTCACAAGTAGTCGTCCCATAAAAAAGCTGCCAAATTACATAAACTTGAAGCACATTTTTATCATTAAAAATACACAGAGAAATCACAACCACGCATAACATAATTTACAACATGAAAAATATTCTTATCTCGTATAGACACTGGCAAGGTATGGGCTGTCCAGCACAGTACATTTTCAGACCAAGCACAAGACAAATATTTAGATTAGAGCATATAGCCGCCACCTAACCATTACAACTTGGATTTTTGTAATAAAACTCTACTATTTACAAATTCTCCTCCTATATTTTTCTTCTTAAAAGCAATTTGATTTTGAGATTGTATAAGACAGTTCTATACACATTGCCTTGAAATCTGCCCATAAATCACTCCATAGATTGTTCTATCCTATATTTCATCTGTAAACAAAATGATAAAAAAAAGACAGGTCTGCTTTTGCTCAATCCAGAGCATTCTAATGGGAAAGTGATATAAAGCATTGCAAATCATTTCTTTGTCAGACAGCTAGATTCCAAAATGCTCTAGCAGGAATGCCAGGGAGTAATAAATTTCAGAGCAATCAAGATTTTGTGAGACGTTCCGAATTCTTGCATCACAAATCCTATACTCCAACAATCTGGCCCTCTCCTCTACTCATGTGTCTGCAAGCCCCCGAATATGTTGTCTTTGAGGCACCCAATAGACACATTTCACATTAGCCCCGTCTGTGCACATCCGGGTCGAAAGTGAGGCTCTCAGTGCTAAATAAATGCAGTATTATTCAACAAATCCATTCATGCATGATAAATCACGGCAAATGACAGTGTAGCACACGGTCAGCACGGCCAAGTGGCACTGGTTCATCACGACAACAATCGTCCAGATTCATAATCGATGTGATGTTTCACAGAGCAATGATTCTCAAATAAACTTACATGCATTAGATTGTATCTGGACGCCTCTATCAGCGACTTTTACCGTGTATAAAGTGCACATGAATGAATGCGACATCGGTTGTTTAAAAGTAGCAATGAGCCTCACTTTTAAACCCGAAAGTGCACAGATTGGTGCTACTTTCGTCCATGTGAAATTTGTTTCTACTGGCTACAAAAAATACTCTTCCTAAAATTGCTATGGTTGAAAAGGTCATTAATTAAAAAGTAGAAAACAATAATGTACACGATCATCCCTTGAAAAAGTGCCGTTTGTATGAAAATCTTTGACGAAAATACTTTCAGGGACAAAAGTTTGGTATGGAAAAGTGGGACCAGAAAGTAGTACGCATAGTTTTTATCAATAATTTTTAGACAAATGGTGCATTACACAAATGGTGTTCCTTTAAGTTCGCTTTAGTTCAAAACTCACAGAACAGGCTCAAAGTCGGAGTTGACTGGAGCCTGAGTATACATGTACATGTAATTGATTCTGGATGATAATGTTATAATTGCACCTGCTGGACTCAGAGAGTCTGGACCTGGTAAAGTCCCGGATATGTGCATCAGACCCTTGTAGACATTAAAGATGATGTTGATTGCTGAGAGAAGTCTGCGTCATTTTTCATTTGTATGTAGATTGCGTATAGTAAAATCAATAGATTGCGTATAGTAAAATCAAACAGTAAATTATTTCTGCCATGAAATACAAAAAAGTGACTTTTGAGAGCTATTTTTATCAAGTCCCCCCTAGCGCAGCAACAGCCCGCTGGTGCCATTTGTCTAAAAGTCATCACTGCGGGCAGCAAACAAATCCACGTCATAGGACGAACTCCCCTTTTGTGCCTAGTGCTAGACACAAAAGGGGAGTTCGTCCTATGAATTTTTTTCTGCCCGCAGCGACAAATTTTAGACAAATGGCACCAGTGGGCCAGAGGTAACTTGATAAAAATAGCTCCCAAAAGTCACTTTTTGGGTATTTCATTGCAGAAATAATTTGCTGTTTGATTTTACTATACGCAATCTACATAAAAATGAAAAATGACGCAGACTTCTCTCAGCAATCAACATCATCTTTAACCCTAACTTCCTATGTGGTGTGAACAATCGTAATAAAATGGGAGGATTCAGGACTGTTGGGTCAAGTCTGGGCTGCAGTCAGGACTCAAATCAAGTTAAGATTTGAGCCTATCTTTCCAGTTTTGGACTCCAGACTTCAAATCTACTTTTTGCCATTAAATTACCCAAGAATTGAACGAATACTGAATTGCTGTTTGGTTGCCAGTAAAAAGACTGATTTAACTAAAAAGGATACTGGTTTGTCATTTAAAAAACAAAAAACTTAAGATACACTATTTTGCCATCGCTATCTATACTTGGGAGAAAAAAATTGCAAAATGGTGCAATTTTACAAAAATTGTAACATTTTTCTCAATTTAATACCAGCTCAGCTGAAATTCCACATTTAAATATTTCAGGTCTGACGTGTGTTGAAAGTATAAACTAATTTTTCTTATAATCTCATTTTTCAAGTTAGGCTGTTTTTGCCCGCAAAGGGCCCACAATGTGCTACGCATGATTTCAAGTAAGACTAAATCTGCCAACTGTATGATCTGCTGTGCTCTTTTAGGCCTAGCCATTGTCTGGAACGAAACGAGACCCCTTCATGACCAGATTGCGATATCCGCCCGTCCTACACAATAAGACCATGCTTCTTGCACGCCTCATTTACCGCCCACCTGCAAGTCATCGCTCGTTGTCTGCATACAGACAGCAAGAGCTCTAGAGTGCCGGAATTGGACAGTCAAATTCCACATAGCCGTAGCGGCAAACATCCATGCAAGGCAAGGCGGCTCCGCTTGCCTTCACGCTTGCTTTCCACTTGACATGCACGTCATATTTACCAATTATGAGGACCGAATCTTTCCGCTGGTAAATATTAGGACTAAAATCAAACTTGGCAAGCTGACTCTAAGGTTAAGCTGTGCTCAATTTGAGTGTCTTTCTACACGCCGGTATAATTTCCTCTTGATAAATGAGATGATCAGTTGATGTCAACTTCTTCCTTTTCATTGGTGGGGGTTATAGACTAAAGGCGTTTTCACACTATGTACGTTCGACCCGTGTCGAAATCTACATGGGTCCAACCCGTGTAGACTTCTTTAAAATTTCCACACGGGTCAATTACCCTGTTTTTTTACACTACTCAACGCAACACCAGCAATACCTTACCAGACTTAAGTTTAGTAGTCTCAATCATCCTGTGAAATGATGCCACCAGGTGTGCTGTCGTTGTCAAGAAAACTGCCCTGTAGCCTTTAGTCAAGGCGCGCGTGGCTGCCCTGGAAGCCACGCGCGCCTTGACTAAAGGCTATCATCCGCCCGACGGTTGAAAATGAGCACCGTTTTCTCTCGTTTTTTCACCATCCAACAACTCAAAACTTTGAACAGGTCAGTGGAACGATATTTCCTATAAAATACGAACCCCCAAATCCGCCCATTTCTGAAAATTGCAGCAATGACCAATCATGTACACTACATTTAAAGTAACCATGCCAAATTTGATTGATTGTACTGAAAATATGCTAAACAATTTTTGGTTTCCCCAGATTTGAGATTCCAGTCCTGAGAAGATTATTGATTACATACTAATTTGCTGCCCCGCTGACAGGCACTAAGTGGTCAATAGCATTAACTCCTTGACACCGGATTTCATATGGGTGCCAGGCTGGCTTGTGCAGCCAAGCAAAACGGAAACAAGAGGCTTGTGCAGCCAAGCATAACATATACACAATACCCCAATAATGGATTGAAAATGCAGAAATTGACGTGTATAGACGTCAACCGGCCAGGTGGCAATTTCAATCTGCACATATTTGTGTCAACCGGTGGCAAGGGGTTAAAGATGCTATGGATGTGCTTTTTGGGCATGGCACCCGAAAAACAAATGTTCAAACTTAATAAGTCAGTCCCTGGCAGAGATGGAGTCGAGTCCCTGCAAGTCCTTTCACAAGTACTTTCACAAGCCCAGTCAGAAGTCCTTTCATAAAGCCGGTCACAAGTAACTGGATGAACAATGACAAAGGAATGCCTTTGTCAAAGCTCATTTGAACAGCTTGTGATTGGGATTAGGACTGGAGGGCTTGTGAAGGACTTGCAGGGACTTGCAGGGACTTGCAGGGACTTGTGATGGACTTGACTACATCTCTGGTCCCTGGTAAGCAACACGTGTAATAAGTTTCAAATTTAGAATAGGAGCCGGATGCTTTTAATTCTCACATGTATAGAGCAATCGTCACGCGCAGCACATTCAATGAAATAAACAGAGTGCAGAGAATAGTCAAGTGATTCTGTACTTCCAGCCTGTAATTCTGTGCTAAACTGAGCCAGCACAGGAATTCTAAGCAAAGCCTGTAACTTTGTAAGCACAGAATCCTTAGTTATGGAATTTATGCCTGTGCAAAACCAACATTTCTTTCCAATTTATGAAATACGCTCACTGTTACAGTGCAGAGAAATTCCTGCTAATAGTAATTCTTTTCTTAAACATAAAACAAGCCACAAGGGCAACTGACTAGGTATTAGTGGGTTTATAACTTCTAACCCCCCTCCACCAATAAAGACACTAACAATTTGGGAGACTGCCAACATAGGTCACAGGTTCGAATCTCGCTCCTGCCAGTTTTCCTTGTTCACTTTGTAAATTCATTCAAAAATTAGGTATTCAGTTTCCCTTGTAGTTTGTTTGAAGTTATTATAGTTAAAAAGTTGTATCCTTATTATTAAAGTGATCCCCACAATGTCACTTCCCAGGTTGTATCGTAAAGTTGGGGCGTAATCTCAGGGTTTACGACTTCTGACTAGCGCCCCCCCCCCCTCCCCCCTTCCCGAACACTGACAATTTGGGAGACTGCCAACATAGTACAAGATAGCTCAGTTGGTAGAGCGCTGGTGCGGTATTCCGGAGGTTGCAGGTTAAAGATAATTGTTTTCACCTACAAATGTACTGTACGCCGAGCTACAAAACTAGGTGGCATTTTCTTTCCAAACTTTGGTCTTCTCTCATGTTCCAGTGTTTCAGACACGAGATCTACCCTAGCATCCATTAACCCTTAACCCAGAATCCTCCCATTTTAATATGATTTTCGACATACCCTAGGGAATTATGGTAAAAAATGAGGATAGGCACAATAAGCATAGTACATTAGACTACACAGAATCCAGTAAAGCACATTGTGAACATATCAGCGAATCAACTCGACTTCAAATGTGCATTAATCGTAAGGGGTTTTGACTTTATCCATCAGTATGTCAGCTCTGCGATGAAATCTCACATGTCACAATTAATGTATTATGACTGGAGAAATGAAGCCTGGTAAACATCACGTACGGCTGTCACAAGTCACAAACTACAATCGCACATGTGGGAATTCTTCAGTGTCAGATTATGTCATTTATACAACACAAGTGTGGACTTGGAACAGTATACTATAAGGAACAATTGATTATGTTAAGCTCTTGAATAGGCAGTCTTGTTGACTTGACTTGCTGACTCGGACTCGAGTCACGATTTTTTTGACTTGAGACTTGACTCGACTTTGAACAAAAATGACTTGGGACTTGATTTGAAAGAACATGACTTGTGACTCGACTTGACTTGAATAAATTTGACTTGCTGACATTAATACTTTTGTTAAAACAAACACAACTTTTGGGCGTACGCACATATCAGTTGAACAAAATGCCAAGCCTACGCCGCATAGCGAGCTTAGTGTCCAGTACATGTACGTATGCGGGGCTACAGCACTGGACGATCGCATGGAGAATTGTCAAGACGGCATGCCAGGTTGATTTTGTACAGTGCATGCATGCCGGCCTATGCGTACTCATTTGTCATTGGAATTTGAATTTACTTTGTGCAACAATTGACTTGAGACTTGGTACTTGACTTAGAAAAAATTGACTCGTGACTTGACTTGACTTGGAACAAAATTGACTTGGGACTTGACTTGACTTGTGAATATTTGACTTGGGACTTGACTTGACTTGTGAATATTTGACTTGCGACTTGACTTGACTTGAGAAAAAATGACTTGGTTACAACACTGTGAATAGGGACGGTGGCCTGCAATAAAAGACCACCCCGGTTGTTGTCTATACGCGCATTCCTGCATGTATTCAAACCATTGTTTGCCTATACGTATGCATTACGTTTCTCTGCAGATGCCTGTATTGGCATACCTGCACCCCATTAATAACAGCCAAACATTTCATGTGCAAATCCTATGGGACAGGTTTTGCGGACATTCAGTTCGAAATTCAGTTCGTGCGCATACAATGTAGTTTCTACTCTCACTTGATTCTCATTGGTGCAAAAAGTGGGTGGTAATACCATTGGTTAATTTCATGAAGATCCTAATTACAAGAATTTGCTTAGCATGAAAAGTCTTCCTTGGTAAAAACAGGATTACCAACCAAATTTTCATGTGATGTACATGTATATTGCTTGCGACTGGTACTCAGCTGTTGTTTGCTCAGCATGAAAATCACATGAACTTTTGGCTGGTAACCTGTTGTTACTAAGCTAGACTTTTTTTGAGCTAAGCAAATTTGTATGCTTAGCGACTATAAGAAACTGGCTCCTGCTCAAACATGTGACATCTGGGGTGAGTTCCATGTGAACAATGCGAGTATTACTCAGTGTTTGTGAACATTGCTCACGGTTCACACGAGTGGAACGCACTCCACATGCTGGCATAGGGTAAACATAGATTCAAGAAAGTTTGAAAATAAATCAACTTATCTGAAGAACTCTGGCAGGAGAAAACTATTATCAAAACAGCACAAAAAAAACCTGACTTAAAGTGGGACAAGTAGATGGAGTGATGGATTCTGAATTACGGTTTGACCAGAAAAATCCCAAACGGTGTATCCTCAACCTCTTGGTAATTGTGACTTCCTACAACTATACATTTACATTAATGGCCCATCAACTGCAAGAAATAGCAATCTTTATTGGGGGTGGGGTCACTTGATAAAAATAGCTCTTAAAAGTCACTTTTTTGTTTGATTTTACAATATGCAATCTACATAAAAATGAAAAATGACGCAGATTTCTCTCACCGCTGAACTTCCTCTTTAAATAACGGTTTTTCATTTTTTTTATTGACTTGGTGGAGGGATTGAGCTTCAACTTTCACAGGCTTGTTATTTCATGTGCATGTTGAATCCCACAAGGTGTGAATGCTACCTGCAACTAGGCCTATGTTTCCAGCTCTGCCAAAGCTATATCATAGCTATAATCTAGATAAAACCTATGATAAAACTAAATTGTTTTATTATTAGCCAAATTTAATGATGGCGCGCAATGGACCAGACACAGAGTGTTCACAAATCTATCATCCAAACTTGACCCAACTTGACCTGGACATACATCGCAAGCATGTCTCCATGGTATGTATTCATACAGCATTTCTCAAACTCTGGCTTGGGCTTGGGCTTGGGCTTCTTCTCCAACTATTCCCCAGTCCCATTGCTAATCTGAAGCCTTGAATACGTAAATAAATTAACACGATCTGGCTCTGGGTTAAAACAAAAGACTTTGATGTACATGTAGCAAAAACAGTGTCTCCGATCTACATGTATAGTATCCCAGGTCAGGTCAGGTCAGGTCAGGTCAGGTCAGGTCAGGTCATGTCATTGTACTCCACGGCATATGCACTATACACGAATATTCCCAATCATGCTTTGACGCTTAGAAGCTTTAAACTGAGGGCACGAGCGAGCCGGTTGCCAGGTATTCACTTTTCCATCCAGCGTGCAGCTGCACGAACCGCGACATGACCCGGTGACATGAGCTACCCTTTGAATCTTTGAACGTACGATTCCTAGGTCAGGTTATGTCATCGTACGTGTGAGCAGCCGCGGGAGGCAAGTTCCATGTGTGCACGCCATACGCACAAATATTCCTACCAACATTTTGACATCATTAGCGAACATACAAAATTTCCCTCTGTTTATAGAACAATTAAGGATGATGTTAATTGCTGAGAGAAGTTTGCATCATATTTTTGTTTTATGTAGATTCTGTACTGTAAAATAAAACAGCCAATTTCTTTTTCTGCCATGAAATAACAAAAAGTGACTTTTGCGAGCTATTTTTATCAAGTCTCCTCTAGCGGAGCATGCATGTAGCCCGTTGATGCCATTTGTCTAAAAGTCGTCGCTGCGGGCAGCAAACAATTCTGACGTCATAGTACGAACTCCTCTTTTGTCCCTAGTGCTAGACACAAAAGGGAGTTTGTCCTATGACATCAGAATTGTTTGCTGCCCGCAGCGATGACGCTTAGACAAATGGCACCAGCGGGCTAGAGGGGACTTGATAAAACTTCTCTTAAAAGTCACTTTTTTGTTTATATTTCATGGCAGAAATAATTGGCAGTTATATTTTACAATACGCAATCTACATAAAACTAAAAAAAAAATGACACAGACTTCTCTCAGCAATCAACATCATCTTTAAAGTACATGAACACTTTATAGTCTGAGCTCTAGGCACTGAGAATGCTGCCCGAGTAGTATTGCTCTTGGCACTTCAGGACTTTATTAGCTTCTGCCACCAAGGAGTAAATCCGGCCAGAACACCCAATCACTAGAAACGCAGCTTATTGATACAGACAGAACGTTACGGTTAGTTTCACTTGGGTCCTGTGAGCAGGGGACACAAGAAACGTCAAATGTCCGCCTCCTGTACTTGTAAAAGTCAAATTTAGGCGCACAGCTGTCGCCCCAGGCATATTGATGGTGCTATATTAGCCGATAAGAGAAATGGAAGGGAAAGGGGGGTAGAATCATTAACTCATTAGCCTGCTAAAAAGAAACGAAAAGAGGGCAATGTTATAGTTAATTTGTCTGAAGTCTTAAGAAAATAATAAGTTTCTGACCTTAGAGAAGGGGCGAGTCGTAAAAGTATCGACTGGGGAACTCACACTAACAACGAAGGACAGATTTTGAGTTTTTGATTTTTGTCTGGAAAGACTCCAACATGGGTCTTGCTTGTAGAGGATTGAGCTGAGTGATGTAAATGACATGTCATTTGTTACAAAGTACTAAAAGATTTGACATCTACATCTGATACTTTTTATACTTCATCTACCCATGTTCAACTGTTGAAAACAAAAATCAGGTAAAACTTCATTCTCCATTTTACAACTGATAATGTGGAGGGCCCTCTGTTTCACCTTCTAGCAGAGTCTTTCTCAAAGGCCAAAAAGAATCATTTTACGATACAACTTACGGTAATTGTGACACTATGTCGCATATTGAGGAAATGTCTTCCAAGTTTGACTTTCCGAGATTATCATGCCAGAAGAAAGGAATTAATAGGCTTTCCAATGATACCCAATGTATCCCTATACCTTAACTCCAATCCAAATAATGACCTAAAGAAATGACGCTGAACAGCAAACATGCAGAGAACACATTTAGAAAAAAAGACCACTAAAATCTTCTTTTTGTCAACTTTATCTCCCTCTTTATTATAAAACAAAATTGCACCTGGAGATTTTAATGCTAAATAAAAAAAAATCTCAAAAGGTAATTCCGTTCTGATTTGCCTGAAAAAGCTCATATTCATTACACTCCCATTCAATAACAATAGAGTTTAAATATGAATGGATTGAGTATGCACAGGAATGTGCATATAGACAACAACCGGCCAGGTGGTCTTTTACAAACTATGGCTGTGGCCGTCGTCCTTATTCAAGAGGTTAATATAGGACTACCTAAATTTAAAGTAAACATTTTACACAATGCTAAATATCTGTGACCCCCTGCTGTGCCTCCGATGATATCATACTCTTGGCTCATGAATATGAAAATGTGTATTAACATAAAAAACAAAATTTGTGCAATAACTCGCTAGAATTCCTACAAAGGATCTGGAAATGTATAATAACATGGACAAAAACTATTGCCCTACACATATTTCTGTCATATCAATCGGCTTGTAAGTTGCGGATCCATGTTTTTAGTTAGTCGTCAAGGTCGCGGATGTAACAACTTTAAGGAAGTCTCCCAGAAAGTGTGTTTTCTAGACCTCGGTTGATTTACGAGAGCCCAGAGGATGGCAGACCACCCCTGCCAAAAAACCAAACATCCCCATGACAACTCTGATTGAGTGCGCACGTGCAATTAATTGCAGGAAAAAAAAAACTGCCCGACACAGAAGCCCGACACAGAAGATTGACCCAGATTTCCAAATTCAGCCTGGGTTAAATGGTACAAGATATAGGCCAAGACATTGGGGACGCAACTCCTCCATCACAACATAACACCAGGGGGCGCTTCTGATTAGGCACGGTGAGTAATAGTTAAACAGTACACAAGGAGCCCGAATTCTGTTAGGAAACAGAAACTAGAAACATGAAAAAAGAAATAACTTTCAGGAAATGGCCACAAGTAACAGTTAATATTTGCATCAGACCAGGATACCTTGACATTCAAGTTGTGCCCCTGTACGTCATGTGTCCCCCATTTTTTTTTTTTGGGGGGGGGGGGGGTGAGGGGGTACATATCAAAATTTTCCAGACCACATTCTAACATTTTTGTACAAACTGCACCCCCACAGCCCCCTTGAGTACAGGCCCCGTTTGGAGTGCATGTGTACTATAGGCACATCCTCGTGCCTGTGGAACTAAAATGCACGTGCGCATGTAATGGCACACACACGTGCACCCCCACAGTCATGTAAACGGGTGCAATCGTGGACCTCCCATTGTTCCTCTTTTGTTTATACTCAAACTTTTTCGGAAGGCCTCCCATTGGTTTTGTACACGATTTTCAATCGTGGACGTTAGGTCAAACGTGGACGTTAGGTCAAACGTGGACCCCTTTGTCTACGCTGGAATTCTTTTGTCCTAGGTCCACGATTGCCGGCATATACAAACTCAGCTCTACATTACATTACTTGTGTGGACATTCCTTTGTATTCATGTAGTTAAGAATTCTCGGCAAAAAAATTACTCATTTTTCACACATCCAGAAAAAATATTAAACCCCGATTTTTGATAGTGGCCCCCAGAAGTAATTATCTTTATTCTCCCACAGATAACCCTAACCCCATTTTCCCTCTGAACCCCTTTTTCAGACAGGGGAAAACCACCAAGTGTGGACGTGGGCAAGTCCACACAATGTCTTTGCTACCTGCCTAGTGTGGACATCTTTTGTTCCGAGGTCCACACAACGTATGTAACGCTTGTACACACAGGCAAGTATTAATATTCCACAGGATGGATTCAACGAACGCAACACAACATGACAAACTAATAGCAAGGCCGGTACACACATAAAATTAGACTGACCACATGAAACACATACTGCGTGCCACGTATGCTAATACACGTAGCTATGTCTGTGGTCTGACTGAAAATTTCAATTCAATGGATTTCTGCCTACAAACAAATTATTAATAGAAAACTGTATTCTTGAATGAACAAAGCACAGAATACACTCTGCAATTTATGTTGTCTACCTTTATTATGTGACTACGTATGAAGACTGCCCTATACATTAACACTGTACGAAATGGAGTCTCACTGCTAATTTAAAAAATGAAACTTATTAAATTTGTTAAATATCATAGGTCATTTTTATGGTGGATATCTCATTGGAAAGCTCGTAACTTATCTAAGGCTAAAAAATTAGCAGTTGAATTTAAAAACTATTTGTGTGCGGTGCCGCGCCACCAAAACACAAATACAACATCTTGTAATATACAACATTTGCTTTTGCTGTAGTTTTCAGAAATGAATGGATTTGGTGGTTAGTATTTTTAACTAGTATAACACCTGAATAAATCCCCGCCATCCGATTGGTGGATCGTCGATCACGTGCATTGAATTATTCGACCCATCACAAAACGCGAACCCGCACCGCCCAAAACGTTCTATCACATGGTTCTATCAAACGGTGCACGCGCATACTGATAGAACCAAAAGAACTTCCCTAATTTTACGGTCACTATTGGTGGCGCTACAATTGGGCTGTCATTCACACATGGCGGCCGAGTTTCCCGAACTGCCGCGGTTTGTTCTAACAGACGACGAAATATTGGAACTCGTAGGCGATGCTGACGCTGCTAACACAAAGAGACAAATGAAATATGCAATCAAATGATTAGAGGAATTTGCAAGACACGCAGGAACAACAATTAAAGCTTTAACTGATTCGAAACTGGACCACTTTTTGTCGCGGTTTTATGCGGGACTGAGAAGGTAAACGGCACGTTGTAACGTTACACCATGTACCAAGAAATCCATGCATGCAATCTGTCGGATTTATTCAGGCGCTGTATAAAACAAATAATGAATGTTTCACATTCGTGCAATGGTAAGAATAATTTCATTCGGTGACAGATGGAATGTCCCATTCCACTTGGCTTCGCCTCGTGGAATGGAACATTCAATCTGTCACCTCATGAAATTATTCTTACAATCGCACTCATAAACATTCATTATTTGTATAATAGCAAATACTGTAACACTGACCCGTTTAAAGTTTTGTGTGCGTAGATGCTGTGCTTGTAGTCTGGTTTCCTGACCCTACTTTAGACAAAACGGTGCAATTTATAGACATCAGGGAATAATCAGATCGGGGAACTAGACTATTTCCAACAATGGTTGGCTGACCATCCCAGGATTTTTTAATTTTAATTCCACTTTTCTTGAAAATGACAACTGGTACACCAGGTACCATGATTTCACAGGATGCTTGAGACTGTTATTTCATAATAATTCAGTAGGTTTTTGTGTGTGTGCAAATATTATCTTTAACTAATTTGTTCAAAAGAAATATACACACTTTGGAAATCTACCTATGAAATTTCTTTCACAATTGTCCCTCTTTATTGATCAAAGTTATTCACACATACAGTATATAAATACGATTTGAACCTTTGCATGGTGGGTGCGATATGAGAGAGACTGGGATTGCGGGTAACACCATGTGAAATAAATCTCTTCTAGGAAGAAGTGTGGTTCTGAAAAGAACCGGGGTGAGTGTGTAACTCGACGTTTCGGACAGTGTGCTCTGTCCGTCCACTCACACTCCTGAGGACGGACAGAGCACACTGTCCGAAATGTCGAGTTACACACTCACCCCGGTACTTTTCAGAACCACACTTCCTCCTATAAGAGATTTATTTCACATGGTGTTACCCGCAATCTCAGTCTCTCTCATATACAGTATATAACTATTTTTCTAATGATGTGTCCTCATATCAGAAATGTTCTGACTTTATTAACCAGTTCGTGTCGGATGACGTGTATAAACGCAAAGGTTTTGCAGTATTCAGAACGGATGACTGAAAAACACGCGATCGAGGCCGGTAATATCTGTCAGTGACCCGCTCGCAGCGAGTGAGGCCGGCAATATCAGGTTGTGCTACCCGCAGATTATGGCCTGATTCCTCCTGAACCCGACTGGCATCGAGGTTCGTGAAAAATAATCCCGCGCCTGGGTCCGGTGAATGTCAAAATAATCCGGGTGTGAACTGGTTAAAGAATATTTGAAAAGGCGATCTACATATACATATTCTTTACACTGTGCTAACGCCTGGCATTTAAAAAGAATGAATCCTTTTATCATCAATGCTGCGGACACATGCTTTCCACAATAGCAAAAAAAATATGTTTTTACATTAAAGTAAAACAATTAAATATTAAATATTACTGATAATATACATTTTCGGTATATATTTAACATATAGGTATGTACATTGTACATATACGTATCAGGCATTCTTTGAATAAATTTGAATTACTGAGTATATTACATTCAATCTGTAGGGGACTTTACCCTTTTATGGAAGTCACCCAATACAAGGCTAAAAGCCAGTCTTTGTAAAGGGCTACAACAGAGGTGGTGGGGTTGGCCACATTTTAGGTTGCCAGCCCTATCACCCTTACGGCTTTCCTGGGTCCAGATCTAAGTAGAGGATAAATCTTCAAAAGATACCAAAGAAATTATCCCAATTTTCAGACCTCGATCTAGACCCAGGTGGGGTAACTTCCACCATTGGTGAGACCAACTCACCTCCCCCTGTTAAAGTTTCAAACATTTGTACACTGCAGAACACACAATGGACCAAGCATCACATGATTCTTGTATTCCTTGACAAAAAAGGTATGATTTTTTTTTTATTTCCTTTCAAAGACCAAAATGAAACATTTATTTCTGATACAACATCCAGCATGCTATAATATTTTTTCCAAGAAACAGTTGCAAGCCTTACTTGGAACAAACACAAATGTGAACAACGATGTGCAGCTAATAGGCCTATATTCTTTATAAAATGTACTCATACTTTACACAATTTTGGATTACATATGGCTGTTCCCAAAAAGTTGTGCAAGCAGATGACTTCCTCCAAAACAGGCTTTCAATCAGACCTAGTTAAACAAAATTGGAGAATAGTAGGATCAAAATTTTAAAATGACAAAAATACGACTTTAGAGGACAAAATAAAGACTTTTACCGGCTTTCAGGAGTACTTGGTTTTTGTTGATACTCACCCATGTCCACAGCATCACAAGCCCCAATTGGCATATTCTGTACTCACAACACTTGTGCTCCATCCTCAACTAAAGCTCTTGGAAGTAAAGTTGCAGTACTCCTGCACCCAAGCCCGTCACTAGTGATTTTCATATGACAGTGTGTAACACTGTTATGAAAAATATTCAATGAGATTTCATTTTTCCGAGTTGTGGGACAAAAAGTAGGGAAAAGTACAACAAAATAGGAATTTCAAGAAAAAAAGAAGGAGCAAGGTAAAAAAAAAAAAGATTGGAAAAAGTAGGAAAAGTAGGAATACTTGACAGCCTGCCAGAAGAACCTACACGTACATGTACATGTAATATCTGTACTTCATCTCGATGGATCAAATTAGATACCCTTGTGTGTAACAGGGATGCAGTCGAGTCCCTGCAAGTCCATCACAAACCCTCTAGTCATAATTCCAAATTCCAATCGCAAGCTATTCAAATGAGCTTTGACAAAGGCATTCCTTTGTCACTGTTCATCCAGTTACTTGTGACCGGCTTTATGAAAGGACTTCTGACTGGAATTGTGAAAGGACTTGCAGGGACTGACTACAACTCTAGTGTGTAATCACTGAAAAAATGTCATGGAAATCCATTCTACAAGCAGAGATGTAACAGATTATAAAAAAAATTACCTGTTTTCTGCACCTGGGCTTTCCACTTTTTTTTATACCAAGACCATATTAGATGAATGCAATGAATGTACAGGCTTCAGTTCAGATACAATATTGTTACCAATAAAAAGTCCCTGTCAAGTTCTGAGCTTATCAATTAGTCAACGCACATGATTGAGAAACTAATTAAATCTAGATGACTGAAATCACTTACTTTGTAAATCCCATTTCAATGGTTGACAAACGAATAATTGTACATACATTTGTACATGTATAATCTGTGTGCATGAATGGATCATAGGCACTGATCGGGGGGAGGGGGGGAGGGGGGGGGGGAGAACACATCCCCCAATATTTTGGCTATGGCAGTGTCCCCCCCCCAAAAAAAAAGAAATACCCCCTTGTCACATACATTTTATGGGTCATTGGCTTTTACATGTACATGCACCAGTATGCACCAGAATACACAAAGATCAGCACAGATTTTCAAAAATTTTCAAAAATTTCCCAAGATACACAAGAGACACCGTGTACAAAATGCTTAACAATTATTGTTAGTTGTGTGCTTTTTTCCCTCCGTCCTCCCCCCTAAACCTTGACAAGAAATTGCCGCTGATGGAATGGATAATTCAACATTTTCACTGCTTATACACAACAGTTTTATTAAAATGCTCAATAAACACAAAATACTCAAGTAAGGTACTTTTTGAGAAATTCAATACATTTCAAAGGATAAAATTTGGGATAGGTACAAAATTGCACAGAAGCTACACATACCTAAAAGAAGATAAAGATTGTATAATAAGAAAATTAATGGCATATTTCTAACAGCATTCCTTGAACAGGAATACATGTATGGATGTGCCATGTTCACAGCATTATTAACTGAGAACCGTATTTTGCAGTTGGAATGTGGTAAAACCAAAATGCTACAAATGTTTCACAATTTCCCCACCCCCCTCCCCAAGCTTTTAAATTGACTTCCAAGTGAAAATGAATGTGAGGTTGTCTTTTAAATAAAAAAAAATCGCAAAGCAACAAAAATTGGGGTCACTTCAACCCCTTGAGTACGTTTTTTTACGGGAGACGTCGGGGTGTCGCGGCGGCTCTGGCAGCCAAGCGAAACGGCCACAATGTGTTTGTGCAGTCAAGCGTAACATATACACAATAATCCAACAATGGATTGAAACTGCACAGACAGCAGCCAATGGCGTCATCCGGCCTGGTAGCACTGGTTTTTTTTGCGCCATATGACGTCTTCCGTACGCAAAGGGTTAAACAAAAATAATTCAATTTTGTTTCCCCTCTCAACCCAAAACCTAGACGTGCCACTTGGTAGAGCCAAATATGATGATTGGTCGTCTGAGTTAGAGGCTTGTTGCCAAGGCAACACATGAAGAGCTCTTCTGTACTCATTGGTTGATCAGCGTTGAGTCGATCATCGAATTGGCCCATTCGTCATAACTCACATCAGGTTACGTTGCTTTTCTCAGGTGTAAAATGCAGCCCAATCTTGCAGCACACGTTCTCTTGTTGCATTCAACGATATCGCCACTCGAAACGAAAACTTCCGACACAATTTTGGCTGAATCAATCAGTTTAAGCCGATGGACCACAATCCATTGTTCAATGAATTCAACTTTTTATTACAAAGAACTGCAGTCCTAGTGACGAGGAGCATCCCGACTGTATCACACAGAAGTATCTCCTTCGTAAAGCGTGACGTCATTAGGATCCAGAAGTGCAATGGAAACGAATGGAGTATGTACGTGCGCGTGTTGCTGTGCGTAGTGCCCCGCGTATTTTGGACCCGGAAGTTAATACTGCTGATGAATAGGGATACATTTGCAATACTTTACGCAGCATCATATGACATGAAACCCCACTGTTTTTATCAAATCTGAAAATGATTTTACAGATTTTTTTCTCCAATGATATGCAGCATGTTGAGCAAAATGTCACTGGTGCAACTACTATTACCTCCTATTAGACTTTCGCAGGGTAACTGTCATCTTCTTAGATTTCCGGGAGCTAAAGTTCAAATGTGCCGTGGACAAAGTCGAGAATGTTTCCCACTGTCCGCTTTCATTACATCGTTCTGGTCGTATAGCATCGCAGTACACTTCGCAGAGTGGATTTACTGTGCAGCCAATAATCAACGTTCATCAAACAAACCACAAATCCCACTCCTGCCAATTTGTTTTGTTCCCTTCGAAAACGTAAAAAGTTCACAGACGACAAAACACATCATGTACCTCAAGTCTCTCTGATTTCAGTTCAGCACAAACTGTCCGATTATTCAATGCTCATCACAGCGATAAAAAAAAACCCATTCCTCAACAATGGCAAAATGTTGGAAAGCAAAGTCTTATCACAGTTCAGATTTGAAGACGCATCCCACATTTCACATCAAAACATCTTTTTCTTAGCTGCAGTATACCGCTCCATGTACTAAAAGAAAATAATAAATTGGGCAGAAAGAATTTAATATTTTTTTTTAACGACTATATCCTCAAGGGGTACCCTGCATTGAGAACTACATGTACACTTCAAAAGATTAAGCCATAAGAATACAACATGTAGGTGCGTGACAGAGATTCATCTGGAGACATGCACCTAGCAATAAGCCAGTTCGGTGTCTTAAAGGTCAAATGTTATCTGGGATAAAATTGCTGATGTAATGTCATGTCATGTTACGCGAACGCTCATTTTGATTAAATTTAACACTTGCGCGTTGTGCGACCACCTTTTGCGTTCACATGTGTGCGTTAGATCACGCAGGTCATTCGGGATAAAATGTCATTGTGCACATGCGCAGTTGAGATACCGGAATAGCTTTTTGACCTACCCTCCCCTGGACTGCCCCACCCCAATGTGGAGATTATCATTCAGAGGTTACCAAAACCCCCCTCTCCAGGCCTGTACAAAGTTTAGAGCCAATTTTCATTTACACTCGAAGAAGGACTAAAGGTCCCCCTCCCCTGGGGCATGACAAAATGTACCAATCCTGACATCCATGGTGGGGGCAGCCCAGGGGAGGGGGAGGGGTGGGAGAGGAGGACAGGTGAGAGGGTGTGAGAAACAATTGATTGGCGCATTACTTACCGTCAAGGGAAATGGAAAGGAAAACAAGAAGCTGTTTGACCAAATGCTACTAAAAGAGCCTGTTTATGGGACATGCTTTCACAATTCTGCATGAAAATTTACAAGTCATTCATGAAAAGATGAGAAATTTGACGTTTTTCAGGAGGGATGTCTGCGACCATTTCGTAGCGTTGTCTCACATCAAAGTCTGCCTCACTGAATTATATCAGGTACCTCCCCTTTTCTCAATCAACGTAGTGGATTTAAATTGACAACATTTTGAAACAAAACTGAACATTGTTTTACAACAAGAAAATGAACATTTATAGTTTTTTTTAAAGTACTGTAAACAGTATAATTAGTTCCCCCAATGGCATTCAAACTGGCTGGGAAGATTTTTGTGTGTGAGCTAAACATGCACAGCCTCAGCTAACATGCTATGTTTGCCAAAATAAACTAAGTGATTTTTTTATTTCTCACCTTAGGTTGTACCAGTAGGGATGCATGCAGGGACCAATTTCATGGTGATGCTAAGCGCAAACATTTGCTTAGCATGAAAAGTCTTCCTTGGTTAATACAGGACTACCAACCAAATTTATGTGAAATGTATCACTTGTGACTGGCATTTGGCTGCTGTTTGCTTAGCATAAAAATCCCATGGCTTTTTGGCTGGTAACCTGTAATAACTAAGCAATACTTGTTGGTGCTAAGCAAATTTTTGTGCTTAGTAGCTCCGTGAAATTGGCCCCAGATGTGATGACGGCTTTATAGCTTGTTTTTGGCAAAAATTTAAACAATAATAGTTTTGATCACTACTTCTATAATAAAAATCCCATGTACTTGTTCCACTCTCTAAAAAGTTTGCCATTTCTTTACGTGATTAGTCAAAGATATAAAGTCTGTGCTCTTTCCAAGTTTCACCCCGAAAAATAATTTTGTTGCATAAATTACAACTTGTTATTCACTTCTGAATGAGTCATCAAACGAACAAAATCTGCCTACATTTAGTTATGGCCTAATTACTTTACATATTTCGAATTATTTGCAGCCCAAAAAATTTCAGTTGCTGCAGGGTATTTTTTTGTGTGCATCACAACCCAGAAGTGCTTTTAGAGGGCTGCAGATTTCCAAAATAAAAAAATGAAACAAGTGTATTTGCTTCAATAAAACTCACAATTTGAAAATTCATTATAAAAAAAAAATCATTTGTTGAAGAGCATGGACAGCATATGAATGAGCACGGAGCTTACCTTCTCATAGCCCGGTGTGTCGTGGAGTTGTTTCATGTCAAAGAGATTGCCTTCCGTTGCTAGTAGCGACACGCTAGACTCCTCCAAGATCTTTGGGGTAAGAGTGGTTACTTGAAGGCAGTTCTCTTCCAATCGCAGAACTTTCAGTCTCGGACATTCGGCAATGGACTCAGAAATGGAGGAAATCTGGGCAGGATAAAAAGAGAAATTTTATACCTTACTCCCGATAATATCTTGTGAAATTAGCATCAAGTGATTTTTACAAACTTTTGGTAGACAGCGTTTTGGTGTACAACTTAAAATTGTTTTGATCTGTAAATTGAATTTTACCAAAAGTGTCTATCAACAACAAGAGAGAACCAAGCACTCTGTGGCCACAAGAGACAAAGGGGTGATGGCCACAATTAGTGATGGCCACAATTAATACTGGCCACAAAAATACAGGAGGCCTTTACAGACAACCAGCCACAAAGGAAAGGTATAAAGTAAAAGTATACTTCCAGCTGAAATGGGCTGGGGATTAATGGCCAAATTGGAAAAATACTCTACACAGGCGGTCATTGTAGAATAACATTTCACTTTACACCCACCCCCATATTCAGCTGTGCTGCACATCCCCCAATTGCTTAATCATAACAAATGACACATCATTGTAAAGAAGAATAACGGGGCTTTCCAATGATATCAAATTCAAGGAAAAGGAGTTGGAAACAAGAGAGAAATCGTCTGTCAAACTTGAGTTTCCAAACTTGTTTTGAGGAGTTTATATAACCAGCATATATTAGAACAGCGTTTTACATTTATTATTACCCCTGCTCATCAGGCCCAACAAGTCTATGTACAGCTGCAAATTTCCATTATAAGAATGAATGCCACAAGGAAAAGGCAAACCAATAATGAAAATGTGGCCAAGAAGGATTATTTAAGCATTACATATATAGGTCTCTCCCAAATGATGTCACTTCCTACAGATTGCCACATGCATCGGCATTTTGGGCGTCAAATTTTAGTGACGCGCATTGGCTGCGCCGTATTTCGAAGAAATTTCGAGCAACATGCGTGCGTGTTTGGAATATTTTGCACACTGCGCGCACACGCACCTGATGGCGTTAAACACGCAGTTGTAATTTTCCTACGAAAATGGCGTCCTATGAGCGAGCCCTATTGTAATGTGTAATCTACAATTGACAGTTGGTCACAATAAACAGGTGACGGCAAAATGGAGGGTACCATTACAGGTGGCCACAATATGGAAGTGACCACAAGTAGGAGTCAAAATATATAGGTGGCCACAATAAGCAGGTGGCCAGGACAAGCAGGTGGCCACAACAAGGAGGAGGGTCAAAGTGAATAGGTGGTCATATTAATGATGTGGGCACAATCAGCAGGTGGCCACAATAAGCAGGTGGCCACAATAAGCAGGTGGCTACAACAAGCAGGGGGACCAAAGTGATTAGGTGGCCATATTAACGATGTGGCCACAGTCAGTGGCCACAAGAGGCAGAGGGCCAAAGTGGATATGCAGCTACAACAAGCAGGTGGCCAAAGTTGGGTAAGCAGCCACAACAAGCAGGTGGCCATACGAAGCAGGGAGCCAAAGGGGAGAGGTGGCCACAACAAGCAGATGACTAAGATGGGTAGGCAGTCATAAGCCGGTGACTACAACAGAAGGTCAAATTGGACAGGTGGCCACAATATTTTGGTGGCCAAAAGTGGCCAAAACAGACAGGTTGCCATTTCAGAAGGCCTGACACAGACTGTAGCCTACAGCTAGGAAGCCCTACAGCTAGGAAGCCCTACACATGCTGAAACGAACAACTGTCGCAATACAAACTCAACTCGACAGCGACCCGTTTACTTGTGTACAATTTACACCCAGCCAAGTGCAAGTTGCACCTTTGAGCACCTACAGCCTGACAGAAAACTGCCAAGGTGAGTCAAAGTACATCAAGTAATTTGATTTCCAGGACAAGCCTTGACCTTGTGTAGATAAGTGTCCATTTCAGCCCCAGCCATCTTGGGATCTGCACTCCTCGGTCTCTCTGGAGGAACAGCCCAATTGCCAATATGAGTGTCGGTTTACTCTGCTGACATTAATGTATTGCCCTACACTAGGGAGAAGGGATCTACTTGTCACACCTTGGATTTAGGGAAATACCCTAATTCAACCCTAGCTGTGGCCCTAACCAATATCCTGGTACCAACTGGGCAAAACTTGACATATTGCTCACAAACGACACGTTTTGAAGACAAAATTGAAAGTCTTGGCTACATTGTAGCTGCTCACTTTTATGGGAGGCATCACGTAACCCTTGTAAGGCAAAATAGAAAATCCTCTGTATTTAAAAGAAAAGAAAAGAAAACGAAAAAGGCCCTTTTATTGTAACTTCTATGTTTAGATGCTGCCAGGCAGTATTTTCCAAGATGGCCACCAACTTTTTTCAAGATGGCTTCTGCCATAATCTGGACTTCAAATTAAAAAGCAGAGAAAGTCCTTTACACCAAAAACCCCCCACATAAGGCCTTTTCACACTAGATTATCCATCCCTGGGGCGAACTCGCCCCGGGGTGACATGCAATTTTTCACCCCCAAGTTCAACCCCGCGTCGATTCTCATTTGCTTTTCTCAAACCCCACTTATCTCGCCCCCGGGCGAGTCCACCCCAGGATCGGCACAGTGACTTCTCACTTGAACACAGCGGTCATCAGGGCGAGCACTTATCGAACTGCAGGCATTTGTAGTTTACTCACCCCTTCCCCATTTTTCACTACCATTCTCGTCCAGGGGGAAAGTGTCTCGCCCCGGAGATAAGATTTTCAACCCTGGTCCAGAGCAGGGTTGAACTCGCCCCGGGGAATGAGCAATCTCGGGGGGTGGCTTGGGGGTGGCTCGGGGGTGGCTCGGGGGTGGCGCGGGGGTGAGAATTTCAAGTGTAAATCGGGGCTTAATTTCACCCCCACGTTGCCCCGGGGCCACCCCCGAGATTTGTTCGAGTGTGAAAAGGCCTATATAAGTGTACCATGTCCTCTCACTGTTACCACTCTGTAGAGAAACGACTGATCCATTTGTGCACTTAATCAGCGTTTATTTGATAGATTGCCACCCATAAATCCAGGAGGAAAGTAAACAAAAGTGTGATGGCCTGTTAAATGTATCGAGAACGTCAACTCCATAAAACTGAAACCAAACTGCCCTAATTGATAGTCCCATAAATGGGGAGTTTTGGAAGGTGTCTACCATTGCTACAACAAAAAATCCCTCTCTCTGGAGATTACCTAAAAGCAAGACAGGTCAGGCTGCTCGTAAATTAACAGCCAAGCCAAAAAATCTGTGTGGGGAAGCTATTTCTTGTCTGAGGGGGAATGGAATTTGTACACAAAGTATCATCTTTGTATGGCATTAATTCACATCAGCTCCATTGGTAATGCACAGGGCGGGAAAGAGGGGTGATTTTGCCGGCAGTGTATGGTAATCCTTATGGTTGAGGATACTCCAGCTATTCTTGTGATTTTTATAACAATAATTTGGCGATTGTGTAGTGTAGGGCCCTGTTCCCTACAAGGGAACAAAAATCAATTTTGGGGTAAAGGGACGATGAAGATAACAAAACGAAAATAAAGATGGCGATCACCACGACGCACAGTAAACACGCAAAACCGCGTTGATTCTAATGGCAGCTGCCGTAAAGCGCGTACGAAAATTGCATTTTCTACTGCAATAAACTGTTCAAAATTACCAAAAAAAAGATGTCAATAGAATTAAGAGAATTCTGCTTCAGGTTGAAAAAGTCATTTTGGAATGAGAAAAAAATACCCTTGACTCTAATTTGTTCAAAACTAAAGAGGGGCCGTACACAACACAATCGCCAATAATTTAACATCTTGAATCTAGCAACGGCCATACATGTACCTATAGTTTGAAAAAGACCACCTGGCCAGTTGACATGTAAAGGCACATCCCTGCACTTACTCAATCCATTCATTTGTCAACTATAATGAATGGGAGTGTAATAAATAGATGGAGCTTTACTTCTTAACTGAAACCACTTTCATCTCCCCCAATACCTTTCCATTTCGGACAATGTCTTTTTTTAGCGCCTCCATAAGTCAAAGAAACAAATAAATTACTAAAAAACAAACTTGCTCGTAAATTCCACAGACTTGTACAACTCACTGGGAGAAATAGCGGAGGGTGCAAACCACAGAGTGCCAAGTTACTCAAGAAATCAGGTGAGTGTTTCACATCAACCTGACGTCGTTTGACCTAAATTCCCAAAATTTGCCATCCCTTTGACCCCCTTTTTCCACCCTCTGTCGCCTCTCCCTTTAGGCAAAATGAAAAATAAAACATGTCTAGTGTCCCCACCCTCTTCCTTTTAACATCTTGGGCACGGTATTTTACCGGAGACGTCGTCGGGGTGTTGCAGCGGTTCTGGCAGCCAAATCGAACCGCTACAATGTGTTTGTGCAGTTAAGCATGACATACACAATAATCCAACGATGGATTGAAACTGCACAAACAGCGGCCAGTGGCATCATCCGGCCTGGTGGCACTGTTTTTTTCGCGCCCTATGGCGTCATCCGTACGCAAGGGGTTAAGAGGCTAAATCTTTTTTCTTTTTCCTTCTTTTTTTGCCCTTTTCTCCCCAAAAAGGCATACGAATTAAAGAGAAAGAGCGCAAATGCTTACCAGTCCACTCACTGCATTTTTAACAATTTATTCTTTATATAGTGTTTTACATTAAAAATCTCAAACCGCTTTACAAAAACAATAAATCAATTTATTAATTGATAAAGAGTAATACCTTAAAAAAAAAAGTTTTAGGGACTACAATGTCAACGAAAGCAATCTTGGAGAAATGGGAGAGGCCATCTTGGAAAATATTGCCTGCCGTGAACTAAAAACAGAAGTAACAAAAAAGGGAGCTTCTTCCTTCCTTTTAAAAAAACGACATGACGCTAAACATGTTTATTTATTTTTAAAATATTTTTCCTTACCTACCTGTAGCTGACTGACAGTAATGTGTTTGACAAAGCAATCACCTGCCCCATTTTTTTCCTAGCCTCTGGCTCTGCTCACCTTGTTTATTCGACCAGGTAATTTGGGTTTGATAGAGTGATATTCCTCGTTTCCAGTTACTTTGATTTGCAGGTCCTGCGTTCTTTGACCACAGACCCTCTGCTGCTTTTACACTGCGACAAGCTGTCATTTATTGCTGAGGATAAACAGGTGCCGGTTATGAAGGCAACTGGAAGTTTAGATATAGGCCTACATGTATGATCAATTTCACTAAAATTGCAACCAAGCATCAGACATACAGATTTTTTTGCACTTCCGCTGTAGCTCATTAGTATGGAATGTATGTTAATTCCGTGCATGCACAGACACTAAATTGCACTTTGAAACACGTGTGGTCACTTGCTGAAGTCCCTGATGCACTATACTTTTCCATCACGTGTGAAAGAAAATATGGGTAAAAGAATTTCACCACTATTTCTAAAAAGTGTATTTTTGTGAAAAAGCACAGAAAAAACCCCCAAAACAAACAAACAAACAAACAAACAAACAAACAAACAAACAAACAAAATGGTGAAAAATCCTGACCAAAGTATCCCATCGCACAATCTGTATCCTTGGTATAGTCACACAGGCATGCAACTTGGAATTAACCAAAAACATTCCAATCTTTACAAGACTTTGTACAGTTTTGTTTTTTCAATTTTCAATGGCATAAGTGTAAAGTGAAAAACGAGGAAATCAGCTGATCCGAGGAAAAGTTGCATGCCTGGTCACATCATGCCAATTGTATTCAGCCCATGTTCAACCTAATAATTACTGTTGAACATGACTGCTTTTCAAAATCAAGATTTTTCAAGAATGGTCTCCATCAAAAGAGTAGCACTCCCACTTTGGCAGTTTGACAGCCGATTGACAGGAAGGCAACCCCATGATGACTGTGATAGCCAAATATTTAGCCACGTTCACTGCCAAGTCCAGCTTTTGTCTCTGGAATGACCACAGGAATGTTGTCTATCCCAGGGCTGTTATTAAGTATCCCTGGCCAGGTGTAAACTCTCCTGGTATCCCCTGGCTCTGAAAACCTCTATAGCTTTGACAATGAAGCAACACATTCAATTAATGTGGGTTTTTTTCTTCTTTTAAGAAAGAGCTCCTGCAACCAGGACTGGCATTGGCTGCTACAGAAAAAAATGGTGGTTTCACAATTTAGAAAGGCTTCACTACATGTATGTGTTCAGGCAAGTGCCTGCCTAACCACAGAAGTGCACGCCCTACCACAATTTGGTTTGGAAGAAGTGCTACATAAATTCATAAAAAAATATTTAAAGCTGCCATGTCTGTGCTCTGCCTGAAGATGTCAATTCAATGGATATTCCCCTAAGAAGAAAACTCTATTTCAGAAAAACCACACTTATTACACCACTCTATTTGGTCTTCCTAAAATATATTGATCTAGGGCCTACAGTCCTGCTTCTCATTCAAAACTTGAAACTTATCAAACCTGTTACTTATCACCAGTCAGTTTTTTTTTTGTGGAATGCCTCACTGGAAAGCTCATAACTTATCTAACCAAACAGCGACTCAATTTGAAAATGTATTTTTCTGGGTGATACACCCAAAGGCATGGACAAAATAAACGGTTTGCTTACATGTTTAGGTAAGTACATTTTCTACCAGAATCCAGTTGAGAATATGAGTTTATCCATTCACACACACTGAGTTCTTTCTGACTATTTGTTGTTGTTTTGTTATAATGGGTATCTGGGTCTGTCCACACTAAAGAGACCATTAGCATCAAAATATAGCAATGGGAGTAAGACATGGAAGAGGGACATCAAATCAAGTATTTTGCCCAAATGTTTTTCCGATGTATTCCAGAGCTGTTAGTGATCACACTGACACAAAAATAGGATAACACTTTGGATATACAAGAAATTATGTTTGTAACATGGATGGAAATTTTTTTTTAATTATTGACTAAAAAAAAAAGAAAGAGGAATTTAGTAACATTCCAAAATGTTGGTAAGTTTACATCTCTAACAATGTCAGGATTGTTATCAGTGGAAATTTTTAAAAATGTGGGGTTTGTTAACAAATTAAGATGTGATATCAATTATGTTCAAACATGGACGGACATTATGTGACAAATGTCACGTCCAGGTCTAACTTCTTAAATACTCCAATCCCGCTCTTGCCAGTTTCTTTGTTCACTGTGAAAATGTTCTTAAATACTCCGTTAGATGTTGATTTTTTTTGCTAAAACATACTTGTTGATGGGTACTGAATTGTATTGTAACAAAAATCAATGGAAAATTATTTTATATAATAACTACAATCTGAAATTCCTTTCCCATGTCACACCAAATGTAATTAGTGTGGATAGACCCATCTGCCAAACACAAGGCCAAAAGGCCACTCGAGGTATGGGCCACAAAAGACAAGAAAAGACTGGGATAGAAGGTATCTATTCACATTTGTGAATTGTGAAATATTATACGTGGAAGGGAAGCAGGTTACAGGTAAGGAGTTCCAAAGAGAGGCAGTACGGAGTACAAAACCTGAAGAGTATCTCACAGTACTAGCCTATGAAACAACAACAATGAAAGGATGTGATGAGACAGCCAGGCAAGTAAAGTGCCTAAAAGTTTGGATGGGAAACTACAATGAAAGGCCACTGGTATACCTTGTTACCTTCCATTGTACATGTACATGTACATTAGTATCAATAAAAGAGGCTCAATGAAGCAATGCCAGGAACAATTTACCTACGCGAGGAGGTCTTTCAGCAATGGCAAATGTGCTGGTACCCATACAGGGCGAGTTCACAGATTTCACAAAAACGGCATTGTGTATCTGCTAAAAATGTCCAGCTTTGCATTCCATAAGGGCCAGCTTAGGATAAGCCATAGGATTTTCCAGATGTCTGCAATAATGTCGTTAATCTCTTGGGATACGACACTTTCAAATATGCGCACTGGGCCATGGGACTTATAATTGAGCCTACTAGTCCAGTATGGTTACAAAAATATAGCCCACTCCACTGAGACATTTAAACATGCAAATCCATCATCATATTAAACTAAAGCTTTCAAAAATGTAGGTGGACCAAACTGAAGATTCTGCCTGTGAAATCTGTCTGCCAAAGCTTTCAAAAAAAGCAAAGGTAACAGTTGCTACCCCTTGTCCTTTGCTTTACAAACATGTAGGTCGAACCACCTTTCTCTCAAAGCCTCCAAGAAGCTAGCTAACAGGTCTACACAGCAGATCCAAGAAGTTACCAATTATGCAATTCAACTCATCCTGAACAATGAAAAGTTTCCTCTGTCAGAGACCGAGACCAAGACCTGGTGGTCGGAGCTCAAGATTAAGACCGAGATGGAGACCTGGTGGTCCAAGACTAAGACCAAGACATGGTGGACTGACATCAAGACCGAGATCGAGACCGAGATGGAGAGTTGGTGGTCTGAAACTTGGATCGAGACCTGGTGGTCCGAGGACCAAGATCGTTACCAGGACCAAGATGTAGACATGGTGGTCTGAGACTTGGACTAAGACCTGTGTTTTCAAGATCGAGACCAAGAGAGAGTTGAAGACCTGCTGGTCTGAGACTGAGACCAAAACCTGGTGGACCGACATCGAGACCGAGATTGAGACCAAGACCGAGATAGAGACCTGGTGGTCTGAAACTTGGACTGAGACCTGGTGGTCCGAGGACCAAGATCAAGACCAGGACCGAGATGTAGACCTGCTGGTCTGAGACCGAGTCCAAGACTTGGTGGTCCGAAATTAAAAATGAAACCGAGACCTGGCCATCCAGGCAGTTGAGACCTGTTGGTCTGAGACCGAGACCTTGTCTGTAAATTACATAATAAAGTAGAGCAAAAAGAACAAACTGTGGAAAAATACACAATGCAGAATTTTTCTTTGAATTGGTGCACTCGTTGTGGTCTTTGAAATCTAATCTGCTTGTGGCAGATTCACTTCACATGTTGAAATATTTATTCAATCAAAATCATAAACCCATGATGCCATTCCCGGAGAAACCAGTTTTCTTTGTTTACTTCGAAAAACATTTTAATACTGGTAAATATAGATGGTCTCAACATCCAGACCTCAACTGCCTGAGACCGAGACCAAGACTGAGATCACAGAGTACTAAGATTGAGACTAGTAAAAACTGGTCTCGAGACTGGGACTAGGACTAAGACCACAGAGTACTAAGACTGAGACCAGCAAAAACTGCTCTCAAGACCTGGAACAAGAATGAGACCACAGAGTACTAAGACTGAGACCAGCAAAAACTGGTCTCCAGACTGGGACCAAGACTGAGACCACAGAATACTAAGACTGAGACCAGCAAAAACTGGTCTCCATACTGGGACCAAGACTGAGACCACGGAGTGCTAAGACTGAAACCAGCAAAAACTGGTCTCAAGACCGGGACCAAGACCGAGACCACAGAGCGCTAAAACTGAGACCAGCAAAAACTGGTCTCAAGACCGGGACCAAGACTGAGACCACAGAGTTCTAAGACTGAGACCACTAAAAACTAGTCTCGAGACCGGGACCAAGACTGATACCACAGAGTACTAAGATTGAGACCAGTAAAAACTGGTTTCGAGATTGGAACCAAGACTGACACCACAGAGTACTAAGACAGACCAGCAAAAACTGGCCTCCAGACCGGGACCAAGACTGAGACCACGGGGTGCTAAGATTGAGACCAGCAAAAACTGGTCTCAAGACCGGGACCAAGACTGCAGAGCGCTAAGACTGAGACCAGCAAAAACTGGTCACCAGACCGGGACCAAGACTGAGACCAGCAAAAACTGGTCTCGAGACCGAAACCAGTCTTGATACCTTCAAACACTTTTTCTTTCGCGACCACGAAATGGGTTGGGTTTTGGGGATTTTTTGCAGCCAAACAATCTGTGACTCACCTGATTTTGATTAAGGTTCAGCTCAATCGTCTGAAGCTTCCCGACCCCATCAGGGATGCATGTTAAGGAATTCTGGGAAAGATCCAAGATGTCTAGATGCCTCAACTCGCAGACGTGGAGGGGAAAGTGTTGCACCTTGTTCCCGGAGAGACAGAGAGTCTTAAGAGCCGACAACTTGGACAGGGAGGAGGGAAGGGAGGTCAGTCTGTTGTTGTTCAAAAGGAGGGTCTCTAGCTTCTTGAGATGGCTGAACTCTTCTGGTAAGGATCCTGCAGTGAAGACAATAAAAATACAATTTTGTACTCTTACACGAACTATACAAAATATAACATGGTTTGAGGGTGGACATCATACATACAGTACATGTATTCTATATACATGAATATATATATTCAATGAAATCGGCATTTATAACAATCCAAAGTGCTCGATACATCTCTGTAGAGCTATAATTATGAAATATATTCAGGATACGAGTTAAATTAACTTTGGCATATTTATTTCTGGACAGATTGTCTCGTACCGTGTGGTACTCATCAGCAGATGAGTGCCACACGGTACGAAACAGTCTGTCCAGAAACAAATATGCCAAAGTTGATTTAACTCGTATCCTCTATATATTTCATATATATATACATATTCATGAGCTGAATTCCAACTGGTCAATTTAACATCACATGCCAGCGGATATTTTTGATAGTACAAAAGCGCATCAGCAGTAGACATAAGTATTCTGTTGGATATCATGGGATTTAGCATTTATAGTCAGGGTTAAAAAAGAAGACAAAAATGCTAGGGGGTGGGGTGGGAATTTGAACCCTCCTCCCCAAAACAAAAACAAATAAGCATGCCTCTTGTCATATTATGGAAAAACACTTACACTGTTCACTCCATTTGGTCGTCTTACAATAATAATTAGAGCGACTTCAGTTGGTTTAAAAACTGTTTCCGTTTAACTTGAATTTTTTGTTAAAGGTAGTGCACACCATTTGCTCTTGTTGTAATTAGGGTTAGAATTTAAAGCGTGCTACAAATACTGTAACACTGACCTGTTTAAAGTTGTGTGCATAGATGCTGGGAAAAACAGAGAAATTTTTTGGTTCTAGTAGTCTGGTTCCCTGACCCTACTTTAGACAAAACAGAGCGATTTATAGACGTTAGAGAATTATCAGGTCGGGAACTAGACTATTTCCAATGATTGTTGGCTGACAATCGTTGGAAAACGAGATAAATTTCCACTTTTCTTGAAAACGACAGCACACCCGGTGTTCACAGGATGCTTGAGACTACTATTTACTTTCAGTCTGGTATGGTATTTTGTGATAATTCAGAAGTTCGGTTTTTTTATGTTTGCAAAAGATGTATACTACCTTTAGGCCTAAATCTCATTTTTTTTTCTTAAAGTTTTTTTTTTGGGGGGGGGGGGGAATGACTCTGAACCCATGTCTGCTACCATATAAAAGTTAAGAAAATCAGAATAACCCTTCTTGATTTAAAAACTGTTCAAGTTTAAGTAAAATCCCTTGTGGATTGTTTGACGAATTAAAATGTAAGGGGGCGAATTTTATACTGAGTCCTTGATGCCAAGCTTTCAATGAAGCTGTCTCATGCAATTTTGAACCGTGTTTCCTTGAAGCTGGGCAGACTGTGTGAAGTGACACTGATTGCAATAACATATCGGTAGCAACTCCCATCATCTGGAGACGCTTAGGAGACGGGAACCGAATGGGAAATGAGGAGCCAATTCAATCAAAAATGCCGGGCTAGATAGGTTCGTGACTGACGGATGCCTACATCATTTTACGGGGAAAAGATCCAGCACCTTTTAAGGCAGGCAGAAACACGAGATTTCCTTCTTTTGCTAACTGTACCACTTTTGGGAGAGAAATCGTCCAAGTTCTGGGTGGGACCGGGATGAGTGGTTCCGCCTTCGACGGGATAGGTCTGGGCACTAACGACAGTCCTTATTTAGTTTGGAGCAGAGGCAGGGCGGTAAATTTTTGTTTTCAATTTTGGTTAAATTGTTTTTAAAGATTTATTTTTGTCTTTGTTGTGGGAAGGGCATACATATGTAGAATAGGCTAGATATTATTGTTAGCTGGTGTTTGACTCCAATAACAAATATAACCAGAAGGGGGACATGGTATATAATTTTGTGAAGCATTTCATTTCAGATATCATCGTACAGTGGACACTAATACAAAATAAATTGCTGATATGTTGCAACAATCAAAGTAGGAGGGAAAAAACACGTTATAATTCAATATGAGAAAAATCACAAAAAGACAAGCAAAGGTTCCTGGATACATCGCGTGAAGTGACTACATGATGCTGAAAAAAGGGAAGTATGGTTCTGCAGAGACCCAGAGGTTGCAGTCGGAAACTTACATACATTTGGAAACTGTTCATTATTGGAGCTGTTCTATTTCTATAGAGTACCGAAAGCCTGACGTCAGTTGGCACGACAACTGGCTCCAAACAAATGGAGATTTCGACTGTTCCTTTGTTAACAGCCAGTCATGCAAACCACATTGACACAAAATAACAAAAGTATTCTGGTTCCAAACATTGCATTGACGTCATCACTTCGGTACTCTATACCCGGACCCGCTTCTGATCAACTATCACACAATTGTTGATGGGTTATTCTGGAGGAATCGTCTTGGTACTGTTGTGTGCTTTTGATGAGTTCCTTCTATTACATGTAGCAAACAAAAATAACGACATCTTGTGTGACTAAATCAGAAAGATTTCAAATCAACTGAAAACCATCAACTTATTGTTTCAAATCAATTTAGTCATCTGGATAATGCTTGTTGAACAAGTTGAACTAAATTGCATAGAGGTTATTGTACTTCTTTCTTTTTAAACTTATTTACATGTAAGTGCTTCTCCTGTTGTTATTTTTCAGTCTGTGTGTAATTTGTGGAAAAACCCGAAGAGTACCTCACAGTACTAGCCTTTGGAGCAACAGTGAAAGGATGTGATGAGACAGCCAGGCGAGTAGAGTGCCTGAAAGTTTGGACAGGAGGAACTAAATGATGAAAGACCACTATTGATAGTATCAATACAAGAGGCTCAACGCAGCAACAGAGCGTCGGACATGAAGGGGTTCCAGGGAAGATGCCAGGAATAATTTTCAGTGTGCACCAAGGAATGGTGACCAAGGAATGGTGACCAAGGAATGGTGACCAAGGAATGGTGACCAAGGAATGGTGACCAAGGAATGGTGACCAAGGAATGGTGACCAAGGAATGGTGACCAAGGAATGGTGACCAAGGAATGGTGGCCACTAAACTAAAGATCAAATTGAACCGCAGTCAACAAAGTCAAATTTTACTAATATTACGAACAAATAAGATAAATAAAGACCTATAATCATGGCACACTGGTGCAACATTTGGCAGGGTCACTGCAAAGTGACCTATACTTGTTGATCCTGAACATGGCTTGAGATCTGTTGGCAATCTTACCGAGCTGCTAATCACAAACTTTTGTTAGCACAAAAAAAGTCTTTCTTGGTAACAACAGGTTACCGCCCAAAACTACTACTAAATTGGCCCCTGGCACTAAGAAACCTCCAGGACTGACCATTTCCTTAATTAATGACAAGGTCAAACTTCCACTGTATCTCCAGCCTCACTGAGTTTGTTCTTATACTGCACAGTGCAAAGATAAAATCTCCTTCAGGATGCCGAGTATTTTTCCTTCCTTTTAATGGATTAAAGTTATCATTCTCATTTCGGAATGTTAAACCCACAGAGACACTCCCCTAAGGCAAAGTTACTTTGTGGAGAATTGAGAAAGATGGCATATATCAATGTAGCTGACTGGATGTTCTCTTTATCACTAAAATAAATTCTTCTTCCCAACATTCCTGGTTGTAGATGTCATATTCACTGGCAAAGGCAGGAAATTGTGATGGGTGGGTGGGGGGGGGGGGGGGTAGTGTTGCCATGCCCCCCCATGCCACTGGTCATATTTAATATCAGCATTCGAAATTCAAGACGGCCATTGCCGTCGATGCCCTTAAAATTGCCGTGATGCCTCTTGTAGAAAATCACTTTTCACGGCCCGATTTACTCTGCCCAAGCCGAAGTGCCCTTCTGCAAAAAAATGCTGCTGAATCACTTGGTATACAATGTACATGTACATCGTGCATGTCGTGTCAATGTTCGGCTGGGAATACATGCGCATACTTGTATGGGAAACATCTCTTATGAGCGTGCGTATTGTGCAGAGCGAGTCCGCTGTTGGGAGGACTTTCCATTAGCAACACCGAAATTCATAGTCGGGTTCCGCTAGCATGTAGTGAATAATTCCTGTGCTCGAAGTCCGGTAGCCAGACAAGCATGCTCGCATGCAAATTGCAAACAATTCTGGAACTTTGTATTCGACAAAATGTGTTCATAAATTCCCATCGATTACCATGGATAGTCATCTGTTTCAGTCAAAACTTTCGACAAATTGCGCCATTACCAAGACGAATTCGCTTCGCCCTAAAATTCGCTTGAAGTAGGAACCGGCCTTTACGGTAACGCACCGTGCATGGGGCTGCTACTGCTAGTTGGCCGGGCATGGCGGCGCATTGGACAACCGAATATTCAATCGAATGGAAGGTTGAATATTTGAATATTCAATTATTTGATTTGATTCAGCCCTACTATTACACGTACCTGCTACATGTGAAGGATAGATTGATATGCATCAATCCTGTAGGAATTATTTGTTTCCACACTTTGTACGTTTGAACCGTGTTGAAATCTACACAGGTCCAACCCGTGTAGACTTCTTAAACAATTCAACACGGGCCAATTACGCTGCCTTTTCACACTACTCAACGCAGCACCAGCATTTGCGCTACAACGTGTAATGTTTCGACCCGTGTATTGTGTGATTGTTTCACACTACACACATGGCCGGTCGTTCTACACGGATCAAATCGGAAAATCCCCATACACTGCAGTGTGTGGTGCTGTGCATATACGCGCACAGTTATCCGCGGTTACACGGGTCAAACTCAACCCTAGAGGTGTTCATACTACGACTTTCAACACGGGTCGAGCTTCTCAACACGGGTCGAGAGCTCTCAACCCACCTCCCGAGCAGGGTTAGTTTCGACATGGGTTGAGCGCTCTACACGGGTCAGTGCCGTGTTGAAATGTTGTAGTGCGAAAAGGTCAGTCTAGTTATCACGTCTTGGACCCGTGTACAACCCGGAGATTTTTTGTTGTGTGAAAAGGCCTATAGACACATTCCACTCTTAATAAAAAATCTACATAAAAAATAAATAGAAAACAGTGTTAATGTGGAAAGCTTATAACATATCTAATGCCAACAACTCAGCAATTCAATTTGAACATTTATTTCTCAGGAGTGAAAATGGACAAAAAAGAAGCCGCCCAGAGCAGCAGTTTATAGCCAGGAAAAGTACAAAGTACTGTAAAACTCTAATTAAAGAGTGCAGCTGCTTTCAAGTTCACTGGTATGATTAATGACAGAGGTTAGGGGGTTGGGAACACTTGAACAAAATTGAGCTCAAAACAGCAAGCCTCATCCTTTGTAACAAAGCTATCTGCCGACAACGTTCCTCCAGATTACTACAGTCTACAAAAAAACCCAGGGAAATAAAAAGAGGAAATTTATGATGGATGTATACTATTATAAATAAACACCCTCCTGCTGGGTTGGCTCTGTTGGAAGTCACTGAAGGATTGGAGTTGTGGGAGTGGACTTTGTTGGGCCAAATATGCCATAGCTCTTGTGCCTGTGTAAAGGTGACACTCCGCAGAACGGGGAAGCTCCGCATGGGGGAGGGTATACAAGACATGGGGTTTTAATTCAATTTTCTGGCGGTAGTGTTGGTGGTGCGGGACATATCGGGTTTACGGTTTTACTTCTGTTTACATACGAGGCTCAAATTATCGGGTGTGGCCACTGACATCGCTAGAGGGGGGTGTAGGGGGGTCACAACCCCCATTAATTATTTTTGTCAGTGAAATCGTGTCACTGTTGGCAAAATCGTGTTACTGTAGGAACTGCATTGTGTGTAATAGTACATGTACATCAGTGGCAGAAAAATCTCACAAATTAAATGCCAATCTCAATGGCAATAATTACAAAAAAATCCCCCCCCCCCCCCCCGATAATGAATAGCTTGACAATGCTTCCACATGTTGGAAATGAGTAGATTTTGTAATTTCATTGTACTGCATTCAATTCACAATTTGTGACCGGCTCTGCAAAAAGGGGGTATTATATATGTCGCACTATGTGAAAACACACACAGGGCAGTTCTACATGTATGTGAAATGGGCGAACAAAATCTTCACGTAAGTGATTTTATTGTTTTTGCTTTGTTGGCTTCTTTTATATCTATATTTTCAGAATAAATTTTCAGAAACATTAATATTGATGAATAAAGATGAAAAAATAAATGTTGATACAAATTATTTCTATCTTATTTCTTTGCACTTTTTGTGTTGAAAGGCCTTTATCTCTAAATGCACTTCCGCTAAATTGGGAAAATATGAGTATACAAATGTCATGATATCTCGAGGACACAAAATGCCACAGGGGGGGTCAAACCTACACCAAATTGAAGCTTAGGATGTGACAAGTTCAACTATGTATATAATATATGTTCAAATTTTGCGACATAATAGCCCTTTTTGCAGAGCCGGTCACATTTGTAAAGTAAAGGACTCACTTAAATTTGAAAACCCTTTCAAACTTGTTAATGATGATGACTGCAAATTCTCCAATATTAGTAACATTCATACAGGTATACAAGTATTCATACACCCATCCATGCATACTGTTTCATACAGGTGTACATGTCCTTCATTCACAATGATAACAGTTCCGATGGGCTAGCCAATCTAAAGCCGTGCTTGTGCACTGGACTAACTATTGTCATAAGTTACCGTGCGTGATTGTTAACATTTCACTGTGGTTAATCTTCCGTGCGTCCGCACTTGGATTGCACGTCTCGCGGAAAGTCCTTGGCTGCTTAAACTTTGCAGTGGTCAAGCACGGAAAGCATGTGATCAAAATGCACGTTTTACATTACAGTGGCTGTCCGCACTGGACTTTTCAGTGCCATGTACGTGTAATTCTTCCGCTACATGGTTGGCCCTGTAAAAGTTCCCGCTGCGGAGAAACAGACAACCGACGATCAACACTTGACAATTTGGAAAGTTTACCGGCTGTCCGCATCGCATTGGACTTAATTTGGTCAAATTGACACCAGTCTCCATATGTTTTACCAAAAAGAGTCCAATGCGGACACGGCTTAACTCAAGCAGAATCTTTGTGAAAAGCTAACTTCACATTGAAAATTGTGTGCTTCATCACTGGCAGTGAGTATGAACTATTGATTTTGAATTAATTTTGTGCTTCATTTCAAGGGAAAGAAGTTGAATAGTGCATGATTCATACTATACACTCCACCTGAATATAGGTCCCTTGTGGCAATTCCTTTGTGTGAATTTCACAAGACTGGCTACTCTAAATGTAGATGTACCACAGACCACAACTAAACTGTTTCACCCTGCCCTTAATCTTAAAGGTATGACACTCCATGACAGGGCCGACGGAATATTTGTAGGCGGTTTTCATACTTTGTGTGATTCAACATATACAAGAAATAACAAACCTGTGAAAGTTTGAGCCCGATCTGTCATCCAAGTCATGAGAATATATACATGTAGTGACAAACCAATGTTCCGTTCTGAGATTTTCTGCACGTTTTAATATACATGTACATCTATGGGTCATTCCATATTAAAATATGGTTTAAAAGTGTGACATCTTTTTGGGGTGTCCCTGTTACACGTGACCCGAGTAATTTTCATCAAGTATCATTCAAATTGACTTCACACTATTTTGTACTTGTTTAACAGGTACTTTGCTTTACACAATCAATCTTAGAGATAGAAGGCATTAAAGAATGTGTCTGGAATTGCAAAATCTTATACTTGTCACACTTTTGGACCCCAAATTTATGGAATGACCCACATGTACATGTTTATTTTGATTGATGACATAGAAAGAAGTCAAGGCACTTTTAGAGGTCCTCAGATCAGGCTTAATAAAAATCATAATTTTTTTTTAAAATAAAAAAAATCTGATTTTTAAAATATATATCAGATTTTTTGATTTAAATCAATTTTTTTAATTTCTTCCATTGATTTAAATCATGATTTAAATCAAAATCGAGTGATTTAAATCAAACAACCCTGCCTCAGATATAATTGTTTCAAAGGCGACAGAATTCAGACGGAAAGATCTGTACTGATACCATCTTTATAACAGTAAGCTTTAGATTGAAAGTAATCAATTATTGTTTTTATTATTTATCAAAACTACATGTATATCATACATTTACGTCTACTGTCTGCAAATAATGCAAAACATTTCACTGATGGGACATTCAAGTCAATGCACAGCAATTATGTTTCAATTTCGGAATATTTCAGATAGATCGGCCAGAGATATGTTTACTTTCAGCCACTTCAAACACCTGTGGAACACTTAAAATGTGCATCTTATAGACTAGGGTTTGTGAATCAGCGGAGATCGATGTCGTCTTCGTGGATACTGTTACCCAACAACGGTGATACACATGTCCTTAGTCACCTGGATGACAAATCCTTCTCAACCGGCTCACAAAAGAAAATTGCATGGCTGTTCTGATTCCAAGAGCGTTAGGTCTAGAGTAGAAAAATATGTAGGTGCATGTAGGCCCAGGGCAATAGAGATTTTAAGAGGTATTCTAGAGGTCAAAGGTTCGAATCCCGCTCCTGCCAGTTTTCTCTGTTCACTATGAAAATTCATTCAAATTTACCTAGTCAGTTTTTCTTGCGGATTGTTTGACGAATTATAAGTTAAAAGCAGTATCCTCATTGAGTGATCCCCACAATGTCGCTTCCCAGGTTGTATCGTAAAATTGGGCGTGCTCCCTGGCTATACGGCATTCTGGGTAAGTTTCTGACTAGCGCCCACCCGGACAAAGATACTGACAATTTGGGAGACCGCCAACATAGGGTAAAATAGCTCAGTTAGTAGAGCGCCAACACGGTATTCCGAAGGTCGCAGGTTCAAATCCCACTCCTGCCAGTTTTCTTTGTTCACATTGATAATTTTAAAACAAATTTAACAGATTTAGAAAAAAAAAGATGAAGAACTGGCACCACTTTTTAAAGAATATTTTCTCTTGATTCATGGTCTCTTGAAGTCAAAAACTTTAACAGGGTCCGTATTACTGGGTTTCTCTTCCGAAACCCAATCATATGAATATCTACACTCGTACAATATCTTCAAAGAGATCCCTTACAAAAAACCTTGTTCAAACGGAAACTCGTTTTGCCCTACATGTCATTTGAACTCAACAGGGATACGGCTTGTCCGTCTTTGAAATGCAAATGAAATTACAAATTTGAAACAAATTTGTTTACCGAGTGCACAAGGCAACTGCTCTGGGCTATTACTAATCCCCACAATTGTTAGGTTTACTAAGCCACTCGGGCTAACAATGCCATGACCTGGAATTAAATTTCTTCCAAAGTGCATGTGACTCTGGAGTCAATTCCAACAATCAACATACATGTTGCACCTCTTAATGCGAATTAAGCATTTCAAGACTTTTTTTTTTCAATTTTTTTTTCATATCTGAACGTAAATGAGCCAGGCCAAGAAAAATGTATTCATATTCATATTCCGTAAAGATTAAATGTACAATGTATATATAGCATTGGCAGAGCTGACAAAATATACATGTACATGTAGTTGCAGGCACTTTTCGTGCTTGGCATTTAACATATTCATGAAATGACAAACCTGTGAAAGTTTAAGCTCAATCCATTATCTGAGTTACAAGAAAACAGTGAAGAACTTTTTCAACAGTGATTTTGTGCACGTTCACATGGTATTTTGGAAGTCTTCAGACACAGATTTCCCGAGTAGGACAGGAAGGAGGATTGGTACTGTTACATGTACCATCTCTATAAACAGGAAGCTTTCAGATTAAAACTAATCAAATATGGTTTTTGATCATTACTAAAGCTATATCATACCTTGAACCAGAGTAATGAAACCTGAACAGATTAGAGAAGTTCAACCAAATTGAGCCATATGATAAATTTTGAAGTTTGCATAGTGATGTAGACATAATCAACCAGTTCATCTAAGAATAAACAAGTACACAAAACTAAAAAAGAGAGATAAACTATCACATGGTGTTACCTTTTTTAGGGAAAACCTTTTACCTTACTACAAATGTAGTCTTGTCTTTTAATATGATATTAATCATGTACAGGGTACATTGCACTAAACAAACCTGTAAGTAAAAACCTTGAGAACATGTATGTATACTAAAAATCAGACTGATGTACAGGCTACAACCTTCCCACAAATCTGATCATGCTGACACCGTCTATATAAACCGACAAGTTTCTGTACGACTTTTTTGGGGGGAGAAACAAGGCTTCCATTGTTAGCGTTAAAGTAAATTGATCTTTTCAAACCCTTTCAACTATATATCAGGAAATCTTTTCCCTCGCGATAATCTTTCCCGACATGAAATACATTTCTTCCCCCTCACAGCAGGGGCTCCCGTCTCCCGCGGACTCAAATGTTACTCCCGGTACTACACGTGTACCGACATCACTCACTGGCATGACATGTAAGCTGCCCGGTGCCCTCATCAGTGGTAACCTCCTGGGGCTTCGGACATTTTCCACCTTTACTGCTACCTTTTATGAGGAATCTACCCCGACACTTAAGGGGTGGTATAGTACAGCGGCATTTGCCACCGGCTCAGAAAGTTTGGGATAGGATGATTAATAGGAAGACAAATGACAACACAATTCTGGCCATGGACTACACTTGCCTGCCCCAGATTTTAGATTAAGTACATGTACCTTCTTATGGGAGCCCGTCCCACAACTTGTTGAGAAAGCAATTTTGTTAACACTCTACATGTAGTACATTTCTAACAATCAAAATACAAAATGAATAAGAAAAATTGCATACTACTTTAAAGGTAGTATACACAATTTGCTTTTGCTGTAATTTTCAGAAATAAATGGATTTGGGGGTTAGTATTTTATAGCGTGCTAGCAAATACTGTAACACTGACCTGTTTAAAGTTTTGTGTGCATAGATGCTGGGAAAACAGAGAGAAAAAATTATGTTCTAGTAATCTGGTATTCATATGCGCTTATTTCAATTTTTAAAATAAAAACAAGCCATAGCATTTTTGTAAATCTTCAGATTTCCAAAAATGCTTCACAATTTTCACAATTTTCAGAAATCTTCACAATTTTCTTAAAGATGACACAATTTCAGATGGAAACCTTTACAAACAGTAAGCATTTAGATTGAAAACTAATACATGTTTCTTATCATTACTCAAGCATACCTTTAATGCAGATGCAGTTCATTAAAAATAAATAATTGCCCACATGAAGCATGGAAACAACAAGTTTTCATTCCATTAACCCCTTGGTTTTTTACGGGAGACGTCGGGGTGCCGCAGCGGCTCTGGCAGCCAAGCGAAATGGCCACAATGTGTAACATATACACAATAATCCAACAATGGATTGAAACTGCACAAACAGCGGCCAATGGCATCATCCGGCCTGGTGGCACTGTTTTTTTGGCGCCATGTGGCGTCATCCGTACGCAAGGGGTTAACATCATATCCTTTTTCTAAATAAAAAAAAAATGTTACAAGAAAAAAAACTAGACTTGGAGATACATGTATCTGTTTCGAATTTGGAACCAAATCTGGGTTATGGTTCATTTTTATACTCATGACTCCTTACAATTTGAAAATAAAAACTGAGAAAAAAAATGCCCCAAAAACATGTTTTTCATTTTTTAAATAACACTCCATTTTTCTACTTCCCTGCAAAGTCGTATAATTCATCAACAATCCAAAAATGAAAGAAAATCAAGTTCAAGAGAAAGTTGATGCCTGAGATATCCAAATTGAATTACTCACTGAAATTTGCAACAGTTATATTTTTAAAACCCAGTCAAACCTCATATAATTGAGGCTCAGGTGGGGTCCGTCAAAAGGAGAGAAACGAAACCCTAATTTCGGAGGTCTGATAACAATGGCGAACACTTAGAGATGTCAACAGTCATTTGTGTTTTGGAATTGCGTGCTACGCCCTCTCAGCGGGAATGGTGCCAGTCAGTTGTCCACAGAGGAAACGGTAATAGACCAGCAGCAACTGGCAGTGGATTAAACTTTATCCCAAGGTGCCAACGACGTATTTCAGCTTGGCACGAGCACTTGGCACTTCAAGATCTCATTACAAAATTCAGTTTCCTCTTTCAATCATTCCTGAAGAGGACGGTAATCAGAGTTCAAGGGCGTTGTAACCGACAAACTCAAACTGCACTTTTTCCCCCCTGAAATGTGTCAAGTAATACTGATTTTCTGTTTTTAAACACCGGTGATTTCTCATCGATGGCAATTTAATCCCGACTACATTGTCATTCTCCTTGGGGATACAGAGGAAATATTTTCTGCCACTATCTTATGAACATGAACAGACATGTAGGCGCCTTATGTTAGTTGATGAAATGATGTCTTGATAGTTCATGGTCTATGTAATAAGTGATTACTATGATAGAGCTGCAACAGATGAACCTACCTACATTGTACACATGTATGCATCACATAAACGGCTGAAACTGTTCTGAGCAAGAAAAGTATGCTTTTACAGCATATTCATAAATAAGACCGTTTAACCCTTCCTATAGACCTTTATCATGGTACAGCCATCTTGTTTTTCTCCTATTAAAATCAATGTAACCAAACCGAGGCTGGAAGGAAAAAATAGTCTGGCACCTTCATTCAATAATTTGAATCACTATTCATAATTGCTAATGCACACAGGGAACAAGACAAAGATGGTGACAGCATGATAAAGGTCTATTGGTTGAGAGCCCGTCACGTGGGTGGTTTTAAACAGCCGATAAAACACCAACTGGTTTTAAACACTTTTTCCGGTGTCACACGAAATTTATACTGCGCGACCAATCACTCTCTTAATTACGCAAGCGCAATACTGCCGATGAGTCGTATTTACAATGTAGAGTCTATAAATCACACTACACTGCTGCGTTCAGCGCAACACCACGCCACGTTGTGCTTCAATTTCCATATAAGGAAATTTTCTGCACTACTCGTGTGAAGGCACGAACCATTAAATAGCCAAAGGAGTGTTTTACAAAACAAGGCAAAATTTGTGAACACAATCATTGGAAATCTAGAATCTTCGGAGGTTTTTGCTGAATTATACAAAAAGGTATTTTATGAATGGGAATAAATATGTGCTGAGCCAGTTTTAAACAAGTACGTTTAAAAACCACCTTGGGGGATGGACGCTGATAATGGGGCGTCCAGGCCCCAAGGCAGTTTTAAACATACTTGTTTAAAACCTGCCCAGCACATAATTATTCCCTGATTCAATGGTGTATCCTTTTACCTGAAAATAGTGTTGTACTCAATAAATGAAACATTTTAATATTCAAACAGCTGACCATTGTAAGGATAGGCTTCTGTTACCTCTGTACCTACATCTGTGGCCTGGAGCACTTGACTCAAAGAGCTTGGTGATACTACAGATTGTGGGTTCGATTCCACTGGATTAAGGTGCTTGTGTCCTTGAGCAAGACCCTTTGCCACAAGTTGCTTCTCTCCACCCAGTAGTAAATGGGAACCTGTGCGGGCAGTGGCGGTAACGTGTTTGATTAGCCCAGTGTGGTCAATTTGCAGCAGGGGCTGTATACTCCTCGGGGAGCTAAGGTTTCAGGAACAACTGATGGCCGGATTTACAGGGGTAAGCATTTATCAGCTTGAAAGCCATGATGGATATATATCCACGGTGGATGTGCAATTCATAAATATCTGCATTATTATTATTTCCACCTATCACTCAACAGATAAAGAACAAGAATATTTTTCTGATTTCTCTGAGACCAACTCACCTCCTCCTTGTATATCTAGCAAGATATGGGATCAAGGGGTACCCCCTCTTGTCCCTATACCCTATACACACTCCAGACTATTGTTACCAAACACATCCCCCAGATTCTGGGAACACAATGATTAACACAAAAGGGTGGGGGGGGGGGGGGGGTTCCCTCTGTCCCATATCTTGCTTCAAATGTCTCCCTGTTACTTTTTCTGATGTTTAATACTTAAATTATGTGACTAAAATTTATTGATTTTTTTTTGGGGGGGGGGGGGGGGGGAAAGGGATAAAATCAGAATTTGTGGCCACCAAATCATGGACCCCAACTCAATCCACAGTCGGTGCTCAATCAGACCACTGGCATAAGGACTAAGCCCAGTCACATAGCCTGAGCAGCAAACCAGGCCTACCACCTGTGCAGGAGATGTCTGTTGCGCACCTGCTACATCCACCTGGGCCTCTCCCTGTAGGGCGCTGGACACCTGCTATAATTAATTGGTTATTGACAAGGGCAGGTTGTTGTCTTTGGGTGGAAAAGTAACTGATGGGTTATTAACACAGGTATAACCGCTGAGAACCACTCCACAGGAAAAACTGGACCAGCAGGCAAAATGGTAAGTTGGTGGTGTGAGGGGAATCAGTGGTGTGCATTGTTGATCAGTTGTCCCAAGTCAAAAGTAGTTTTTGCAAGTGGCAAACGTTCCTTTGTATCCTTTGTAAAAGACTGGCACCTGTGGTTATCTGTATTTAGATATCTGCATTGCAGCAATGTCTTCTAGGAACCATACAAACATGACTACTTCCGTGGGGGAGGTGAGTTGGTCTGACCGATGGTGGAAGTTACACTGCCTGGGTCTATAGGTCTGAAAAATGGGATAATTTGTCTGGAATCTGTTGAAGAATTATCCTTTATTTAGATTTGGGCCCAGGAAAACCGTAAGGGTGGTAGGGTTTGCAATTCAACCCTTTACCTAGAGTGGCTTTTAGCCTTGTATTGGGTGATTTCAATTTTAACAAGCACGAATTCGTGCAGGAGCCGCGTCGTCCACCTATGAGTCAGTAAAGCATAGTAAATGTTGTAGCGCCCTCTTCTGTTGAGCCGTGTCGCGAAAACGAATTTGGCACAAGAAGAAGAACAACAACAAGAACAACGCTAAGCGCTTATAGAGCCCCGTCTGCGATGCGACGTGGCTAAAAAAAAGTAGCCAAAAGTAAAATTTGATAAAAGTTAGGAAGGCCTAATGGTTTGATCACAGCAAAATATTTCTCAAAGGGAAATTTTCGAAGCTGTTCACACTGGACTTGACATGGGGAAAATAATCATCATCTCGGTGCGTTTTACCCCAAAATGTGTAATATATGCAAACCCAGCATATGAACTCTGGCATGTACCAGGCGTGAGATCTGAGGAAAATGATAAAAACCCACGAAGCATTCTGAGGCATTTATTTGTATGGCGTTAATTTGTATTTAATTTGAAAAATGCACAGGAAAACTGCATTTTCTACTAAAAGATACGGTTCAAACTTGCAAAAAATTGCATCATTAAAATTAAAAGAAGACGTTTCAGGTTTCAGAGTTAATTCTGGAATGATTAGTACAATTTAAGGGCCAATAAATCTTCCGGAAATTAGGAAAAATCTGGAGAAATCTCATCCCTGCACTTAACTCGGGAAAAGTAGCAGAGAGGAAAATTTGATAAAAGTTAGGAGGGACTGACGGTTTGATCCCAGCAAAATATTTTTTTTAATTTTTTTTTCAAAGAAAAATTTCTAGAGCTGTTCTCACTGGACTTAACATGGTAAAACTAATCATCATCTTGGAGAATTTTACCCAAAAATGTCAAATGCAAACACAGCATATGAACTCTAGCATATGTACAAATTGTCAGGCTACAAAACCTAAATAAAGGCTACACAGGGCCAATGTAGCTTCGTAGATCTATGCAGATCATTCATGCGGGGACAGCCATACGGGTTAAATTGTGCACACAGTGAACAGGATGGAGGAATCGGAATGAGTGTTTCTAACATTTCGGAAAACTGACGGGGGAAAATAAACCAATAACATCAGGTTTTACATGACAAGAATGAGGAATTCATGCGCCTTCTAAGGGATAGTGGAGTTATGGTCGGTAGATGAACACGACACACCTTTAAATGGGGTTTTCGTTTCTCACTACACAGAGAAAACATGATCAATAAATGCAAGACGACAGAGGTTCCTCTCACCCCCCCCCCCCCCCCAAAAATAGAAATTTCGCTGTAAATTTGCAAAGGCATTCATGTGTATCTTGCGGCTGGAACGAAATGCTTACACCAATAGGATAAGGAGTTATAGGATAAAGAAATTCGAAAATGGGGTAAATCTGCATTTTTCCTTATGCTTGGAGTACTGTGGCTGATCGTTAACTTGACAGCTAGAGTTCATATGCTACGAGAAGTTTAAAGAAACACACCTTCACCTGTGACATCCCTTTGATGGACAGGAGAGGAAATTACTGTTCTCCCTTTCTCCCCTCCCACTTCCTATAACCAAAAACAACACGGATCTGCCAAAGGTGTTCAAGAACATGTATAAAGAATTCTTTTCAAAGTGTTATTCTTCCATTTTCTTCCTAGCTTCTTTTTTGAAAGAAATTATTTGATCCAAAAAGAAATTCATAGTACTGTCCATCCTTTAAAGCAAATGTTTTTTTCGGTATATTTTCTTAACAGATATCTGTAGTAATAATAACCACATTTTTCTACTGCACACAAAGATATGTCCATGTCAGGCTGCAAATAAGTCGACATTTGTAAAGTAATTATTCGATAAAAGTGGGTTGGTTTCTTTTCCATTCAATGTCTCATTCCAAAGTGCCCTGCTAGAAAAATAGCAATTAAAAAACAATTTTGGGGGTTAATGGAAAAGAGTTCATTGTACCAAATCAGTTGTGTTTTCTTGTACAGATTCGTGTTTCTATAGTTTTCGTTCTTAAAAAAAGATTTTTAAAAGCCACAAATCACACAATTTGTATCCAAATTGTCTACAATTTTCAAAGTGACTAAAGAAAACTGGCAGGAGTGAGACTTGTGGTTTGTTTGACCAATTTGTTTACAGTTTAATCATATGCATTTAATAGAGGCGAGATTGGCCAAAAATTAACATCCACAAAATTAACATCCACGAAATCCACAAAAAATCCATGAGGATCCCAGATCAACATATAGTTCACATTTGCCTAAAGGCGCAACCTTAAAATATCAGTTTTTATTGGTCTATATCCACTTTTACAGGTAAAAACACCTTTAGGACAACACCTCAGGAATTCCAGATTGCAAAAGAGATTCTTTAAAAATTCTGAAATTCCGACCAAAAAAATCCTGAAATCAGGAAAAATCCTGACAAATCTCACCCCTGTCGAGTTAAGTGTTAATTTGTAAATATGAGCAGAGATGTAGTCGAGTCCATCACAAGTCCCTGCAAGTCCCTGCAAGTCCATCACAAGCCCTCCAGTCCTAATCCCAATCACAAGTTATTCAAATGAGCTTTGACAAAGGCATTCCTTTCTCATTGTTCATCCAGTTTATACTTGTGACCGGCTTTATGAAAGGACTTCTGACTGGGCTTGTGAAAGTACTTGTGAAAGGACTTGCAGGTACTCAACTCCAACTCTGAATATGAGCCAGAGTTTTTAAAGCATCATTACACATAATCAAACCCCAAGCAACAAACTGCTACTCAAACTCTAAACTAATGTAGCTCTAACCACAAGTAGTACTGAGAGAAGAACCGGTTCCGACTCAAAACTTTTTGGGCTGGCTGATGCATTTGATAAACCAGACATGGTCAAAATAAGCCAATCAAGTAGAAATAACTTTTAATAGCCTGCATGTACTCATAGAAAAGGTATTTCCCTTGTTTACCGACTTGCCTAGTGTTATGAATAGTGCCTATTTGGGGTTTCCCATTGAGTTTGTCCAAGTTTTTAAGGAATTCTGCGGCATTTTTTGTGGTGGGGATTTTCTTTTGATTAGAAATATCAATGGAATGTTAACAAGGTAAATATTGGGGGTTGGTGTCAAATTCAATTACAAAGTCCTAATATGGAAAGATTTTGCAGGTCACTTCTACACAAAACCACATACACCTTTTTAAAAAGCATAATAGGGTTGAAAACAGATTCTACACATCATTGTGAAATTTTGCATACATACCCAGCACGATCCTCTCAAAACAACAAAAACAGTCATACGTATTATGCACTTGTAGTTGTTGATCCCTATGCTACATGTATGTAAGAGACACTGGTCTCATCTATTTGCCTATCCAACTGTAAGTTGGAAAGCAAAAATACTTTTGGACAGGCAGTTTCTATTTTTGCTTGTAGAAAATCAACAGGCCCCAGCAGTGTTTGCCAGAAAGCATTTTAGCATAGCTGCACTGTTATGCTTCAGAAAATACATGTACAGTAATGTTCCAATCGTGAACAACTGCTACATGTATTTCCGGAACAGCTTGGGAAGACCACGCAATCCCATACGATAAGAGTGGTAAATAAAGTGCATAATTTTTTGTTCCAGTTGGGAACACGCCCGGAACACGGTGCATTCTAAACATGATCACAGAGTGTTCCCAAAAGGAACTTTCTACAGGAAATAGGAACGGTCCGACTATTGCTTATTCCTCCATGCTTAAAGTCATTGTGTTTTAACCCATAATTATATAAGTTATCCCACGAGCGCAGAGTGGAACACGGAATAATGTGTCCCATATTCCACGAGGCCGAAGGCGGAGTGGAATATGGGACATGGATGCACTACATTATTCCGTGTTCCACGAGCGCGAGTGGGATAACAAATTTATCTTCAAGCAAACTTGACGCGCAGTAAAGATGGAACACGCACGCCGCTATGCGCGAAACCAGAACATACCACGTACACGCACGCATCAATAACAGTCGGAAGATTTGGCGATTTTTATTTGCCGATGAGTAGTTACAATTATTTATATTTTCCCAACTCAAGTCAATAACAAGACAATGCAACAAGGATTGAATTTTTCAACATTTTTAATGAAATAAGTATACTCAAATTCAACAACCACATGCAAAATGGGTTATTATCACACTCTCAGTTGCCACGGATCGACCAATCAGGATCAAGAATTCAAGTTTGCTTGAAGATAATGTAGTTAATCGGGACACGGCCACAAAAATCGCATTTATTTATTTGATAATATGCAATATCTTCTTTTGATACACATCAGAAATTGCCAATCGCATTTTTTGTTTGTTTATCCCGAATAGTGATACGGTAAATTAAAATCTGTTCCTCGTTTCATGATACAATGTATGTCCGCGCTGTGGTAAATTGTCCTCACTGACCACAACCCGAAACCCCTACTCTTCAACTTCTTTCTTTTTCTGGGGGGAACCCTGCTCTTGTTATATTAATTAACCCTCCCTCTCTCAGGGCCAAAATGGAGCCAACTACCCTATATATCAAAACCTATCAAGTGACAGGTTGAAACACACACAAGCTGTGAGAGTTGGTGGGTAGATTTTTTGATAGGCTGTGATAGTTATAACTACATGTATAGGAGGGTTAATCATTAGCAATGAAAAATAAAATCTTAACACCCCCTCGACCTGCAACCAAGGGTAGAAAGGGGGTAACGTCTGGCTGAGAGTAGACTGAGAGGAATGAGTGGACAGAGAGATCCTAGACAAAACTGGGTGTCACATTGTAATGAACTGAGAATGTTTTGAGAAATCCCTCGAGCGGAGGGAGATGACATCATTACCCACAATGCCTGTTACAGTTAGTAACATCCTTCATTTGATACATTTAGCTCGTAAATCAATTACTTAGGACCAGTGGGGGGAGGAAAGTGAAGGCAGGACCACTGAGATATTTGGACCCGGTTTCCCCTCTTGATAACCCCTAGGAAAGTCTACTTTGAGGTCAAAATTGCCACCTACATTTGTACATGTACATGTACATAGTGCATACAAAATGTAACTCTTGTTTTGGCAGTAAAATACACACGTACGTGTACCTATATTTATGATTTTTTTCTAAGTAGGATCAAGGGTGGACAAGAATTAAATTTTGAGAAAAATTCTTGGGAAGTTTGCACTTTCTTATGCACATTGAAATAAAATGTGGAAAATGACTCCTCGCAGTTTTCCAGAGCAACGGTATGTTTGGTTGATCCCTTATTTTTCTTCCAATTTTTGTCCATATGTATACCAAGATTGAATATGTTTACTGGATAATTTGAAAAAAAATCCTGGGTCAAAGGCCAAAGGTTAAACTGCATTCAAATTTAGACATTTGTTAACTGCATTGGCATTTAAAATGCTGCTTAAATGCATTGTAAATCAGAATTTCGGGACAAAACCTTGGAATAAGAGAAATGAAGGTTCCATTAATTATATTTGACCATAATCCCATTTTTCACAAAGACCGACCCTGCATGGTGTTTTGCCCATATTTGCAAAAGGCCTTTGTTGACATGGGACTCATTTCTCTTGATTGGGCCACATTTAATGTCACAGAAAGTCAGGTATGAACACCAGCTTGATAAGCCTATCAAGGTCAAGACAGACTTTGCTTTCACACTGGACTTGAGTTTTACACACACACACAATTTCCAATGCATACTGAGCTTTATTAATGAGCCCTTCTCCCCGATTGTTACAACATCTTTGCTCTACATATGGTTATACAGGTGAGTGTGTTTCCAGAAGGCCTTGGAGAGGACTGAGGTGGAAGTGTCCCGCTGGGGGCTCTGTTATAGACAGCAGGTACCTGGGCTTTGATTCAGGTGAACAAATAGACAGAGGAAGTCAACAGGTGTAAGAGTGCTTCCTTTCGAGTTGGTTGTCTTTACCTTTACAAGACAACTATACATCATCTTATGGAGTACTGTTCCCACATCTGGGCTGGTGCTTCTGCTTGTCACTTATCTTGAGTACAGAAGCGCATTGTCAATTTGTTTGGAGAAGAGTTGGGCTCATCCTTACAATCACTCTCTCACCGGAAATCAGTTGCTCTACAGATATTTTCAAGGTAAATGTTCCACCAGCTTGTTCAGCTTGGTTCTGAACTGTGTAATCATAACCTTTTAAAATATGGATTAAGTGTTCTTTTTCTTTTTTACATGGCACCTGAGCCCGTTTCACACTATGCTCTTACCCGGGTAATTGCCGGGTTAATGAAAAATTTTACCCGGCAATTACCCGGGTAATTTGGAGCGTTCCCACTACAATTCTCCGGGTTAGAAATTCTCCGGGTTAACTGCCCCAAAACCCCACTTAAAGGGACACATTGCCTTCAAATGTCATGAAATTTTGCTGTTTGGAAATGTTCCTTATCTTTTATAAGAGTTGTTCATGCAAAAAAACACGTATAATGTGTTGTAATTAGTGAGTAGTGATTACAAAACAAAAAATTTGCCTCTGACCCCTGATATCTGACCCGCGAAACATAGACTTATTTCCAGTAGTAAATACCACCGTCTAAATAATGCGCAAAATACGCTGTAAGAGTCTTTAGGCTGGCGCCGCAGCCAGTGGCCTTGTAAACCTATCAGATGTACCATTCTCTACATCGCGACCATTGAGATCAATGCTCGCGACACATATCGCCAGTGCTGCGCGCCGTGCCACAGTAGGCCCTACATCAAAATGGATCAACAGAACGTACTTCAACCAGCTGCGACTGGAAATACGACTGGTGAACACAGTCCGCCATTTTGTGGAGTCAAAAATTTGGTTCTACAAAATGGCGGACCGTTATTTGTCACGAAATTAAACAAAAACAACGCAATTTAAAGGGATAGTTATGTGAATCTTTATATTCTACTTTTAAAAAAGCTTTCCAACCATATCCATTTCAGTTTTATAGCCCAAATTGCAAAATCCAAAGCAATGTGTCCCTTTAACCTGGGTAATTTCTAACCCTGCTCGCGAGGTGGGTTAACCCACCAATCTCGGGGTTAACGATGACCTTGAGACGATTCTCTGGGTTACCATCAGTAGTGTGAATGCTCGCCGGGTTTTCTTCTACCCGGGTAGGTGGGTGCGCTTCGTCGTGTTTTAGCGGCCAGCTTTGCGAAGGTGACGTAATTTATTAATTTATAGTGCGGCCGCCGTGGCTGGTACCCAGGGCTCGAAATTCCCCAAAAAATGTACTTGCGCTTTGCGCAAGTTGGCATTTGAAACAACTTGCGCTAACAAAATTTAACTTGCGCTAATTTTTGTAATTCAATGTATGTATGACATATGAAATACAGGCAAAGCTTCGGATGCCGGCCGCTTACTTTTGAAGAAAGAAAGCAGACTTTTCTGCTTCGGTGGTGAACGTTTCATGATAATCGGAAACCCCAAAATGCAAGAAAAAAATGTCACAAAATATTTCACTTCTCCGTCATTTAAAAGCCGATCAGTGCGCGAAACGATGTCAACAACGTTTACGTGTAAAATCCCCGCTCCACGCAACGCACGCTCGCACCCGGCGGTTTCAGTTACATTCAACGACTGACTTGTATGAATGGGAGCGAGGTTACACATCGCCCAGCAGCATGTCTGGTCCCCAACGCAAGACATGCATAAAAAGGCAATGATGTACTGTACGTGCAGTCTGCACCGTTCTATGTACATTAACATTGCACGGATTTCGTTCCGATGTGCATGCAGGGATTGTGCGAGTGCTATGATCATAAGAAAAGCTGCTGGGCCGCGGGACAGACAGACAGAAAAGCTACAGTAAAACATGTTTGTTAAACTTATTGTTTTAATCAAATCATACAGGTTATCATTGTGGAATATCAGTAGACAAAAACCGGTACTTTTCCAACTTGCGCAAAACGCAAGCTTGAGTCGAGGATAACTTGCGTTCGGGTATTTTTCACTTGCGTTGCGCAAGCACTACAATGGTAATTTCGAGCCCTGGTACCTCGCCTTAATAAGTTTATTTTTACATACACTTAATGCAAGGCACCAGTCTAGACCACACAGTTGAAGGATTACGCGTGCACGCTGCCAACGCTGATCCGATTTTTTTCAATTTGCATTGCATGCTCTCGCTCTCACTTTGCTCTTTTACGACGAACCAATGGCTAGGGCAGAGGTCAAGCAATGCGCATTCTCCAGGTTACCATTTACATACAGTGTGTATAGTGTGAATGCGGCTACAAGTTACCCGGGTGCGCGCTGAAGCAGGTAAGCAGAATTGCGGGATTAATTTTTTAGTGTGAAACCGATTCTCCGGGTTAGTTTCTACCCGGGTAATGACAACTACCCGGGTAATAAATTACCCGGGTAAGTTCCGAGTAGTGTGAAACCCACACATGTGTTCTGTCATTTTCAAGTAAAGTGGAAATTTATATCATTTTATCGATTGTCGGCCGACCTGTTCCCCGACCTGATGATTCCCCGACTCTATAAATTGTTCCGTTTTGTCTAAAGAACAGAATTTTGTTCTCTCTGTTTTTCCAGCATCTATGCACACAAAACTTTAAACAGGTCAGTGTTACAGTATTTGCTAGCACGCTCTAAACACTTAACCCCAAATCCATTATTTCTGAAAATTACAGCAAAAGCAAATGATGTAGGCTATACCACCTTTGAGTGGTTGCAATGCCTACAAATGTTAACAGGAGATTGTGGGTTCAAATCCCACCCAAGCTGCAACTGAGAGATAAACTCTCAATGTTGTGACATGTAAAACGTACAGTGGAATGCCGCTATAATAAACATCACAGGATCCACAGATTTTGTTCGGTATAGCGATCGTTCGGTATAGCGATTTTCAGCCGCTAGTCCGCCAACACGGCGTCCGTTCCTTTAAATAGCGCCCTCTTGCGTCGTATTTGAAGTGCGCCCTCTTTTGATTGTTATTGAACATGTGCCGACTTTTCCCGTTTATTCCTTGGGGAAATAACAGCCGCCTTTGACTCGTCAACATAAAGCTGCGGCCGTTTAGGAATTACAAACGGCCCAAATACCCGGTACATTGTTTTAATTCGTTGCCTATTTTTTCAACAACAATGTTTACAAAATTTGGGAGCCAGGATTGGTGTTCGGTATAGCCGAATGTTCGGTATACTGTAGAGGTGTTCGTTACAGCGGCGTTCCACTGTACATTTAATCAAACAAGGTCCTGCAGTGTACATACATGGTACATACAGCGTACATACAGCGTACATACAGCGTACATACAGCGTACATACAGCGTACATACAGCGTACATACAGCGTACATACAGCGTACATACAGCGTACATACAGCGTACATACAGCGTACATACAGCGTACATACAGCGTACATACAGCGTACATACAGCGTACATACAGCGTACATACAGCGTACATACAGCGTACATACAGTGTACATACAGTGTACATACAGTGTACATACAGTGTACATACAGTGTACATACAGTGTACATACAGTGTACATACAGCGTACATACAGCGTACATACAGCGTACATACAGCGTACATACAGCGTACATACAGCGTACATACAGCGTACATACAGCGTACATACAGCGTACATACAGCGTACATACAGCGTACATACAGCGTACATACAGCGTACATACAGCGTACATACAGCGTACATACAGCGTACATACAGCGTACATACAGCGTACATACAGCGTACATACAGCGTACATACAGCGTACATACAGCGTACATACAGCGTACATACAGCGTACATACAGCGTACATACAGCGTACATACAGCGTACATACAGCGTACATACAGCGTACATACAGCGTACATACAGCGTACATACAGCGTACATACAGCGTACATACAGCGTACATACAGCGTACATACAGCGTACATACAGCGTACATACAGCGTACATACAGCGTACATACAGCGTACATACAGCGTACATACAGCGTACATACAGCGTACATACAGCGTACATACAGCGTACATACAGCGTACATACAGCGTACATACAGCGTACATACAGCGTACATACAGCGTACATACAGCGTACATACAGCGTACATACAGCGTACATACAGCGTACATACAGCGTACATACAGCGTACATACAGCGTACATACAGCGTACATACAGCGTACATACAGCGTACATACAGCGTACATACAGCGTACATACAGCGTACATACAGCGTACATACAGCGTACATACAGCGTACATACAGCGTACATACAGCGTACATACAGCGTACATACAGCGTACATACAGCGTACATACAGCGTACATACAGCGTACATACAGTGTACATACAGTGTACATACAGTGTACATACAGTGTACATACAGTGTACATACAGTGTACATACAGTGTACATACAGCGTACATACAGCGTACATACAGCGTACATACAGCGTACATACAGCGTACATACAGCGTACATACAGCGTACATACAGCGTACATACAGCGTACATACAGCGTACATACAGCGTACATACAGCGTACATACAGCGTACATACAGCGTACATACAGCGTACATACAGCGTACATACAGTGTACATACAGTGTACATACAGTGTACATACAGTGTACATACAGTGTACATACAGTGTACATACAGTGTACATACAGCGTACATACAGCGTACATACAGCGTACATACAGCGTACATACAGCGTACATACAGCGTACATACAGCGTACATACAGCGTACATACAGCGTACATACAGCGTACATACAGCGTACATACAGCGTACATACAGCGTACATACAGCGTACATACAGCGTACATACAGCGTACATACAGCGTACATACAGCGTACATACAGCGTACATACAGCGTACATACAGCGTACATACAGCGTACATACAGCGTACATACAGCGTACATACAGCGTACATACAGCGTACATACAGCGTACATACAGTGTACATACAGTGTACATACAGTGTACATACAGTGTACATACAGTGTACATACAGTGTACATACAGCGTACATACAGCGTACATACAGCGTACATACAGCGTACATACAGCGTACATACAGCGTACATACAGCGTACATACAGCGTACATACAGCGTACATACAGCGTACATACAGCGTACATACAGCGTACATACAGCGTACATACAGCGTACATACAGTGTACATACAGTGTACATACAGCGTACATACAGCGTACATACAGCGTACATACAGCGTACATACAGCGTACATACAGCGTACATACAGCGTACATACAGCGTACATACAGCGTACATACAGCGTACATACAGCGTACATACAGCGTACATACAGCGTACATACAGCGTACATACAGCGTACATACAGTGTACATACAGTGTACATACAGTGTACATACAGTGTACATACAGTGTACATACAGTGTACATACAGTGTACATACAGTGTACATACAGTGTACATACAGTGTACATACAGCGTACATACAGCGTACATACAGCGTACATACAGCGTACATACAGCGTACATACAGCGTACATACAGCGTACATACAGCGTACATACAGCGTACATACAGCGTACATACAGCGTACATACAGCGTACATACAGCGTACATACAGCGTACATACAGCGTACATACAGCGTACATACAGCGTACATACAGCGTACATACAGCGTACATACAGCGTACATACAGCGTACATACAGCGTACATACAGCGTACATACAGCGTACATACAGCGTACATACAGCGTACATACAGCGTACATACAGCGTACATACAGCGTACGTGGGTGTTTCTTTTTATGCGGGTACCAATGAGGAATTCGATGTGATGAATATGAAATGACCATGATTCAACATGAGTGATAATATTTACCAACATAAATTTCATTTATTATCATTAATCAATAAACAGTGAAAATATTCATATTTGTTGCAAAATGAAATGTTGAATAAAAATGTACATTTTGACCCAAAAATGTTATGGAATCTCCTTATTTTTTAGGTACACTGTGTGACATTAAAACTTGCCTCCTTTAAGATACCTTCCCGGTTGAATAAAAGTACACACATCGATTATTTTTTATTTAAATTATCAGAAGTAAGCCAACTCACAATAGTGAGTGCAATTTCAAACTTTGAGCGTCCTGGTTTAGGATGCAGGTGAAGTTGATTCCCGGTAGCACATCGTAACTTTTCGTTACTCGGATTGTTACGTTGTGAAAGTTCATTTCATGACGAGAAAAAAAGTAAAAACCGTTCTAAGAGAAAACGAAGTACATAAAATTCAACTCCAAACAACTAATAGCAAATACCTGGGACCCCTATTTATCTCAAATCCAAAACATCTGCAAAGATATCGCAGTTTATATGCACCGTAGAGTATTTTGGTTTCTCACGAAATAGTTACGTTGTGCGAAATGAAGTCCACATAAAAAGTATACGCGAAGCGAGCGCAACGATTCAATGTCCCGGATGAAAGATCACGTGATTCATCAGGTGATTATTGCAGCGTGCGAGTTGCAGCCATTTTTTCGCGTTCTAAATTTACGACAAATGTTTTCGACTCTGCCATGTTACGCTGTTAACATTGTTACGTTGTGTGTGCTAATTTGTAAGTTGTACAAGGTAAAACTGCGAAATCATCCCACTATATACACGAACAATTATAGCCAAAAAATCCAGTGAATATTGTAGACAATGTTGGCTTTCGAAAGGAACCTTTGGGGTATCTGTCTGGATGAAATGTGTGTGGAAATCGTTCAAGACGAGTCGAGTGTGTCTCGCCTCTCGCGATACGATGTATCGTGTTTGGACAGGTGTTTTTTCTCGCTGCCTGTATATCTCACTAAAACGTACTGATTATGCATAACATTTTGCACTTAGAATTGCAACGTACTTGCAACTTTGTTTCAAGTCATTGTACGTGCCATTTGTAACTCAAATTGATTGCACTTCGTATACAATTTACAAAATAACAATGTAACGGAGAGACTAGTCTCTCGTGACGTTGTGAACCCGTGTTGTTTTTATGGGGTCGCGACCGATGCACGCACAGTTGATGTGGCGATCGCTGCACAACTGTGTAATCGTGTAGTTTTGGACACCTCTAGAAGCTAGAACACCTACATTTTTAAAAGTTCTTAAATAGTTTGTACAATTCCAAAATGACTTTTGTGACTGGAGCAACCCTATTTTCAATTTTATTAATTTCGGAATAAATTTTGGAATGATGCAAACTATGCAAATTAAAAAAATTGTGAAAGAGTTACATATCCGGCCATCACTTATTTTCCCTTAAAATAACTTAATAACTACCAGAAAGGGTAAACCTGATAAAAAAAAAAGAATATAGGAGGGAAAACAATTTCAACTTATTCTTTAAAAATACTTTAACTTTTTCTGTCATGGCCCGCCATTAATAACAGTTAGACTTGATGGCCGGATATGGAACTCTTTCCACAAGGCTGATCTACGTTTACCAGTGTGACTGGATCAACCAGGGAAGCTTTTTGTGGATTTTTTTGTTTGAGAACGTGGAATTTTTAATTAATTAATTAAGGCTTATTTTTTTTTGGGGGGGGGGGGTGTGTACATGTCCCTCTCCACATATTTTTTTTTCTTATAGCCTACGTATTAACTTATTTTTTTTAAAGAATCATTCAGTTCAGTGACAGCCGCCTCTAATGTGCAAATAGCTGCATACATGTACATGTACACAAATGTACATGTCCTTTTCACTGTACCTGTATATGCAAGTGTAGTTGTCTCAGAGGAACCATTGTGCTGTATTTTACAACCAACAGGAAGGAGTTGTAAACACTGACGTGGATTATTTCACGTGTAACAGAGACACCGGTTTCTCTGTTACACGTGAAATCATCTATACAGGCTCCTCTGAGTACATTTCAGTACTTCCAAATGTCCTAGTGAAAGATACACAATCTTAACTACTTTCATACATCAAATATTTCACATATTTATTATTTCACTCGCTTGGTTCTTGAAAAATCCAAATTTTGTGTAGCGCACACCTCAACTGCTTGATTTTATAAATGAATTGAAAACTGAAGGTTCAGTTTTTTTTAACCTGAAACTAAATTTATAATGAACTTGTTATGTTAAGAAATTGTGGTAACTGACCCACCAAAAGATGACAACAGTTGAAAAAATAAACCATCATACAATTGGTAAAATGCACTATAGTTTTAAAAGTGGTTTCTCCGTTACACGTGAAATACTTTGCCACATAACTGTAGTCAATGAGGTGCCACAGCGGAGGAAGTCACTCAAATGAAAAAATGCTTTGATTTATTGAATGTGTTCATTATCAATTACCTGTCAATACATTTTGGTTGACTCTTGACCTTTTTGAAATTTTGACCCTTATGTCACACATTTGGACCCCATATTAAAAGATCTACCCACATACAGCGTACATACAGCGTACATACAGCGTACATACAGCGTACATACAGCGTACATACAGCGTACATACAGCGTACATACAGCGTACATACAGCGTACATACAGCGTACATACAGCGTACATACAGCGTACATACAGCGTACATACAGCGTACATACAGCGTACATACAGCGTACATACAGCGTACATACAGCGTACATACAGCGTACATACAGCGTACATACAGCGTACATACAGCGTACATACAGCGTACATACAGCGTACATACAGCGTACATACAGCGTACATACAGCGTACATACAGCGTACATACAGCGTACATACAGCGTACATACAGCGTACATACAGCGTACATACAGCGTACATACAGCGTACATACAGCGTACATACAGCGTACATACAGCGTACATACAGCGTACATACAGCGTACATACAGCGTACATACAGCGTACATACAGCGTACATACAGCGTACATACAGCGTACATACAGCGTACATACAGCGTACATACAGCGTACATACAGCGTACATACAGCGTACATACAGCGTACATACAGCGTACATACAGCGTACATACAGCGTACATACAGCGTACATACAGCGTACATACAGCGTACATACAGCGTACATACAGCGTACATACAGCGTACATACAGCGTACATACAGCGTACATACAGCGTACATACAGCGTACATACAGCGTACATACAGCGTACATACAGTGTACATACAGTGTACATACAGTGTACATACAGTGTACATACAGTGTACATACAGTGTACATACAGTGTACATATATGTACGTTTTCCAATACATTTTATGTACATGATGCAGGCCTACAACTTCTCTTATGCAGAAGCAAGACGATTTCTCCTTGGCAACGGGCACTTTGCCATCTGTGGCAAAACTTGCCATCTCTCCACAATTTTTCCACCCCACCCACCGACCCCTCACCGCCGTTTGCGTCTCTAAGCTTCCTCTAGCTTATCCAATCTGATACGCCCTTGAGATAAAAACGTAGGATGCCGTACTAACACTTGAAAAGTGCTTTCGCCTTTGACTGTCTCTCCTAGTTCCCATGAGTCCTATGCGGAGTGGAAATTACAAAATTGAATGGGATGTGTATGTTTCCCGCTCTTAGACCTTGGAATTTCATACTTTCAAGTGTTTCCTGTAAAAACAGTTTAGGGTCATTTATGCATTTTCCCCAGTTGAAAACTATGATTTTTCAATTGACTTACTGCCCTCCCCATACTGATTTAGTTCATGCTACCACTATGCTACAAATTTAAGAGCAAGAGTATGTGGGTCATTCCATAAATTGGGGTCCAAAAGTGTGACATTTGTTGGTGTCCCTGTTACACCTGACCTGTGTAATTTCCCATCAAGTATCATTAAAATGGACTTCACACTATTTTGAACTTGTTTGGCAGGTACTTTGCTTTACACAATCACTCTTGGAGATAGAAGGCATTAACCCTAACCTTCCCTAACCTGCCAAAATCAAACACCCCATTTGTGTTGAATTTTGTGTGATTGGGTACTGTAGAGCCTTGGCACCATCACTTTGCATGGGACTTGATGCCCTGATTTTGTCTAAGTACAAAGAATGTGCCATTGGTTTACTACACAGTGTTGGAGTTTGTGTGGTTAGGGAAGGATTCTAGTAAAAAGCCTTGGGCTGTTAGGGTTAAAGAATGTGTCCTGAATTGCAAAATCTTATACATGTCAGATGTAACAGGAACACCAAAATTGGAAATCTAATCAATTTCAAATGAACTAAATTTTTACTGCAATGTATATAATCTTTTTCAAAAAATTCTCAAAACAGTCGACGGAAAGTGGCCAGGAATTGCCTCATTTTGCACCACAGGGCACAAAGGTAAGGGGCTTCAAGCTACGCGCTCGCATTGTCCATCCATGAGAAAAATACCCCTGTGCTTTAATTTCACCCTGGCTAGAACACTGGTAGGGTTGCAACCCAAATATGGCCAACCCCACCACCCCTGTTGTAATCTTTTACCTAGAGTGGCTTTAAGCCTTATAGGGCGAATACCATGAAAAAAATTAATCCCAAGGAGAGCGATGGTTGGTTGTTTTTCTTCTTAATATCCAAGACGTAAAAAGAAAAAATGACAGATGGGGCACTAATTGCTCAAAAAATAAGACTAGTATCAATTGTTTGTACAAATCACTTCGCACTCAAAAACAGTTTACTGGTCTTAAGGGATGTTCAGACAGCGTTTTAGCTAAAACGGTAAAAGTTAAAACGGTCGTTCACCACGGGCGGCCGGTAGTAAAATTCAAACGTACTGAGCTTTCACACACCGCTTGAAGTACAGCAAGTTCAACTCAAAGTGGTTTATCTCCGTTCTGGGGTCACACAGAACTTCCATCCATTTACAAAGAGAGCCAGTACGTATAGTTCGTGTGTACATAATTGGTTTCCGGCTCAGTACTTGCTTCCTAACACTTCGAAATGCTTTCAACAACTGTTTCAAATCCACGAAACATAGCGGAACAATCGACTAAAAATTAATGTAAGGGTAAACCAAGAGCAGAAAGATGCACATGAATGCTATTAGCAAAATGGCAGTTGATGGCTAAGTTGGAAGGATATGACGGATATGGACAACCACAATTGTTTACAACAAAAAGCACGCCACAAAAAAGGTTACGTAACAACACCGGGTCAACTGCGCTGGCTAAAACAGGAAGCGTGTTAGCTAAAACTGTTCAGACATCATACTAGAAGATAAAACCATTCTCGTTTAGCTCTAAACCCTCCCTCCGAGGTGTTATTGATTTATAAATCACCATTTTAGCAGCGAGATAAACACAATTTGGTGTAACTTTAAAACCGTTCAGATACCGTCTTAGCAGAAAAGTTACACCAAGTCGATTTCAAGACCATTATGCTGCTAAAAAGTACTTTGGAATAAAGTCTACATTTGACATTTCTTTTATTCCTGGACTCCTACTGAATGTAAGTCAACGCTTTCACTGTTTTAGAATTGGACTCAGGAATTTTACTTGGAACTCAACTCAACTAGAGCACTGATCTACAGTATACAAATAATGAATGTTTATGAGTGCGATGGTAAGAATAATTTCATGAGGTGACAGATTGAATGTTCCATTCCACGAGGCTTCGCCTCGTGGAATGAGACATTCCATCTGTCCACCGAATGAAATTATTCTTACCATTGCACGAATGTGAAACATTCATTATTTGTTTTATACAACACCTGAATAAATCCGACAGACTGCATGCATGGATTTCTTGGTACACAACGTGCGACAAAAAGTGGTCCAGTTCCGAATAAGTTAAAGCTCTAATTGTAGTTCCTGCGTGTCTTGCAAATTCCTCTAATCGTTTGACTGCATATTTCATTTGTCTCTTTGTGTTAGCAGCATCAGCATCGCCTACGAGTTCCAATATTTCGTCGTCTGTTAGGAAAACAAACTGCGGTTCGGAAACACTGTGTGAATGACAGCCTAGACTGGTTCCCGGTCCCCATATGTATATAATATACATTTGAAGTCCGAAGGACAACAGAGGGACCGGGAACCAGTCCAATGACAGCCGTGTTGTAGCGGCGGGGAAGTTCTATCAAACGCGTTACCGTTTTTTGGCGGTGCGGGTTCGCGTCGTGCGATGGGACCAATAATTTAATGCACGTGATCGACGATCCACCAATCGGATAGCTGGGATTTATTCAGATGTTGTATAATATCCAATAAGTTACACAACTGTTCCTTTTCAGAATGTATTCACTTGGCCATCTGCAAGACAATGGTACCACTATAACCAACAATATTTCCCCACTTCTCTTTTTTCCCTAATGAAAGAATTCTCATTTCTAATTCAGGCTTTCTATTTTAGAACTCACTTAGTCTGTTGTTATTTACGTTCAGGCTCTTCAGCATCTCAAACCTGCCGATGATTGGAGGCAGGGCTGGGATCTTGTTGGTGGATAGATCTAGAGTGCGAAGATTCTTGATCAGCCGCTGAAGATCAGGGGGGAACTAAACAACGGAAAAAAATAGAAAATGAAGCAGGTAATGTCGCTTCCCAGGTTGTATCGTAAAATTGGGTGCGATCCCTGGATATACAGCATTCTGGGTTTATTACTTCTGACTAGCGCCCACCCGAACAAAGATACTGACAATTTGGGAGACCGCCAACATAGGGCACGATAGCTCAGTTGGTAGAGCGCCAGTACAGTAACCCGGAGGTCGCAGGTTCGAATCCCACTCCTGCCAGTTTCTTTGTTCACTTTGAAAATGCAATAAATACCTAGATAAACATGTTTCCACATGTAACCATGTAAAAATACAAACATGATCTATATTTTTTTTCATTGAAGTAAAGAGGTGGCGGGTTTTCAATTCATTTCCAAATCTTTCAAATTTAGTCATACAAGAGGCAGTGTTGAAGTCCAACAATCAAAGTACCAAGTTCTCTGAGTACACTTAGAGCCGAGTACGGGCCGAGTCGGAGTACATAAACAGTCGAGTATGGGCTGAGTACGAGTACACCATAAGAAACAAAAATGTTATGTTCTTAACAATATTATAATCTGCATCATCAAGAATCTAAACACCTACAATTCAGGAGACTGACTATTTCACTTTATTTCCATGGGTTTTTTTTATCTACCTTTTACACAACATGATGAACCTACTCAAAAAGTTGTACATCACAAGTAATTGAGCCAGAAATTTCTCCTTTTGGGAATTTACCCAACAGCCCAAGAACTGTTTATGTATGTGTACTTTCGCGTCCGAAGGTGCAGTATCAACAGGGAAAATAATCTATTGTGTTCCCGAGTACACCTGTACTCGAGTACCGAGTGCAAAATGTCTGAGTCCGAGTACGTGTTGAGTCCAATTTCTTTTTGAGTACTGAAAATCGAGTTTGGGCTGAGTGCTCAGTTGTACCCGAGTATGAGTACGCGAGTACTCCAACACTGGCAAGAGGGCACTACATTTGCTTGGTAATAGAAGTATCTCCTTCTCTAGAGAGCAGAATAGCAGTACAAAAATCATTCCTCCAAAAAACTCATCAACAATGCTTCAAAAAAAGGCTGGTTAGAAATGTATCTAAAAACATAATCAAATATAACATGTAGCCTTCTCCAAAAAATGTAAAGAGTGTTTGAAATTTTGTATACAATGCAATTAAGACACCATGGTGTGCCTGTGATGATATCGTGCTTTGAATCATGAATGTGAAAATTTGAATAAATATAAAATCCAAAATGTTGAAATTGGGCCTACTCCCTAGAAAATGGTTCAAAGGAGCTGGACATTTATAGTAGCATGGAAAACGAGACCTAAGATGTGTTTGTGGACAAACACAGAGCTGTTTCGGTTCTTAATTGGTACGTGAAGTATGAATGAACAAGGATTTGGAATGAACTTTGAAATCATGCGAAACGATTAAGGTGAAGTTTGATTCCGTTTCCAAAACGATTAGAAATAAGTGAAGCGAAAAGATGACGTCACGTGATCCTTGATGACGTCATCATGACGTCATCATTTATTTTTAACTTTTGCATATGTTGGCCAACCAATTTAGCAACTTTGAAGTTAATCGGACCTACGGTTCTCTAGATATAGGCCATTCAAAAATGCACCTTTAAGATGACGTCATCATGACGTCATAATTTTTTTCATGTTTTACACATACTGCCTGACCAACAAACTAACTTTGAAGTTATTCGGACCTACGGTTCTCTAGATATGGGCCATTGAAAAATGCACCTTTAAGATGACGTCGCGTGACCTCTGTGTGCCAAGTCTCAAGTCGATCGGATTTCCCAAAGTGCCGAAATGCCCTGTTGGAAAAAAGACGTGCACAAACCCTATGGGAGAGGAGTCTGAAAATGGGAAACCCGAGAGATGAAAAAAACTGAGATTTGTACGCGGACCGCCACAACATACTCATGGTTACTGCCTTCCCAGAATTCCTTTGTTATCATATTGTTTTTGACCTAACATTTGAAATGGGCATATTTTGAGAATGGAGTGAGCTACGATCACGAAAAGTTGGATTTAGGTACACGAAAATACAATGGATAAAACTTCCGAAGGTTTTTTGTCATACGCGATTGCTAAATATACTAAATTCTAGATTGAATTTAATGACCTCCAGATGACGTCAGGATGACGTCACGAAAATTTCACTGCCACAGGACCATTTTGGGCACCCAACAAAGACTTTGCAACAGGGAGAAATGACGCCACCACTTTGGTTTTTCAGATATGGGTTCCACAAAATCGACTAATTAATATTCAAGGAGGTCATAACTTGACAACTGCTGACGTCATCATGACGTCATTGTTATATGCACATCAGCGAATGATGATAAATTATTGTTGGACTTCTCAGTCTGATTGAAGAAAGTTAAAGACGAAAAGAGGCGGCGAGAATGAAAATGTGCGTTAAACGAATGGACGGAGTAGACAAAAAAGAAAAAAAAGACAAAACGAGACCTAAGGTGTTTGTCACAGGGACAAACACAGAGCTGTTTCGGATTTGATTGGTATGTGAAGTATGAATGATCAAGAAGTTTGCACCTTTAAGATGACGTCACGTGACCCCTGATGACGTCATGATGACGTCATCATTCATTTTCATCTTTTACAGAAAGCAACTTTGAAATTAATCGGACCTACGGTTCTCGAGATATAGGCCCTTCAAAAATGCACCTTTATGATGTCGTCACGTGACCCCTGATGACGTCATCATAATATCATCATTTATTTTCATCTCTTGCATATGCTGGAACTAACTTTGAAATTAATCGGACCTACCGTTCTTTAGATATGGGCCATTCAAAAATGCACCTTTAAGATGACGTCATGTGACCCCTGATGACGTCATCATAGCATCATCATCTATTTTCATCTTTTACGCATGCTGGCACACCAACAAAGCAACTTTGAAATTAATCGGACCTACGGTTCTCTAGATATGGGCCATTCAAAAATGCACCTTTAAGATGACGTCACGTGACTCCTGATGACGTCATCATAACATCATCATATATTTTAATCTTTTACGCATACTGGCACACCAACAAAGCAACTTTGAAATTCATCGGACCTACGGTTCTCGAGATATGGGCCATTCAAAAATGCACCTTTAAGATGACGTCACGTGACCCCTGATGACGTCATCATGACATCATCATGTATTTTTAAAAAAAATCTTAACGAAAGCAAGAGCTGTTCCGGCTGGAATGCCGAAACAGCTAAATATTGTCCTAAATGTATGCATGTTCAAGGGATTAACTTGTATCTTAACTATGATCTGCAGAAAATATCAAACTGGCTTAATGACAATAGATTAAAATTGAATATTACTAAGTCAAAAAGCATGTTGATTGGTTCAGCCCAAAAACTTGCTAGATGTGAACATCCCAATATTGATATCTTTGTAAATAACAATTGCCTAGAACAAATCACCACTTATAAATATCTAGGTGTTCATATTGATTGTAAAATGAAATGGATAGAACATATTGACCATGTAGCATCTTCTGTCTCTAAAAGAATAGGTATTTTGAATAGACTTAAAAATGTCTTGCCTACACAAACCCTTAATCTTATTGTGAAAAGTCTTATTTTCCCTCAGTTTGATTATTGTGATCTTATATGGAGTAGTGCTTCCAAAACCCTGTTACAACGGCTTGATGTACTTTTGAATAGAGCAGGACGGACTATTCTTAAGGTCCCATCCAGAACATCAGCATCAGCTGTACGTAATGAATTAGGTTGGAAAACTCTACAGACAAGAAGAGACATTCATATTAATACCATGGTTTATAAGTGTTTAACAGGCAATGTTCCAAGTTATCTTAGCGATGTTTTTGTTCCAGTCAGTGAACTACATTGTCATCGAACTAGTAATAGCACTGTTGGCAATGTGGTTCTTCCACAACCTAGAACAGAAAGTGGAAGAAGAACTTTTAACTTCAGGGGTGCCCAGGCTTGGAACAATTTACCTCAACATATGAAATCTCCGCATCCAACAAGTTTTAATCACTTTCTCAAACAACTCAAACAGCTCAGTTAATGTCATCATCCTGTGATGTTTTATATAGTGTATTGTAATGTCTATTTTATGTGTAATTATTTTTTTGTATTTTAGTTTCTCTGAATGAATTTTTTAATATTTTACATATGTATTCTTAATATTTGATTTGTATTTTAGTAGTTTTTTGTGAGCTGGGATCCATGGGAGATCAGTGAGTTTTTCACACTGAATGGAACACCCAGGATAAATAAGAAATAAATAAATAAATAAAATTGTTGCATACATAATGTACATTTTAATGCTCTTTTAAACTACAGCTTTCAAACTACAGTAGTACATTGCCTCCAAGGCAATGCATTCCTTTATTAAAGTTCCTTTAATAAAGTCAACTGGGGCATCCTTTGCAAATATTCACACCCCACAACAAGAAGGCCATGCAGGCAGTCTTGGTGCAGGGATTGCCTGTGCTGAAAAATGAAAAATCCACCTTTATCCTAACTTGCTCCAAAATAAGACATCATGAGAGGACAGATTGGATTGCATCCGTGTAAAACTTGAAAGCAGAACTTCTCGAGGAAGCAATTTTCTAGTTTTCCGGCGCAGGATTCGAGAAGATCCTGTACGATGAGAGACAATCGCAACTGTCAAGGGAGGGGGTCGTCTTGGACAGGAAATGACAATCACTCTCATCCACTCTTCTCCTTCCTTCCCCCTTGCCATCTTAGAACAATTGATAAAAATGAGATACCACTACAGATATGACGAATACGTCCGCTCTAGCCAACCACAATTTTTGGTTTTTTTAGTTTTCAAGTGTGATTTGAGACACGTACTTGAGGCGCTTGTGCACACAAACAAAAAGCACTTCTTGCTAAAGACAATAGGCTTTGTTTACATTGGGGGTGACAACAACTTTCATTTCAATAATGATAAGACAAACAAAATGCATTATTGGAATACGGATGGCACAAGAACCAAATAATTATTATATTTCTAAGAATGAAACTAAGGATTTCTCAAACATGCCCTGCAGTACTGCTTGCACACCAGAAGAAAGCTGCAAGATAGAGTGTGATGAAGATATGGTTCTGATTTAGAGGTACCCCGTACAACGTATGATATACATTGTAGCTTTCGTAATGATTACAAAAATAATAGTTTCAATCTGAAAACTTATTGTAGCCAGTAGCTCCTGAGAAATGTGCCTGAAAGGCTATCATCTTTTTAAAAAAATGTATCTGAAGAGTAAGACCTCCCAAAAAATGCTTTGGCTTATTTTGTTTTCAACAATTGAACATTTAGTGAACATGCATAAAATCACTGTTAAAAACAATGGGGTGGGGGGGGGAAATTGCTTATAAATTTCTCAAAACGTACCAGCATGAATCTGCTGAAATTTGCCATAATGGTGGTATGCCCTGTATTTTTCAAAAATTCGATCAGCTCTCTCATAACTTTGAGAAATAAGACCCAAGAAATCGGCTATAAAAATGTTACATTCCTAACTCCGCTCGTCATGACATCGCGCCAAGCAGTCCCCCGCATTAGCCTTTACAAATGCGTATATGACGCGACATGCAATTCCTTAAACATAACCAGAACGTGCAAAATGCACACAAAAACTACTCCGCACAAGGCAGTGAATTGGAAGAAAAAACTTGGGAATGAAAACATGTCTTTATTTTTATCCATGGACAGAGTCTTCAGATATGACTGTAAAATAACCATTGCAAGGTGTTAAGTTGAAAGTCAAGCTACATCTTTTTAGCCATTTTTTTCCAGAAGTTTCACAAGGGTAAGTTTTGAGAAATTTCTCCGCTACTTTATTTTGCATTGTACAGTAAATGCATATCCTCGACATCGACAGACCACACAGACTACATGCGTATGCAGCACCGAATTCTTGACTGATGCACAATGATTATATACACCTTCTGCTGTTACCACTGACAGCAGGTAATAAAGGGTGTGCATTTACAGATAGTACAGGAATTGGGTACCCAATTGAAAACGTACCTGGGTACCCTGTTACCGAAAGCCAATCCCAAAAATAAAATCTCAGAAATTGCTGTTTATATTGTTTGTGCATGTAAACGTGTATCGACCTCCAAACGTGGACGTCCTATTGTCCCTCGTTTGTTTGTACTTTTTCGGAAGACCTCCATATGTTTTGTACACACTCTCAATCGCGGACATATATGCAGGGAATCGCTGACGATATTGTTCTCTTTTGTTCTCCAACATTTTTCATCCACGGTTTAAATATCCCAACACCCCCAGGTCCGCACGTTTTAGCACATCGGTGCATCACTGCAACAAGATGCAAGTGTGCATAATGAGCTCTATAACTTTAAAGTATAAATTGCATTTTTGCAAGCGTAATAAACATTAATCTGTTTTGTTTTTCCATGTACCCTTCATTTAAAAAATAAATCCCCACAAATGACATTCAAAAACTGTCTTTTTCATTGTCTGAGAAATTACTAAGTAATATGTTAATTCAGTTACAGGTACTCGATTCCATAATCTGGAACCGGTTCCTCACATTTAGCGGTTGGGTACTCAGGTACCCGGTTCGGATGCACATAAAACCATCGGGTAACTAGGGTCCAATATGCAGAGGGCATCTGCGGTGCTCCAAATTTCTAGGGGGTTTCACCTTTCTCTTCATACATGTACATGTAAGTGCATTCTCCAGACAGGGTGGGGAGATCTGGGGGGGGGGGGGGGGGGGCAGGTCCCACTATCCCTTTCCCCCCAAAAAAAGCTGTCACCAACAGACACCCCCACAACTCGAGGGCATCCGTGGCCACGAAGCAAACGTCCTATCCGTCAATCAGCAGAACCTGAACAGCGGAGGTGGTTTCGTCATGGAGCAGTCCCGTGGTTTCACTGTTCAATGGTCACTTCCAGGGATTAGTCAAATGGACGGAGACCATGCGGTCTGCTTTTAATTAGGATCCCAGTCAAAAATCATCAAGTTTACTGCCAACATGCTTGCAGACAACAATGAATCGAAAACATGATGAAAAAAAGAAGACAACATTTCCCTGAAACGACACAAAACAAACTGTGGGTATAATAAACCACAATTTTCAAAGTGTCACACGTGATTTGCATCATGACAAGCGTGCAGGACTCCTTGTCAATAGGCGAGTGCACTAGAGGTGTGTGGGTTCTGGTTTTGAGGCTAGGTGTTGCCGATTGTCAATGTATAAAACCCAGGACATCACAGCACAGTGTCTGTACTGGACGAACTCAATTGTGGTTTGGGAACCGAAAGGAAATTTACGGCACAGTCAACTGAATTTATTGCTAAAAACACTTTGGGGGAAAGGGGAGATGGGTACACTCACAGGACACTTGGGAACTTGATGTGACTGCAGCTGATCACCACAATTAGGTTTAGAACCTTTTATCATTGAACTGTGGCATGTAGCATGATTTATGGAACTTTATGAAAAGAGTTTTAAAGGTATGATGTAGAATCAGTAGAGCTGTCAAAACATAGGGGAGATGGGGGTTAGTTGGAACACGGGGCAAGTTGAAACATCAAGATTGTTTTCCACAGCTAGCTGTTTTTCCACAGCTGTAGAAAAAATCTCAATGTTTCCACTTACCCCGTGTTCCAACTAACCCCCATCTCCCCCCAATACACGAAATAACATACAATGTACATGTATATACACGAAATATCAAACCTGTGAAAGTTTGAGTTCAATGCATCATCCAAGCCACGAGACAATAAATGAAAAAGAGGGCTGTCCCAATTATACCGAATATTTGAATATTCGATCATCAACCGAATATTTGAATACTTTTTTGCTGGTCCGAATATTCAGGAAAAAAATATATACACGTACAGTACGACTCTGATGCTATTTCAATAGAAAAGTTACAGTGCTTAGCAGTGTCAAATGCCGCATTTTTGGCTATTGTAACTTTTTGTGGAAACCTCTTAACACTTATAAAATAATTAATGCACAAACGCAGGCTGGAGTTTGGTTTCTTGTTATCAGAAAGTGATATATACCAGTAATGATACAATTGCATGCAAAAAAAGTTGACCGGGTGGTAGGCCTACATGTTCCATAATATCGATCGCCACACGTAAATCACTGGCGTGTTTACGTGCAACTTTTTACCGGCGCGGCATGTAGTTGCAGCTGACGCTTGAAAAACTTGATCCACAAGTAGGCAATGAGAGCCTCCCTTTCAACCTTGAAGTTCGCAGACGGGGCTTATATGAAATTCGTCTATATACAAAACTGTGAAGGCACTTTCATGTGCATACACTTTACAGTGTACGTCCGAGGACAATGCTTTGTGTTTCCTATTGTTCCTTTAATATAACCCAACCCCATAGACTAAGCACATATTTTTACTTGCGATGACCGATTTCAACAAAAGACTGACTTGCGAGGACTGAAAGGTTTCTTCGTATTCTCTTTCTCCTCTTGTCCTCGGAAGTATATACAGAACCCGTACATTAGAAAGCACACATACACTCTTTATTTTGTTATAGTACTCACTTTGACATCCGGATTAATATGGGCATTATGTCAATGAAAATGCCGACAGTTCCTGTGATTTCTCTTGTGTAGACAAGATTTATTTAGGGTTTGTAACTCTGGCAAATTACAACTAATTTTGCTGGACTGGATCAACATTAGAAACAGATGTTTCACAGATTGTATTAGAGGTTTGGACATGTTTTCCTTTAGAGTCCCAATTATGAATGGAAGGGGAGGAATGGGCGTCCACTGGAGAAATTAATGAGTATAATGCATTTTAAAATTCTAACCACCTCAGTTTTATACAATGAATATACATGTACTCTGCATTACTTATGACACTTCACTTTCTGTTATCCCAAAATACACATACACGTATATGTAACCATAGGTGTAACTGGGTTGATCAACATAAATAACTTGAGCCTCTTATAGTGGAATTTCAATGGTCTGGACAACCAAAAACTAAGCACTAACCCACATCATAAAAAAGCCCATAACTAGACACGAAATGCTCTGCCTGTGGTTATGTACACAGTTAAAGAGGATGTTGATTACTGAGAAATGTCTGCAGCATTTTGTAGTTTATGTAGATTGCGTATTGTAAAATAAAACAGCCAATTATTTCTGCCATGAAATAACAAAAAAGTGACTTTTGAGAGCTATTTTTATCAAGTCCCCTCTAGTCCGCTGGTGCCATTTGTCTAAAAGTCGTCGCTGCAGGCAGCAATCAAATCTGACGTCATAACACCTTGCACCCTTTGTGCCTTGTGCTGCCCTAGAGGGGACTTGATCAAAATAGCTCTCAAACGTCACTTTTTTGTTATTTCATGGCAGAAATAATTTACTGTTCAATTTTACAACACGCAATCTAAATACAACTACAAAATGACGCAGACTTCTCTCAGCAATCAACATCCTCTTTAAAACAAAGTTCTTTTTAAATTGGGTGGAAGTCCCTATCACAAAGTAATCATTCAACTTATGAAACACAGGAAACGGTGGGCTAACCATGACTTTGACCTCGTTGTGGCCAGACTGATCAAACTGTCTGATTGGCTTCTTTCTAATCAGTTCCCATACTTGGCATATCGCCAGGCAACTTCCTGAAACTTGCATAATTTGTCAAATAGTTCAGATCACAGGTCGACTTTTAGACAGTAGGAGTGACGAGACCAATTATATTCCCTAATGAAGGAAACATTTGGTCTATAATTAATTTAACAAACGATTCATCATTTGTAATGCCTTTGTTGTTACACTGTATCTTGTCACCCCCTGGCATTTTTCAAAGAAACAAATGGGCCTTGAAGTGTTTTGAACGGACATGTGTAACATTTAAATGGTTTGACTAATTTGAAAAACTAAACTGTTACTGTTTACGAGGGTCGGCTGAAAAGTTCGTAGGTTGACTGTGAAGGAGTTAATGCCAGATCAAAAAACTTAAAAGCATATATTTCAACCCTTTTGATAACTAATTGCATTGTTTGTTTCCAGGGGAGGCCGTATTTGGTTGTTCGTAAACGACTTCGTAAAAATCGAAACGAACTTGGCCTTCTTTAGAAGGGGCGAGGACGTGTGTTTCCACTGCATAGTGCATGGATTGCCTCTTTGTCTCTGGCTCAAAGTGATGGACCCATGAAAAATCCACGAAAAATCCACGAGGACCCCATATCAACATATAGTTTCTATTTGCCTAAAGGCACCCCCTTAAAATATCCGTTTTTATTGGTCTATATCCACGTTTACAGGTAAAAACACCTTTAGGACAACACCTCAGGAATTCCGGATTGCAAAAGAGATTCTTTAAAAATTCTGAAATCCCGACAAAAAATCCTGAAATCAGGAAAAAATCCTGACAAATCTCACCCTTGACATAGTGGTTTTATACACATTCAGTTGGAAACTGGAGCCTGTTTTTTTTTTGTATGTGCTTGAGTCGGCTTGACTTTGTTGCACAAGCTTGGTTCGTGCGTATAGTTACTGCCCTCCAAGTATTCATATTGCTACATTAGGCCTGGCTTACTAGCATCCTCATCAGTAGTGCACAGAGTAGATAAGATGTATTCCTCTTTGCCCACACCCGGTTTTACTATCTGCCTTTCTCCTTGACAACCGGAAATTATTACTCAAAAATGTTGATAATGCAGACAGTCAATATTGAAACTTGCCAGGTGGTCTCTATACTTCCAAATTCCACTCAAGATAAGATCTACATTTCATATTCTATTACAATATTTCCGGCAACAACGGAAGTAAACAAAAACCCCACATATTTTGAAGGCATGGCCATTCTTAAACTCGTTTTAACCAAAGGAATTGTATGGCTACAATTTGTATGACTTTAATTTTTTTCTGTTGGCAGGTTTTGTTTTTCTTTGTTCTATTTTAATGCTTTCAAACCACTTCCTTATAAATGCATGAATGACAGCCGTTGTTTCTGAATATTGTTACTTCAATGGGAGCAATTTACTTTCCTGTTGATAGGGCCAAACAAAATTTGTTGTGTTGCCCTCGGACTGACTGACCATAAATATCAACAGATTCAGGGTCGTTGTTTTTATTTTTTTTTGGGGGGGGGGGGGGTTTGAAAAAAATAAAATAAAATATCAATAAAAACATAACTAAGCCTCTCAAAACTGTCTCAAAAAGTGTTTGTATTTGATGTACCTTCTTTACTTTATGCTTATTTTCATGTAAAAAATGAAACCTGGGGGTTCATCCAACATTTAGGCCTAAACACGCCTGGGCGAGCATGAAGATGACTTCGATCCGTCGCGCTCATCAAAGCTCCATTCGGGCTGAAGAGTAGCCTAGCTAAAAACCTTAAACTCTGGGTCTGGGGAGGTCTAGTAAGAAAAAGAACAAGGACAGCGCATGTGAAAATGCAATGTACAACTACTTCAATCCCTTTTAAACATGTATATAAATTATTGTAGCGGAAGAGTCAAATCGAATCGGCAAAAACTTTGTCATATCTCTCGAGCAACTAACTTGCTTCTTCTTTGAATCGGTCACATAACGGCATGGCTCAACCTCGTCCACAGGGTTTACTTTATTTTCAAAAGAGATAAACGTGTTTACTTCATAATATTACTTTATTCCACTGCAATGGATGTTTGCAACTGATCACATTAGAAACTTGTACTAATAGGATAGTTTGAATAAAGAATTCTTTGATATTCCAATCCCTCTTCCGACCCGACCCTCTTTTCCAATTTTACCTGTACGAGGGCAACACAACAACTTTTTAGTTTTTGCCTAGGTTTTAGAGGGGATAAAACAAAGTTTCTCTGTGGTGATACCGGTGGCATAGCAAGAAAGAAAATAAGGGGGGGGGGGGGGAAAGTAGGGAAGAAAATGCTGCCACCTATGTCAGAAAGAGGCCCCAGCTGTGATAAGCAATGCTAAACCACATCCTTGGGAATACCCAGTGGGTATACCGCTGGTCCATACACTGTACACTGTACACTGTACGGGTATAGGCAGTACAACCCCTTCCTAAATGAATGATATACACCCCATACAGTACATGTATGTCATGTCTACAGGTACACATTTGACAACACATTTTACAGGGTGTCCCCCAAAAAAGTCAAACAGAAACAAAGCTGTGTACATAAAGACATTTTTATGGTTTTGTCATAAACTAGGGGTAATAAGCTTTCCATTGATATCTTGGTGTGCATTTCTCTGGTCATGCATCATTGACTTCCATTGTCATGAAAATGGTACGTAAAAACTAACTTGGAACATTTTCAAAGTGAACAAAGAAACTGGCAAGAGCGGGATTCGAACCCGCGACCTCCGGGTTACCGTACCGGCACTCTACCAACTGAGCTATCTTGACCTATGTTGGCGGTCTCCCAAATTGTCAGTATCTTTGTTAAGGGAGGGGGGGGGGGGGGGGGGGGGGGCGCTAGTCAGAAGTCATAAACTCAGAATGCCGTATAGCCAGGGATCACACCCAATTTTACGATACAACCTGGGAAGCGACATTGTGGGGATCACTCAATGAGGATACGACTTTGGTGTAAAACAGTTTGGTGTAAAACATTGTGAATACATCCAGACAAAAGATGATTGAGTCCTATCAAGGGACATTGTACTTGTGAATACATGAAGAATACACGATTCAACTTATGGAAACACACTAATATATTTTCAAAACCCAACCTAACAATTTACATGTATGATTCCCAGGACAAGCTTACAATTGGCAATCGATTTCACAGACTGTGCCAAGAAGGTTTTGACGTACCATTTTCACAACAATAGAAGTCGGTGATGCATGACCAGAGAAATGCATCTAAGATATCAATGGAAAGCTTATTACCCCTAGTTTATGATAAAACCATATTAAAGGTCATTGCGTACATAGATTGGTAATTTTTTGGCGGAAACCCTGTGTACTTTTAACAGACCATGGAAAGACACCTAGCAATAAGCCAGTTCAGTATTTCAACTGCGCATGTGCACACTGAAATGTTATCCCGAATGACCCGCGTGACCTAACGCGCGCGTGTGAACGCAAAAGGTGGTTGCACAACGCGCACGTGTTAAATTCAATCAGACTGGGGATTCGCATAACACGGCGTGACATTACACCAGCAATTTTATCCCGAATAAATGTTTTTATCCCGGTTAATGTACAAAAAGGGGCATGTGTGAGATTTGAGGAAAATGAACAATCCACGAAACATTTGGAGGCATTTGATTTGTATGGCATAGCTAAAAAAAAAATGCATTAGAAAAACTGCATTTTCTACCAAAAGATACGGCTCAAAATTCCAAAAATAGCGTCATCGGAATTGAAAGAAGACTGTGGATCAGGTTGCAGAAGTCATTTTGGAATGATAAAAACCAATTTCGGGACTAAAAAAAGTCTTCCTGGAAATCTGGAAACCGTCTCACCCAAGATTCCTGAAATCAGGAAAAATCCGGAGAATTCTCACCCCCTGAAGGTGGGTTTGTGGGTTTCCTACAAGTGAAAACTGCTCTCCAAAATTATTTCTGCCCTGTCCCCTGGACAGGTGGACAGATGGCCTGATGAGACACTGCTTCCCCCCACCGTAGGAAATGATAATATAAGCCCTCTCTCGATAAGTAACACCAAGCAAACACGGACACATTCACCACATCTCATCCCATTGGGCAAGTGGGCAGTGACTGTACACAATACGGTCCATACAGTTCTGATCCAACATTTCAATTTTTTCCCACAGCCGCAACAGGTAGTTCAACAGGTCTGTCCTTCTTGTATTTCCTGTCTGGATGACAGCCTGTCTTACCAACTAATCAATCCAACGTGGCCCCTCCCCCCCCCCTACCCCTGTCATGTAACATGCACTTTGCTTGGCAATATTTGATCCTGGGTGTATTTATAAACAAACGTGGGCCAGGACAGGAAGACCTTACTCACCTGGGGGACAAGGCTTCATGTGCACCTGATTACAAACGATTCAAGGAGCCTAATGTGAAATACACAGTAAGGTGTAGTCCAGGGGATGATCCACACCCATAAAACGTCCATTAGGGGAGGGCCACAGCCAACAGGCAATTTGTCTAACAGGCAATCTGTCATACACAAGGAGTAGCCTACCTCACATTTAAACAAAAAACATGGCCCGACTCCAAACACCCATCCCTTAAAACCTTAAGAATGCTTGCAGCACAGTGCATACATGTATACGTGTGCTGACAGCTCCACTTTGCTGCACTCTCCACACAAGTCAATGTGACAAAGTAAGCAATCTGATGTGTCTGGCAGGGTTCTAGCCAAAATGTCCTGGAAGGTTAGGGTTTTAATTAATTCACAAGCTCCTGACATACACATGTACATGTACATGTAATGCACAGCTGGGCCCAATTTTTACCATGCTAAGCACATGATTTTCTGCTAATGGAACCTCTGTCCATTTCATAGATCAGGAGTGAGATTGGCCAAAAATGAAAATTCCACGAAAAATCCACGAAAAATCCACGAAAAATCCACGAAAAATCCACGAAAAATCCACGAAAAATCCACGAAAAATCCACGAAAAATCCACGAAAAATCCACGAAAAATCCACGAAAAATCCACGAAAAATCCACGAAAAATCCACGAAAAATCCACGAAAAATCCACGAAAAATCCACGAAAAATCCACGAAAAATCCACGAAAAATCCACGAAAAATCGACTAGGACCTCAGATCAACATACATTTGTATAGTTGCTATTTGCCTAAAGGCACCCCCTTAAAATATCCATGTTTATTGGTCTATATCCACTTTTACAGGTAAAAACACCTTCAGGACAACACCTCAGGAATTCCAGATTGCAAAAGAGATTCTTTACAAATTCTGAAATCCCGACAAAAAAATCATAAAATCAGGAAATATCCTGACAAATCTCACCCCGGATAGATGACATTATAAGCAGAGAGCACAGTAAAATAAAAGTATTTATTTTATTTTATATCTTTATGCAAGTTCGCCCTGAACAAGGCTAAAAAGCTACTTGAAGTACGGTACGGAGCGACAAAAAAAGAAAGAATCCTAACATTAAGTAAAACATGCACCAGGCAAAAAATGCCATAGAGATAGAGAACGAGGAAAAAAGCTTTTTGTTCTACATCTAGGTACAGCTAGAGTATAATGGTGGGAACAGTAGAGCCAATGATTTTCCGTTTCGGAAAAGTCAATTTTCCGTTTTGACAAATCTTCATTTCCGTTTCGCCTATTAGAACAGTGTACAAAAATCTGTTTCATTTCCATTTGACATTATTTCATACATGTAAATGAATGCACAATGAAAGAGGTCAATTCCATTAATTCCGTTTGGTTTCCACTAAAACGGAAAATCATTGGCCCTAGAACAGGCAGAAAGCTGACTAAGTTTGACAGCAGAATTTTCTAATAAAACACTGTAGTGATACAATAGAAATCTCCACGCAAGTGCAAATGTTAGCAAAACTTGTATGGCCTATATTATGAAAAACAAAATTATAAGATCATTTTCCTCTCTGATTTTCTCTTCGGTAACTTTCCAAAATTACCATGATAATTGCAGACAAAGCAAACCCACAGACCTTCCAAAGCTTAGAAAGTTTGATCATATTTTTTTAAAACTTTATTTTGGACCCCATTCCAAAGGATCTTTGAAATAAAAAAAAAAAACGGAAACTCTCAGCGTTTAATAAAACTGCAGAATAAAGTGTTGAAAGCAAGGCGGTAACCATGGTAACCATGGACTTCAAAAACCTTTGCACTTTAATTTTGTTTTGGAAGACAAAATAACTCCCTTGAAATATCATAATATCATAATAATAATCCCCGACCAAAACAACAAACACTGCGATGGTGGCCAGCTCTGTTTTCATTTCTCTCCACAAACAAGCCGGTCCAGCGAGGCTTGAAGCACGATCTGTCCACGGGCCGGGAGAACTAATCCGTGATGTGCTGGCACCCGAGCCTCCCGTCCCCTTGTCTTGCTGGAGGTGTCCATAAACCCTTCAAGGCAATGCATGCTGGGATCCGGATCTCCAACGTTTTCGGCAAAGTGGGTGGTGGGGATAGTTTAGGAAATGAGAATTTGGAAGGTGGTGAGCAGATGGAGTAAACAAGTTCCTACACACATGTACGTGTATCACTCCTTCTCTTTTGTCGCTCTTATCAAAAGGTTGACAACCTCAATATGTGGCACCCGCAAGCGAAATCGGACATAAGTTGGAAATTTCGAAAATTGAGATTTCCATTCCATAATAAAATATAAACTCCTCAAAACAAGTTCGGAAATTCAAGTTTGACAGATGATTTCTCTCTTGTTTCCAACTCCTTTTCCTTGAATTTGGTATCATTGGAAAGCCCTGTTATTCTTCTTTGCAATGATGTGTCATTTGTTATGATTAAGCAATTGGGGGATGTGCAGCACAGCTGAATATGGGGGTGGGTGTAAAGTGAAATGTCACAAAATGCATTGCTATTGTCATACAGTGCATTCCCCTTTTGCTTGGAGGATGGGAATTTGCAACAGATCCTGATTGATGAATGGGACGCCATCCCACAGCAACGTGTGACCCGGCTCGTGAACAGTATGAGGAGGAGGTGCCAGGCTGTTGTGGCTGCATTCGGATCGTCCACCCGCTACTGAGGCTCTTGACTTAACATTGTTTAATGAAGAAACTGTTCAATGATTAAACCAGAAAAAAAAAACTTTCCTTACGTTTTGTTTTTTCTTTTGTTAGTGATAGAGTGTTGCATTGTACTGTGAGATAGACTTCTTGTTACTGATGGAGCATTACTGGGTGTCTGAGTGTAGAAAATGACAAATTCTTTTACTCTGTTTGAAACTCAAGCACATTAACAACAAAGTTGCTATCCCGGAGGCAACTTATTTTTACAGGCCATGTGGATTTCTAAACTTTTCTCGCACATTTATGACTTACAACCTTTAAGTATTGGTTAGTAAGCAGAGAATCATTCAAGACACACCAATCCTCCAAACAACTCCTAACAGCAATCGTCAAATACACTTTTGGACAATAGCAATGCATTTTGTAACATTTCACTTTACACCCGCCCCCATATTCAGCTGTGCTGCACATCCCCCAATTACTTAATCATAACAAATGACACATCATTGCAAAGAAGAATAGCAGGGCTTTCCAATGATACCAAATTCAAGGAAAAGAAGTTTGAAACAAGAGAGAAATCGTCTGTCAAACTTGAGTTTCCAAACTTTTTTGAGGAGTTTATATAACATTTTTGTAAGCTTTGTAATGGTGAAAAAATTCCTGCTATACGATATTTTTGGTTTTGAGTAGAGCCGTACATAGTAAATGCAGCAGTGAGAATGAAAAATAATACATAGTTTACACAATTTTTTCGGAAGTACGTCGGACTAAAATGTCAAACTGTACACACTTAATGGTCTCAACACAACAGCAAACCTGATGAATGGGTGTGTAATGACAGCAGTATAGATACTGGCAACTACAAAATACTACTTCTATGAAATACAGTTAAGTTACTGGGTAAATTATATTTGTGTCAATGAATTGGATGGCTAAGATACAAAAATGTATCATCTCTGAAAACCAGTAATTCATACTGTGTTTCCGCCTAAGATGATAACAAAAAATTTTCCTCTAAACCGAGCAAACTTTAAGGTTACCATTCTGCGCGGGCAAGCGCCGATTTCGAATTAAGCAAAAACCTTTAACGCGAAACACGCATGCGCACTGACTAAAATGTCTTGCTAACTGATGTATAAAGCGCAGAATTTCCTTCTTCCGCGAGCGTCGATTCTTTAATTACGGTGAGACAGCCATGAATGTGGGCCCTTCTGTCACCAACATACCAGTCTTAACAGGCCAACATAACCTTATTTTCGGGTGTCGGAACATAGGGGTGCCGGAACATATGGGTGTCGGAACATAGGGGTGTCGGAACATAGGGGCGTCGGAACATAGGTGTGTCGGAACATAGGTGTGTCGGAACATAGGTGTGTCGGAACATAGGTTGAGTTGTCGGAACATAGGGGTGTCGGAACATAGGGGTGTCGGAACATAGGGGTGTCGGAACATAGGGACGTCGGAACATAGGTGTGTCGGAACATAGGTGTGTCGGAACATAGGTGTGTCGGAACATAGGTGTGTCGGAACATAGGTTGAGTTGTCGGAACATAGGGGTGTCGGAACATAGGGGCGTCGGAACATAGGGGCGTCGGAACATAGGGGCGTCGGAACATAGGGACGTCGGAACATACATGTAGGTTGAGTTGTCGGAACATAGGGGTGTCGGAACATACATGTAGGGCTGTTACCAAAATTACTACAGGCATTGCAAGTAGGTGAGAGTTCTGCATACTATATTTTACTACTAATAGTATTTTGTAGCTTTAGGTGTTTGGGTTAAAAGATCTATAACTACAAGGCAAATGTGATCTGGGCCTAACAAATACAGTCTTGAAAATTAAGATAGTGGGCGTACAAATAATAAGGGGATAAAAGTGTGATGACCCGGTCTTTACCACGTCAATAATAACCGAGGAGGGGCGTGACCGCTGTTAATGGACCGAGCCGAAGGCGAGGTCCATTAACAGCGGTCACGACCCTTTGAGGTTATTATTGACTGGTAAAGACCGGGTCATCACATTTTTATCCCCATTCATAAATGCCTTCTTACGAAAAATGCAAAAACCTCCCGTAAAAAAAGGACAAAATGCAAAGCTTTTTCACCCCACTTTTTCTCCCATTTGCTCAGTACAAAACACATGCGCGTGAAGGCGCTCCGCGCCTGTCTGTCGCGTGCGCGTACGCACACGCACGAGATGCAGCGTTTTATACGCGTGCATTAGCGTTGTCTAATACATTATGAATTTCAGTACATCTAAGTTGTGCGCGCACCTACTACGCTCTCCCTGTTGCGTATCGGCTGAGAACAGCTGTATGACGCGCCGTGTTTAAACAACTTCCAGCCGTGTTTAAACAACCGTTTAAACACACCCACGTGACAGGCTCTAGACCAATAGGGATAGTGAAACTCGCTGAGGCATTTATGAATAAGCTTTCATTTCATGTATGTTGCAGTAGTGCAATCCTAGCCCCTGCTGTAACCTGAAGTTGTCAGAGTCATGTCCCCTTTTGAGAAAATAAAGCTGAAATTTGAATTGAATTGTATTGATTGGTTTATTAAACCACAAATCGTGGCCCGAAGGCCAAATTACATGTGGTTTATCAATATCTTACTATAATCCGAAGGCGCTATTTCTGTGAACTTTGCAAACTGTACTCACTTTACTTACAAAAAATATATCACCCAAAACACCCCAAAACAATATTTCGAAACAGAATTCATTAAAACTTTGGGATGTGATAGAAAAGGGTTCCCAGTGAAAAACAAATTGTTGTTTCTGTGTAAATCTGCTCATTAAGTTGAGCTACATGTACATGTATGTTAATATCAAATTTTGAAGGAGTAGTCTAGGTAAGTTGTCATCCCCTAATGTTAAAGAAAAGAGGGAATTTTGTAAAATGCAGGGGGTTCAACTAAAGAAACACACGATTAAACAATTGATTAATGTCATGAGTGACTGAAGCAAACATGCTCCAATTTGATAACAAAATGGAACAATTACAGTTCTGGGTGATGCAACCTGGGGTTTCAATTTTCATCTCATATTGGGCAATACTGTTCTAGTAACAGGATGATCATTAACCCGAACCTCTTCAGTGTTTTTCATATGGCCCTGCGAAATAATTTCAAACAAAACTGAAATGAGAAGCCTGTTAAATACAAGGAAATCTGACAGTAAATTTTGTTGGATTCTGCAGTGTACCACCTGCACACAGCCTTGGCATTTTGCAGTTTACCCTCCTGAATCCCACAAAATCCAACTAAAATGTTACTAGAAGTCTGATTCCACCCTCCTACATGTATAAAACATGTATATTTAGCTTCCACCAGGCTACATACATGTAGATGTACAATAAAATCTAACAGGTATATTTAGCTGCTGAATACATGTACAAAAATGTACAAAAATGTACAACAATATCCAACAACACCATGTAGTATGTGTTGACTGCTAAATCAGACAAACTACAAGTTTTTTAAAGTTTTTTGTTTTTACTCTTGTTGGATTTTGTTGGACTTAGCAGGCTGAGGGTGAAACTAAACAAATATTTTGAACGTGTGCTAGCACTGTTAGACATTGGTGGCAGCATTTCCTCACAGGCTGCTTTCTTGCAAAATTACACACATGCACTAAAAAAAGGTGAATAAATCCCAACCTAAAAGGGAGGGCGTGATAGCCAACATAGACCGCCAACATAGGGCAAGATAGCTCAGTTGGTAGAGCGCCGGTACAGTAACCCGGAGGTCGCAGGTTCGAATCCCGCTCCTGTCAGTTTCTTTGTTCACTTTGAAATAATAATATATTTTTCACTTTTTACTTATTACCCTGGCAATCACTATATCTTGTTCCTCACTTGTTTCATGCATTCTGTACGTGTATGGGGACAGGCAAGGGTAGAGTTTTAAACTCTGTTCTTTGATTGAACCATTTCAGAAAATCTGATCAAAAAGACTCCACTGATGGGGGTTGTTAAGAAAAACAAACAAGTACGATGTAATTATTTGTTTGAAAAACATGATTCAAATATTAACTTCAAATTTCACTTACACTTTTTACAAGTTCACGGAAAGTTACTGGATGTAGTTATGGCACCATGGGTAAACTATATATATATCCTCAACAGAGGGCAGCAAACATGTATTCACCCATGTTTGGTTTTAGCACTGTTTATGGAGTTACAAAATTATTAGTGTTTTTTCAATACTAGTTTATTTAAAAACTTACTGGATGCAGAACATGTCTAAGGTACCGTGGGTGAACTATATTTCCCCAATAGAGGGCAGTATACACATTTTCTGTCATGTTTGGTTTGATATTTTGGGGGTTGAATGGTAACACTGTTTATGCAGCTCCAAATTATCAATTTTTTCAACACTAGTTTATTGGAACTTTTTCAAAATAATCTATTGTAAAAATAGACCAATCCATCAAGCCTCTTCCATTGATGTATTGACCAATCACAGCCGTGCATGCCACATGCACGCTACATGTCAATCACAGGTGTCAGACTTTTGTCGGACCATGGTCCCAGCTTTGATTGGTCATTTCAGCAAGGGGTGGGGGCTTAACCCTAAACCCTGCTAAATCCAACAAAATCCAACAATGGAAAAAACTGTTGTAATTTGTTGGATTTAGCGGTCAACACAAACAACATGGTGTGTTGGATATTGTCATATGTGTAGCAGGGTGGAAGCTAATGACACCTGTTGGATTTTGTCATATTTAGCAGGATGTATACCTACAGGATTTGTGCGTCACTTCCGGCGAGCGAGGCGAAAACATTCCGAGGTGAACGCACTTTTGTCGTGCAAAGATATGTTCAAGCATTTGTTTTCACCTCGCACTGATCCGAGGTCACGTAAAGTTGCATCCGCCTATTCAGAAGGGTGAACGCAGACTTCTAGTAACATTTCAGTTGGATTTTGTTGGATTTGGCAGAGCTTATCTTACTATAATTCCAGGAATCTCTGTGTGTACAGGTTCTGTATATATCTCCGAGGACAAGAGGAGAAAGGAAATACAAAGAAACCTTTCAGTCCTCGCAAGTCAAGTCTTTTGTTGAAATCGGTCCTCACACGTAGAAGTACATGTACGTGCTTAGTCTATGGGGTTGGGTTATATTAACCCTAACAGCCCAAGCCTTTTTACTAGAATCCTTCCCTAACCACACAAACTCCAACACTGTGTAGTAAACCAATGGCACATTCTTTGTACTCAGACAAAATCAGGGCATCCAGTCCCATGCAAAGTGATGGTGCCAAGGCTCTACAGTACCCAATCACACACAATTCAACACAAAGGGGTGTTTGATTTTGGCAGGTTAGGGAAGGTTAGGGTTAAAGGAACAATAGGAAACACAAAGCATTGTCCTAGCACCTATTGGGAAAGTACAACTGGGTGCATTTACAGTCTACTTGTGGGGTACATGTGTGAAAGGGTAACAATGGGGTAAATACTACCCCACAAGCTCGTCTTTAGAAATCGACCTACCCCACAAGGTTTACGCTTTGAGTTTTGGGATTTCAATGGGGACAAAGGAGAATAAAAGAAGGAAAGTAAAGTCGAACAATCATGTACCCCAGACTGAATGGCCTGTCAAGTGTATGTGTGAGTTTGTTTTCGCATTCAATAGGGGACCTTTAACAAAAGAGGACAATAAGGTCCCTGATTGAGAAAGGTCCCCTGTTTGAAAATCGTGTACAAAACCAATGGGAGGCCTTCCAAAAAAGTTAAAGTACAAACAAAAGAGGGACAATAGGAGGTCCCCGATTGCACCCGTTTACACACACAGGTGTACGTGCACTGTATATCTCAGAGGACAAGAGAAGAAAGGAAACACAAAGAAACCTTTCAGTCCTCGAACGTCGAGTCTTTTGTTGAAATCGGTCCTCGAACGTAAGGATATGTGCTTAGTCTATGGGGGTTGGTTATATTAAAGGAACAATAGGAAACACAAAGCATTGTCCTCGGACATATTGGGGAAGTTCGACTATGTGTGTGTGCGTGCTCTTGTATTGTACTACTTCGAGGACAACAGGAGAAAGAAAATACAAAAGAATCTTTCTTGTCCTCGAGAGTCGGTCTTTTGTTAAAATCGGTCCTCGAACGTAAAGATACGTTCCTAGTCTATGGGGTTGGGTTATATTAAAGGAAGAATAGGAAACACAATGCATTGTCCTCACGAGTATAGGAAAGTATGACTGAGTATGTATATACCGGCAATCGTGGACTAGGGACAAAAGGGTTAGGTCATAGACAAAGGGTCCACGTTTGACCGAACGTCCACGATTGAAAATCGTGTACAAAACCAATGGGAGGCCTTCCGAATAAGTTAGAGTACAAACAAAAGAGGAACAATGGGACGTCCATGATTGCTGGTGTTTACACACTTGTGTGTGTGTGAGTTTGTATATGCCGGCAATCGTGGACCTAGGACAAAAGAATTCGGGCGTAGACAAAGGGGTCCACGTTTGACCTAACGTCCACGATTGAAAATCGTGTACAAAACCAATGGGAGGCCTTCCGAAAAAGTTAGAGTATAAACAAAAGAGGAACAATGGGAGGTCCACGATTGCACCCGTTTACATGACTGTGTGAGTTTGTATATGCCGGCAATGGTGGACCTAGGACAAAAGAATTTGAGCATAGACAAAGGGGTCCACGTTTGACCTAACGTCCACGATTGAAAATCGTGTAGAAAACCAATGCCAATGGGAGGCCTTTCGAAAAAGTTAGAGTATAAACAAAAGAGGAACAATGGGTGGGTGTGTGTGTGTGTGTGAGTTTGTATATGCCGGCAATCGTGGACCTAGGACAAAAGAATTCGAGCATAGACAAAGGGGTCCACGTTTGACCTAACGTCCACGATTGAAAATCGTGTACAAAACCAATGGGAGGCCTTCCGAAAAAGAGTATAAACAAAAGAGGAACAATGGGAGGTCCACGATTGCACCCGTTTACATGACTGGTTGTGTGTGTGTATGTGGACGTACATGTACATAGGGGTGGTTGTGGGGTAGGCATAAGAAAAGGCAACAATGGGGACAATGGTACCCCACAAGAGTGTCTTTAGAAATCGACCTACCCCACACAGTTCACGCTATGGCTTTTGCAATTTCAATGGGGACAAAGGCAGAAGAAAACAAACATACATTGTACACACGTGGCTTTTTTAAACGAAAGCCAAGCAATTTCTCCGTTTCGAACAGGCACATTTCGAACGGGCATGCACTAGTACTTGTTGTATTTTGTTAGATTTAGCAGTGTAGCTGCAAAATGCCGAGGCTGGTGTACACTGCAATACCCAACAAAATTTGATGTTGCGTTGGGCTGTGTGGTATTTAGCAGGCGCCAGGATTCTCATTTCAGTTTTGTTGGAAATTGTTGTCAAAGACAGTGTTCACATACAAACATGTACATTTCTGCCTTATTTTTCACGGATTTTTCCGACATAAATCTTGAAATAGCTGGTTGTGCCAGTTTAAAACTGGTTTCCATTTGGGCCCCACATATTATTATTAGTTAAAACTGAGTATTTACACATATTCATACAAAATATTTAAACAAATATGATAATGTTTACACAAATAAATCTATTTTCGGTTAACTTTTTAACTCTCCAGTAGAAGCCTATTGCTGATTTACGGGATGGGCGAAAAACCCACGAAAAAAATGTTTTTAGGGTGAAAAACAAGGGGAAATTCCCATCGGGCTCCAAAGTATTTTGGCAACCAAGTTTATAACTCCGCAGATCAGCGTAAATGGCAGAAATATCACTGATAGATGGCTTTATTACGTAGCTCCGATTTAATGTAATTAACCCCTTGTGTACGGTTGACACAAATACGTGCGGATTGAAAATTGCCACCTAGCCGGTTGACGTCTATGCCAATCTCTGCATTTTCAATCCATTATTGGGGTATTGTGTATGTTATGCTTGGCTGCACAAGGCTCTTGTTTCCATTTCGCTTGGCTGCACAACCCGGCCTGGTGCCCCTGGTTCTCCCATGTAATGCCCGGTGGCAAGGGGTTAAGGAGTTTATGGTTCTCATTTGTTCAGGCAGATTATTCCATATACAGCGAAACTTGTCACGTAGCATTCCTTTTTGGCTGTTCCTGTGTTGACTCATTTTGGTCTATGTAAAATCTTTCGAGACTTTCCCTGGGTGATTTTGGCTGAGACATTTTGAAGCTGATCAAATCATTAGGTCTTTTAGGACACTTTTTTTAATGCAATATTGGAATCTAACGTTATACGAGTTCTGTCAATGACATATGTTAAAAAGCCGCTTTTGTCTAGTTTTGAGTCTAAGAATAAATAAGGGGGCCTACTACTACTAGTACTAGCTAGGACGGCCAGAACAGGTGGAGCAGCAAAAAGTGTCGGAAATACACAGACAATTTATTCGATTCAATACAATCTTACCTCTGACAAGCCCATATTTGCAAGTTGACAAACGCCAGATTTTTCAGCTCTCTCGATGTGTGGCTTGATCGAACTTTGACCCATTGTTCTAACGATTGTATCACACCTTTTTCGCAACAAAGAAATTTCACATATAGCTTGTAAAATACATCAAGCAACGTAACGTTAAAACAGTGTCTCGATGATCCAGCTCAGTCAGTTTGTTTAGCTGTGGCAGGTCATTGGAGGTCAATGAACTTGGGTCATATTACGTCACTTCCGCCACGTGGCTTAACCAAAACAACGTTCGTGGTATGCATGCAGTTCGCAGGTACATGTAGGTTGTGTTTTGACGTTCATAACCGAAAACTGGTTCTGTTGTTTCTCTTTGGTTAATCATTTTGGGTATTTAAGTATTTCACTGGGGTACGTAATTCTCGCCTATTTAACATTCCCAAAGAAATTTACCGACAAGAAACAACAAAACCAATTCTCAATCTCGGTCATGACTGTTTATGAATTTATTATAAGTTAAAAAGTCGTATCCTTATTCTCTTGGTCGGATGCTGTTCCACCAATTGCACCGGCGTCAAGAGAAAGAGTTCCATATCCGGCCATCACTTATTTTCCCTAAATATGACTTAAAAACTACCAATAAGTGTAAATCTGATGAAGAAACACAAATTTAGGAGGGAAAAAATTCCAACTTATTCTTTGAAAATACTTTGACTTTTTCTGTCATGGCCCATAGACTTTGTGCACGAGGGTGCGATCGGTAACAGCCACCACCGACCAATCAGAGACAAAAAACAAGACCCAGGGACGTCATGCCGACCGCAAGAATTGAGTGATCCCCACAATGTCGCTTCCCAGGTTGTATCGTAAATTGGGTGTGAGACGCCAACATAGGGCAAGATAGCTCAGTTGGTAGAGCGCCCGTACGGCGTTCCGGAGGTCGCAGGTTCGAATCCCGCTCCTTCCAGTTTCTTTGTTCACTTTTAAAAAGGATGTCAATAGAATCATGGAGGTAGGAAACATGATAGAATTAAGAAAAGTCTGCTTTAGGTTGAAAAAGTCATTTTGGAATGAGAAAAAATACTCTTGACTTTAATTTCATCAAAACTAAAGAGGGGTTCTAAATAGAGGAGTGTAGGGCCCTACACTACAGTACACAATCGCCATAAAGTATAATTCGTCAAACAATCCACAAGGGAAACTGACTAGGTAAATTTTGAATACATTTTCAAAGTGAACAAAGAAACTGGCAGCTCAGTTGGTAGAGTGCTGGTACGGTGTTCCGGGGGTCGCAGGTTCGAATCCCGCTCTTGCCAGTTTCTTTGTTCACTTTGAAAATGTATTCAAAATTTACCTAGTCAGTTTCCCTTGTGGATTGTTTGACGACATCCTTTTTTGTAATTTTGAACAGACAGCCATTTAATTGCGGTAGAAAATGCAATTTTCTTACACGCTTTACAGCAGTTGCCATGCGAATCAACTCAGTTTTGTGTGTTTACTGACGGTGCATTGCGGTGATTGCCATCTTTATTTTCGCGTTGCGTTTTGTCATCTTTATCGTCGCTTTACCCGAAAATTTCCCTCAAAAACTAAATCCCTGCCCTTTATCTACGGCATACGTGTACCTGTTGTTTTGTTGCTACTACTAGTTTGGCAGTTCCAATAACCTTAAAGTGGATTTTTGTTCCCTTATACAAGTTATAGGGAACAGGGCCCTACACTACACAGTCGCCCTGTTTATTTATCACCGACGCACCCCCACTATTGCAGTGTAGTTGTGCGCGCAAGCTGCACACTTTTTTCGCTCTGTATATTTCATGTATTATATCCTGCTATTCACATTAGTTTGTTGCATATTTTATATCACCCTGAAGAGCTAACACCAAGGAATCTTCTGGTGCTATCTACATGTTGTCATCTACTCTTCTAGTTGAAATATTGATGTTGGAAATCTTCAATTTTTGCTCACTGGAAGGTAATATTCATCGATGGGCTTTTCAGCCATGCAAACCACGGATCAATGACTCATCAGCCAAGCCACAAGCCTGACCATGCTTGAACAATAAGAGGAGCTGCTGTTTGTCTCCTGCCCACTGCCTTATACAATGGAGGTGTTAACTTGGAGTTTCCTGTTTGCCCTTGTACTGGTGTGTGATGTGCAGGGATTAGCAAGTGAACGGTCTGCCAGATATGCATACTCTCCAGCATATGGCCCAACATGGAAGAGATTGACCATCAAGTGTTACCTGAAAACACCTATTCCATACTACCAGAATTCTTCTTCAAATTTCAACATTGCCCTGTTAATCTGTGGGGATATAAACCCCAACCCTGGTCCTGTTAGTGAAATAACTACAGCTGCAGTCATCAACAAACCTACTCATAGGTATGAGCGTGAGCATCTCCTGAGTATCGGTTTAAGATGTAAAACAATACCCGTTTCTCCAGCTACATGGTCCACCTTGAAAGACCTACGATTAAACACAAAGCGACCGTCACGTCGAGGAAACCGATCTGACCCCCCAACACAAGTGGTACATGCAATACCAACTGTATCCTCGGACAATGACCTGCATATATCAACACCGCCAACATCAACAGACAGTAGTCTGAAACAACCCATGCTCTCCAAACTGTGTGTCCTAAATGCCCAGTCTGTGTGCAATAAAACCAACCTACTGACTGACTACGTTATTGAACATGATTTTGATTTGATTGCACTGACTGAAACTTGGTTATCAGCTACTGATAAACATGATAAAATAATAGGTGAATTATGCATTCCTGGATATGACATGTGTCATGTACCTCGTCCAAATGGAACTGGTGGGGGTATTGCTCTCATATATAAGACTAATATCAAACACGGCCCAATAACATCACACAGTAGTGGTAATTTTGAAAGTCTATGTTGTGATGTAACTGTCAAAGGAACTTTCTCATCCGTGAAGCTGGTAATCATCTATAGGCCACCATACAGCTCAAAGAATCGTATAACACCTACAATGTTCCTTGACGATTTCTCCGAATATGTCAGTGTACTCTCGGCATCCCCAAGCAAGTTGCTGATTGTTGGGGATTTTAATTTCCACTGGGATACAGATGATTCTGCTGCTCGCCACCTCAATGATATAATTCAAAACACTAACCTGAAACAGTTTGTATGTGCTCCTACACATGTGAGTGGCCATATATTGGACCTTGTCTTTGCACGACCCACGGACAACCTAATTGATTCAGTGGATGTTGCATGTTTTCTGACAGATCATGCTGCTTTGCATTGTGCACTGAATGTGACTAAACCTCAACCAACTAAGAAGCATATTTCCTATCGGAAATATGGATCTCTAGACCATGACAGTTTTTCCAACGATATTAGCCAGTCAGAATTGTTTACCAACCCGTCCAATGACCTCCAAACACTCATAGATCAGTACAACTCCACACTGAAGTCTATTCTGGAAAAGCATGCTCCACTGAAAACTCGCTGTATTACCATTAGACCAGCCAATCCATGGTATTCCCCGGAGATTGCCGATGCCAAGAGACACCGCAAGAAATTGGAGAGACGCTGGAGGAAAACCAGGTCAGAATCTGATAGAAACCAATTTAAAGCGCAACGACTCTGTGTTGTTAATATGATCAACAGTGCCAAATCATCATACTTCAAAGAAAAACTAGCCAGCTGTGGGAACCAGAGAGAGCTCTACAAAATTGTTGAATCTCTACTCCACAACAAAGGAAAAACTAAACTACCCACACACGACAATAAACAGGAATTGGCGACAACTTTTAGTGATTATTTCATAACAAAGATTCGGAACATTCGTAATAATCTTGACCGCGATCTAGATTGTATGCAGCCGTATACCACCGAGTCATCTCACTCTGATATTACACCATTGGAAGAATTCACACCAGCTCTGGATGAGGAAATCAGGAAAATCATCAAATCATCACCATCAAAGACGTGCGATTTGGATCCAATTCCTACCTGGCTCCTAAAGAACAATCTGAATATTTTGACTCCAGTTATCTCCAAAATTGTCAACCTGTCTCTTCAATCTTCTAAATTCCCACAGCAATTTAGAAATGCCCTGGTGACTCCTCTGCTGAAGAAACCCACCCTCGATCCTGAAAACCTCAAGAACTTTCGTCCCGTATCCAACCTTTCATTCATATCCAAAGTAATAGAGAAGGTTGTTTATTCCCAAATTACTGATCATCTGACTGAACACAATCTACATGAACCATTGCAATCTGCGTATAGAAAACATCATGGAACAGAGACTGCTCTTCTAAGAGTTAAGAACGATATTCTCCGGGCAGTTGACGATAAGCGTGGTGTGTTCCTTGTTCTCCTTGATCTCTCTGCAGCATTCGACACTATAGACTATGATGTTTTATTCCACCGCCTTCAGTCCATTGGTGTTACTGGTCCAGCCCTGCAATGGATTAGATCATATATATGTCATCGAACACAGACTGTGAACATCAATGGATCTTTATCATCTCCCATCTCACTTTCTTCTGGCGTCCCTCAAGGATCAGTATTAGGTCCCTTATTCTTCACAATATACTCCGAGCCTATTGCCGCTATTGTACGGAGGCATCAACTTCAAGTTCATTGCTATGCAGACGACACACAGATATATGGATCGTTTCATCTAGGAAACCAAGACGACGAACATTCCGTGAGACAGCGTATTGAACAATGTGTTTGTGATCTTAAGCAATGGATGACCAGGAATAAATTAAAATTTAACGACGACAAGACCGAACTTCTAATTATCACTTCCAAACGTAGCCAGGATAAAATCAGATGCAACCAGATGCAATTTGGGACTTCTAATATTCAACGTTCTACGACTGCACGTAATCTTGGCATCATGTTTGACAGCACGATGTCAATGGAATCGCATGTCAAGAAAGTTTGCCAAACGTCATACTACCATATTAGAAACATCAACAGCATCCGCCGAATCCTGACTGATGAGTCGGCTGCCATCCTTATCCATGCTCTCGTGACATCAAGGTTGGATAATGGCAACTCACTTCTGTTTGGAATCACCAACACTCTCATGTGCAAACTTCAACATGTTCAAAACACTGCGGCTCGTGTCTTATCCCGAACACGGAAATTTGACCACATTACTCCAGTCCTGAGAAATCTTCACTGGCTTCCAGTCAAACAGAGGGTTGCCTTCAAAATAATCCTACTTACCTGGAAAGCCCTCAATGACAGCGCACCAACATATCTGCAGGATCTCTTCACCCAGTATTCCCCTAATCGCCACCTAAGGTCATCTGACAAACATCTTCTTGTGACACCAAGAACTAGAACATCGTATGGGGACTATGCCTTCTCAGTTGCGGCGCCCACTCTATGGAACTCTTTGCCTCAGGAAATTCGTAGCTGTCAATCTTTACATACCTTCAAATGCCTTCTTAAAACATTCCTGTTTAACTCAACTTATAATTAGATTGCTGGTTTTGTTTCAAGTATACATACATGTACATGTATATTTAATTATTTGTAGAGTTCTGGACAGTTTCTTTTCTTCAAGCGCCTCGGAATATGTCTACATAGATAGATGGCGCTTTACAAATGCTTGTATTATTATTATTATTTATTATGATGTTCCGAGGGCTGGGACTCGACTCTCGACTCGGAACTCAGGAGTGACTCAATATTTAAAATTTGGCGATTGTGTAGTTACGGATACTGTTCCCAAACTACAAGAAAACAAAAATCCACTTAGTTTTGGATTATTAAGCTTTACCAAACTAACGATAGTTTGCAACATTTAACACCAACAGGAGTGTCATGAATAGGGGGCAGAGTTTTGATTTTTGAGGGAAATTTTGGGGGAAAATGGTGAAAAAAAGGTGGCGATCAATATGATGCACAGTGAACATGCAAAACCGCACAGATTTGCATGACACCAACCTTAAAATTGCATTTTCTACACTAAGAAAATATTCAAAATTGAACAAAATTGTATCATTAGAATTAAGAGAATGCTGCTTTTAGTTGAAAAAGTCATTTTGGAATAACAAAATTATTCTTGACTCTCATTTGGCCAAAACTACTACGAGTAACTTGGCCTCAAAATTTATGCCGATTTATACCCGGACTATTCACCGAGTATCATAATGCCCAAAATGAGACTAGTGCGTAAACTGTCTGTTGTCTGTAACTATTTCGTGTATAAAAAAAAAAAAAAAAGAGGGAAGAACGAAAACTGGGGGGGGGGGGGGGAGGGGGGAGATAGGAGGGAGGGGAGTGGAATTATCAATAGAGAAGCAATGCCATAAGGCCAAAAAACAAACTTGTGTTGCCCTTAAATGGGAAAAATCGGGAGGGAGGGTCGGTCGGGTCGATTATTATTTTTTTTACCATCCATGAAAACATAAAAACAGTACTACATGTCGTGTAACTTGGAAGTCGGGCGGCAAAAAGTAAGCTTATTTTTGAGATGAGATGTGATATGGCGAAATGCACAATTGTGCCATCTTAGCTGTATTTAAAAACAATGATTTTAATCAAACTTGTTAATTTTGTGTGGGAAAAGGTGAGATTTTGAAAATTCCTTAAATTTTTTTTTTTTTTTTAAATATATAACCGCCTGACGTAGCTGCTTAAAACTCATTATGGTTACCATAGCAATACATGTATTATCAACATTTGTAATTGTTTATCCCCATCAGGATTTTCAGAGAAGTCCATTGTGTTTCATCCCTTTCATTGTTACTGACTGTGGGCAATGCAAAGCAACTGATCATACGTACAGTTGTCATGGCAACCGCGTCATCGGTACCCTGCATACGTCATGTGTTTCTCACTGGCTCTCCAGGTAGGCTACATTAAGATGTGCATGTAGTTTGGTTCCCACATATTCTAATTCATAGTGCTGTTTATGCACCTGTCAGTTATTTTCCCACCCCTCCTCTGCGCTGCCCCACCCCTAGATATCAGGTCTGGTAACTTTAATTGAGAGGAAATGAAGATCGGACCAATATATCTGTATAGAAGAATAATAATCCAGTGGTGTGAGTTTGGTGATTTCTAAAATGACAATCATCTCTCCCCCCCCCCCCCCCCCCCCCCCCCGCCCTATGGGATCAACCAACATTTGCGTTATTTTCCATTGTTTGCGTAATTTTCCAATGTTTGCGTGATTTTCCAATGTTTGCGTGATTTTCCAACATTTGCGTGATCAAATTATTTCCATAATTGAGTATTGCCACAAGCAAATGGTAGATTTTGAATCACCCCGCACTATCGAGCGATCGTGCAGATCCACCAATCACACCAAACTGTAACGCTGTTTAATACAGCAATGTATACAATTTTTTTGTCTCTGTATTTGTTATAGGTGTTGGTAAGACCACCCTGATACGTAAAGCCACCGAGCAGCTGCAGCAGAGCTCGGTAAGCATGCGTGGGTTCTACACGGAGGAGGTGCGAGCAGGAGGAAGGAGAACTGGCTTTGACGTGGTCACTCTGAGTGGACATAGAGGTCCCCTTGCAAGAGTTGGGTGAGACTATTGCATTCAAACAGGCCGGTCACTTTTTTGACAAGCTTTGGGTTCCAAACCTGCCAGGTTACTGCAATACAGTAGCACTTCACTATAAGGAACACCTTCATCATGGGCTCTTAAATTTTTATGTTTAATATATACCATTATTTACCATAATCACTGTGGTGAACATTTTTGGTGGACCCCACGATGTTCGCTATATTGGCATTCTACTGTAAATATTAGCCTAGTGTGAGTCCATGCAGGAGTCGACTCTATTCAAGGCCAACATCAGATTTGGAATCTCAAGTCCATTTGTTGGAGGAGTCGACTCCTTGAAGCAACCAATTCCTGCTTCCTTGTAATAGATTCCAGCCATTCGCAATGATTCTGAAATTCATTGCCCACCCCCCTCCTCCCCCCCCCCCCCCCCCTTAAAAAAGATTCAAGGATTACCGATTCCCTGAAACAACTACAAGTGGCACTTAATTGAACCGACTGTTTTGCAGAATTTTTCAATTATAGAAACCCATTGAATACGGACGACGGCCACAGTCACGGTTTGAAAAAAGACCACCTGGCCAGTTGTCATCTATATGCACATTCCTGTGCATATTATATCCATTGTTTGCCTATTGTGTGCGTCCCGTATTGGCATACCAGCACCCCATTCAAAACAGCCGGACAGAATGCATTATTAAAATCAATCATGATGCCTCACAGAGTATTTCTACAAATCCAACCAATGCCTGACAATTCTGATGACCTGCTGACCTCAAAAAAAGTTTGCATAATTTTATATAGAAACACTATGCCACAAGCATCACAACAAAAGCAGCCTGTTTCCTAAGAAGAATCAAAGGATGGGCCACTAGATACAAGTTGGGTGCATTATGTAAGGAGTTGATTAAATTCAGGGGTGGATCCAGAGGAGGGGTTTGGGGGTCTATGAATTATGCTTTGGACAGGTGGTGTGAAAAATCGTACTGATATTGGAGGATACAGGACTGTTGAGGTTTACCCCAACAGTCCTGTATCCTCCAATAATGATGGCCTTGGGGGCAGTGTTGTAGTCGAGTTCTTTTCGAGTCTAAAGCGAATGCCAATGTATTAAGATTGTCTAATTTGAATTAAGCCCACAGATGTACACTATCCAGTCTATGCCCATGGAATTCCCTGCATGAATATGAGTGTCAGTGTTTTTGAATTCAAGTGTACAAATAATGAAGAAAGAAACTAGAAAGTGCTCGGAAAAGTACTCGGCGAGTACTTTCCGAGTACTTTTTGAACTAATGCATACATTGCACCTTGACCGAGAAGGAAAAATACTCGTATACTCGTATTCTGTCAAAGCACTCAAACCACAGTTTTCAAACTTAAACTTGATTCATGATCTACCACTGGAATACTAAGTACATGTGAGATTTTTAAAAAGTACTCGAAAAGTACTCGACTACAGCTCTGCTTGGGGGAGGTGAGTTGTTGGTCCCATCTGGACCCAGGAAAACTGTAAGGATGGTAGGGCTGGCAACCTAAAATGTGGCCAACCTCACCTCCTCTGTTGTAGCCCTTTACCTAGAGTAGCTTTTAGCCTTGTATTGGGTGATTTCCAGTAAAAAAAAACGGCTACTATAGTATTTATCTTACAAGCAAAGATGTAGTTGAGTCCCCGCAAGTCCCCGCAAGTCCCCGCAAGTCCCCGCAAGTCCATCACAAGCCCATCACAAGCCCTCCAGTCCTAATTCCAATCACAAGCTATTTAAATGAGCTTTGACAAAGGCATTCCTTTGTCATTGTTCATCCAGTTACTTGTGACTGGCTTTATGAAAGGACTTCTGACTGGGCTTACGAAGGTACTTGTGAAAGCACTTGCAGGGACTCGACTCCAACTCTGCTTACAAGAGTGTCGAACAACACTCCTACTTTACTTGATTGCACTCCTGATCACACTTACACCCTCAAAGGATTATATTGTAACCTTGAAGAAAGACTGTCCATTGGTTTGTACCCTCACTTTGAAAAAATAGAAATGAATTTTGTTTTCACACTTTTATAAACTTGCAAGGAGAAAATGATATTTTTTTCAGACTTAATTTATTAGGACTTGTACCACATCCACACCGTGAATGTGGTGGGGTGCTTTGATATTATAAAAAGGTATCATAATCGGGGATTATGATTGGTTATATATTAACAGGCAGGCAAGGGGACCCACCGTGGGCCAATACACTGTGGACTTAGCTTCATTTGAAAGTCTTGCTCTACCAGAAATCACAATGAAGGTTGGTTTGGAAACCATTTAATGTGGATAAAATAATCTATTGACAGCTCCAATATTTTGAGAAATACTTCCACATGGTGTTTCCCCAAACCTTGCAGCTCCAATGTTGTTAGCAAATAAATAATTTATATTCGAATGGTTCCAATAATTTAAAACAGCTCACTACACCATGGCCGAATTTCATGGAAATACTAAGCAGAAGATGCTGTAAATTCAGTAGCAGATTTTTTGCCCCTCTTGACGTGGTGTTAAAAGCACTGTGTGCTCAGGGCTTTCCGTGAGCCTTTGGAAAAAAATCACAGGTTTACTCGGGCGTGAATTGAACCTACGACCTTCTGCTTACTAGTACAGATGTCTATAAGCCACTTGACCACCAAGCTTGCCGGGGTCAGCTGGCCGATTCGAATCCAACGTAGAAGTGGGTACCATGCAATCAGTTTGAAGATACAATATGCATTGGGGATGATGTAAATTAGATGTAATATTTTTCTCTTTCCCGACATAGTGTATAAAGCACTCAATGCTCTCCGAGAGCCTGTGAAAAAAATTTGCAGGCTTACTCGGGCGGGACTCCAACCTTTCAGTCCACATAATTGCAATGAATGCCTACAGTGCGAAAAATGATTTGGCTGAAAAACATAATTGCATCCGAATGGTCAAAATATTTCTCTCCACAGTGGCATTTTTTGATAGTTGTAACTAAAGTTTTCTGAAAGCTGAAAGCAGTAGTTTTTATAAAGCTATTTTACGACGATTTATTCCCCTTTTTTTAATCAAAAGGATAAAACTGGTCAAATTCAGGCCAAGAAAACATCGTTGAACACATGCCAGCACATCTACTTGAATGGGACTATATTTTCAAAGAAAACTGGCAGGAGCGGAATTTGAACCTGCGACCTCTGGAATGAGACTATCACAACTCCACCCTCTGCTTGCATTAGTCACAGAAAAGGTTTCCATAATCGGTGAAAATGATGACAGTGATTACGAATGTGTGGAAATGAGGCTTTAGACTGCAGATAGATTGAAAATGCCATCTATTCTAGAAATCTCTCTAAAATCATTTAATTTTGTTCACAGGATAATGGAACCTCTTCCCCTTCCATTCTCATCATTGACGAAATAGGCAACATGGAACTTTTCAGTCAAACCTTTGTCCAGCAGGTGAGGAGACTTCTCGGCCAATCAGCTTGCTCGATACTCGGAACCATACCTGTGCCGAAAGGCAAGCCATTGGGATTGGTTGAGGAGGTCCGGAGTAGAAAAGATGTCAAAGTGATCATGGTGAGAATCAATTGTCCTGAATGTAGAATCATTTTAGTCCACATATAATGATGGGAGCTCATGTTTTCATTTTTTAAGGCTTTATTTTTAGTGGCCTAAATCCAATTTCCTAATCTAATTTCCTACAGAAAAGACATGCATGTACAGTCAGTATTTAAAAGCTTAAATTTAAGATCTTAATAAGGCCATAAATAAATTCTTTAGTGTCCCGCCCCACTTCCTATTTTTTTTGAGGCTGCATCCTTTTGGTTTTTATTGGTCTTTTCTTTTCTCAAAATATATAAAAAGGAAGAGAGAAAAAAACTTCCAGTTGATCTGTTGAATCAATTAGGTGGGCTCAAATGTCGGCAGAAGCCATCTTGAAAAAATATGGTGTGGCGGAATCTTAAAAAAGAGCTTCCTCCTTCCTTTAAAATAAAAAAATGCATGACCCAAACTTTCTTATTTTGCCTAAGAGTTCACAGTTGGCAGTTTCTTATTAAAATACAATGTAGATCAGTTTGTCCATATCCCTTCTCCTGCAAACCAGTTTCACCATATGTTTGATTTGTATGAACGTCCGTGGTTATGTGAAATTAGTGTCCACAGTGAATCTTTCCTGATATTTATGCAAATTTGAATGGAAAACAAGGCTGGAGGCATCTCTTGGTGAAAATCTCTTCCGGGATGCATATTGGTAATGCTTGGGGGTTGCATATGCTAAAAATAATGCATTCGGGATTTTCAGACGTGTATTTCTAAGGGATGGTCATGTTTATTTTACTGTTTAATGATCTTCCCGACCATAGCAATTTCAGGATAAACGTTCAGTTTTTCTGCCTCCAAAGCCATTTATTCCTTGAAGTATTGAATAGGATTTGGAAACTCAAGTGCTACTGTCTGAATGGTATTGTTTTATTTGATTTTTTAGGTAACAAAGGAGAACAGAAACGACCTCCTTCCAGAGATAGTTGAAACTGTGATGCAAGCCAGAGCTCAAATAACATGATCGGTGGTGTTTAATATTGGTTAGGTCTGGGTGTATAAGCTGTATGATTGAGGGCCCATCAAGCAACCTCGTTCCTAGGGTCTACTTTAAACTTGTTCTCAATAGTAGACCCTGGCTGGGAAAATACTTCGCTTTTTTCTGATTGGTTACTGCAGTAACAAGCTGATAATTCCTTCAACTTTTGCCAGACTTTTTCCCTCACGTAATCACAGCTGTGATTGGTCAGATGTCAAAGGGGCAGGGCTTAATAAATCAATCTATTCGGTAGACATAAAGTAGAACAAGAATACAGTGAGATGTATATACTTTGTACAAAAACTTGTTTTTATTAAATTATTGAAATTACATAAATGCCTCTAAGTCTCCAAATTGGAAATGCTTTACATGTAAGTCCCGTGTGAACACGGCTTTACAAGGTCAGTGGAAAATGTGAAATGTTGGCAAAAAGCGAAGCCAGGCCATAGATTAGATTATCTCTGGGATTCTAAGAATAAAGTGACTTCAGCAGTTTTTGTCCAAGACCATCACAAGACCAGCAGTCTTAATTCAAGTCTAAAGCATTCCTTTGTCATGGTTTGTGCCTGTTACAAGCTGGTTTTGTGAATGGTCTCGACTACAACACTGATTCATACAAACTCTCCTAGCAGCTCAAGCTACAGATGCTTATTCTGTTATTCCAATCACTGCAAAAACAGGATGTTGATTGCCGATTGAAGTCTGCATTATTTTGTAGTTTTTATGTAGATTGCATATTGTAAAATAAAACGGCCTATTATTTCTGCCATGAAATAACGAACAAGCGACTTTTGTGAGTTATTTTTTATCAAGTCCCCGCCAGCCCACTGATGCCATCGCATGTCATAACACAAAAGGAGTTCTTGTTATGACGTCAGATTTGTTTGCTGCCCACAGTGACAACTTTTAGACAAATGGCACCAGCGGGGACTTGATAAAAATAGCTCTCAAGTCAGAAATGGCAGAAATAATTGGCCGTTCTATTTTACAATACGCACTCTACATAAAACTACAAAATGCCGCAGACTTCTCTCAGCAATCAACATCCCGTTTAAATGCTGAACTGTTGCATTTGCACTTCCCACATTCAGATATTCACAGAAATAAAAAAACACGAAAATTGCAATAACTGTGAAACATGAAAGAGTATGTACCTAAGAAATATAGGTTTTAATGTACTGTTGTGTTTCAGTAATTGATCAAGAATTGGGATAAAACAAATGATGGGGGGTGTGCACTGCCTACAGAAAATAGCCATTTCCAGCCGTGATGTCACTGGCAGTAAAAACATTGCTGGTTACGCCCTTGATGTCCAAAGTTGTGTGACATTTTTGGTGTCCCTGTTTGCAATTCAGGACACATTCTTTAATGCCTTCTATCTCCAAGAGTGATTATGTAAAGCAAAGTACCTGGCCAAACAAGTAAAAAATAGTGTGAAGTCAGTTTTATGGATTTTTTAGATACTTGATGGCAAATTACATAGGTCAGTGTAACAGGGACACCAAAAAATGTCACACTTTTGGACCCCAAATTGGGCAAAATATACAACTTTTCAAATGACCCCTGTACAAACTTCATGGTGTATGCATATGTAGAGGCGTGGCATTCCTGACCTGGCCTCAGACTTGGGACTTGACACTAGCACTCGGGATTCTGAACTGAGGTTTAAAGACTCAACCGCAAGTCTAACAGGAACTGTAGATGATTACGTTTTTGCTCAAACTGCTTTTGCAGATATATTAACTTATCTTGACTAACACAATGCGCGTAACTGACTTTCATTTTCATTTTTTTTTGCAAAATACAAACAATACAATATGGGCGAAATTACTGATGGAAAAATAAACAACTATGCAAATAAGTACATGTATTTACTAAATTATCAGTTGCATCATATTTTCTAAGCTGACTCGTCTTTAATCAGTGCAGTAATTAAAAACTGCAGTAATTTTGTTTTTTTTACGATACAACCTGGGAAGCGAGTTTCTTTGTTCACTTTGAAAATGTATTCAAATTTACCTAGTCAGTTTCCCTTGTGGATTGTTTGACGAATTATAAGTTAAAAAGTCGCATCCTCATTGAGTGATCCCCACATTGTCGCTTCCCAGATTGAATCGTAAAATTTGGTGTGATCCCGGACTATACGGCATTCTAGTTTTATGACTTCTGACTAGCACCCACCCGAACAAAGATACTGACAATTTGGGTGACCACCAACATAGGGCGAGATAGCTCAGTTGGTATTCCGAAGCTCGCAGGTTCGAATCTCGCTCCTGCCAGTTTCTTTGTTCACTTTAAAAATGAAATGTTTTTGTTAATTAATTAACCATTTTTTGCTAGAACCCTGCCAGACACATCAGATTGTATACTTTGTCACATTGACTTGAGTGGAAAGTGGAGCTGTCAGCACATGCACTGTGCTGCGTCTGGCAGGGTTAGGTGACTTAAAGATCCGTCCATCATCGGGAGGAATTCTGCATTTTTGTCAATACACCCGAATGTCCAATGGAATTTGATGAAAGTTCAGACTAGGCATAAATATTATGCGGCAATAAAACAACGGCACATATGTGACAAGCTCGATCAAGTCAGAAACGAGTGTTTTTAGGTTCAGGTATTTTGAGGTCATTCCGTGACAACGAATTATTACAATGTATTCATGTTAAATTACCATATCCGTGCTCCGACAACATTTCAATGCAATGGATTTCTCCAAAACATTTTGTTTTTTATCTATGTTTGAAGATCGCCCTTCACAATAACACTAAGATTTAGCAGGGTTCCGCTCCAAATTCACAATTTGAAACTTATTACATCTGTAACTTACCAGGGGGAAGATTTTTCGGAGGAATGTCTCATTGGAAAAACTCGGAACTTATCTCATCCTAATGAATCAGCAATTCAATTTGAACATTTATTTTTCGGAGTGCCATGCCATAAAAGCCACTGACACAACATCTTTAACCATATTGATTCTATTGCCCCAAACACAAAATTTGAACAATCGTGGCTGTACCACCTAATAATCTGGGTCCAATTTCATGTTATCCGTAACACCAAATTTTGTGTTCACGGCCTGCAATTCTGTGCTAACCGAGCTAGCACATAAAACTTAGTTACGGGATGTACGCATGCCAAAATTCTTTGCTAATCCGTGAAATATGCTAACCATTAGTGCTGAATTTTCTGCTATAGAAATTTGTCGCTTACCGGAGGTAGAACAAACAATGGAATCAACAGCTTGTATGGTGTCTTCCATAATACTTCTAAGGAACACATACATTGAATAATGTATGTTGCATAATTAGGGCTTGAATATTTTGCACATGAATACAGTTGTTGGATTTTGACCGGATGGGTACTGTATGTGTGCATTTGGCCAAGTGTACCCACTCAATCAAAACCCAACAGCTAAGGGGGTGTTGGAGTTTGACGGGTTGTGTACTGTAATGGCAAATGGACTGTTGGAGTTTGACGGGTTGGGTATTGTTAACCAGCAACAATCAAACATGGTGTTGGAATTTGACGGGTTGAGGAAGGTTTCTAGTAAAAATGCTTAGGGAGTTAGGGTTAATACTTGACCTCATTTTGATGGAGCTAGTCACAGTACAATATCTCAGTTTTATGATTTGAATCGAGCCCAGACGACTTTTATATTATGCCTAAGTCTGTCCTACAGGAGCAGAGCTTGTCAATCAGCTGCATAAATTTAGCTTAAAGGTAGCGTACATGATTGGTCATTGTTGCAATTTTCAGAAATGGGCAGATTTGGGGGTTAGTATTTTTATAGGAAATATCATTCCACTGACCTGTTCAAAGTTTTGCGTTGTTGGATGGCGAAAAAAACGGCGCTCGTTTTCAACCGTCGGGCGGATAATAGCCTTTAGTCAAGGCGCGCGTGGCTATGTGACGCGCCCCGAATGCCAGCATGTCCTGGGCGTGCCACTCGTGCCTTGACTAAAGGAAAATGATATAAATTTCCACTTTTCTTGACAACGACAGCACACCTGGTGTCATAATTTCACAGGATGATTGAGACTACTATTAACTTTATACAGTCTAGTAGGGTATTTCGTAATAATTCAGTAAAAAAGAAAAAATTTGAGGATTACCAATCGTGTACACTACATTTAAAAACAGAGTCTGTAAATTGACCTGCAAGATTCAAGGTGCTACAGGCTGGGTTTGATAGTGAAGGTTCGGGCAAGTTTAGTCCAAAAATTGCCAACATCAATTAAAGGTAGTATACAACATTTGTAAACTTCAAAAAACAAAAGTATTGAATTATTATGAAATACAGTACTAGACTAAGTAAATAGCAGTCTCAAGCAGTGCTGTCGTTTTCAAGAAAAGTGGAAATTCATACCGTTTTCCAACGATTGTCGGCTGACAATCGTTGGAAATAGTCTAGTTCCCTGACCTGATAATCCCATGACTCTAAAAATTGCTCCATTTTGTCTATTAAAAAGTAGGGGTTAGGGAACCAGACTACTAGAACAGAATTTTTTTCCTCTCAGTTTTCCCAGCATCCATGCACACAAAACTTTAAACAGGTCAGTGTTACAGTATTTAATAGCACCCTATAAAATACTAACCCCCAAATCAATTTATTTCTGAAAATTAAAGCAAAAGCAAATGTTGTATACTACCTTTAACTATACAGAGTATATCCAAAATAAAAGGTATAAATCCCAAAACAATGGATTGTTATGTTAAAGTTTTGATCTTGATCACTCTAAATACGGTTGCGCCATAAAGGGTGGTTCATCAAATTTCAATTAATACCGTTCTGGCATCCCTTCAGTCACAGATGACTGAGCCGACTGATTTAAAAGAAATACAAACAAAAAATCTTTTTCCAAATAGGCCTGATGCCCATGTATTTTGGCACGAATACCCAGTTTTAAATCTCACACCTAAACCTCTGGAGTATGGACGACGGCCATAGCTGCGGTTTGGAAAGGACCACCTGGCTGGTTGATGTCTATAGGTGCATTCCTGCGCATACTCAATCCACTCATATTTTAACTATATTGTTCTTGAATGGGAGTGTAATAAATAGATGAAGGTTTTTTCAAAAGAAGCTTTCATTGATATGAAAGGGGCTCCAAGTGCGATGAATAGGGCCCACTCTATTCAGTGTGGTGTCTATTTGCATTTACGCTTGGCTGTACATCCCAGTTCTTTACATACCAGCACCCCATCAATAACAGCCAGAGGCAAGGTGCTACCTCTTATTTCCTTTGGGGACATTTGAAGAAAACTTTTTTAAGTTCCTCTCGTGATGTTGCCGAGGCCAGTGTTTGTCAGGAAGTCAACATTTTGCGCAATAATCTAGCAGTGGTGAGACGAGCCATTCAAGACATGCACCGTCGCTGTGTGTTAAAAGGGGTTGGCATAGGTTGGGCATTAGGCCAACTTGAAAAAAAGACGGTTTTTAGTCATTGATTTGACTCCTAGGATGCCTGGAAAGTATTCATGAGAAGTTGATGAACCGCATTTTATAACGAAACAACATTAACCCTAATCATCCCAAATCTGCCAAAATCCAACACCTTGTTGTGTTGTATTTTGATGGGTTCAGGACTGTACAGCCTTGGCACCATTACTTTACATGGAGCTATAATGCCCCAATTTGTCTAAGTACAAAGAATCTGCCATAGGTTCGGGACACTTCCCAGTAGAAGTGCCACAGGGGTAAGGGTTAATAGTGATCAAATCCACAACTTTAGCATAATATTCCACTGTCTTTGGATTAAGATTTTTAGATAAAATCTGTAGTTCTTGCGTGAATTTGTTCCATGACTGTGATATTCAATGGACGCATTCATGATTGCATGGATTTAGGCTTGGACGAATCAGACATTTTTGGAGTCCACTCTGTCTCCGAGCAGGAATGGGCTATTCCATTAAAAATAGACTCCGTAATATGATGCACAAAACGTACGTCGGTGGCCCATCATTTGAACCCACGTTGTGTCGTGATTGATTTCATGGATAAAGCAACTAGGTCTGCGAAGTGCCAAATGCAATCTTTAAATTCTTTGTTCAGAGGCGGCGAGTTTCAGAATCGTCTGGCTGTGCGTGAAATCTACCCTATAGAAGCAGGAATTGGAACTTCAAGGAGTCGACTCCTCAAAAAAATGGAACCGCAATTTCGACTTGAATATTGGAGTCGAGTAGAGTCAATTCTTGCCCGGAATCGCCCAAACCCACTTGGCGTCACTGCACTGAACACACGCCCTGCGTGCGTTACAACAATGTATATACTCTGCAGGATAATTGTATATACACGGCACTAGCATACTTCAATATCAAGAGAAGTTACATTACATATGCCAACTGAAACTCTCTTTATGCCCACCATGTCACATATAGAGTAGTCTTAACAGCACACTGATAGAAACGCGCCAGTTTGTGAAACTTGATGGCATCACGTCATGGAGAAAGGCCTGTAGTGGTAGGCATCACATAAATCCGAACATGGCATTCGCATACGCCATCGGCCTGACATCTGGATGCGACTGTTGATGCATTGAAAAAGAAAAGAACAACCTGAAGAGTTACAAGGGGAATATATATTTTTTTTCATGATGTCACATCAATTTTCATCTATAACAGATGCTGGCCTACCCACTTACAAACTTTGAACCCAATCGGACCTATAGTTCTCTAGATATAGGCCCTTCAAAAATCCACCTTTAAGATGACGTCACTGTGACTTCTATGTTCGGGACACGTCTTCACTCTAAAGCCCTGTCCACACTGGACTTTTTTTTGGTAAAACTTACCGAGACGATGGGTACTTTTCCCATTTTAAGTCCAGTGCGGACAGCCTAGAACGTTTTCCTCTCGGTTACTTTTCCCGAGTCCAGCGGTTACTTCTACCGGGCAACTGCTGTCCAGGTAACTTTTCCCGAGATGATAAGTCCAGTGCGGACAGTGCGAGTCGGTAAAAGCGGCTCAGGAAAGTGTACATCCGGCCCGAGCGCGAGGTCATGCTACACAGGGACACCACGCATGCGCTTTGCATTGTTTCACTGCGGTGCGGTGCACGTGGCAAGTTTCCAAATTCCAGTGCGTTGTTCCTCTTTTGGTCGCAATCATGGCAGATTCTATTATTGATACAGTCGGAAGTTTGATTGGTGCTAAAGAAGTAGGCCTACGTGTACACATCAGCCGGAAAAATGAAAAGGCACGCGTGATTTGGGTCAATCGCGTCAATGTAGAAAGGTCAAGCAAAGCGCCCTCATGAGTCATTATATTGACAGCTCGGTTACTTCTACCACGGTCTCGGTAAAATTTTCCCGTGTCGAAAGTCCAAGTGCGGACAGTGGTCACATCTGACCATTTTTCATTTTACCATCGTCTCGGTAAAACCTTAAAAAAAAAAAGTCCAGTGCGGACATGGCTTTAGATCTTCATGTATGTTAACTTTTATGGGAACATGACTTTGTTTTCTGTTAAAAGTGCATGTAGGAAAGAAACATGTACAGAGACTATGGGATCGGGTACCAAAAAAATATAAAAAAATAAAGAAAAACAAATCTTAACAATACCTTTTCTGCAACTTGCAGAAAAGCTAAATATAATCTGTTTGTACATGGCCATTTTGCCTCGTCATATGAAGAAAGAAATTGGTGTTTTCCAAATATCCTGTTGATTCCTTTCAGGGAAACAAACATTTACTGAACTTCCTCTATAATTCTGTGAGCTTTCTCAAGCAATATTCCCACGGCTGTAATTGTGACCCTGGGACCATAAAACAGTTGGACAGGAACAAAAAGTTGAACATTATTATGATGGAATTTCCTGAAAGTACACAAAGGCTTCAATTTGGTGTATCGTGCGTTGCTGTCGCTCGTTCCTGGCCCACATTACAATCTCTTGAAATTGTTAGAGTCATGCACCTTGTTTTTCAGAAAATGAAGCTCAAAGTTGAGCATACTCGCCGTGCCAAAAACAGAAACTCCACGAAACACCCCAAACAGTATTTTGAGATTGAGTTCAGTTATAAAACTTTGGGATATGATACAAAAGGTTTTTTTTAAACCCATTGAATACGTACGACAGCCATATCCGCGGTTTGAAAAAAAAGACCACCTGGCTGGTTGTCATCTATATGCGCATTCCTGTGTGTATTCAATCCATTGTTTGCCAATTGTGTGCATTACCACAGTACACCACCCCATTAATAACACCCAGACAGAATGGATTAAGACAAAAAGTGTTAAAATCTTGAAATTGACTTCCCAGGGAGTGCGTTTCTAATTTGAACTCAAAATGCCACAGTGAGACTTTCTGCTCATTTGACAAGCCACATCATGATTAAAAACATGTCTGCCAATTTAAATATTACAAAGGGCATATAAAATGTCTCCAGCATAACTAATCAGTGCAGGATTAATGGCCGAGTAAAATATAGTCAAACTTACAACTGCTTCATACGTGGTGTACTTTGGCGTTAAGTCTGAGCCCATCGTGATGAAAGCACCTTTGTTACCCATTGTGTCGCTGTAAGAAAGAACACAAAATTGTACCTTCAATATTAGTACAGTACAACGTGAGGATAGGTGAAACCTCAGCCCTAACCCTGCTAAATCCAATAATTTTAATATGATTTTGCATGCACCCCGGGGGGTTAGGGTTTTAATGATATTTAGAGAAGCATGAAAATTACCTCCATATTTTAGTTTGATTTCTTATCTGTTTTTCAATTCTTTTTTTACTTGTTAATGTTAAATCAACATGCTTAATAATGTTCTAATTGAATTTTGTCTCATTGGCCCTAAATCCTAAAATGAAAGCTTGTACCGCATGTTTACACAGTTGTTATCAATGAGGGTTATTTTCCAAGGTTTTGCTGTTCCTGGTGGGGTATTGAAGTAAAATCTTTCCATAAACTCCTATTACCACATCCGACACTGACACAACCAGACAATGTCCCAAACCATTGTTTGTCTTCAAAAGTAAATAATTCGCCACCAAATTTGGTGAATTGGATTTCTTTGTGATGAAAGAAAACCTACGACTTGCACTTTCACATTAAATGATTCTAAACACAAAACGGCTATATTTTTTTCATATAGGGGGAAACATTTAGGTTCATTTATTTCTCACTATAATTCAACAGAACATAGCATCAAGTCTTACAGGAAAAAAAACAAAAAACAAACAAACAAACAAACGAGCAAGAAGTGACAGTGCATTTCTCCACTTACCAATAGTTGGGGGCAGAGAACACTGTTATACATTTTCCATCATGCGCGACCTCATACCCGTCTGATTTCACTTCGTGGCTTCGTATAATGTATTCTAGATGATTTAATTCTAGGAATCCTTTTGTGATGTCGGGCCCAAACTGGATTCCGACACCACGTTTGCTTGGGGCCCTGCCAACCTGGGGCTGGGGATCCGACCATAAAAGTTCACACATGATACCTGTTTAAAAAAACCAATAGAAATAGAAGATCATTTAATTTGGCATTTCAAAATGTCAAAGAGCATTCATAAATGCCTCAGCGAGTTTCACTATCCCTATTGGTCGAGAGCCTGTCACGTGGGTGTGTTTAAACGGTTGTTTAAACACGGTGCTTCATAACCAGCTGTTCTCAGCCGATACGCAACATGGAGAGTGTAGTAGGTGCGTGCACAAGATGTACTGAACTTCATAATGTAAGACAACGCTAATGCACGTGTATAAAACGCATCGTGTGCGTACGCGCACGCGACAGACAGGCGCAGAGCGCCTTCACGCGCTCAAAAGGCTGATACGTATGCATGTGTTTTGTACTGAGCAAATGGGAGAAAAAGTGGGGTAAAAAAGCTTCGCATTTTTTCCTTTTTACGGGAGGTTTTTGCATTTTTTTATAAAAAGGCATTTATGAATGGGGATAAAGGTGTGATGACCCAATCGTTACCAGTCAATAATAACCTTAAAGGGTGGTAATAGCGGTCACGCCCCTCCTCGGTTATTATTGATGTGGTAAAGACCGGGTCATCACACTTTTATCACCTTATTTCAAAATGTCAAAGAGCATTTCAAAATCTTATGTTCTAGTTGTGTTATAAAAATTGTACACATCACACACCCCTACAACATTTTTATTTTTTTTAGCCAGCCTCCTCAGCCACTTGTATGACAACCTGAAAGTGGGCAAATATGATTAACCCTTTGAAGCCAGATGACGCCAAATGCCGCCAAAAAAGAATTTTGCAACCAGGCCGGATGACGCCATTATACATGCCATTTTCGGCTATTTGAAATTGTGGTTGATTTTGGAGGATTGAGGTTGAACGGCTATTTGAAATTTTGGTTGATTTTGGAGGATTGAGGTTGAACGGCTATAAAAAATTGTGGTTGATTTTGGAGGATTGGGGTTAAATGGCTACTTGAAATTGTGGATGATTTTGGAAGATTGAGGTTGAACAGCTTGAAATTGTGGTTGATTTTGGAGGATTGAGATTAAACAGCTCTTTGAAATTTGAGGAAAATAAAAAAGACACGAAAACTGCATTTTCTACCAAAAGATACGGTTCCGAATTGCCAAAAATAGGGTTATTATAATTAAAGGAAGACTGTTTCAGGTTGCAGAGGTCATTTTGGGCAGAGTTGTAATCAAGTCAATCTCAAGTCAATCACAAGTCAGATCAAAAGGCAGATCACAAGTCAATCACAAGTCAGCTCACAAGCTACATGGGATGAACAATGACAAAGGAATGCTTTTGTTATATAGTGTGTTTGAATAGCTGGTTACATAGCTTGAGACCAGAATTGTGAAGTGACTTGTCATTGACTTGTGATTGACTTGATTACAACTCTGATTTTGGGGGGATAAAAACAGTTTAAGAACCAAAAAATCTTCCGGAAATCTGGAAGACGACTCACCAAAAATCAGGAAAAATCTGGAGAAACTTTGACCGACTATCATTTGGTCGCATGGCTACCCCCTATCTACAAATTATCCGAATTAGGTCTTGTAACCAGACTCCTCTCAAAGTCTATGGCAGCTTCCGGCCACGTACCCGTTTCTGGTGGTTGCCTGTCCCGCTCCACCTTTCGGATGTCGTCTAACGTGACGTTGTCATCGCTGAACAAACCTCCGTGCATGACCATGACCTTCTGGTTAATGACCTGAGCCAGCGGCAGCCAATTATAGACCTCGGTGAAGAGATCGGCCATCTGGGACGTGTATTTGGCCTTGACCTCGCCGTAGAAACCATACATCTGGTTCATAGTCTCACTCTCATGGTTACCTTAGGCAAGAGAGACTTACAAGTTTCACTTTTATGAGTCATACCGAGTTTAGGCCATTGAAATCGATGATTAGTTTGTCCTCCAAGATAAATGTCGAAGGTAGCACTTTAAAGACCAACTAAAACTAAAATTTAAAAAATTAGCTGGCCTAACGTTAAAGGCAAATGACAGAGTACAAGAAACAAACATGTAGGGAACACACATGCAAGAGGGGGTGGGTGGAGAAACACAAAAGAGAGATTATGGACCAAAGGAGAGTGGCAGTGGGTGAACATCAAAGGGAGTACAGAGAGGGGAAGGGACAGCAAGGAACAAAGGAGTGTGGTTAGGGTAAGGATGAAAGAGGGGAGGGATTGAGATGAGAGGGATGAAGCTGGGGAAGGGCAACAAATTAAAATTATGGTATATGGCATAATGACACAAATAAAAAATATGGCATAAGCTTTCATAGCCACAGCTACGAAGAAAGCCTAAGTTAGAGTCTGACTTGGATTGTCTCTCCTCATTGCATCTGATGAAGTTGCTGCAGCTACGAAAGCTGATACCATATTTTGAATTTAATTCAATATTTATCTGTATCTAGCCGACTAACACGGCTTTAACCAGTTCACGCCAGGATTATTTTGACATTTACCGGACCCAGGCATGGGATTATTTTTCACGAACCTCGATGCCAGCCGGGTTCAGGTGGAATCAGGCCGTAATCTGCGGGTAGCACAACCTGACATTGCCGGCCTCACTCGCTGCGAGCGGGTCGCTGACAGATATTACCAGCCTCGATTGAGTGCGTGTTTATCAGTCATCCGTTCTGAATACTGCAAAACCTTTGCGTGTATACACGTCATCCGCCGCGAACTGGTTAAACAACTTTCCTTAAAGCAAATTGATGAAGAATTTGTTTATTATTTTCGCACTGGTTACCTATTAGTCTACTTCATTTGTGTGATATCCTGCGTACTCGCTGGAACACAGCAAAATTATCGGTTTGGCCCACGAATTGACTAACTGAAAATAGAGTACTTACCTCTTGATAAATGAAAGTGATCCGGGTAGAGAAGCTTGAAGCCAAACAAAGTCAGAATGACCTCAACCGAGAAGGAACCCCTGTCTACAAAGTCCCCATTAAAAAGCTGAGAAAATCGGCTAAGGGTCAATGCACTGAACAGTGAATAGAATTCAAACATTCACTCATGAAGGCTCTTACCAAAGACTACCGACTGGATTCAAACTATGTACGCAGTGTATAGACCTTTTGACCATCACTGACTTTTTAAACTTCTGCACATTTCTCTTAAAAGGATACATATGGATTGTCTTCTGATGGGAGACCGTTAAGCTTAAAGATATTTAAGAGGTCGTAAAACTGCCCATGGATGTCCCCACACACTGTGAACTTCTCCCCCACTGAAACAGTAATGTCACATAATGATGGAAGTTTCCTGAAGAGTTGATTGATTTGCACTAATATCTGTACAGAGAGAGAGAAAGAACACAAGTTGCATGGAAGCTCAATCTGTTGTGTATATTTGCATAGCACTGTTTGTTTTTAGCCAAATAAGCTTTAAAAAAAGGTTTCTAGAAGATGAGGGTGCTTGTTGTTTGTACATTAGTCGGGTCGTGTCGGGTCGTGTCATGTCGGGTCGGGTCGGGTCGGGTATCCACTGCACACATGCATAGTATCCTAGGTCAGGTCACACGTCATCATTGTTTAAAATTTCACGCCCACTGGGTACGCACTATGCACGAATATTCCAAACAATCTTCGATGTTTGCAAACATTCAACTGAGGACGCGAGTGAGATGGGTGCTGAGCATTCACCGTTCCATCCAATGCAGTTGCATGAACCGTGACACGACCCAATGATATGAGCTGACCTTGGAATCTTCAAACGTATGATTCCCAGGTCAGGTCAGGTCAGGTCATCGTACATGCGTATGGCAGCGGAAGGCAAGTTCCACTCGTGCACACTATACGTATGAATATTCATACCAACATTTTGAGGTCATTAACGAACAGTGCTACTTCCATGTTTATCAGCACAATAGCTAGGATCATTAAGCTCATAAGTAGGAACGTGTGTGGAGCACACTACTAAAGCACATACCGTGCAACTAGCGACTCATATGTGTAAACTTGGTCGCAAACAGTAATATTTTAGGTACATCAAATTCATACTACCTTTTTATTTCATACTGCACTGACAGCGACTTACCGTATATGCATATTTTCTGTGTACTTTCTTCTGTTGTTTAAAATGTTCTAACAGATCCACCATGAATTCCTTGGTTACGTTATTCTCAAACTTCGGTCCATCGTAGTCGTCTTCTAAAACTGGGTGTCGAAAAGGAAAAGTAACTACTATTAAACATGGAATGAGGAAGTGAAATTTACATTTCTATAGTATAAACCATGGGAACAATGTCAACCACTACATTGGTCAGAACTGATACTAGCAGTTACAGCTGTCCATACAATACGGGGGGGGGGGGGGGGGGGGGGGGGGGGGGTTGAATGTTCCCCAAATTAGTATGGGGTGATAATAGGGATGAAAACCAAAATTTTTGAATATGATTACGTCCACTTCAGGGGTGATGCATTGGGTCATTTGGGAGATATTTTGCACAGGAAGTGGGTATCTAGTATAAAAATAACCCCCCACCCCCCACCCCCCACCCCGGCCAAAAAACGAATCTGTATTATACGCACTGGATTATACGAAATCTGTATTATATACGAAATCCGTATTACAAGCTCAGTCGGTATTAAAGTGCTAAATATGAATGACTTGTTTAGCCCCTTGACCGAACATTACTGGAATATGAGAAATTCCAGCAAAGCCTTGACAAGCTGGCATCTTCCTAAGTTTTCTGTGACTCAAATGTGACTCAAATGTTTCCATTTGTAGCAGTTTTTGGTGTTTTGGCATAAATTTTGAATTTCAAGGGGTGGTGGGTTATTTAAGAGATACAGCATTACTTTTGGTGTCAAAATGCTTGTATTAATAGTGTTAATCATTTCTCAAATGGACGTCTTCAAATTTTGACCTTGGAGTTTACCACCCCCTACTACCTAAATGGTCCACTTTTGTCATTTTCAAAAAAAAATTAATTAATTTTTTTCTTCAAAATCGGTAAAAGTGGATGGCCCACCATCTTGTACGCTAATATACGTCCTGTTAAAAGACTACTGAAAAAAGTGATAACACTGCCACGTCAAAGAAACCAACTTCACAAACAACAGACACTATCTTGTCCAGGTTCCAACATCCGACCGCCTCTTACCCATATTTTCTATGTCCAGACTTTCTACTACGGACTTCTTGGCATCGTCGGACCTGATTGCACGCTCAAAGGCTTGCCTCTTCACAATCTTGTTGCACTCTGTGAACTTTAACTTGGCGTCCTTGTCATTCTGTCTGTATTTCACAACCTGAAATAAAGTTTCTCAAATATTTAAAAATGTCATTCAAAATAAAGGAACTATGCAATAGAATTTTTATGACATGAAGACAAGTAGGACAGCATTATTTCCGTGTTAGCATAAATTTCTTGGGTCTTTGTAGCAATTCGAGGGAGCAATCGCAAAATTCCGTTTTCATATTAACCCTATAAACCCCCACGAGATTTTCTCAGAGCACCCTGCTAAATGCAACAACATGCAGGGGTTGATTCTAGTGCACTGAACTCATCTGTACCAGCCTTGTTGCTTGAGGCTTATCAGGGATCGAATTTCAGGTAAAAATCTACTAGACAGCTGGGCTAGTAGCACAACAATTTTACTAGACCAGGAGGTATTTCACAAGACCAATGGTAAAAATAAGTACACAGTGTTTGGAATGAGTGTGCCGTTTCGATTTTTTTCCCCTTTGCCGACCTTGTTGGCGGAGGGGTTAGAAATGCTGTTTTGATTTAAACTCCCTTCCCTCAAAACTAAAAATGGCCATTGCAGAAATTTTGGGGCTTCTTCAGTTTACCAGATTTAGAAACAAATGGACTTTATAGTGATAGCATGTCATGCAGTGTATGAAAAAAAATCACTAGACCACCGGACTAGTTCGGTCAAGAGTTCACTAGGCCAATGCTCAAATCACTTGACTTAGGTCCAGCGGTCCAGTGGATATTTCGATCCCTGCTTAACGTGTGCATTTCGTGATTCCTGTTAGCCTGCTAAATGCAACAGAATGCATCAGACCATGAGACATGCCTTGATTGTAACAACTTGCAACAACTTTTTACCATTGGTGCATTCTGTTGCACTTAGCAGGGTTAGGGTTAATATATTAACTTTAGGGTTAATATTTTACACTATTTTACAAACAACTTACGGTCTCATAATCCTTGACAGCTTTCTTGAATTTGCCAAGAGCCATATTTGCAGTTGCCCTCCTGTAGTACCCCTAATATCCAAACAAAAATGATAATTTTGAAAAACTAAACCTGTTATAAATGATAAAATAAATAGAAGGGTCAGTGTCATGTTGTTTTCAAAAAAGTAAAGTGAAGACCCCCTTTTAAACTTCTATTTTGACAAGATAGCCATCCCCTACTTTTTTCAAGACAACTTTCACAGACACTGGAATCTTCCAAGTTGATTCAAAACAAACAACAGATCAACCGGAAGGCGTTTTCTCTTTTCCATTTGCATTTGGGTCAATAAACAAATTGGGATAATTTCTTTGGTACCTATTGAAGATTTACCCCCCTGTTTAGATCTGGACCCAGGTACACTGTAAGGGTGGTAGGGCTGGCAACCTGAAATGTGGCCAACCCCACCACCTCTGTTGTAGCCCTTTACCTAGAGTGGCTTTTAGCCTTGTATTGGGGACTTTAAAAATTACAGTTGCAGAATTTGTTTTGTTTTTAAAGAGAATAATATGCAGCCGCTAAACTTGGCCCAATAGCTCTCAATATTTAAAGCTGTCCATGCTCTGTCCATGCTCTGACTACAAATTTCAATTCAAAGAAAGGATTTCCTCTGAACAAATTATGGACGAAAACAGTATTTTTGAATGAAAAACACTTTCTACAATGTGGGTATCTTACTTGGTTTTCATAAAATACTGTATATTGTAAAGGTATGCACTACATGTGATGATTGATATACATTAATACTGTAGGAATCAGAAGTGTCCATCTTCTAATTCAAAACTTGAAACTTCAATTGAAATCTATTATATATCTATCAGGAGTCAATTTTTTGAAGGAATGTCTCATTGGTGCTTCCAGAACTGTAAGGTTTTCACAAACCTTATAGAGGGACCAATATAAACTGCTGTGGAAGAAAATTGCCTTCTTTTTTTTCATGATCCGTAACTCTCTTTTCTGCCCCAACATTTCATATGCATTATCTTGATATGGCTATGTACACGTAGGCTAGGTTCAGTATCTTGAAATGTCACTCGAAAGGGTGAGATTTTACGAGAATATCGCTTTATCAAGATCACAGGATTCACCACTCTAGAGTTCGACGTCGTTTGTTGTCGACAGAGGGCGCCTTAATGCCATTGACAAACCACAGCATTATAAGGCGCCCTCCGTCGACAACAAACGATGTCAAATTTACTTAGTGCTTACAATTGCTACACTCCCAAAGCAAGAATTAACCCTAACCTGAATCCATCAAAATCCATACCCCCGTTTTGGAGGATTTCGGCGGATTCAGGATACCTCCATATTGAAAACTGGGGGATTTTGATGGGTTGAGGATTGTAAGCCTAGCGTTACTGCAGGATTTTGATGGATTCAGGATACCTCCATATTGAGCAGTCACCAAAACCAACTTTTTGTGCATGACAAAATAGGTGGATTTTGGCGGATTCAGGATACTTTCTAGTTTATACCCATAAAGGGTTAGGGTTAAAGTTTCCATAAATTGTTAAAGAGATGCAGTTATCTACGGAGTGCTTACCTTGATGTATGACCTATCGATGGCTAATGCCTCGCTGGCATCTTCTAATGCAAGGCCGAAACATTCCGTCTTGAGATATGCAAAACTACGATTGCCATAGTACGCCGCCATCAGAGGATTAGCCTCAATTGCTTGTGAATAGTAGATGATAGCATTTTGAAAATCTTGTGCTGTAATTAGAAATACAAAAAACAGTATGTGAATTTTCTACAAGTGCAAATGGTGGGAATAAATATGAAATCAATCCTTTTGAGTTTATTTGCATTTTAGCTCAATGTCAAAAGCGTTGAGTTTTTGTTTTGAAAAATGGCAGAAAGTGTATAATATAAAAGGAAATTGTATCTCCTAGTGGCTTAATGTGCAGATCATCCTTGTGAGTAACTTTAGGCACAAGCAATCCTAGCATTTTGGTTCACGTAACCCTTGGCAGGGAACTTGACTGGGGGTGTGCATTTACGGGCAGTACGGGAATCGGAAGCAGCTTCATTTTACAAGCATGCAACTTGGAATTAACAAAAAACGAGGAAATCCCAATCCTTACAAGACTTTGTACAGGGATTTTCAATGTTCAATGGTATAACTAGCGTGAAGTGAAAAACGAGGAAATCAGCTGATCCAAGAAAAAGTTGCATGCCCGATTTAAGCTACGGTACTACTTGACCGGCACGGCACCGAACATACAGTGAGTGTTTTGGGGACTCAAAAACAATTTTTTATGAATTTCATCTGGTTCCATGCCTTCGTTGTCATTCTACTTCATATTCACGTGATGGGAATCAGACCAATTTGGGACTTTATTTCCCTTTAAAAAAATCCTCCAGACAGATGAATCAGAAGACAAAAGATGCTTATTATCTGCAATTAAATCAGGGTTTGATTTTTAGTAAAAGCATTTCTGACTTTTTTTAAACAAACAAAAATAAGGGAAAAAAAACCCCAAAACCAATACGAGGCCTGGCACAGTGTCGAACTCGTACGGGGCAGTGCCACCACTTTTGAGTGCTCTAGCGAGGAGCGTTTACCACTCGGCCATTTGCCGACTCAACAGATGGGGCAGTTTATTGTTAGGGGCCTGTATATACCTGTAGCTGAGAGTGCCAAGAAATGACTGACTGCGCATGCCCTGAGGATTTAGCAGCTGAATAGTGGAAAAAGGGCCTAGTAGTAATAACTCCTTCATGCCCTTCAGGTTTTCTGAAGCACCCTGATGATGAAGCCAACTGAATCAAGACTTGTCTTTTCAGTATAGCTCAATATTCAATAGTCGAGTTGTCTCAACGAGTCCGAGGATGACTTTTCCTACCTCCATGCTTGTACATTGTCTCAAGTAGGCATAGCGCACAATTTTTTGTACAACCAAGTGTGATGCCTGCCCTGCCTGCCTGCCGTGCCTGCCTGCTAGCCCCACTAGTGTGGCTGGCGGATTTGACATCGGGCTGATCCTTAGCCACACGTCCTACCCATATGTTTGTGTGGTGAGAACTTCAACAATTCGTGCGGTGGGGTAGCGCTATCTGGACCGCGGTTTTAACGGTCTGGCTGTGTTCTGTACCTTCTTAACTATTCCAAACTGCTAGCGGCTTGTCATCTTACTCACCATTTTCCGAAATATTGGACATTAAACTTGGACTCCATAGTCTTGCGTGCTAACGATTTCAACTGGTATCAGCCATTTTATAATGACGTCACTGGGTTCGAAACGGCTTGCCGACGGCTGTGTGATGAGAGCACAGCTAGCTTATCACGATTTCAGTGGAACATCTCGCGCGAATTTCGTGATAAGCTGTGCTCTCATCAAACAGCCGTCGGCAAGCCGTTTCGAACCCAGTGACGTCATTATAAAATGGCTGATACCAGTTGAAATCGTTAGCACGCAAGACTATGGAGTCCAAGTTTAACCCTAACCTTCCCTAACCTGCCAAAATCAAACACCCCATTTGTGTTGAATTTTGTGTGATTGGGTACTGTAGAGCCTTGGCACCATCACTTTGCATGGGACTTGATGCCCTGATTTTGTCTAAGTACAAAGAATGTGCCATTGGTTTACTACACAGTGTTGGAGTTTGTGTGGTTAGGGAAGGATTCTAGTAAAAAGCCTTGGGCTGTTAGGGTTAATGTCCAATATTTCGGAAAATGGTGAGTAAGATGACAAGCCGCTAGCAGTTTGGAATAGTTAAGAAGGTACAGAACACAGCCAGACCGTTAAAACCGCGGTCCAGATAGCGCTACCCCACCGCACGAATTGTTGAAGTTCTCACCACACAAACATATGGGTAGGACGTGTGGCTAAGGATCAGCCTGATGTCAAATCCGCCAGCTACACTAGTGGGGCTACCTGCCTGCCTGCCCGGCCTGCCTGCCCTGTCTGTCTGTCTGCCTGCCTGCCTGCCTGCCTGCCTGCCCGCCTGCCCGGCCTGCCTGCCTGCCTGCCTGCCTGGCCTGCCCTGCCTGCCCTGCCCTGCCTGCCCTGCCCTGCCTGCCCTGTCTGCCCTGCCCTGCCCTGCCTGCCTGCCTGCCCGGCCTGCCTGCCCGGCCGGCCTGCCCTGCCTGCCCTGCCCTGCCTGCCCGGCCTGCCCTGCCTGCCCGGCCCTGCCTGCCCGGCCCTGCCTGCCTGCCCTGCCTGCCTGCCTGCCTGCCCGGCCCAACACTCAACACAACAGTCAAGTCCAAATGTCGTGCTTTTCATCAACTGTCAATCATAAATTAACTAGCTAGTACAAGGAAACAACAGAAGAACACCTTTGAAAAATTCGTTCGCCTTATTCTTCAGTTCTTCTGCCCTCGTCTTGTCTTTTTCACTAATTTCCTTGAGAGGTACTTTCGTGTTCGATTCTCCCTTTTCATCAGCACTCGTGTCGCCCATGTCGGAAATTGTGGTTTGCGCCATCTTGATATTAGTTGGTAGCCGGCCCAATCTGTACAGTTTCCAATGTATAATCATGGACGGCATGCGAAAACCAGTTGCTACCTTACTACTTTTTGTCAAATGGGGGCGGTATGCATCATTTGTGGACGGAAAGTGGACATTTGCTTTTCTACTATCAGAATAGCAAAAAACAGATTAACGTTTTCGAAAGTTCCATTTTTCTAAATTTCTATCTCTCGTACCTGAAAAGTAGATTGTACTAGTTTTCCTTTTGCTGGCGGACGAAAAGATCTGCTTTTCTCTTGCTCAAGGAGCAGAAAATCCGATTGAACGTTTTCGACCTTTCCATTTTCTCCTTTTCTCCCTTAAGTCTTTAAAGCAGATTTCACTCAGGCAGCCGAAAATTAAAGTGGCCATCTGCTTTTCTCCTTTCAGAAAAGCAGAAAAGTCGATCGAACGTTCTGACAACAGCTGTGTATTCAACTTTCGGATACCGGAAAAGCAGATTTTACTATAAGGCCAAGGCGACCGAAAAGTGGCCATTATAGCTTTTCAGATACAGACTGAGGATCATGAACAATTTGGTTACAATTTGTTTGCTTTCTAATGGATTGAAGAAGTCTAAACAGAATTTACTGATTTATGTCCACGCTATTATTTTTAATGAAAAGATTCTGATGTTTCCCTGGAAGTCTGTTGGTGGAGGGTAGCCGTGAAACAAACTGGTTTATTTCATTTGAGATGCCGCCAGCATCGCCTAAACACTTTTTTAGTAGGCCTTCCAACCAGAGTTGTAGTCGAAGAGTCCCTGCAAGTCCTTTCACAAGTCCTTTCGCAAGTCCAGTCAGAAGTCCTTTCATAAAGCCGGTCACAAGTAACTGGATGACCAATGACGAAGGGATGCCTTTGCAAAGCTCATTTGAATAGCTTGTGCTTGGAATTAGGACTGGGGGAGGGGGAGGCTTGTGATAGACTTGCAGGGACATAATAATGTGATGGACTCATCGACTACATCCCTGCTACCAACGAATGCGATTGGTCCAAGAACGCATATACTGCTGGTTGCTGTATGGAAAGCTCTGATGCGCTTTGAGATCTAATTGGATAGATTTTATGTGACCTGTGAACTGGAGGTCCCCAATATCAATGCAGAGGCAACAAGACTAGTATAGGCTCAGAGCATTGATCTCCATTATATAGACTGGATAGGACACCGCGTCATGTTTGTGCACGAATGCGCGGCCGCGCAATGGCGGCGCAAGAGGGTGGTTAAACGCGCACTGTGTGTTCGCTTTATGTACTGTCTGGAGAAGTGGATTATCGAAAAAATTCTTAACCTGATAACGTTATTGGGAAGTTTAAGCGCTCCCCAAAAAAATCAGTAAGAACAGTGAATTGTTGTTTCATTTTTATCACACCTGTAAGTGTAAGTCATTAGAGCAGTTGTATAATACAAATTTAATAATCGTATTGAATATTATTCTGAAATGACGTCGTATTTTTAATTCTGAGCACCCAATGTTACATGTATTATTTTATACACTGAACACTCACAATTAAAGAGAGAATGTATCGAGGTTCATTCAAATGTAACACAATTTTACTACAAAATGGAGCACAATTAGAAAGTAAAAGGTCAAGACAAAACTCGCTGGGAAATATGAACAACTAATAAACAATCCTTCATCCTAAGGCACAACTAAAAAACTCATCAGGGAATGATTTTTGAACAGGGTATTTATTTTGGTGAGCTTATGGGTATGTCTCACTCGGTCTCCGGTCCCTTGATTGCTGCTGTTAAAACGGGCCCCCCCACACACACACATACATGTTTGTAAACACCTTCAATCGTGGACCTCCTATTTTCCACATTTTGTTTGTACTTTGACTTTTTTGGAAGGCCTCCCATATGTAGTTTATACCAGCTACCGTAGTTACCAGGCATTTCCTATCAAGAATGCCAATAAGTATGTTATAAGCGACCGCCCCTCGTATAAATTTCTCTATTTTTAAATGTGTAAGAAGTTTCGTTTCTGTGCATTAGCCTTTTCTTTAGTTGTAACGTTATACATGTACATTGATATCAACGTTATAGACGCGCCGTTAAATAATAATCATCAGCTTACTTGTGAAAGGATATTCCCTTTTCCCGACTCAAGTTTCCATCCTTCTCTGGGCAGTTCACTCCCGCGCACACATTAACGATTGTTCTTGTCTATTTTAACCAATTCGGTTGCGAAATCTATTGTTTCCCACGAAAATTAAGAATTAAAGAGAAAAAGTCTTCCACTTTTTCAAAAACTCCGTTTGAAAGCACACACAACGCAGTCGCGTCACGTTCGTTCTTTACCCTAGTTTAAAACGCGCACTCAGGACGGCGTTTAGACGCGGTGTCCTATCCAGTCTATATAATGGAGATCAATGTCTATATAATGGAGATCAATGGTTCAGAGGCGCTGCATGTAATTTGAAAGGTCATGGTACGCTTCCCAGAATGCCGGACGTGCGTTTCCTTCACAGAAATCTGTGAAGCGCGTATCAGCGCTTCCCATGCGCCCAGTATGCGGTGGGCACGAGCGATCGGATCCGGACTCGACTTTAGTCAAACCATAGTCGCGATCGCGACTATGGTTTCACTAAAGTCGAGTCCGGATAGTGGCGGATCTAGAGGGGGGTTGTGGGCGTTGCAACCCCCCCCCCCCCCCCCCCCCCCCTTGGGCTGATGTTTTTCAGCCCAATATGAGCAAATTCTTCTTTAAAAAGACACAAAATTATGCAGCTTCAAACGGTGCCCGAGATGCCTTAGATTGCAGGAGAAAGCCCCTGGATTTCAAAATTTTCCGGGGGGCATAGGCCTACCCCCGGACTCCCTAGTGGGAACGTTTGGTGGGTGAATGCTACAACCACCCCCCCCCCCATTGTTTTTTCGAACGGGGATAATCTCTTTTTGAAGTTGTGGTGGCTCTGAAAAGAGCCGTTTTGTTTTATTGTTGGACACTGTCCCATGTCGATCAGAAGAAATCGGTTATTTTCTTCTGTGCCAGGTGCTCCTGGTGGTATTCGCTGAAAAACTCGGTTAAGTCTGTTGCTGCACTGTAGACTTTGTCATCTGTTGCTGACATGGTGCAGAGGAAGTCCCGACACTCCGACATTAGGGCGGACCACTCCTTGACTGTACGCCGAGTGCTGGTGGCTGGCGTGCTTGGCTGTGGTTCGTTGTCTTCGTCTTCTTGTTGGCTGGGATCGACAGCATTGCTTTCACCACAGCCTTGCTTGAACATGATGTTGTGTCGTTCTTTGAAGCGCGCGAGCCATCCAGTATTCGCCGAGAAATTCTTGCACTTCATCATCTTGGCTAGTTGTTCCGCCTTTTCACGAAGAAGGGGGCCGTTTATGGGAAGTTTTTTTGCACGGGCTCCCCGAAACCAACGGAGCAGGGCCTCTTCTACATCTTCATGAGCAGCGGTGCGGAATCTCTTCCGGGTAGGTTGGAACTTTGAAGTTTCGAACTTCGCTAAGATGTCCGCCTTGTTCTTGAGAATTGTCGAGAGTGTACTTGAGACAATCCCGTACCGGCGCCCGATGTCTGCTTTCTTGCGGCCCGATTCTACAGCATTGATGATCTCAATCTTGGTCTCCAGAGACAACCCCTTGCGCTTGATCTTGATTGAAGCCATGTTTTCTTGAAGAAGGTATGATAGACGTATGGTCACTTGTGAAAAAAACGCCAACTTTTATTCCTTCATTGCAACTCGTCGGTGATGTCAAAAACAACGCGGTCACAAGTGAAGTAAGAAAAGTACGGCCAAGTTTCCCATTCTTTGCTTGAAATAAGAAAACCTCTAGCGGCTTCAGCCGGCTGCAATAGATCTCGTCTTGCAGCACAACAAACGCAACATCCACTATCCGTCTTTTATAAATCCTCTTTGGCGGCACAAAACATACAACTGTCGGGCAACGGAACTCCCTTTGTCAGCAGTAAAACAGCAACACCCATTGTCTATGGAGCGTCAAAAGTGGACAACTGTATTTTCCCATTTTTTGCTAGTAGAATTTTAGGTTTTTAGAAATGGCAACACCGGTTTAAAAAAAAACTCAATTTTCTGCTAGCAGAAATTTGGATTTTACTTTGACGACTATCTCGGCGCCTCAAAAGTGGACAACTAAAAATCTCAAATTCTTACTGACAAAAATCATGATGCTCCAAAAGTGGACAACCCCGTTTTTCTATTTCCTGCTAGCAGAGGTTTAGATTTTAGAAGTAGCAACAACCGTTTTAAAAATGTAAATTTTCTGCTAGCAGAAATTTGGGTTTTACTTTGCGACTTTTCTTGACGCCTCAAAAATGGACAACTAAAAATCCGTAATATTCGGGTTCATTTGCTCTTGCTCCAATTAATGTCAAACTTGACCAGTTACATCTCTGGACCAAGCCTCAAATAGGGTGTAAACATAATTGGGCCAATGGTCACCTCATGGTCAGTAGGGGTTATTTTCTTCAAAATTACAAAATTCTTCTCCCACAGTCTTGAAGTCTAACTTGGTCAGTTACATCTCTGGACCAAGCCTCATATGGGATGTACACGTAATTTGGCCAAAATGGTCACCTAAATGTCAGTAGGGGTCATTTTCTTCAAATTGCGAAATGCTTCTCCCACAGTCTTGATGTCAAACTTGGTCAGTTAAATCTCTAGACCAAGCCTCGTATAGGGTGTACAAATAATTTGGCCAATGGTCACCTAATGGTCAGCAGGGGTAATTTTATTTTACTGAAACAGGTAAAATTATTTTTTGGCCAACATTCTTCACCTAAATAGAACGGATATCAGCCTAAATAGCTCTTTGAAAGGGTTTGTCTGAACTGACTCACACTGACCACAAGATGACTATTGGTCTGAAATTGCCAAAGCATCTAGTTCGGTTGAAAATGGCAAAATAATGTAAGAGAAGAGGCACTTGGACACCAACTGACCCTTAGGTGACCTTTCACCCTAAAGTTTGATGAAGTTCGGCCTTGGGAGGTATGCTGCTTACCCATTTTGACTTAAATCGGCTAAAGAATATAGAAGAAAATGGATCAACACGCGGGCATCGATCCCAAGCACAAAGCATACTTAGCTTTGAAGGCGGCATATCAATATCAAAGGAAAAACCGCGGGAGTTCGCCGGCTACCCTCCAATAGACTTCAAGGGCAACGTCGGAATCTTTCATTACAAAAATCTATAGGGTTGACCTTGGTAAATTGTGTTCGGTCTTTTTTTAGCCACAAGAAAGCAAAACAAAATGGTCGTAACCAAAACGTTCATGGTGTTTTGAAAGCAGAAAAGCAAATGGCCACTTTTCGGCTGCCTAAGTCAAATCTGCTTTTCCAGTATCTTCAAAGCAGAAAAGTAAATCACAGTTGTAAAAACTTTCGATCGGCGCTTTTCTGCTATTCTCAAAGCAGAAAAGCAGATGGCCACAATTCGGCCGCCTGAGTAAAATCTGCTTTTAAAGTGGCAGAAATGCAGAAATGGAAAGGTCGAAAACGTTCAATCGGATGTTCTGCTCCTCGAGCAAGAGAAAAGCAGACGTCCACTTTTCGTCCACCAACATAAGCAGGAAAAGTAAAATCTTTTTTTTTAGGTAGGCCTGCCAGAAAAGCTAAAAAGTAGAAAGTTGGATTTTATTAACGCGTAAATTCTGCTTTTCTGGTAGCAGAAAATTTGAAAAATGGAACTTTCGAAAACGTTCAATCCGCTTTTCTGCTATTCTGATAGCAGAAAAGCAGATGTCCACTTTCCGTTCTCCATAGTGGAGTTCCTTTGTATTTGAATTGCTGATTTGTTGTAAATTGTGATGTAAGTCATGAGCTTTCCAGTTAGACATTGTACATGAAACGATGTAATAAGGCCAAGCAAAAAAAAAAGAAAGCCGCATCCTTTTCAAAATATTTTTCCATGTGTTTCGCTTTACCTTCGCACCATTATTTCGATGACCAATTAGATTTCCCCATATTTTATACTTCTACAAAGCCAGCGAGGGCGGTAGTTCACTGGCATTCTCGATATTTTGACTCAACTTACTAGTATAATAGCTAATAAAAAGCTGGCGGTCATTTTGACCTGACACGCCTTGGTAACACCAATTCACAAGGGAGGAGATAAATGTAATTATCGGCCTATTTCTATACTGCCAATTATCTCTAAGATTCTAGAAAGATGCGTGCACTCGGCAGTATATAACTACCTCGATGATAACAATTTGTTACCTAGTTGCCAATCGGGATTTAGACCCTTACACTCAACTGAAAGCACTCTACACGATTTAACAAACAAGTGTTTTGAGGCTATGGAGCAAGGTAAAGTTACAGGTAGCGTGTTCATAGATCTCAGTAAAGCTTTTGATTGTGTGGATCATGTAATCCTACTAGGCAAATTGAAGAAGCTGAATTTGTCATCTTCTGTAATTAATTGGTTTAAGTCGTACCTAGGCGGTCGTAGTCAGTCTGTAAATATTAAGGGCACAATATCGAAGGTCTTGCCCATAGACATAGGCGTTCCACAAGGGTCGATCTTAGGGCCACTTTTATTCATTGTTTATAGTAGTGATTTTCCATCTTGTATACCCCAAAATTGCAATTTATTTATGTATGCAGATGACTCCACGTTAATGTGTAGCTCCTCTAGTATTAACGAAATAGAAAGGAACTTGAATGTAGCTCTTGCTAGTATTCACAACTGGTGCCTAAGAAACAAACTAGCATTAAATGCCAACAAAACCAAATGTATGCTTATTGGTTCAAGGCAGAAAATATCCAACGTCGACCTGAACGTGTGCATTGCTGATAAGGTTATCGAAAAAGTGAAATATTGTAAATGCTTGGGTGTAGTTGTTGATGAAACATTAAGTTGGGGTACACATGTTGAATACGTAAGGAAGACTGTTTCGTCTAAATTGGGTGTGTTAAACAGAATTCGTGATTACGTTCCCCAAAGCAGCCTGCACACACTTTGTAAGTTTAGTTATGCCATCTTTAGAGTATTGTTGTACGGTGTGGGGAGGAAGGTACATATCTCACGACAATACCCTCAACAAATGTCTAAAAAGAGCCGCACGGATAATCCTTAAATGTACCTCCCTCACCCCCTCAGCTGATATGTTTGCCAGACTAAATTGGATTCCTTTTAAAGAAAGAGTTCAGTCCAAAAAGGCTATCTTTGTTTTCAAAAGCCTTAACAAAATGACTCCTTTGTACATGACAAATCTGTTCACACCACTTACAGTGATTCGTGAAACACGACAATCGACCCAAATGGCACTGAAAGTTCCTTTCGCCAAAAAGGAATGCTACGTGACAAGTTTCGCTGTGAGTGGTGCCAGTATATGGAATAATCTGCCTGAACAAATGAGAACCATAAACTCCTTAAGTACATTTAAATCGGAGCTACGTAAAGCCATCTATCAGTGATATTTCTGTCATTTACGCTGATCTGCGGAGTTATAAACTTGGTTGCCAAAATACTTTGGAGCCGGATGGGAATTTCCCCTTGTTTTTCACCCTTGAAGGTTTTTTCGCGGGTTTTTCGCCCATCCCGTATATCAGGAATAGGCTTCTGGAGAGTTGAAAAGTTAACAGAAAATTGATTTATTTGTGTAAACATTATTGTATTTGTTTAAATATTTTGTATGAATGTGTAAATATTCAGTTTTAACTAATAATATGCAGGGCCCCAATGGAAACCAGTTTTAAACTGTTTGGGCATACCCTGGGTAAAGAAATGTAATAAATAAATAAATAAATATCAATATCAAAGGAAAAACCGCGGGAGTTCGCCGGCTACCCTCCAATAGACTTCAAGGGCAACGTCGGAATCTTTCATTACAAAAATCTATAGGGTTGACCTTGGTAAATTGTGTTCGGTCTTTTTTTAGCCACAAGAAAGCAAAACAAAATGGTCGTAACCAAAACGTTCATGGTGTTTTGAAAGCAGAAAAGCAAATGGCCACTTTTCGGCTGCCTAAGTCAAATCTGCTTTTCCAGTATCTTCAAAGCAGAAAAGTAAATCACAGTTGTAAAAACTTTCGATCGGCGCTTTTCTGCTATTCTCAAAGCAGAAAAGCAGATGGCCACAATTCGGCCGCCTGAGTAAAATCTGCTTTTAAAGTGGCAGAAATGCAGAAATGGAAAGGTCGAAAACGTTCAATCGGATGTTCTGCTCCTCGAGCAAGAGAAAAGCAGACGTCCACTTTTCGTCCACCAACATAAGCAGGAAAAGTAAAATCTACCTTTCAGGTAGGCCTACCAGAAAAGCTAAAAAGTAGAAAGTTGGATTTTATTAACGCGTAAATTCTGCTTTTCTGGTAGCAGAAAATTTGAAAAATGGAACTTTCGAAAACGTTCAATCCGCTTTTCTGCTATTCTGATAGCAGAAAAGCAGATGTCCACTTTCCGTTCTCCATAGTGGAGTTCCTTTGTATTTGAATTGCTGATTTGTTGTAAATTGTGATGTAAGTCATGAGCTTTCCAGTTAGACATTGTACATGAAACGATGTAATAAGGCCAAGCAAAAAAAAAAGAAAGCCGCATCCTTTTCAAAATATTTTTCCATGTGTTTCGCTTTACCTTCGCACCATTATTTCGATGACCAATTAGATTTCCCCATATTTTATACTTCTACAAAGCCAGCGAGGGCGGTAGTTCACTGGCATTCTCGATATTTTGACTCAACTTACTAGTATAATAGCTAATAAAAAGCTGGCGGTCATTTTGACCTGACACGCCTTGGTAACACCAATTCACAAGGGAGGAGATAAATGTAATTATCGGCCTATTTCTATACTGCCAATTATCTCTAAGATTCTAGAAAGATGCGTGCACTCGGCAGTATATAACTACCTCGATGATAACAATTTGTTACCTAGTTGCCAATCGGGATTTAGACCCTTACACTCAACTGAAAGCACTCTACACGATTTAACAAACAAGTGTTTTGAGGCTATGGAGCAAGGTAAAGTTACAGGTAGCGTGTTCATAGATCTCAGTAAAGCTTTTGATTGTGTGGATCATGTAATCCTACTAGGCAAATTGAAGAAGCTGAATTTGTCATCTTCTGTAATTAATTGGTTTAAGTCGTACCTAGGCGGTCGTAGTCAGTCTGTAAATATTAAGGGCACAATATCGAAGGTCTTGCCCATAGACATAGGCGTTCCACAAGGGTCGATCTTAGGGCCACTTTTATTCATTGTTTATAGTAGTGATTTTCCATCTTGTATACCCCAAAATTGCAATTTATTTATGTATGCAGATGACTCCACGTTAATGTGTAGCTCCTCTAGTATTAACGAAATAGAAAGGAACTTGAATGTAGCTCTTGCTAGTATTCACAACTGGTGCCTAAGAAACAAACTAGCATTAAATGCCAACAAAACCAAATGTATGCTTATTGGTTCAAGGCAGAAAATATCCAACGTCGACCTGAACGTGTGCATTGCTGATAAGGTTATCGAAAAAGTGAAATATTGTAAATGCTTGGGTGTAGTTGTTGATGAAACATTAAGTTGGGGTACACATGTTGAATACGTAAGGAAGACTGTTTCGTCTAAATTGGGTGTGTTAAACAGAATTCGTGATTACGTTCCCCAAAGCAGCCTGCACACACTTTGTAAGTTTAGTTATGCCATCTTTAGAGTATTGTTGTACGGTGTGGGGAGGAAGGTACATATCTCACGACAATACCCTCAACAAATGTCTAAAAAGAGCCGCACGGATAATCCTTAAATGTACCTCCCTCACCCCCTCAGCTGATATGTTTGCCAGACTAAATTGGATTCCTTTTAAAGAAAGAGTTCAGTCCAAAAAGGCTATCTTTGTTTTCAAAAGCCTTAACAAAATGACTCCTTTGTACATGACAAATCTGTTCACACCACTTACAGTGATTCGTGAAACACGACAATCGACCCAAATGGCACTGAAAGTTCCTTTCGCCAAAAAGGAATGCTACGTGACAAGTTTCGCTGTGAGTGGTGCCAGTATATGGAATAATCTGCCTGAACAAATGAGAACCATAAACTCCTTAAGTACATTTAAATCGGAGCTACGTAAAGCCATCTATCAGTGATATTTCTGTCATTTACGCTGATCTGCGGAGTTATAAACTTGGTTGCCAAAATACTTTGGAGCCGGATGGGAATTTCCCCTTGTTTTTCACCCTTGAAGGTTTTTTCGCGGGTTTTTCGCCCATCCCGTATATCAGGAATAGGCTTCTGGAGAGTTGAAAAGTTAACAGAAAATTGATTTATTTGTGTAAACATTATTGTATTTGTTTAAATATTTTGTATGAATGTGTAAATATTCAGTTTTAACTAATAATATGCAGGGCCCCAATGGAAACCAGTTTTAAACTGTTTGGGCATACCCTGGGTAAAGAAATGTAATAAATAAATAAATAAATATCAATATCAAAGGAAAAACCGCGGGAGTTCGCCGGCTACCCTCCAATAGACTTCAAGGGCAACGTCGGAATCTTTCATTACAAAAATCTATAGGGTTGACCTTGGTAAATTGTGTTCGGTCTTTTTTTAGCCACAAGAAAGCAAAACAAAATGGTCGTAACCAAAACGTTCATGGTGTTTTGAAAGCAGAAAAGCAAATGGCCACTTTTCGGCTGCCTAAGTCAAATCTGCTTTTCCAGTATCTTCAAAGCAGAAAAGTAAATCACAGTTGTAAAAACTTTCGATCGGCGCTTTTCTGCTATTCTCAAAGCAGAAAAGCAGATGGCCACAATTCGGCCGCCTGAGTAAAATCTGCTTTTAAAGTGGCAGAAATGCAGAAATGGAAAGGTCGAAAACGTTCAATCGGATGTTCTGCTCCTCGAGCAAGAGAAAAGCAGACGTCCACTTTTCGTCCACCAACATAAGCAGGAAAAGTAAAATCTACCTTTCAGGTAGGCCTACCAGAAAAGCTAAAAAGTAGAAAGTTGGATTTTATTAACGCGTAAATTCTGCTTTTCTGGTAGCAGAAAATTTGAAAAATGGAACTTTCGAAAACGTTCAATCCGCTTTTCTGCTATTCTGATAGCAGAAAAGCAGATGTCCACTTTCCGTTCTCCATAGTGGAGTTCCTTTGTATTTGAATTGCTGATTTGTTGTAAATTGTGATGTAAGTCATGAGCTTTCCAGTTAGACATTGTACATGAAACGATGTAATAAGGCCAAGCAAAAAAAAAAGAAAGCCGCATCCTTTTCAAAATATTTTTCCATGTGTTTCGCTTTACCTTCGCACCATTATTTCGATGACCAATTAGATTTCCCCATATTTTATACTTCTACAAAGCCAGCGAGGGCGGTAGTTCACTGGCATTCTCGATATTTTGACTCAACTTACTAGTATAATAGCTAATAAAAAGCTGGCGGTCATTTTGACCTGACACGCCTTGGTAACACCAATTCACAAGGGAGGAGATAAATGTAATTATCGGCCTATTTCTATACTGCCAATTATCTCTAAGATTCTAGAAAGATGCGTGCACTCGGCAGTATATAACTACCTCGATGATAACAATTTGTTACCTAGTTGCCAATCGGGATTTAGACCCTTACACTCAACTGAAAGCACTCTACACGATTTAACAAACAAGTGTTTTGAGGCTATGGAGCAAGGTAAAGTTACAGGTAGCGTGTTCATAGATCTCAGTAAAGCTTTTGATTGTGTGGATCATGTAATCCTACTAGGCAAATTGAAGAAGCTGAATTTGTCATCTTCTGTAATTAATTGGTTTAAGTCGTACCTAGGCGGTCGTAGTCAGTCTGTAAATATTAAGGGCACAATATCGAAGGTCTTGCCCATAGACATAGGCGTTCCACAAGGGTCGATCTTAGGGCCACTTTTATTCATTGTTTATAGTAGTGATTTTCCATCTTGTATACCCCAAAATTGCAATTTATTTATGTATGCAGATGACTCCACGTTAATGTGTAGCTCCTCTAGTATTAACGAAATAGAAAGGAACTTGAATGTAGCTCTTGCTAGTATTCACAACTGGTGCCTAAGAAACAAACTAGCATTAAATGCCAACAAAACCAAATGTATGCTTATTGGTTCAAGGCAGAAAATATCCAACGTCGACCTGAACGTGTGCATTGCTGATAAGGTTATCGAAAAAGTGAAATATTGTAAATGCTTGGGTGTAGTTGTTGATGAAACATTAAGTTGGGGTACACATGTTGAATACGTAAGGAAGACTGTTTCGTCTAAATTGGGTGTGTTAAACAGAATTCGTGATTACGTTCCCCAAAGCAGCCTGCACACACTTTGTAAGTTTAGTTATGCCATCTTTAGAGTATTGTTGTACGGTGTGGGGAGGAAGGTACATATCTCACGACAATACCCTCAACAAATGTCTAAAAAGAGCCGCACGGATAATCCTTAAATGTACCTCCCTCACCCCCTCAGCTGATATGTTTGCCAGACTAAATTGGATTCCTTTTAAAGAAAGAGTTCAGTCCAAAAAGGCTATCTTTGTTTTCAAAAGCCTTAACAAAATGACTCCTTTGTACATGACAAATCTGTTCACACCACTTACAGTGATTCGTGAAACACGACAATCGACCCAAATGGCACTGAAAGTTCCTTTCGCCAAAAAGGAATGCTACGTGACAAGTTTCGCTGTGAGTGGTGCCAGTATATGGAATAATCTGCCTGAACAAATGAGAACCATAAACTCCTTAAGTACATTTAAATCGGAGCTACGTAAAGCCATCTATCAGTGATATTTCTGTCATTTACGCTGATCTGCGGAGTTATAAACTTGGTTGCCAAAATACTTTGGAGCCGGATGGGAATTTCCCCTTGTTTTTCACCCTTGAAGGTTTTTTCGCGGGTTTTTCGCCCATCCCGTATATCAGGAATAGGCTTCTGGAGAGTTGAAAAGTTAACAGAAAATTGATTTATTTGTGTAAACATTATTGTATTTGTTTAAATATTTTGTATGAATGTGTAAATATTCAGTTTTAACTAATAATATGCAGGGCCCCAATGGAAACCAGTTTTAAACTGTTTGGGCATACCCTGGGTAAAGAAATGTAATAAATAAATAAATAAATATCAATATCAAAGGAAAAACCGCGGGAGTTCGCCGGCTACCCTCCAATAGACTTCAAGGGCAACGTCGGAATCTTTCATTACAAAAATCTATAGGGTTGACCTTGGTAAATTGTGTTCGGTCTTTTTTTAGCCACAAGAAAGCAAAACAAAATGGTCGTAACCAAAACGTTCATGGTGTTTTGAAAGCAGAAAAGCAAATGGCCACTTTTCGGCTGCCTAAGTCAAATCTGCTTTTCCAGTATCTTCAAAGCAGAAAAGTAAATCACAGTTGTAAAAACTTTCGATCGGCGCTTTTCTGCTATTCTCAAAGCAGAAAAGCAGATGGCCACAATTCGGCCGCCTGAGTAAAATCTGCTTTTAAAGTGGCAGAAATGCAGAAATGGAAAGGTCGAAAACGTTCAATCGGATGTTCTGCTCCTCGAGCAAGAGAAAAGCAGACGTCCACTTTTCGTCCACCAACATAAGCAGGAAAAGTAAAATCTACCTTTCAGGTAGGCCTACCAGAAAAGCTAAAAAGTAGAAAGTTGGATTTTATTAACGCGTAAATTCTGCTTTTCTGGTAGCAGAAAATTTGAAAAATGGAACTTTCGAAAACGTTCAATCCGCTTTTCTGCTATTCTGATAGCAGAAAAGCAGATGTCCACTTTCCGTTCTCCATAGTGGAGTTCCTTTGTATTTGAATTGCTGATTTGTTGTAAATTGTGATGTAAGTCATGAGCTTTCCAGTTAGACATTGTACATGAAACGATGTAATAAGGCCAAGCAAAAAAAAAAGAAAGCCGCATCCTTTTCAAAATATTTTTCCATGTGTTTCGCTTTACCTTCGCACCATTATTTCGATGACCAATTAGATTTCCCCATATTTTATACTTCTACAAAGCCAGCGAGGGCGGTAGTTCACTGGCATTCTCGATATTTTGACTCAACTTACTAGTATAATAGCTAATAAAAAGCTGGCGGTCATTTTGACCTGACACGCCTTGGTAACACCAATTCACAAGGGAGGAGATAAATGTAATTATCGGCCTATTTCTATACTGCCAATTATCTCTAAGATTCTAGAAAGATGCGTGCACTCGGCAGTATATAACTACCTCGATGATAACAATTTGTTACCTAGTTGCCAATCGGGATTTAGACCCTTACACTCAACTGAAAGCACTCTACACGATTTAACAAACAAGTGTTTTGAGGCTATGGAGCAAGGTAAAGTTACAGGTAGCGTGTTCATAGATCTCAGTAAAGCTTTTGATTGTGTGGATCATGTAATCCTACTAGGCAAATTGAAGAAGCTGAATTTGTCATCTTCTGTAATTAATTGGTTTAAGTCGTACCTAGGCGGTCGTAGTCAGTCTGTAAATATTAAGGGCACAATATCGAAGGTCTTGCCCATAGACATAGGCGTTCCACAAGGGTCGATCTTAGGGCCACTTTTATTCATTGTTTATAGTAGTGATTTTCCATCTTGTATACCCCAAAATTGCAATTTATTTATGTATGCAGATGACTCCACGTTAATGTGTAGCTCCTCTAGTATTAACGAAATAGAAAGGAACTTGAATGTAGCTCTTGCTAGTATTCACAACTGGTGCCTAAGAAACAAACTAGCATTAAATGCCAACAAAACCAAATGTATGCTTATTGGTTCAAGGCAGAAAATATCCAACGTCGACCTGAACGTGTGCATTGCTGATAAGGTTATCGAAAAAGTGAAATATTGTAAATGCTTGGGTGTAGTTGTTGATGAAACATTAAGTTGGGGTACACATGTTGAATACGTAAGGAAGACTGTTTCGTCTAAATTGGGTGTGTTAAACAGAATTCGTGATTACGTTCCCCAAAGCAGCCTGCACACACTTTGTAAGTTTAGTTATGCCATCTTTAGAGTATTGTTGTACGGTGTGGGGAGGAAGGTACATATCTCACGACAATACCCTCAACAAATGTCTAAAAAGAGCCGCACGGATAATCCTTAAATGTACCTCCCTCACCCCCTCAGCTGATATGTTTGCCAGACTAAATTGGATTCCTTTTAAAGAAAGAGTTCAGTCCAAAAAGGCTATCTTTGTTTTCAAAAGCCTTAACAAAATGACTCCTTTGTACATGACAAATCTGTTCACACCACTTACAGTGATTCGTGAAACACGACAATCGACCCAAATGGCACTGAAAGTTCCTTTCGCCAAAAAGGAATGCTACGTGACAAGTTTCGCTGTGAGTGGTGCCAGTATATGGAATAATCTGCCTGAACAAATGAGAACCATAAACTCCTTAAGTACATTTAAATCGGAGCTACGTAAAGCCATCTATCAGTGATATTTCTGTCATTTACGCTGATCTGCGGAGTTATAAACTTGGTTGCCAAAATACTTTGGAGCCGGATGGGAATTTCCCCTTGTTTTTCACCCTTGAAGGTTTTTTCGCGGGTTTTTCGCCCATCCCGTATATCAGGAATAGGCTTCTGGAGAGTTGAAAAGTTAACAGAAAATTGATTTATTTGTGTAAACATTATTGTATTTGTTTAAATATTTTGTATGAATGTGTAAATATTCAGTTTTAACTAATAATATGCAGGGCCCCAATGGAAACCAGTTTTAAACTGTTTGGGCATACCCTGGGTAAAGAAATGTAATAAATAAATAAATAAATATCAATATCAAAGGAAAAACCGCGGGAGTTCGCCGGCTACCCTCCAATAGACTTCAAGGGCAACGTCGGAATCTTTCATTACAAAAATCTATAGGGTTGACCTTGGTAAATTGTGTTCGGTCTTTTTTTAGCCACAAGAAAGCAAAACAAAATGGTCGTAACCAAAACGTTCATGGTGTTTTGAAAGCAGAAAAGCAAATGGCCACTTTTCGGCTGCCTAAGTCAAATCTGCTTTTCCAGTATCTTCAAAGCAGAAAAGTAAATCACAGTTGTAAAAACTTTCGATCGGCGCTTTTCTGCTATTCTCAAAGCAGAAAAGCAGATGGCCACAATTCGGCCGCCTGAGTAAAATCTGCTTTTAAAGTGGCAGAAATGCAGAAATGGAAAGGTCGAAAACGTTCAATCGGATGTTCTGCTCCTCGAGCAAGAGAAAAGCAGACGTCCACTTTTCGTCCACCAACATAAGCAGGAAAAGTAAAATCTTTTTTTTTAGGTAGGCCTGCCAGAAAAGCTAAAAAGTAGAAAGTTGGATTTTATTAACGCGTAAATTCTGCTTTTCTGGTAGCAGAAAATTTGAAAAATGGAACTTTCGAAAACGTTCAATCCGCTTTTCTGCTATTCTGATAGCAGAAAAGCAGATGTCCACTTTCCGTTCTCCATAGTGGAGTTCCTTTGTATTTGAATTGCTGATTTGTTGTAAATTGTGATGTAAGTCATGAGCTTTCCAGTTAGACATTGTACATGAAACGATGTAATAAGGCCAAGCAAAAAAAAAAGAAAGCCGCATCCTTTTCAAAATATTTTTCCATGTGTTTCGCTTTACCTTCGCACCATTATTTCGATGACCAATTAGATTTCCCCATATTTTATACTTCTACAAAGCCAGCGAGGGCGGTAGTTCACTGGCATTCTCGATATTTTGACTCAACTTACTAGTATAATAGCTAATAAAAAGCTGGCGGTCATTTTGACCTGACACGCCTTGGTAACACCAATTCACAAGGGAGGAGATAAATGTAATTATCGGCCTATTTCTATACTGCCAATTATCTCTAAGATTCTAGAAAGATGCGTGCACTCGGCAGTATATAACTACCTCGATGATAACAATTTGTTACCTAGTTGCCAATCGGGATTTAGACCCTTACACTCAACTGAAAGCACTCTACACGATTTAACAAACAAGTGTTTTGAGGCTATGGAGCAAGGTAAAGTTACAGGTAGCGTGTTCATAGATCTCAGTAAAGCTTTTGATTGTGTGGATCATGTAATCCTACTAGGCAAATTGAAGAAGCTGAATTTGTCATCTTCTGTAATTAATTGGTTTAAGTCGTACCTAGGCGGTCGTAGTCAGTCTGTAAATATTAAGGGCACAATATCGAAGGTCTTGCCCATAGACATAGGCGTTCCACAAGGGTCGATCTTAGGGCCACTTTTATTCATTGTTTATAGTAGTGATTTTCCATCTTGTATACCCCAAAATTGCAATTTATTTATGTATGCAGATGACTCCACGTTAATGTGTAGCTCCTCTAGTATTAACGAAATAGAAAGGAACTTGAATGTAGCTCTTGCTAGTATTCACAACTGGTGCCTAAGAAACAAACTAGCATTAAATGCCAACAAAACCAAATGTATGCTTATTGGTTCAAGGCAGAAAATATCCAACGTCGACCTGAACGTGTGCATTGCTGATAAGGTTATCGAAAAAGTGAAATATTGTAAATGCTTGGGTGTAGTTGTTGATGAAACATTAAGTTGGGGTACACATGTTGAATACGTAAGGAAGACTGTTTCGTCTAAATTGGGTGTGTTAAACAGAATTCGTGATTACGTTCCCCAAAGCAGCCTGCACACACTTTGTAAGTTTAGTTATGCCATCTTTAGAGTATTGTTGTACGGTGTGGGGAGGAAGGTACATATCTCACGACAATACCCTCAACAAATGTCTAAAAAGAGCCGCACGGATAATCCTTAAATGTACCTCCCTCACCCCCTCAGCTGATATGTTTGCCAGACTAAATTGGATTCCTTTTAAAGAAAGAGTTCAGTCCAAAAAGGCTATCTTTGTTTTCAAAAGCCTTAACAAAATGACTCCTTTGTACATGACAAATCTGTTCACACCACTTACAGTGATTCGTGAAACACGACAATCGACCCAAATGGCACTGAAAGTTCCTTTCGCCAAAAAGGAATGCTACGTGACAAGTTTCGCTGTGAGTGGTGCCAGTATATGGAATAATCTGCCTGAACAAATGAGAACCATAAACTCCTTAAGTACATTTAAATCGGAGCTACGTAAAGCCATCTATCAGTGATATTTCTGTCATTTACGCTGATCTGCGGAGTTATAAACTTGGTTGCCAAAATACTTTGGAGCCGGATGGGAATTTCCCCTTGTTTTTCACCCTTGAAGGTTTTTTCGCGGGTTTTTCGCCCATCCCGTATATCAGGAATAGGCTTCTGGAGAGTTGAAAAGTTAACAGAAAATTGATTTATTTGTGTAAACATTATTGTATTTGTTTAAATATTTTGTATGAATGTGTAAATATTCAGTTTTAACTAATAATATGCAGGGCCCCAATGGAAACCAGTTTTAAACTGTTTGGGCATACCCTGGGTAAAGAAATGTAATAAATAAATAAATAAATATCAATATCAAAGGAAAAACCGCGGGAGTTCGCCGGCTACCCTCCAATAGACTTCAAGGGCAACGTCGGAATCTTTCATTACAAAAATCTATAGGGTTGACCTTGGTAAATTGTGTTCGGTCTTTTTTTAGCCACAAGAAAGCAAAACAAAATGGTCGTAACCAAAACGTTCATGGTGTTTTGAAAGCAGAAAAGCAAATGGCCACTTTTCGGCTGCCTAAGTCAAATCTGCTTTTCCAGTATCTTCAAAGCAGAAAAGTAAATCACAGTTGTAAAAACTTTCGATCGGCGCTTTTCTGCTATTCTCAAAGCAGAAAAGCAGATGGCCACAATTCGGCCGCCTGAGTAAAATCTGCTTTTAAAGTGGCAGAAATGCAGAAATGGAAAGGTCGAAAACGTTCAATCGGATGTTCTGCTCCTCGAGCAAGAGAAAAGCAGACGTCCACTTTTCGTCCACCAACATAAGCAGGAAAAGTAAAATCTACCTTTCAGGTAGGCCTACCAGAAAAGCTAAAAAGTAGAAAGTTGGATTTTATTAACGCGTAAATTCTGCTTTTCTGGTAGCAGAAAATTTGAAAAATGGAACTTTCGAAAACGTTCAATCCGCTTTTCTGCTATTCTGATAGCAGAAAAGCAGATGTCCACTTTCCGTTCTCCATAGTGGAGTTCCTTTGTATTTGAATTGCTGATTTGTTGTAAATTGTGATGTAAGTCATGAGCTTTCCAGTTAGACATTGTACATGAAACGATGTAATAAGGCCAAGCAAAAAAAAAAGAAAGCCGCATCCTTTTCAAAATATTTTTCCATGTGTTTCGCTTTACCTTCGCACCATTATTTCGATGACCAATTAGATTTCCCCATATTTTATACTTCTACAAAGCCAGCGAGGGCGGTAGTTCACTGGCATTCTCGATATTTTGACTCAACTTACTAGTATAATAGCTAATAAAAAGCTGGCGGTCATTTTGACCTGAAAATTTGGCGACCATTTGAATTTAAATGCTTGGCGGCCATCTTGGGTAAAACAAAAAAATTAATAATATGACCCTCATCCTCTTCTTTTTGAAAAACCCGGACGATCGACTTTTTTTTGGTTTTACTTGGCCTAAGTTTTATTACTGTCCCTACTCTTTATTTTCACCCAGAAAACTTGGGCTTTTTGTAATTTCTATTTTTCTAGCAATACTAAAGTTACTCACTTTTGAATGAGCCATTGATACAAAAAGCATCTACCCACATTTAGTTATTAAATAGTTAATTGTCAAAATGTCAAATTATTTTGGGCCCAACAATAATTCAGGCGAGAAAATAGCAAGCAAATGAAATTGAAACCTCTGACATTTTACATTTTATACATATTTATTTCAATATTGTAGGCACTGAGCATCCACATGTTCGCCTGCTTTCTGATGTAACAATGCATAGTTATACACAAACAGTAAGAACAGGCATTTATGCACAGCAGTAGTGTGTTTGAAATGAAAATCCCTCTTGAATAAGCTAAGAAAGAAAAAAGCAAAAGAAACAAGACGAAATGTTTGTGTAAAGTAGCCACAGTGGAATTTTAAGGAATTGTCAATTAATTCCTTAGAAATTCTTTAAGCCCAAATTACTGCTTGCTATTTGCCAAAAGAGCTAGACTGAGAGAGCACACATTGTTGCAGTTGTTTGACCCATAGGCACTGTCGTATAGGGGCAGATTTCACGGAGCTGCAACTAAGCACACAAAAATTGCTTAGCATGAAAGTTTTTTCTCGGTCAAAATAGGATTATCAGCCAAATTTGCATGTATATTGCGTGTGACTGGTATTCAGCTGTTTGCTTAGCATGAAATCACATGGAGTTTTGGCTGGTAACAGTTTTTTTACTTAGCAAGAATTTTTGTGCAAAGCAAATGTTGGTGCTTGGAAGCTACATGAAATTGACCCTGTAATAGAGGCCAATTTCATAGAGCTGCTTAAGCCAAAAAAATTGCTTACGCACGAAAAACATTGCTTAGTAAAATCAGGTTTCCAGCCCAAACTTCACGTGATTGTTATGCTAAGCAAACAACAGCTAAATACAGCCACAAGCAAAATGTGATGTACATTGTGTTTAGCATAACAATCACATGGAATACTGGCTGGTAACCTGATTTTACTAAGCAAGGTTTTTGTGCTTAAGCAGCTCTATGAAATTGGCCCCAGTCATTTCAATGTCCCAAAGTTCCAGATGCACATTATATACACTAGACACTAATACAAATATTTTGACGTCATTAGGGAACTACTACACGTAAATCCTTGTGGAGTGCTGTGGCCTGGTGGCTTGTTAGTGTACCAGACTTAAGATCTTGGTGATACTGCAGATTGTGGGTTCGAGACCGACTGGGGTCATGGTGCTTGTGTCCTTGAGCAAGGCATTTGTCACATGTTGCTTCTCTCCACCCAGGAGTAAATGGGTACCTGTGAGGGCAGTGATGGTTATGTGTTTGATTAGCCCATGTGCGCTTAACTTGCAGCTGGGGCTGTATACTCCTTAGGGAGTTGAGGTCTTAGGAATGATTAATGGACCCGATGAGCAGGGGTAATAATATTTTAAGCACTGTGATCTAGTTTACTATTTGAGCGTTCTTAAATGCCGATTATTATTGTGACCCAACTACATTCGCAGCCATGAATTTTTATTATTTAAGAAAATCAATATGAAGTGCAAGCTAGCTGAAGTGCAGTAGCTGAATCATTATAAACACTTTCACACAAATCCAAGCACTCTTTTTTTTAAACCTAACCCGTTGGGTAATACTTTACTAGAAAGTATCCTGAATCCGCCAAAATCCACCTATTTTTTCATGCACAAAAAGTTGGTTTTGGTGACTGCTCAATATGAAGGTATCCTGAATCCATCATAATCCTGCAGTACCGCTAGGCTTACAATCCTCAATCCATCAAAATCCCCCAGTTTTCAATATGGAGGTATCCTGAATCCGGCGAAATCCTCCAAAACAGGGTTTGGATTTTGATGGATTTAGGTAGGTTAGGGTTAATGCGGCACAGTTTGAGTTTTTCCTCTAGCATCTTGCCTGTTGCCCCAGTAAAAAATGTATCCCAAATTGCACTGAAAAGAGACATTCTTAGTTCAAAACTCCCTGCTCATTTATAAATACACATTATTTCAACAGAATTTATCAATTTTATTTTGCAGTGCAGGTGAACCTTTTCCAAATTTGCCAAAAATAAAAGAAACATTTCTGTCAAACTTGAAATTGGGTATGTGAACTGAATTAATAATGATTAATCGTGGTTTGTCAACTTTAACAAGTGCACCACGTTAAAGGGCCTTCAGCCGATTTTGTGCCCAATTTCCGGACGTCAGCTTCTTAAATTCCTGCCTAAATTTCCAGACACTAAAACAGTTAACATGATTTAAAAAGCAAGTTCTATTAAGGCCATAGTACCACTACTGAAGTCAAACAGTTTGAAGCTTATCAACAAAGAGGTTTAGCAAACCTACTACTTGATGAAGTTATGCCACATTAGTGAGGTTACAGTATTTTCTTTTCTTTTAAGCCAAAGTTTTCACTGACTAGCTAGCTATTGGACTATTTCGTTTATTACACATTTTAAATGGGATTACAAAAATAAATGGCTACATGAAACCCTGCGGAAGCTTTTAAGCTAATGATGCAATGATAATAAATGCAAACAATTTATTATCACTCCTCGTATTTCCATACCAATATGAATCAATTTTCATTCACAATGACTACAATCTGATAGGAAACTGTGAACACAACACTACACAGGACTAAAACAGGAGTAAGTTGTCCCAGGGGTGTAACACCTGATCAACCCAGATCAACGAAACAATAATAATCCTCTTGTATCTTTTGATCATTTTGACTAAATTAATTCATATGGGCATTTTTAAAACTAAGCAATATGAAAATCAGAATAGATTTGTTGTTTGCCCTTTCCCGATTGTAGTGTAAGCATTGTATGCTCAGTGCTTTCTGAAAAAAGGGCAAAAAAAATCTCTTCTAATTTACATCATCCCCGATTCCAAATTCCATCACCACAATATGAAAATGGTAAAAATCTTTAAATTGGCTTGGTCATGATTTTCAAGCACTCGCGAACACTATTAAAAATGGCGATCAATTAAAACATTCCCCACCAATTTCTTTCCTGGTTTTTAAAATTTTTTTTAAAGGAACCCCATTTTGAAACATTGTGTAAACCATTGTGGTTTGAAGATATGTCAGACGTGTGTTCTGTATCAGCCTGCCTTCGTGGTGCTTGCATCCTTGAGCAAGATAATTTACTGTGATTGGTTTTCTCATCCCAGTGGACAAAACCAGTGTTGTAGTCCGGTTGGGATCCGAGTCCAAGACTGAACCATTAAAAAAAACAGACATGGTCCGCTTGAGTTCAAAACTGGGATAATAATCTGGGATAATAAACTGGGATAATAATCTGGGATAATAAACTGGGATAATAAACTGGGATAATAAACTGGGATAATAATCTGGGATAATAATCTGGGATAATAAACTGGGATAATAAACTGGGATAATAATCTGGGATAATAATCTGGGATAATAATCTGGGATAATAATCTGGGATAATAATCTGGGATAATAAACTGGGATAATAAACTGGGATAATAAACTGGGATAATAAACTGGGATAATAAACTGGGATAATAATCTGGGATAATAAACTGGGATAATAATCTGGGATAATAAACTGGGATAATAATCTGGGATAATAAACTGGGATAATAAACTGGGATAATAAACTGGGATAATAAACTGGGATAATAAACTGGGATAATAATCTGGGATAATAATCTGGGATAAAATCTAAAGTTGACTTGATCCCCAGACATATATTTTTTACAGGTCTTAATTTGGTTAACTCACATCCAGACTCAAAATTTGCTTGCACACAAAATAGCTTGCTTGCTTAGTAAAAACAGGTTACCAGCCATAACTTCATGGGATTTTCATGCTAAACAAACAACAGCTGAATACCAGTCACAAGCAAAATACATCACATGAAAATTTGGTTGGTAATCCTGTTTTTACCAAGGAAGACTTTTCATGCTAAGTAAATATTTATGCCTAGCAGATCCGTGAAATAGGCCCTAGGGCTCAAGTCGAGTCTGGCATTGAGTCTGTTTATGGACTCACATGGACTTCATTTTTTTATTACTTTGGGTTCAGACTTGAATACAGACCTGACTACAACGCAAGCCCATACCTTCTGGGACAGAACTGGTAAAAGATTGCTGTCACAAGACTAAGTATAATCCAATCATTTACTAGAATTGTACAGCACATTATTCACAATATACCACTGCGTATCATAATGAATTTGAAATACACACAAGCACCTAAATAAAAGCAAAAATGTGAAGATGGAAACTTCACACTGTTTAAGATGTAAAAGCAACAGCACAAAACTCTGAAAATAAAATTGTGTGGCCGAGGCTGGAGTTGGGCAGATTTTCAGTAAAACTGAGTATTCACTCCTTTTTTTTTTAATACCAACTACAAACTGATTTCCGAGTACCAAAATACCAACAAAGTTGTTTTCTCATTTGAGTACCACAGCATTTCAAAACTGTATTGACGAAAATTTAGAAACGTTTAAAGAGCAACTCCAACGGTTTTGAAAAGTGTTAGAATTTAATAAATGTTATTGTGTTTAATTTCTAATTAATTACTTATTCATTAAAAAAATCAGGTTTGTTTTGCGTCTCAATGTTGTGTTATTTTGCGAGAAATTATTACCATTTTCTTTTGAGTTTATGAAAACTTTCCACAAATTGGCCGCTGGTGGCGCTGTTGAGAAAAAAACATGACGCAGTACCGTAGAAAGCCGCACGCGATGTTATGTGCATGTGTACGTGTCGCGTTGTTGCATGCTCACCGGTAATACGTCTGAAATGAATATTTATTAGATGCAAATGAGCTTTGACATCACGCTCGTTTTCACGAAACTGGGATAGACTCGCGGAAAGAAAGGTAACAAAAATGCATTTTTTTACATAAAAACCGGTGTCAAAGATGGGGATCTTGACAAGTATCTGTTTTATTTGACATAGCTCTTCTCAATTAAATCGAAACCTAAGAAAAGTTGGGAATCGTTGGAGTTGCTCTTTAAACTCTTATATTAAAGAGCCTGGCAACATATCACAGGGTTCCCACCATTTCATGAAAACAAAATTCCCTGATTTTCCCCCCGAGTTTTCCCCTGATGAATTTTCAAAATTCCAGGATAATTATTTCGACCTATATCCAGTTTGACACGTCTTCAATGTTGCTGAAAGAGAGATAAAGAGGGATTTCCACACTAAAAAGCCACCATAGCCAATCATCCAGTGGATACGCTGTTTGGCCATGAGACAAAGTATAACAGACTGACCACTTTCTCTTTTGGGCCAATCAAATTTCCCGACTTTTCCGTGATTTGAGGCTCATTTTCCAGGTTTTCCCCGATTTCCAGGATGCGGTCGGAACCCTGTGTTGATATCCAAATACTACCTGCCCAATCGGCCAGGCTGTTCAGATGACCATGTCGCCCAAGGAACTTTTGGAATGGACAAGACAATCGGCCGGAGGGCCAGTAGAGACTGTATGTAGGCCCATGTGTATCAGCGTTGTTATTTCCAATGACGTAATCAACCAGTATTGAAGAAATACAAAATATTTAGGTATTTTGTTAACTGTAATACCGATTATTAAAACGGAATACCGGCACATTCCTAGCGGAGGCTGACATCAGCGACAGCAGTGTCTACAGCCTACGGCCACTCCTATTTACAGATGAATAATATTCATTTCATTATATTAACAATTCCAATTCGCTATCAACACATAACCGATGTTAAAAGCTGTACTTGAGTTTCCGAGGTCGCATGAAGTCCCTGACCACAGCGTCTGTGACCTTTTTCCTATTCTCTTGGAAATCGCCAATCGTCTTCTGTAGTATCACGATCAATTCCTTCTTCAGTTCCCCTGTGAGTAGCTTACCGCTGGTGTAATCCTGTAAGGTCAAACAAGTGAATAATAATAATATAATAATAAGATATTTACAGGGTTCCTGCACCTTTAGGACAATAAAATTCCATGACTTTTCCATGACTAAATCATGAAAATCCATGACATATTAAATAAAAATGTAGGGCTGTCCCAAATGTACCGAATATTCGATCGTCAACCGAATATTTGAATACCTTTTTGCCGGTTCGAATATTCAAGAAAAAAATATGCACGTACAGATACGACTCTGATGCTATTTGAATAGAAAAGTTACGTCACAATAGCAGCAGTGTCAAATGCCACATTTTTGTGCATGTTAACTTTTTGTGGACGGAGATTTATTGTTCCCGTCCGTAAAACTTTTGACACATATAAAATAATTACTGCAAAAACGCAGGCTGGAGTTTGGTTTCTTGTTATCAGAATGTTATACCATAATATGTACCCGTAATGATCCGGATACAACAGGAGCATACAATAAACAGGTCAATCGGGCAGTCCACAATATCAATCGTCGCACGTAAAACACTGGCGTGCTTTGCGTGCAACTTTTTACCGGTGTGGCAAACAGTTGCAGCTGATGTGAAAAAAACTTGATAGGCAAGTATCGAATATTCGATCAAACCTAATACTAAATTACAGGGCTGTATGTAGTCGAGTCCATCACAAGTCCCTGCAAGTCCATCACAAGCTCTCCAGTCCTAATCCCAATCACAAGCTATTCAAATGAGCTTTGACAAAGGCATTCCTTTGTCATTGTTCGTCCAGTTACTTGTGATGACTGGCTTTATGAAAGGACTTGCTGATGAAAACTGTGAAACTTGTTCTGTGAAAAGTCCCTAACAGAAAGAGTATGCCTACAAGACAAATTTTAAGACGCATTATGTAAGGTATAAAAATCAGATTTCTGATGGTCTTCACAAAATTCCATGACTTTTCCAGAATTTTTCTAGGCAGCAAGAACCCTTTATTTATAAAGCGCAATAATTGCTGGGATACGGCCTCAAAGCCTAAATACAAAAACAAGTTTAAAAGGTAAATGTTACAATAAAAATCAATTTACAAAACTATAAACTACTACTATTAAAAGCAAACAATAACCAGTCTGCAGTAAGAATAAAAACTACACTTAAAAAGTATTCCTTAACCCCTTGAGTACGGTATTTTACGGGAGACGTCGGGGTGCCGCGGCGGCTCTGGCAGCCAAGCGAACCGCTACAATGTGTTTGTGCAGTCAAGCGTAACCTATACACAATAATCCAACAATGGATTGAAACTGCACAAACAGCGGCCAATGGCGTCATCCGGCCTGGTGGCACTGGTTTTTTTGCGCATATTTGCGTCATCCGTACGCAAGGGGTTAAAAATACTCCTGAATGGTTAATTGAGTAATGTATAAGAGCTATGGCAGGCTGTTTGGGGTGATAACGGTTGGTATAATCCTTGGAATATCCCAAGCATGTGACTTAAACCTTAACCCTGCCAGACGCAGCACAGTGCATCTGTGCTGACAGCTCCACTTTGCTGGACTCTCCACACAAGTCAATGCATGACAAAGTATGCAATCTGATGCGTCTGGCAGGGTTCTAGCCAAAATGCACTGGAAGGTTAGGGTTGAAGAGTAAAGTAGAATTTGGACCAAAAGTACCCCCCCCCCATCTTCCCCTCCTTCTATGGAGGTTCGCATACCCACCTGTCTAATCTGTTCAAGTCGTTCGTCATCTTCCATGACGAATGTGAGGTACTGATAGGAAATGTCCACGTTGCAGTTGCCCCCTTTCTCGCGGTGCTCTTCAACCGAGGCGCCACCCCCAGAGAAAGCATACCTGTTAATCTGAAGAGGCAAACAGTGACGGATCAAAAACAGAACAATGGCCACACATGTGTTTGCAGACTTATCAGTTTTTGTTTTTGTGTCATTTAGCCTTTGAGGAATATTCTGCTCGGATTGCAACGTCAGGTCCTGCTAACTTTTATCAAAACTTTAACAAAGTTTTCACATCATTTTTCAATGGCAAACGAAGCATTCACTTAAACCCTGCACATTTATTATAAAAGTCAGTGTAAAATATTACAAGACCTATCATTGGATAACAAGAGTTGCATTCCATTAAAAACACCAATCAAACGAAGTGTTCCATTGCAAGCCAGTTCTCAAAAAAAAAAGGAAATATCTTCTTCCTATAGGTATGTAATACGCACACATGTTTTTGTTGCACAAGTTATGTTGTGACTTCTAGGTCCCAGACTAGAATTTTTTTCTGTGTAAAAGCATATACCATGACTCTTTTCTTCCTCAACAAAAGTACTTTATACCACAAAAATAGAAGTGGGTAATGAACGTAAGCCTTTGCAGTGCATGATTTGCAAAGAAGTCTTGTACTTAATTTCTTTCACAAATCTTGACAGGAAACAATTGGACAATGCATTTGAATGGGTGGAGTCAGTATTTGTTAAGTAGGTGTGGCTTATGTTGGAATGGTGTCACACTTATAATGACGATATTCTTTCCAAGCCTCCGTTACACAATTTACTTCCAGCAACTCCTTTTTTCAAAATAGGTGGCTTTGGCCAAATGTACCGGTAGTCTATCAAATCGATTAAAACCATGCACTAGATCAACTGGGAAAAGTTCCATCTTTCTTTTGCATTTTTTAATTGATTTTGCTGGAGAAAAGAAAACAAAATTTGCCGAAGACATTCAATTGTTTTTTTTACTTTGCCTTTTAAAGGAGAAATCAATCACGCACAAGAGATTTTGCCTCCAGCCCTAACCTTGGTTTTGATCTGCTTTTGCGTATCCGTTAAGAAGATGGAGGAATTGGGATCGCTGGAACTCATCTTCGTCTGCGCTCCTTGGAGTGCCGGGAAAAACGTTGAGTGGATGAGGGCAGGCTTTGGGTAGCCCAGACGAGGAGCCACGTCACGGGTCATTCGGAAATAAGGATCCTGAAGAGAGAGAAATGAAAAAGTCAAAATGATATGTATATGGATGACAGATACAAATACAGGAACAATGTGAGATTTGAAGTTATGCTTTTCATCACAAAAATGCAAAGGTATCATTTTAGATATGATTCTGCAATAAACAGTGACAGATGTAACATTTAGTTAAAGCAATTATTACCCTTTTGTTATTGTATTAACTAAAATTACTAAATAAAAAAATAATTACAAATCAAGTCACAGCCATAGAGCTATATTAAATTACTAGAGCGCTGACTCGATGTACAAAGTCATGCCTGCTGGGCACATCCATGTTTGTGTACAAACCTATGGAAAATTCAACATTTTGTACGGCTTTTGTACGGCTATTTGCAAATCTGCGTTTGTATTCAATAAAGTTGCGTTATCGAAGCCGATACGCCGAAACCCAAAATGCACAATCAGTTAATGAGGGTTTAATTTTGCTCTACGCAAACAACGCAAACACGTGCGCGTACCACGTTGCAGATGATTTTTGCCGTGACGTTATATAACCATCATGATGAGCTTATAAGTTGTTTGCGTATGTTGTACTTCTGCATTGCATTTAGAGTACACTTTTAAAATTCACTCCATCTAATTTCATTATGTTCTACAAACACGCACACGAATTCAAAATGTCTGCGCGCAGGAAGGATTATCTCCGCCTAAGATGGGGAGTTAGCGCTCTAGTAATTTAATATAGCTCTAAAGTCACAGCATACTTGACTAATTCTATAGACCATATTTTTCAGCATTCTTTGAGAGATTCTGCAGACCATTAATTACGGCGCTGTAACAATGCGAGTTTGGAGGGTACAAGCAGAAGTCAAACCCTGGTAATAGTGAACCACGTTTAGATATTGCTCCAATTAAAAAAATAATAAAAAATTTACGATCTGTAATTTGGCTAGAGAAATACGATATGGCAACTACATACAAAATAATGATGTTTGTAGCATCGTTACAGCGCCCTCGTCCGCTCATAACTATGGCCTATTCCACTTACTTGATCAATTGCACAGGGTATGAGGCAGGGGATGTCTTTCTTGCTGCCAAAGATCTGAGGGAAGGAATTGCAGAAAGAAGGGGCAGCCTGGATGGCCGGGAAGCTGATTTTGCCTGCGGAGGGCAGAGACCAATGATACCAAATGATAAAGGATTTTATCCACACGCTGGGTACTCATTCAAATAGATCTCTATTTACAGGAAAGCAAAAGTGGCCTGAAAATATGTGCTTACCTATACAATCGCTGTCGGTGAAGCCAAATATGCCTTTGACTTGGTTGAACGTAATGCACTTCTGTATCTTGATTATATTCATGTAGAAAGGTGGGGATGAACTGCAGGAACAAATGCAACAGTTTTAATAGATAAAATCATTCGTCTATTAACTGCATGCTACTCCTGTGCTACACACAGAAGATCAAGACAAATTTGTAAAAATAATTTGAAAATATAAAAAATATATAATGAAGACAAACATTCGCTGAGATGAAGTGTACGAAACCGAATTCTATGAAAGTAAAAACCTTTTCAAAGTGAACAAGCCTGTTAAAGAAGGCCTTAACATCTAGTCAGAACATTCAATTATTGTATTAAATAAATGACAATAAGCCAGTTCGGTATCTCAAAGGTCAAAGGTTATTCGGGATAAAATTGCTGACGTAATGTCACGTCGTGTTACACCAACGCCCATTCTGATTGAATTTAACACATGTGCATTGTGCGACCACCTTTTGCGTTCGCATGCACACGTTAGGTCACACAGGTCATTTGGGATAAAATGTCATTGTGCACATGCGCAGTTGAGATACCGAACTGGCTTATGAAAGTATTTCAAAATGGAGTCAAATATCAATGCAGAAAGACAGAAACGTGGGCAGGCAGAAACAGACCAAACCAAAACGACAATTTGCATTGAAGCCACACATTGCCCTGAAATCCCCCCAAAATTTAATCTCTTTGGTTAGTTACCTAACCCATTTCCAAGGTCTGAGTGTGGAAATTCTGTCACAATGTGTAATATTTATGGAGAAATGAGGAACAAACCGTAGCACTGACATCTGGACATTCAGACTGGCGCCACACATAGTGCAGCCTGTATGCAACCAAAGTGCCAAGGGCACCACTCTGAATTCCAACGGGTCCATGTTTTCCGAACCAAACTGGCGTCCCCGAAATTATTTTCAATAACGATTTTCAGGCAGACAATGCATTTTTAAGGGATGTCATGTACATTATTATATTCTACTTTTAAATAGACTTTCCAAGCATTGCAAGACGGCCTCCAAGGAATTGTGTCCCTTTAAAAAAAAATAAAAAATAACACTGTCCTATATGCATTCAAGTAAAATAATCTAACTGCATGATCCACTTAAACCATTAATCCTAACCCCTTGGGTAATTTTACTAGAAAGTATCCTGAATCTGCCAAAATCCACCTATTTTGCCATGCACAAAAAGTTGGTTTTGGTGACTGCTCAATATGGAGGTATCCTGAATCCATCAAAATCCTGCAGTACCGCTAGGCTTACAATCCTCAATCCATCAAAATCCCCCCAGTTTTAAATATGGAGGTATCCTGAATCCGCCGAAATCCTTCAAAACAGGGGTATGGATTTTGATGGATTCAGGTAGGTTAGGGTTAATAAAATTCACAGATCTTGCCGTGCATACGAATCGCTGTATAAATGAGCAACTGACCCAATGTACTCCATATCTGAGAATATAAACGTCTTCTCGATGTCAAATCCCAGGGCGATGATGTCCCTGGCATTCTCCTTGGCTAGTCTCAGCGCTTCCTCCGCCTTCAAGTCCTTCCAGAGAAACTTCTCATCGTCAGTGAGCTGGATGACCAGAGGTACATCAAATACTTCCTGCAACCATCTTAGTGCAACGGGGGGAAAATAAACAAGTCCTATTATGCCAAGTATAAACAACTAAACATTAGTGTTAATAGAAGTTGGTATTTGCATCGGGGTGTCACAATTTGGATTGGAGAGTCAGATTGGCCTCGTACTTTCCTCGCCTTCCACTGTGGAATTATGCCAAACATTGCTGAAATCTGACATCTTAGAAGAGCAATTATTACAAGTGACAAATGTATTTAATTTGCCGATGAAATAAAATGGCACACCTGCCATAATAAAGTCCCATTCTTACTTGAACAATTTTTTGTACAACTGCGGTGCGACTAAAATAAAATCGTACAGCCGTGCGATTTCCGTACGAATTTCCGTTTCTTTCCCGTGCAGTCTCACTTGTACAACTGCCGTTCAACTTTCGTGTGACTTTTCCTTCTGAAATATCCGATAACGGTTCAAGTTCTGTGCGACTGCCGTACAACCTGTACGAGTCTTGCGCAAGCGCCGTGCGATTTTTGTTCAACTCGCGTGCGACCTGTGTGCATGCGGTACAACCGCCGTACAACCAATCAGAGCGAATCGATCAGCGCGAATCGCATAAAAGCAGGGCCTTTTGGCGTCGATCTTCATAATCGCACTTGATGTTCGACAGTCAACAAGTATTCAACACAACACAATGATGCCACCGAAGAAGAGTGATGGCAAGCAGGCAGGCAGCAAGAACGGCACGACCGAGCCGTGCGACTCTCTTCAGACTCCCATGCGACCTATCAGACTGCCGTGCAACTGCCGTGCGACTGCCGTGCGACTGCCGTGCGACTGCCGTGCGACTGCCGTGCGACTGCCGTGCGACTGCCGTGCGACTGCCGTGCGACTGCCGTGCGACTGCCGTGCGACTGCCGTGCGACTGCCGTGCGACTGCCGTGCGACCCCCATGCGACCAATGCGTACTATGCGAACCGTGCCGTATGGAACGTATGGACATTTTCAACATTTGAAAAAACTCGCACGGGCATGCGACCCGTCCGAATTACACACGACACCCCTACAACCTGTGCGAATCATCAACAGACTGCCGTGCGACTCCCGTACGCCCTGTGCAATTTGGTAGTCGCATGGCATTCGCGTAGAAAATCGTAATGATAGTGGGGTATAATCCAGAACGCCACACTTCAAAACTTACAATGGGCTTTGTGGACTAACAGGCTGGCATCATTTCCCCACTGAATAGAAGGGAAAGCCGTCCGTTTTGTTGTTAGAAGTTTTGGTTGTCATTAGTCCCAGAATTATTCGGCTTGCACTCAAAGAGAATTCCACGGTGAGTCATCTTGCATGCAAGTTTCCTCAGGAATTACTGAAAAATTTTGGGCTTAGACTGCAAGTTGAACCAAGGTTTACTTACAAACTGTAGTGAAAGGCAACGTGATAGAAAGCCGGAATGAGACATTTCCCTCTTCAAGAGCTATTAAAACACCATGCTCTGTCCGATTATTTCTAAACACAGTTTGGACATGATTTCTTTGTCTAAAAAAACAAAAAAAAGCAGTAATGAAAAGGGGTGGACTCAATTAACAGAATTTACATCAGGGAGGATGTAAATTTGAAGACAGCTTTTTGCCCTTTCCCGACGTAGTGTAAGAAGCACTCTATTAGGCCATCAGCCTGGGGGGTTGGTCGGTATCAAATGAGGGGAATAATGCTCATGGTGATTTTTTGCAAGGTATGCACCCCTGTAGTTGAAAAATATGTGATAGCATTGCAGCGGTGGCAGCTTTTTGGGTGTTATCACCCTTTTTGTATTACAATGGCCTCCAAAATGCTTGTTACCACATATAATTAATCCGGCATATTGGCAGCCATTTTGAGAAAAAAAATTAATTAAAAAGTGATCATACCCAAAAAGCTGCCACCGCTCAAGCTGCAATGCTATCACACATTTTCCAACTCTAGATGTGCATACCTTGCAAAAATTCGCTATGAGCATTACTCCTCTCGATCATTTGATACTGGTGGCCCAATTTTCGGACCGAGGCTGATGGCCTATATGCTCAGTGCACACAGGCTCTCGGAAAGCACTGAGCATACAGTGCTTCATACACTACGTCAGGAGAGGGCAAAAAGCTGTCTTCAAATTGACATCATCCCCGATGTAAATTCCATCTTTACTCATCGACTGAAATTCGGATTTAAGGATCGCTTACTTTGTGAAGACAAATGGTATGAGATGTCCTACGTGCATTGAGCCAGAGGATGGTCCTCGACCAGTGTAGAGAAAGAATGGCTTCTTAGCTTCAAACCGGTCTAGTATCCTATGTACCTCCCTGGTTACAGCAATGGAAATAATTGATTAGGGAACAGAAATATGAATAAATTATTAACCAACTGCGTAATAATATCATCAAACTTCCTCTCTGCTGTGAATATCTGTAAGCAATCTGTGAGCCAATTGCCACCGGTTGACACATATACGTGCAGATTGAAAATTGCCACCTGGCCGGTTGACGTCTATACATGCCAACATCGCCAATCTCTGCATTTTCAATCCATTATTGGGGTATTGTGTACATTATGCTTGGCTGCACAAGCCGGCATGGCACCCCGGTGCCCCCATATAATACCCGTACACAAGGGGTTGCAGTTGGCTGTTATTGATGAAATGCTGGGGCACCAGGCTCTCACTGAAAGAGCTGTGCAGCCAACCATAAAAGCAAACAATAGGCACTACACTGAATACAGTAGTCCTATTCATCGCACTCGGAGCCCCCCTTTTTGTGAATGAAAGCTTTGTTTGAAAAAGCTCCATCTATTCATCACGACTCCCATTCAAGAGCAGAGCCGTATAGTCGAATGATGAATGGATTGTGTACGAGCAGGAGTGCGGTTATTCAGGTCAACCGGCCCAGATGTCTTGCGGGTTAAGTCAACAAGACCACAGTAACTCACCTCTGAGAAAAGAAGACACCCCGTCTCAACAGGTGGTGGGGTGGATGACCTGTGACCTTTTCAAACCTATCGAGCAGGGCCTGGTCAATCTTGGTGCTGCCAAACCTTTCTGTTATGAAAACAAAAAGACTGAATGAAACTGAATGGTCAGTGCCGATAGGGAACATGTGGGGATCCAAATTCACAGAATTACTCAGACAGGACTTGGTGAACCCACAAACCTTTGCTTACAAATGTAGATGTCAGTTTTATGGAGTCAAGTAACCATTTTTAATTGATAAATGTTAGGAGGGCCTAGAAACAGAGTTGTAGTCGAGTTCCTGCAAGTCCTTTCACAAGTCCTTTCGCAAGCCCAGTCAGAAGTCCTTTCATAAAGCCGGTCACAAGTAACTGGATGAACAATGACAAAGGAATGCCTCTGTCAAAGCTGGAGGGCTTGTGATGAACTTGCAGGGACTTGCAGGGACTTGTGATGGACTCGACTACATCTCTGCCTAGAAATGGTTCTACGGTCACACCAACATACTAGACATCCTATAATAGTGGGCTACCACTTCAACCTTCCTAACAATACTATTTCTGACATGATTCTACCTGGCCTCGAATCACTCGGTCAATGCAAGGACTCAGTTTACCTAATTAGGGAGAACGTCTCGATGAAGCGTCTCAAGACCATTCAACCCAATGTTCTCATCATTCACGAAGGAAATGATTAACCAAACACCTTCTCTTCAGTTTTTTTTCCTTCCCCAGTTCAAGTTTTGTATTTATTTCTCATCTTCAGCGTTGTCACTAGCTTTTTCATTCGTATTTTTCTTTCACTTCCCTATGTCCCCCCCCCCCTCTTTATTCCCCAGTTAATTACCTGCCCCTTTAACCCTAACGTCCTAGGCATTACTTTGGTGTAAAGAACCGAGTACTACACTGAGTCTCTCTGTGACTGATAAATGGGTGTGTAATGACAGCAGTCTAGATACTGGCAACTAGAAAATACTACTTCTATGTAATGCGGTTAAGTTAGTGGGTAAATTATATTTGTCAATGAATTGGATGGCTCACATAAAAAAAATGTATCATCTCTGAAAACCAGTATTTCATATTGTGTTTCCGTCTTAGACAAAAACAAACATTTTTCCTCTAAACCGAGCAACCTTAGTACTACATATTACTACGTACACTATTTGGGGTGAAGTACCAAATACTAAAAATTACTACAGGCATTGCACACAAGGAGTTAAGAGTACTGCATACTACATTTTACTACTACATATTGTAGTAGTATTTTGTAGCTTTAGGTGATGTTAGGGTTAATCTTTTAAATTCCCTCCCCCTCTTTGTCCCCTCTCCCTTTGTCATCTTCCTTTGATGTTTCTTGGTCTCCTACCCCATGCTCCTTTGTCATTTCCCTCTTCTTACCCCCTACATAATCCCCTTTTGTCCTTTTAATCATACCAGTGTGTTTCCAGACTTCGTCAAACAAACCACAAGGGAAACTAACTAGGTAAATTTGAATACAGGTATATCAAGACCTTTGCGTTCCTGAAGCCAGACAATATGGTCAATGAAAAGTTATGACAACTGAAAGACTTCACTTACTGATGAGTTTGTCATAGTCGATGCCCTTTCCCGATGATGCTACTACGGTCCATGGATCCACCCGATCACCATCGGCAACTCCATCCGCCCCTTCTGATTGGTCAACCATTCCATCGTTCAAGTGCACATGGGCAAGCTGTGAAGCCTCATTCGTTTCCGCCATGATTTTCACCCCTTTTGTGGGAATCAAAGATAACAAAACAAATTGATTTGAATTTGATTTCAAAAATAAAAGATGTTGCATCTGACTCTTCTGACCCAAAGGCGTTTTGCTGTCACCGGCTAAATATCCATTTAGCCGGTGAGAGCAAAATGACTGATTAGTTAATATCCATAACAGGTTCTCAGACTTTTTCCCTTGAAAAAAAAAAATCTCCAAAACTACAAATTAGGACAAGAAAAATGTTTCAAGTTTATTATAGACCCCTTTAATCCTCCCTCTCCAGGTGCCAAAATGGAGCCAACTACCCATATCAAAACAGGTTGAAAGTGACTGGTTGAAACACACACAAGCTGTGAGAGTTGGTGGGTAGATTTTTGTGATACATGTAGTTATAACTATAGGAGGGTTAAGCATCAGCATCAACAAATCAAATATGACACTTTCGGCATTAAAAATGATTTCACAATGTTATGTATTTTCAAACCATCATATCAAGTATTAAGAGAGTTCAAACCTTGTCAAAGTGTGAAATAATATGCAAAAACTGAAGTCAAAATTTTATCCCGAATAATCTTAAACCTTTGAGATACCGAACTGGCTTATTGCAGAGAATAATTATTAGGGCTGTTCATTTTCGAATAATTTAGTATTCGAATTTCGAAACTGGGTTTAACCGAATATTTGAATATTCGATACTCGCCAATCAAGTTTTTCAGTGCATGCCGCAACGGTAAAAAAACACATTGCACGTAAAAGCATGCCAGTGTTTTACGTATGGCGATTGATATTATGGACCATTCAAACGGCATTTTTTGGCATGCCCCTGTTGTATCAAGGGTTTTACAGACGGGAACAATAAACCTCTGTCCACAACAAGTTTTGATTGACAAAAATGCGGCATTTGACACTGCTAAGCGCTTTAACTTTTCTATTAAAATAGCATCAGAGTTGTATCTGTACGTGCATATATCTTTTTGAATATTTGAACTGGCAAAATGGTATTCGAATATTCGCTTGACGATCGAATATTCGGTATATTCGGGACAGCCCTAATAATTATTTTTCAAGACTGCTATTATTATCATAACGCCACATTCATAACGATTTTTTCCTTAAATTTCGTCATAAAATATCTGCTTGCAGATGGAAGGATTGTCCACAACCTTTGATAACTTAACCGTGCGTGCACGCCAGCGCAAGTGGAACATCCAAAATAAATATTGTGCTGCCTAGTCCTAGCCATAGCGCACACCTGCCTACTTATGACTTTACACAATTATGTACATGTGTACAATTTGTACAATTTTGTTCTTCTATGCATTATCTTGACATGGCCATGTACCCGTAGGTTATTAGGTTCAATTTCTTGAAATGTCACTCGAAATGGTGACATTTTACGAAAATATCGCTATTACCAAGACCACAGGTTTCACCACTCCAAAGTTTGAAATCGTTTGTTGTCGACCAGTGGCCACTCCTTGAGATTTTTCCCAACATCTTGGGAATTTTGGTGGAAAAATATGGATTGCACATGTGCAAAGTGCTTATGGTGCATTGTACACTGTTTGCCATTGCCTTGGGAATTCTTGGGAATTTTACTGGATGAATATTGGGATTTTCAAATTTGATGAGATGAGTGGATGTCAAGATAATGCATATAAAATGTTGGGGCAGAAAATTTTGTGCCAAGAGAGTTAGGGATCCTGCAAAAACAAAATTCTCCCACAGCAGTTTATATGTGTCTCTCTGTAAGGTTCGTGAAAACCTTACAAGTTACAGTTCTGGAAGTACTGGTTCCTCATCACCTTCTTCATAAAAAACCATGGCAAGCAAATTTAGATTGGTTCCCCATCACCTACTTCATAACCCTCCCCCCTCCCCCCTCCCCCCCCCCCCCCCCCCCCCCCTGCTGGATCTGCAAAAAACATTAATTTCATTTTACACGATATCACACCCATCATTTCAAATATAAAATAGCCACCAGGGCCTATGCTCCTTTTTGACACAATATACAGTACAATAGTATGCCTCAATTTATCTACGTACATGTAGCGGGTGTCGCGCAAAGCGCGGAATCCCGCCAGTGTATAAATTACATGGCTGTTTGGTCTCCATACCCACAATGCATTGAGAATGTCGAAAAGGTTTATTAGCTTGGCTAGTTTGAAAATTACAGCTCTAGCCTCTACTAGTACTAACCTAGCTAGGCTCATACGGCTTGAGATCAGACTCTTTCACTCTATCGTGTCTATAGACCTTATCGCAAATACCGCCTGGTTGAGATGTCACAATGGTTACAAGGGATTGTGGGAAGGAAACGTGCACAAAAATTGCTTCTGTTTCCTTCCCACAATCCCTTGTGACCATTGTGACGTCTCAACCAGGCGGTATTTGCGATATGGTCTCAGCGGATCGATCGTTTTGCCAACTAAATATCTAACGTTAGGCCTACTGCCAAAAAATTAACACAAACCCTACCTGCTTCAGTTTCTCCCAGTTTTACCAGTAAACGATAAATGCTGTTTTTGTTCCAGTAACAAGTAAGCAAATGAAGAACTTTCCTGTTATTTCATCATCAAAACATGAATTATCAACATGCTGCAATCGCACATTTATAGCGCCCTCCAGTGATGCAATTCGGACTCGGAAACAAGATGGCCGCGCCCATGGGCCAGTTGCGAATGAACAAAATCGAGTGATTGTGTATACGTAGTGCCCTGTTCCCTATAAATATATAAGGGAACAAAATCTTTTAGTTTATTGGAATTGCCAAACTAGTTAGCGACATTACGGCGATTGTGTAGTGTAGGGCCCCTCCTTAGTTTTGATCAAAATAGAGTCGAGGGTATTTTTTCTCATTCCCAAATGACTTTTTTAACCTAAAACTAGTAAAAGCAGACTTCTCTTAATTCTGTTGACATCTTTTTTGGTAATTTTGAACAGTTTATTGCGGTAAAAAATGAAATTTTCTTACGCGCTTTACGGCAGTTGCCAATGCGAATTAACGCGGTTTTGCGTGTTTACTGTGCATCGCAGTGATCGCCATCTTTTATTTTCGAGTTGCGTTTTTTTGTCTTCATCGCCGCTTTACACCAAAATTTCCCTCAAAAACTAAAACCCTGCCCTTTATCAACGGCATACCTGTTGGTCTGTAATGTCGCTAACTAGTTTGGCAATTCCATTAACCTAAAAGTGGATTAACCAGAAAAGTTTTCAAAGTAAACAAAGAAAACTGGCAGGAGCGGGATTTAAAACAAAATGTGCTGGGTACTTTTAAATTTATTTATAAGATGAAATTTTTATTCATTTGCTTTCTTTCTTTCTTCTGCTAGGATATGACGATGGATGCCCTCCTGGCTTATCATAGCTCGGACTCTGAAGATGAGAACCAATCGCAACCCAAATCCCATCACTCACAAATTCAAGGAAAAGAAGTGGATATCAACGCAACTCGGAGCTTGGACTCCAAACTCCCTCATCCAAATTTTGATTTAGAACTTCCCAGAGGACAGTTTATGAGTCAAATATCGGAGGAAACTGTCTCCCATCCCTTGTTGCCGTGGAGCAGGCCTCTTAAAAGGCACAAGATGCGGGATGTGCATCTGCAGCAGGTCGGTCCTCAGAAGAAGCCCTACCTGGCTGATAACGAGGGTCCTATGGCATGTACATCTACAGTAGCATTATCGCATTCAAGAGACAAAATGTTTCATTCTACTTCTGCAAGCAGAGGCCAGACAAGTACATGTATTACGCCCAACAGAGTTGCAGTAACTCAGCCCTACGTTCCAAAGAGGTTTCGCCAATCTTCTAATGATCCTTCAGAAAGAGACCTTTTGCCGTCCATTGAAAGCAAACTGACAGAACCTATGTACATGACACAACCTACGATAGCATGTCAGATGGAAAGGCATCCAAGTTCCAAGCTCCCAAGGAGGAAAACTTTGGAATTTCACTCGCACACGGGACCGGTCACCCACATCCGTTGGTGTCTGCCCCAGTACAGTCATCTGTTCCTATCCTCTGCCATGGATAAAACCGTACGGATCTGGAATGGGATCAGCAAGGGTGGATGTTGCTTGCGGACATTGAATTGCCACAGGGGTGCCGTGAAGGATGCCCAGTGGGGGGAGGGAGGGCGCTGGGTATTGAGCTGTGGTTTTGACAAGACAGCTCGGCTCTGCGATGTAGAGTCAGGTGTGTGTATGTCCATTAGGTTGTTTGTCCTTTAACCCCTTGTGTCCAGCTGTTATTGATGGGGTGCTGGTATGCCAAGAACGAGCTGTGCAGCCAAGCGTAAATGCAAACAATAGGCACCACACTGAATAGAGTGGTCCCATTCATCGCACTTAAAGCCCCCCCCCCCCTTTCGTGTAAATGAAAGATTTGTTTTTAAAAAACCCATCTATTCATTACATTCTCATCCAAGAACAATATGTAGTTGAATGGATGGAGTATGTGCAGTAATGCGCCTATAGACATCAACCAGCTTGGTGGTCTTTTTCAAACTGCAGCTATAGCCATCGTCCGTATTTAAGAGGTGAAAATATGTTCCCATGAGCCAGTGTTGTAATGACTTGAGTTGCAATTTTTGGTGACTCTGCTCGATTCATTACAAGCAAATGACTTGAGTCACTGCGGGAAAATGGCTGAACTCGTCTCAAGTCTTTAAGTACCAGAGTTGACTCAAGTCAATGGCTCATGAGCATTCAAGTCCTTAAAAATAGCATGAGAAAACTGTGGTGAATATTTAGTGAAATAATTTTCGTACCAAAAAAGTTACATTTAAGTTGGCTTGAAGTATACCGGTAGTTGGATCACTCTCTCTCCTACCTCTTTAACCCCTTGAGCCCGGATGACGGCTATAGCCTCTTGTGTGCATTTCGCTTGGCTGCACAAATCCTGTCTGGCATACTAGCGCCCCATTTATAACACCCAGGCACAAGGGGTTAGTAAAACTTGTCAGAACATAAATTATTTGATCTGTGTTGAGTAAAATGTATTGCATTGTATTTTTCAAACTATCTTCCCTGCATAGTTTAATGAAGAATTTTTTTTAGGAAAGGAACTCCAAGTCTTTGACCATCCATCCTATGCCACGTGCATCAAGATGAAGCCAGATGATCCAAACATCTTCATCGTTGGCACCTACAACTCGTCTATCTTCAGTTGGGACATCCGTACTGGCAATGTGAGTTAGTCAAGTAGTTCAGATGCCGAGTATTGTAGTACTGGTAATAGTATTCTGCAGTTGTAATCAAGTCAATATCACAAGTCAGATCAAAAGGCAGATCACAAGTCAATCACAAGTCAGCTCAAAAACTACATGGGATGAACAGTGACAAAGGAATGCTCTTGTTTTATATCGTGTTTGAATAGCTTGTTACATGGCTTGAGACCAGAATTGTGAAGTGACTTGTGAAGTGACTTGTGAAGTGACTTGTGAAGTGACTTGTGAAGTGACTTGTGACTTGTGAAGTGACTTGTGAAGTGACTTGTGAAGTGACTTGTGAAGTGACTTGTGAAGTGACTTGTGAAGTGACTTGTGAAGTGACTTGTGATTACAACTCTGGTATTTTGTACTTTTGTTTAAGTATTTGTGACATAAGCCGTTTCCCATCCTTGCTCAAAACCGCCATCTTTATAGAGGGCAAGTGCAAAATTCAATGCATGATCTCTATGGAGACTAGTGGCACGTGCATGCCCCCTAAATATGGCGGTTTTGAGCAAAGATGGCGGTATCCGGGAAACGGCTTTGGCCCATTGAAATGATTGCAAAGTCGCACTGGCATTCTGAGTTAACAAGCAAAAAAAATATTTCAGTGGAAAGTCGATAGGGGGATTTCAAAATTTTACATCTGAAAAACCCCTTTCTACCATATCCTAAAGATTTATAGCTGTATTCAGTTTTGAAATATTACTTGAGGGTGATTGTTTTTTACTGTAGAGTGTAGACCAAGTACATTTGTCGTCAACACAGTTCACTGACTTTGAGCTCTATTTTCTTCAAACAAGTGGTTAAAACACTAAAATCTTCAAAAGGATATAGCATGGGCTATATAGCAAGACACAATAATCAACCTAAAGGTTATAACGTACTTTCAGGAAATGTCGTAAACTTTCAAATGTTGCTAACTTTCCACTTATCAAAATATGTGGGTTACCTTTCTAGATTTTTGCCCCACCATCTCCCCAAGCGTCAAATTTCTAGGTGAGAAAAAAATTTAGAGTAACATTTGTACAAATACTTTGTGGAAAAAAGAAATTCCCTCCTGATTGTCATTTGAAATCCCTGCCCCCTGCCCGTTATTGTTATTGCATTTCATCTTTCTTGTCTCTGCGATGACAGCTTGAGCACGAGTACAAGGGCAAGTTGGGACAGATTCTAGACGTGGAGTTTCTGCCGGGCAGCAGTGAGTTTGCATCCTCTTGTGACGTGGTGAGTCGTGATTCGGCCAACAGAACTGTCATGGTGTGGGATTGGAGAACAACGGCCGTGGTATCCAACCAACTGTACCACGTAAGACAACATGAGTAGAAATCATTTATCCAAGAGGTTAGGTCCCTTGCAGTTGACCTATCATTCACAATAGAATAAGGGGATAAAAGTGCGATGACCTGGTCTTTACTACGTCAATAATAACCTAGGAGGGGCGTGAACAGCGGTCACGACCCTTCAAGGTTATTATTGACTGGTAAAGACCAGGTCATCATATTTTTATCCCCATTCTAAATGCCTTCTTACGAAAAATGCAAAAACCTCCCGTAAAAGGGACAAAATGCGAAGCTTTTTCATCCCACTTTTTCTCCCATTTGCTCAGTACAAAACACATGCGTACGTATCGGCCTTGTGGGCGCGTGAAGGCGCCTCGCGTCTGTCTGTCGCGTGCGCACACAGTCGTACTTCCCCAATACGTCCGAGGACAATGCTTTGTGTTTCCTATTGTTCCTTTAATATAACCAACCCCCATAGACTAAGCACGTATCCTTACGTTCGAGGACCGATTTCAACAAAAGACTCTACGTTCGAGGACTAAAAGGTTTCTTTGTGTTTCCTTTCTTCTCTTGTCCTCGGAGATATATACAGTGCACGTACACACGCACACGCACACAAGTGTGTAAATACCTGCAATCGTGGACGTCCCATTGTTTCTCTTTTGTTTGTACTCTAACTTTTTCAGGAGGCTTCCATATGTTTTGTACACAATTTTCAATCGTGGACGTTCGGTCAAACGTGGACCCTTTGTCTATGACCTATTACCCTTTTGTCTCTAGTCCACGATTGCCGGTATATACATACTCACATGCACACGCACACGCATGAGATGCAGCGTTTTATACACGTGCATTAGCGTTGTCATACATTATGAAGTTCAGTACATCTTGTGCGCGCATCTACTACGCTCTCCCTGTTGCGTATCGGCTGAGAACAGCTGGTTATGACGCGCCGTGTTTAAACAACTTCCAGCCGTGTTTAAACAACCGTTTAAAACACACCCACGTGACAGGCTTTCGACCAATAGGGATAGTGAAACTCGCTGAGGCATTTATGAATCACATATAACACGCAACGTGAAAGGTTGTCCAATCACATCAGTTATGAATTGACAGGGAACTGCACACAATTCAACAGGGCTGTCTAAGGAGCGATATCAGCCTTTCAAACAGACCCAGGTGAAACAGCAGGAGAATAGTTGGATCAAAATAGAAAAAGGACAAAAGTATTACTTTGGTGGACAAAATCGGGATAAAAGAAGGACTTTTGTGGGCTTTCGGGAGTAGTTTTTGTTGAAAATCTTCCATGTCCACAGCATCCTCAACTAAGCTCTTGGAAGTAAAGCTGGAGTACTCCTACACCCAAAGCCCTTCATTGTGTGATTTTCATATGACAGTGTGTAACACTGTTATGAAAAATATTTAATGAGATTTCATTTTTCGGAGTTGTGGGACAAAAAAATAGGAAAGAGTAGGAAAAAAAAGAAAGAAGGAATTTCAAGGACAAATTAGGAGCAAGGTAAAAGGTAAAAAAATAAGGTAGGAAAAGTAGGAATGCACGTTCATAACTGAAATACAAGTACTAGTCGTACAATCAATCTTAGCTATGCTTCCAGAATTTGCCTGAAATCTACTCAAGGTTTAATTGTTTTTTGTTTTTTTCTGCTTAGGAGAAATACACCTGTCCATGCCTGAGAGTTCATCCAAACGACAACGTGTTTGTGGCGCAGTCTACCGCCAACTACATCGCTCTATTTTCAACTGTCCGGCCCTACAAGCTGAACAAGTTTAAACGCTACGCAGGACACCAGGTGATGAAACACTGCATCAAAAGTTCATTTAGCCTTCTCGAAATATGGTAGAGACAAGAGGAGATGGGTAAATGCAAAAGCATGTACTCAACTCAGATTGTCCTGTGAGGAAATGACGTCAGGCTTTCTTTAGGGAGCATTTCATATTGTCCATATTGATTGCGGTACCGCTGTTTTTCTTTGCGGCGCCACATTTTATACCTCAAACCTTGCTGATGAATGGGAAGCCATGCGGCTTGAATAACTGAATAATCATGAGGACAGAACTGGAGCTTGGAGCTCATTAAAGCCAGTCAGCTTGTCAAAGATTTCCAGCAGTCAGACCATGGACAAAGAACCTCATTTAGTGGAGGTCTTACGAGCTCTGGCTTGGAAAACTTTAATTCCCCATTTTCCACTGAGATAGATTTACCAGAGAGCCAAGGGGATTAGTGATGCTACAATTGGACTTGCATTGTTACGGCAGCCTCAGGTCGACCTTGCGACGAAACGGAACAGTCCGCGACTGACTTTTTAGGATCAAGCTACGCCTGCGTTACGACCGTCGGGAAGACATCAGTCGGTGATTTTTTGTTTACCTGAGTTTAACTGCGACGATATTAAGATGATTGGCATCAGTTAGCGATAAAAAAATCACCAGTCGCAGGATTAGAAAAAAAATAAACTTTTACGACGTGTTCCTGACAGGCGGAATCAATCGCAGTTGACCAGTGTTTGAATTTACGACGTCATGCGCACATCAAGCTTCCTTTTTCATCGTTTAGCCAATCAGCACACGACACCAGCGTTCCGCGTTCTGCGCCAAATCACGCAGTACACACCACGCGCTCGCCAATCTCCATATAAGGAGATTGTTTACTACTCCTCGTGAGCGGCACACTACATCATAGCTAGAGGGGTGTTTGAAAAACATGAAGTAAAAATGTTGAACAAAATAGATAACTTATAATTTTTGACTTGTTTCGACACTTTGACTCAAAGGTATATATAATGGGAATATGCAAGTACGTTTAAGATCGTATCAGGGAAATAGGCGCTGATAATGACCCGAGCCGAAGCACATATTTATTCCCTCATTGTTAAATAAGTCACATGACTGTCTGTGCCGTGGAATTGTCGTGGATCGTCGCGTCGTGGGTGACATGAGCATGGTTGCGATTATTTTGCGTTGAAATACCGCTTGTTCCACGAGAATCATATGATTTCTCAGTTTTGTGACCTGAGCATTATTTGTCTGCTTGATGCCGACGGTTCCGTCGTGGCGCAAACAAATCGTAGGTCGACCTGAGGCCACCTTTAGAGGACCACACACTCCTCATGAATATTGCGGCGAAGAAACTGCCTGTGTACACTGACCTGTATAGAATGAGCTCATTATCTCAGCCAGCTGGGCGGTAATGCTGGTACCGCGCAAAAAAACAGCAATACCACTCTTGATACTGCTTTCAGACAATATGAAGTGATCCCTTATACATGCTTTAGAGAGTAGTAAGGTGGGGACGTTGTTCCTCTTTATGTAAACAAAACTTGAGGTCATTTGATCATAGGCGTACAGTGGCCTCCACTGTGTCCCCCATCGGCCAATTTCTTGGGGCTGACAAAAGACTTGCTTAGTAAAAAACAGGTTACCAGCTAGAATGTAATACCAGTCATCACAGGCAATATACACGACATGAAAATTCAGCTGATAATTCTGTTTTTAGAAGAATTTTCATTCCAAGCAAATTTTTGTGCTGAGCAGCTCCATCAAATTGGCCCCAAATCTCAGGAAAATTTATTGGACATCTTGGCACAAGTTTGGAATCAGAAAAAGTATTGTGATAAATGTCAGTGACCTAAGCTGGGTTTCCACATGTGCTTTTAGGTCCATTTAAGTTGTGTCCGTTTACCGACAGGCCTAAAAGGTAATGGACACAATACAGACCCAAAACGTGCTTATGAAAACCCAGCTTTAGCTTTTATGGGGGCAAGAAATTTTATAATTTCTGAAATGATCTACCGTATTTAGTTCTGGTAGTGTCATATACAGGCTTAGAATAGCCTCTAAAGACGTTTTCAAGAAGGGCCAGTTTGAAAAAAAATCCAGACTTACCCACGTGTGATTTCTTTATAAAATATTGTCATTTTATAGACTTAAATTTTATAATTTGCATAGACTTTAGGTAATATTTTAATAGAATTTTATGATTGCAACCAGGAAAGTAAATTTCAGATTTTGTTTTTATGTGAGGAATAATGTTTTGAATTAGATCCCAGTTTTGAGTTGGCCGAAAGGGAATGTGACACAAATATGTCATCTAGCCCGTTGCTTCTAATTTTCATACAAATGGACTAGGAATAGTCTTTGACAATTTTCCTTTCCTTCACGCTCGTTCAACAGCTGGAAGGCCACCACATTGGCTGTGATTTCTCTCCAGATGGCGCTCTTCTCATCAGCGGCAGCTCAGATGGCACGGTATACATCTATGACTACCGAACCGCTAGAATCTTAAAGATGCTACAGTGTCACAGTGGGCCGTGCACCGACGCTGCCTGGCACCCTGTACTGCCTGGTGTTATGGCGTCGTGCAGTTGGGATGGTGATGTAAGTGTTTGGCAGTGAAGGGAGAGGAATTTTGAAATCCGTCATCCAGAAGAATATATTTGCGGTATTTCTCTACAGGTCAACACCTTGAGAATGCCCAAGAATATCGAGTTGAGACATAAGCCCGTTTTACACGAGGGCTGGAAACACGGGTCCCGTGTGATGAATCACATCGATGTAATAAATGCACGGATACCGTGTCATGTGAAAGTGTATCCCTGTCATCAAATCACCTAAGTCTTCTCGGCAGTTTGTGAGAGGGATCGAGACCTCCTTCAAAATATCACATCGATGCGACATCCGAAGCAACAACCACTAAAATTGGTCATGTGAATGGATCCGTGCGATGTTAGCAGGGGCTTTTGCACCGATGCATGTCATTTGGCATGCACAGATTAGCTCGTGCGCGGGTTCCTTCAAAATGTTAGCTTACTGGTTGTAAAACGTCAAAGAAAGTCAGGAAATAAGGTCATAATTCTGTAATAGGAGAAAAAATCAAAATATATTTTTTTACATGGGCACAGAATTTCTTTTCAATGCAGAATTCGTGAATGAAATCTTTGTAAAGGCTACCTTTTTCTTCTTCGCCACTGAAGGTACAAGTCAGATTGATTGTGCAAACGATTCTACACATGGTTTTGATGCAACGAAAGATCGCATTTTCGTATAAAAAATGTTATGTCGTGAAACATTGCCATTTACTTGTTTTATTTATTAATTAACAACCCAGCAAACTTCCTTAATACATTATATTCACGTGCATATAGCACCCTGTGTACGCAGATAGGTATAATTGTAAAACATTTTATGGACATTTTGAATAAGACTATGAAAATGATCGTCATCTGCTTCCGCCATATATAAAAAATGGTGCTTTTTAGATCACTCAATAGATCAGGTTTTTAAAAAATTCACTTTCGAAATCAAACATTTTAAGGTAGGTAGCTTGCCCATCAGAAAATATATCCCACAAAAGTTTACTAGTTTTTGTACGCTGGGTCTTATCAATGCAAATGCTCTGAAAAACGATCAATGTTAGCTACCGATGTTGGCTTCCGACGTTGTGAAAGTCTGTTATGAAATCACAGGTGTTTTACCACCGCTCGTGTGAAACGGGCAACAGAGCAGCCAAGTCAGACAGGATTCCCAATATCTCCCTACATAGAGGAGGTCACAATAGACCCATGTAAACAGATGTAACAATGTGTGGACTGCCTTGGAGCGATCAATGTGCAATGTGTAGCAGGCTATTGTGGCACACTTGATATCACTACACGTATAGGCGGTCCAGTGTGGACAGGTGATGTCACATGAAAAGGGTCTATAGAGTGTGCAAATTATTGATGTCTTGGTACCAAATCTGTCAAGTCATGAATGCCTTGTGCTATTGTTTGTTACGCTTGACTGTACAAAACCCATTGTAGCGGTTCGCTGCGACACCCCGACGTCTCCCGTAAAAAAACGTACTTAAGGGGTTCAAATGATCCAAAGTTTAGGTCAGATTTTATGGTATAACACGTGTCACCAATCTTGAATATTTTTGCAATCACACAACCACTTTACTGTAGACGTTATGTGATAACCACAGCTCAGGCCCGTCAGAAATAAAAATACACAAGTTCTGTGAATTTGGATGCTTCATATGATCTCTTATACAGGCCCCGTTTTCTTACAAAATTTCCTGTGCTTTTAAGGTCTACTTGTACTCTATTGTGCTCTCATAAGTCACAGACGAAACACACATCACAATGATAGAAAACTGTCAACCTTTTTCAGTTATTTTGTTATTTATTACCTGTGCAATAAAAACACACAATGGACATTTTAACACTACACGATGGTGATCTCAATTTTTGTTATGAGCTAGTACTTCACAGTTTCCTTGATTTCACATTCACTCTCCATATATTAAAGCTTTGTAGTTTAAGACATTTCTGTTACAACGAAAGAGTGTTGAAGCAAAAGTAAAAATAACAAAACATCAATTGACATTTGGGCAATAGACAATCCATTAAGCCGCGCCTACTTGATGTATTGACCAATCACGGCCACACACACATGTATGCAGACCACAATCACAGCTGTGATTGGTCATTATTACATCAGGGGGCAGGACTTAATTAATTAGTCTTTACAGTACATAGTGAAACCAAGATAATTGTCCAACTTCATGAGGGATGATGCATTGTTACAGCATTGGGGATTCAACCATGCACTCAAATTCTTTGGATATTTTTAATTTACCAGAATTTGAAATGCATTATGGTAGCCTCGTAGATAAGCAATTGACCATCCAGAACAACTTCACAATTCACTGAAACCAAATTTTTTGCCATTTCCGGTGTAGTCTTTAGTACTAAATTTTGTTTCGGTTTGAGAGTCCACACAAAGGTAAAACTGTCATTTTTGTTTTAACCTAGTGCTAAACTGACACATTTTAATGGCTGTCAACCTTTTCCAATGATATGCTTTTTAAAAAATGGCCTCTTCGCAGTAAACACTTTGCAACACACTGGTGACCAGCTCTGGCAAAACCCGACGCTTCTCGGCATTTCCAATTATGTGGTATGGGCCCGCAATGTTAAAAAATGTCATCAGTGATACAAAAACCACAATATTGAAATTTGTGACCAGCTCTAGCAAAACCCAACACTTGGGTTGAAATTTCAATATTGGGGTTTTGGTATCACTGATGCCATTTTTTAACATTATGCCGAGAAGCGTCGGGTTTTGCCAGAGCGGGTCACTGTATTGTGAATACCCAAATTAAAGCTATATGTTTTAGTTGGACTGGACCACTTTACCACAATTCCTATGGTTGGGAAGTTAATTTAGAATACAATGATTAACACAGACATACCTGGTGGTTACTCGTAAAAATACTGCAATGACTTATTGGTGGCACAAGTTTGATGCCAATAAACTGTGTTACGCTAGTCATATTACAAGCAGCATGGCTTGCCTGTTCATAACATTACAAGAGCGAGTAAATTCCGTCGGCAACCAGCTCAGCAAGCCCAGTTGAAAGAGATCTTGCCTTGCTGTGACCATACATATTTCAACGGAACAGATTAATTGGACCATCAAATCTGTCATCTACGATTCTGGCGACAGCCGAACAAGGGGCCCCAATGGGCACTGTAAGCTACCATGTTTCACACATGTAACTACAGTCCTCTGCCAAACTATTTACAGGTCACCCAATTTATGTTAAATGCTTATCTTGCGAGTGCTACTGCATAACATGCCCATTGGTGTTCTGTACTGTGCATTTGAAATCATGGGGTTCTTTTTAGGGTGATGGGCCATCCAGTTGCTTATAATAGATATCTTACAAGTGCAGTATCTATGTGGTTGCGAGGGTTTGTTTTTGGTTTGTATTGTATCTATATTTTCATAATTTATTTTCAGAAACATTAATATTGATGAATAAGGATGAAAAAATTAATGTTGATAGAAATTACTTCTATCTCATTTCTTTGCACTTTGTGTTTAACCCTAACTCCCTACATCATTTTCCCCCCATGTAACCTGAATCCTCCAACATCCTCTGATTTCAAAGTGTTAAAACTCCATATAACCTGAATCCTCAAAAATCCTCTTATGGGGACCATAGCACGAATCCTCCAAAATCCTCTAGGTTTTTTTTGCATACCCCTAGTAACCTCAATCCTCCAAAATCCTCATGTATCACGTTGAGCCTGATAACCTGGATCCTCCATATTCCTGCAGGGGCAAAAACCCCTAGTAACCTCAATCCTGCAAAATCCTCCGATGCATCAACTTCCAAGTGCCCTCAATCCTCCAAATTCCTCCATTTTGCAAAGAGGATTTTGGAGGATTTGGGAAGGTTAGGGTTAAAGGGCTATATCTCTAAACGCACTTCTGTTAAATTGGAAAATATGAGTACACAAATGTCAAGATATCTGGAGAACACAAAATGCCACAGGGGTCAAACCTACACCAAATAGAAGCTTAGGATGTGACAAATTCAACTATGTATATAACTAATTTTTCAAAACCCATTTTTTGTAGAGCCGGTCACATATTTCCAACAGGAACACAATAGTGTTCACAAAAGGGATGTTCCAAGGTAAACAGGAATGTTTCAACTTCTGAGACGCTCCCTACTTGAAGGTAACTTTGTAATCCAACCATCAACAAACATTAATTTGATTAAAGAAAATTTATGTTGGTTAGTATGAATAATAAAAATACAGAGATAATTTTAGGTATGGACAGAGTAAATTGGAATGAATACACACATTGAATCACTTTGCATTGGAATGTCAACCAAATGTGCTGCCTGATTTGTTTACAAGTCAGAATACAAAAATAAGAATTTACACAAATCTTTATGTCAGTTGCTGCCATTTTAGTACATGTGTCAAACGTTATTACTGCAGCTTAAATTTCCATACAACATTTTTGCTGAAATTATGGCCATAGTCTAGTGATTTATATACACTGTCCATCTTGAATTTTCCATACACAATGTCCATGAGAATCCTGACGAGGCTTCTGTTGAAAACAGACTGGCGCCCATGATTGTTTGAATCATTTCACAGACATCTTTCACTGGGGTGTCAGGGAACACGGCAAAGATGGCCGTTTTTTGTGCAAATTAAATATTAAATTAACATTACATGATTCCTACCTACTGGTTGTTAATCGATGCATATAAATTACGGGCTGAAAAAAAAAATCTACATTTACAACAATTCCAAAATATATACAAAACACAAATACGAACTCGGTTATACAGTTTGTTCTTCAAATAAACTATAAAATTACCATAGAAATGGAATAAATGCATGTGATAAATGCGACATATATTTTGAGACTTGACAATTTAATGAACCGAGTGTCATGTAACCTCATAACCGATGCCCAACTTAAAACCCTTCAAAAACTTTTGCAGGAAATCTCACTTTTCAATCTCCAAGTTGTAACTAAGGTTGACAGTGACAGACATAGTAATGACCACTGTAGCAGATTTGCTCTGGATACAAGGGTGCTAGTCAGGGGCCAATAATACAAGCACCCTGAGTCACATGACCATCAGCTAGCCAATCATAACAGCACTGGCCACTGCTTACAATCACTGTGCGGTTACAATTGACGCCTGGATTGTTACAGAAGAGTTTTGGCATTTTCCACCCTTCTAGGATGAATAAGTACATGTACAACTCGAGTTAAATTATCAGAAAATATCTCCCTACGTCACATTTCCAACACTTTTGCATAAATTATTTGGTAAAACACTGAACAAAAGAAAATGCTTCAATTTATATCACAGCCAAAATATACAAATGATCTCAAAGGTAAGCACAACCGAAATGTACAAATGATTTGGAGCAAATTAAAAGGTAACATTAATGCTGATCAGCAAAACAAATTTCAAAATCTGCAACTGTTTTGATGTCAATAGTACAAAAGATTTTCCCACCCAATACTGAATGTAAAACAAAAATATGACATTTCATTCGTTACAGCATAAACATCTTTTCTTCATTAAATCACTTTTGTTTCACACACACACACTGCCTTATACAGCTCATGGATCAGATCATGGAAATAAATGAGTTTTGTCCGATAATCTGAAGCCAACAGTACGCCAGGTTGGAGTACAGTTTTCAAAAAAACATGTCCATACATGAAGCTGACCAACAAGTAAGAACAGAAAAAAGTCACCTTGCGACAATGTTGAAAACATATAGACCTTTTCGCCCATGTGACCCCACTGAATGTAAAATAAATTACAGTGTGTGGACCACGGAGCGATCATGAGGTATTTCTTAAAATTGAAACACTACAGACAGCAGATCAATATTTAATCCCAAAACCATTATTGTTTGGAGGTTTTCAGGGTTATGGAATATAAACGGTTGATCATGAATACGTATCAGAACATCTACGTAATTATAAATTCACCAAGTTAACGAAAGCTTATACAATGCTCGATGCCTACCGTGAATATTTTGATGCACGATGCGTGAAGAAGGGCTTGTTCAAAAGATCCCAAATTGAGAGAATCATGGCGAATTTACACATACGCGACATAGTCGCGCGACAATTTTCCAAATTCACGCAAATCAATTGGTGCGTTTTTATTTACGCGACAGAGTTGTGCGACGAGATGCTAATTAATTTGTGCGTATTTAGAAAAACGTGCGACAATATCGCACGACAAAGTCTCGTATATGTGTAAATTGGCCTTCACTGTGAACGTAGTACGAGACAGTGCCACACGACAGTTTTCCCACACAAATTGCTACAATCCGACAACCTCTCCCATAGTAATATGCAGGAATTTTATGAATGCCACATTTTGAATAGAAGTGAGTCTATTTTACAAGTCTCTAGTTTCCACTGCGTTCCAGTGTGATGTCACAGGAAAAAGGTCTACAGCAACATCCACTAGACATAGTCAAGTATACAAAAAAATATTAAACAAAAATAAATTTGTGAGGTATCCTCCAAATTCACGTGTCAAAGTCTATCCAGCTATCCAACAATAAACAGGCAGATGAACACAGTCACAGCCACATCACAACAATTCGTCATAAAAAAACTCACTATACATTATCATAAATCACAATTTAAGTACTGTTACTAAGCTACTGATACCGAGCTACGATCAAAATTTGCATAATAAAATATGACATTTTCTCACTACTTTTAATAACTTGCTATAGATTCATTTCTTTTGAGTATAAACAGTAAGTACTACGTGTACATATATAAACTTACGTCTACATTTATGATGGCAACTGAGATTTTCACTGTTGTCTGTTTTTTTCTTAAATGAAACAATGTTAGATATCAGTGCATCTGAATAAGGCTCAAACTGCAAAAATAAGCCCTTAGCTTGGTTTCAAATGTTCTTTTTTTTAAGACTACACTACGTGTCAAACTTTCATATTTCTTCTTTAGAGAATGTATCAATTTCTCCGAGTGAAACACACTTTTGGCACTGTTATTTTATTCACAACAACTTGGAACTATGACAACTATCTTCTGAAAAAGCTTCTTTGCCTTTCCTCTTTTATAAATACTTGAAAACTGACAAACTGTTTGGTGATATCCACTGCCTTCTGAATTTGTTGACGTACATGTCATGGGTAAAATGCCAGTGAATAATGCCTATGAATTTTTGCATTGCCTTTATGGGCACTGTCTAAATTTTAAAATTTACCCTTACAGTTCTGGTAAATTTTACTTTTCTTGAATCAAAATAATTTAACTATACATTGTTTTCAAGTTGGCATTTTCTGTGCAGCAGTGATTAATACAATGATTGTTACAATGTACAGAACTTGGAATGATGCATTTTGGTTGCTAGTTTGCAGTGAATACATTTTTTTGCAAGTGCCAGCTGAATTTACACAGATTTTTTAAATTTTTTAAATGAGTTAGTCTCTACAATATAGTGCGATATACTTAATCTAGTGAACACTATGTACATACCTACCGTCACCTACACCACCACAACCATGACGACAACCAATGGGTCTAAACATCACCATTACATTTGCTTTGCGCCACTTGACTCAAGAATTGACAAGAAATCCTGACAAAGTTGAGGTATCCTTACAAAATAGCGCCCAAAAAACCCAAAAAAATAAAAAAAACCAGCCGGTTGCTGATTCAAACGCTAAACTCTAAATTCATGTTTAGATTTTTTAAATTTGTTCTCAGTACGAATCCGAGCACACAGTCGTGTTTTACTATACTACTAAGGACAAGGCTTTGTCTTCTCTATTGTCCCTATATTTTAACATTCTCACATAGAATAGGTATACATTTGTACCTGCGAGGACCTTTTTTAACAAAAGACCTCCCCCTTTCATTGTTTCTTTATTCTTGTGTGCTCAGTAGTAATACATGTACTACGTGTAAAACAAAAACGTGTCCTACTTTTGATCCAAAATAACTGTTGTTTACCAATGGAATTAAACCAAAATTTCAGATCATGTAAACAAGGCATGACAAATTTATAATGGAGCGAATTTCATCAGCTTTGTGCAGGAGGGTGAGATTTAAACGCCATACGAAAAAAATACTCACTTTCAGAATCTGCCACTTTTGACTTGGCGTCCTCAAATGTCGATACAGACGTCCCTTTACAAATCTTGATGTGTTGCGCCAAACGATCGAGGAGGTGTGCAATGACATCAGGGGTGATCCTGCATTCCTTCAGAAGCTTTCGGGCCGCAGCACGCGCCTTCCGCCACCGTATTCAGCGCTGTATCGACATTGGAGGACGCCGAGTCGAAAGTGGCAGATTCTAAAAGTGAGTATTTTTTTCGTATGGCGTTTAAATATCACCCTTTTGCAATAAGCTGATGAAATTTGCTCCATACAATTTGTCGTGCCTTGTTTACATGATCTGAAATTTTGGTTGAATTCCATTGGTAAACAACAGTTATTTTGACACGTAGTACGTATTGTTTGAAGCTTTGCACGGTGGAGTTGCAAGAATTAAAGTAGGTTGTGGGCCACCATGGAAAGATATCTCTTTGTGAGGAAGTTTTAGCTCTGAAAAGAACTGATAGTGAGTTAAGGTCTCTACGTTTTGAACAGTGTGTTCTGTTCGTCTTGTGTGCTCCGTTACAGTCTCCTGAAGATGAACAGAGCAGATTTGGCACGTTCCGCATTGCGTAATAACTAATGTGATGAGACAATATTTATACGATTCTAAGACGATACGTCAATTGTTGCATAAAGGACATACATGTACATGGTTGCAGTGGTGAAGATTCTACAGTTCACATTACATGATAAAACTATGACACCATTTTTCCTCTATTAATAATACTACTTTCTGCAATAGCGGTCTCCACATAAACCCGATAATGACATTTATATACGGTACTAAAATACAAAAATCCAAATTAGAATACACATTTGTACTTACAAGTGCTGAAAGTCCTCGTGTCAACTCATTTTTACTTGCATAGATTCTGATTTAAGACACTAATGAATCGAAAGGAATATGGGTGGAACGAGTCTGGCTACACAAAGTCTTGAAGCTTAATACATAGTTCTTTAGGCATGCCGATTGGAAACCTGTCCAAAGCCAGAATTTCAAACCGCAACACGCCCACAGAACCATACCCGGACCCTTTGCTGGGACAGAACAAATTTTAATGGGGTACCACACGCCCCCATTTAAACCAGCAAATTGGAGCAATTTGCAACATAGAACGCCACCAAGAGGCCATTTTTTTACACTGTGCATTTGAAAAGGTCAACACATTGTCTAAACAGCATGTATCAATCCCGGAGGAAAACAAAAACTAGGTACTACAATAATTATATACTTTTTAAGTGCTTTAACATTTTCGACTAGTGGTTACTACCAGGCTGGGGAGGTGAGTTGGCCTCACCAACGGTGGAAGTTACCCCACCTGGGTCTACAGGTCTGAAAATTGGGATAATTTCTTTGGTATCTATTGAAGATAGAGGATAAATCTTCAATAGATACCAAAGAAATTATCCCAATTTTCAGACCTGGACCCAGAGAAACCGTAAGGGTGGTAGGGCTGGCAACCTGAAATGTGGCCCACCTCACCACCTCTGTTGCAGCCCTTCTAGAGTGCCTTTTAAGCCTTGTATTGGGTGACTTCCATAAAAAATAAAAGCCTTTTACTATCCTGAAATATCCTTGGATCAACGAGGTGCTATGGATAACTTGTCGATTGCACAGTTTGAAAATGACCTCATGCAACCACTTGGTGGCGCCCATTACTGTGAATCGCCTCTATCTGTGAATGGTCAAATCTACAATAATGCATTAACTAATGTGTGGTCATTCCCAGACAATTCAAACAGCATCAAGATTGCATATTCTTTCAAAAACCACTTAGGATATAAAAAAAACAAAAATTAACAGTAAAGAATGTTCAGCCAAACTCAATTGAAATGTTTCCACGATTTTGTATCAGTTTCTCCCCTCGACAATTCTCATTACAAAACCTGCACTATTCACCAACACATTTATAAATTGTCCCCAACATTTGAATTATTAAATACAAGCCGTTAGCCTTTCCAAAACATTTCTTGACACGTGTAAGTACCCTGCAAATCAAAAAAATAAGCACATTGTTTTAAGGTAAAAAAAAACAAATTGCATTTTGTTTAAGCCTACGTGTTAAAAAAGAAGTTTTTGAAAGCGTCATCATAATACAAGTTGAATTGAAATTACACAATCTGTACATTAAGGGTTGGGCCAAGAAGACAGGGAATATCGTACCATCCCGTAAATCCTGTTCCCTGGTGGTTTGTAAAAGCTGGTTCCCTTACTGGAAATATACCAAATTAAAGGCTAAAATCTTTGGAGTTATTTCAGATGCCTTCCGGTTCATGCAGTGTTTTTAACAGGTAAAACCAGTGCCTTAAACACATTAGTCTATCTAAACGGGATTACAATGTGACAACAATATGTGAGTTATTTATAATCCGACTTTCTTTTGGTAAAACATCTTGTACCTCGTACTTCGGAATGATTTCGCAAATTCAATAACACACTTTTTGTAACTTGAGCATGATTTGTGACCGTTTTATAGCATTAGCGGCCTCATCATAGATTCTACTCTCGCTGTTGATATTTTTCGTAGCAAACTCAGTTCCCTGCTCAGAGTTTAAATTCTTCACATCTCCATACAAATTACTGCTTCATGCATACTAGTTGCTTTAACAGTCCGCAGAAACAATTGTTCCAGTATGCTTACGAGACACTTGGCAAATGCTGCCATGCAGTAATTATTAGTCATTTTAGGCCAGTTTGAAAACATTTCTGAAAGCTCATTTGGAAGTATAAATTATATGAAAGTACGGTTAGTATCAGACACTGGTCTGTAGGAAGTGAGGAGCCTTAGCTGGGTTGGGGTTGGAGTTGGATTTATCATTATCATCTGGATTAGGATTAAGAGTAGGATTAGGAATTGGATTTGGCCTAGGGTTAGAAGGTCGGTTATGTTGGGAGCCGATGACTTGTCCCGTGGGCTTCGAAGAACTCCCAACAAGCCTTGGTTTCGGCTGCACCTTCTTTTTCAAGTTCTCGGCATTGGTCTCGTTGACGTACATGGAAACTCGCTCTGCCTTCTCATCCATGCTGGGGGTTTCTGGAAGCACAGCTTGATTCTGATTGTGGAAGGCCGAGCCTTTCTGGTTGCTGGCAGCAGTGTGATCCTTGCTCAAAGGCGGGATGGTCTTTGCCTCGTCGCTGGGTATTCTTGCCATGCCATTGACGATGGCAGATCGCTGGCTGCGCTGCTGGGATTTGATGACGGCCGCCTTCCCTACTTTCTTGAATTCGGGTTCGGCCAGCACAGAGCCCTGGGAGCTCTCCGTCAAAATACTGTGGCTGCCGTTGTTCTTCTGATTCTGCTGCATCTGGGGATGGGTGGGGCCAGCTTGGACACGCCTGGCTGGACCTGTGGGCTTAGGGGCTAGTGGTTTTGGGGTAGCCAGGGCTGCGTCTGCCTCGGTCAGCGATGATCCTACACTGCTTGGGGTGCCTGTGTTACTCTCCTTGCTGGCGCTGCTGCTATCAGACATGTCATCCTGCATAGGGGAAGCTGAATCTAGAGGGGACATAAGAGACAAGATATCAGCCGTAGAAGGCATCTCTTCCCGTTCTATAGGAGTCGCCCCGATGGGCTTGAGGCTTGGCTCCGAGTTTGGAATATCGAGGAGCAAGTCGGCAAATGAGAGGTTCTCAAGCGAGCGCTTCAAGTTGAGCTCAGAGGAATTCTCGTTGGGTGCACCAGTGTCCAACAGGTCCAGCAGGAGGTTCTCGTTGGTTTTCTTGGGAGGTGGTTTCGCCGGGGCGGGTTCGGAGAGATCCAAGAGGTCGAGGAACTTGGGCTCTCGTTCTGGAGCTTGCTTGGGTGGCTCAGTCTCGATGGGTATCAGGGTCAGCTCGCCACCGCATCGTGCGCACAGCTGCTCAAACTGGTCCTGTGTGTCCAGCATCACGGTCTGCGTTCCTTTGTCGTGCAACACCACGGCGACTTCTTGCTTGCTGCGGCTGCTGCGCAGTGTCGGCACCAGCTTCTCCACCTCCTTGCGGTCTTCCTCATCTCGCAGCTGCATCGCCCTGGCGATGATGTTTGCTGGGACCGAGTCGTACACCCGGGCTGCCAGGTACCCGTTGTGAATCGACTTGTCGGAGGCTAGCAGCGGCTGGCTGTTGTCGACGGCTTTGTGGCTCTGCGACGTCGGAGTGGTACGCTGGCTGCTGGCGCTGCTGCTGTAGTTCATCTCGCCCATGAGTTGGTGAACATAGTATTGGAGATCGTGGGGAAGCTGAAAGCAAATGGGAGGAATAGATTAACTAATAATGTAATGAATTCTTCAAGACTGGTGGAAATAGAGCCTAACGGTAGCTGTACCCTTGTCATTAGGAAGAAAAATCTGCATTTTTGTGGTTAAGGCTTCACAAATGAAGATTTAAGTCCTGCCTTAGGGCACTGTATTTGTGCCCTTAGACATGGTGCTTTCACCGTACTTTGTTCGCAAACCAAGGAGCATGACAGCAACTAGTCTTGGTTCCAAGACGTCCTTAGCGGTGCGACGTATAGCACACACGGCCGGCCGACAGCGCCCTCTCGCTACACACACACACGCCAAGGCCAAATCGCTAAGACTGTCTTGGGAATTTTTCAAGTTCTGCTCGCGAAATCGCGAGCAGAACTGTGTGGCATTTGCATGTGACGTAGCTGCATTATCGCATGTAAATAGCCAACACTCACTAGTCTAGTTTCTGTACTCACGTCGGGTTTACGTGTACGTACGTACGTACGTACGTACGTACATGTATGAACATGCAGCGCAGTACCAAGCCACACGTTGTTTGTTGGAAAAAAATGTCTGACCGCGTGGACCAAGCGATCGATTTTACAGCAAAAAAACTGGGCTTTGGAAAGCTAAAAAGTCATCAGATCAGTGCCATTCATCAATTTGTATGTTTTGTTTGTTAATTTACCAACGGGTCGCACGCGCTCCCTTGCGAAATACCTAAGACGTTCTTAGCGATTTGGCCTTGGCGTGTGTGTGTGTGTAGCTAGAGGGCGCTGCCGTGCGCGCTGTACGACATCTTGGAACCAAGACTAGACAGTAACCTGTGACGACAGATTTGTATATATTGTATGCATGGTACTAAGTTTTGTATTGTGTTGCATGTATTATTGTATGTATCTTCATGGCAGAATAAAATAATCAATGCAAACAAAATAATCAATGCAAACAAAATAATCAATGCAAAACACGGTATTTACCTTGACAAAATACTCACAATTTCTAGTCAGTTGTTTGTTGCTAGCCCATTATTTTCAACACAAGTCATGGACATCATCAACCCCCATTTTTTTTTATGATATGCAACTTTCTAAAAGAAAATCTGATGACTCTTTGCTAGTAACCACACGACTGTTTACTGTTCTGAGAGTACTTTACATGAAACAGTCACTTTATGTGCAAAAAAAGAAGTACACTTGCAACCCATCGTGTTACAATGAGTAATGTGACATGCTTCTTACGAGGCATCGCCGCTGCGATTTTGTGGAGTCTGGCGGAAGGCATACACATGCATCACTGTCACGGACTCGTATACCAGACCACGATCTTAGAGCTATGGGGGGGGGGGGGGGGGGGGGGTTGTTAAGTACCGAGTACACAGTGCAAAGACAAATTGATCCGAGTATACGCCTGAATCAACTGGTCCATGGATCAACTGTGAGCAGTCGGTAGCTAGGCTTACCTGGCTGACTTTGTGTTGCATATAGGCTCCAGAGGGGGTGCACTGAAGTAATTCAACGGCCAGCTGGCAGTCTTTCTTATAGCGTGCCTGTTCAAACAAAACAAAACAAAACAACACGAAACACTGCTTTTTAGAAATATGTGGTCAAAAATTCAACAAGTTGCCTAGGGAAAAATTACAAACTGAACCATCTGCTGCTACAATAAGTTATCTGATTCTTTAGAGATTCAAGAAACACATCATTTTTATGGGTCAGTCATATCTGTGAAATAGTCTTTCAAATATACCTTATTAATGTGAATTTTTGTCATTATCGTAAGCCTGTAATTTTTTCCAACAGGCTCTTGAAAGCACTTTTTTTTTTAATGCAAATCGCCCATCACAAGCCCAAAGGCCACTCGAGGTGTGGACTACTTAAGAAAGTGTGGAAGAACCAGCCCCTCACACTGAAACAAGACAAGATAATTATCTTATCTCTTCACAGTATGAATAGGGTCGGGATGGGTAACTAGTCCACTGCAAGGCATTAATAATGCCTCTACCCATATTAAGCGTAGAAGTGCTATAGCCCAGGACCGGGCTCGAACCCACAACCTGCAGAATTACCCGCAGACCACGAATTCATCAATGCTCCAAACCACTAGGCCACGGCACTTCCACATACAGTGACCATACAGTGCTAAACACCATGCCAAATCTCAAACTGCTCCATACAGCTAGCCTCATTGTCATCCTATGATTGGCTTGCAATTCTGTGTACCTGCACATATTCAATCCAGTCATGTTTCAACTATATTGTTCTTGAATGGGAGTGCAATGAATAGATGAAGCTTTTCCAAACAAATCTTTCATTCACAGGAAAGGGTGCTCCAAGTTCAGTCTGGTGCCTTTTGCTTGTGTTTACACTTGGGTGCACAGCCCCCCACCCCCCATCAATGATAGCCTGACACACGGGGTTAAACAAAATATCCTCCAAACCACGAATTAGAAAACAACAAATAGTTTAAGTTTACTGTAACTGTTATCTAGAGAAAATCTGTGAAAAAAAGGAAACAAGAAAGAACGCAAAAATAACCCGTTTAGGATTCGAACAAGCGATCAAAGCCAAGGTCGGACGTTTTAACCACCAAGCCATCAAAGCAGCTCAACCACAGTTGTTTGTTTTGTGTAACTCAACACTACACAATACAGGAACAATACATGTTAGCCAATCACAAGACGGCAACAAGACTGGCACTATCAGGCAGTCTACGGAGCAACATCCTAATGAGCCGAGGAGAACAGTCCATGGTTCATGCAATTATGCACAGTAAACCACACAAATCAATTTATCATGGCAGTGACATGAGGAACTACAGTGTGCTATCAGAGAAACGGCACTATACGACCGTCCTAGAGCTTGTCTGACAAATGCAAATACCAACTGCCCCTGGGAGAATTCCGGCTTTCCATGGCAACAGCATGCATCAGGTTGGGGTCTCATCGAAGGAATATCACGGTTAATTAATGCTACCATGAGAGGGCTCATGAAGGGGGGGGGGGGGGTGTGCAATAGCCAGTTATGAAATGATGAGAAAGTAGTCATTTACTCATTTGACAACTATGGAGGAAAAATAGTGTTCTTGTACATAGGTGGAAGGTAGCAACTTCCGACAATTGAGATCTGGGTATTTCCTGAAAGTGCAATGTATACATCTATATTTGTATTCATTGTTTGTTGTCGCTACTTATTCCTAGCCCGTGCTATAACCTTTTAAAGTTATGAGTAAACGAAGCTCAAAGTCGGTGAATTGTGCGAATCATCCTCTCAGTGCAAACACACAAAATGAATCATCCCAAGACAATATTTGTTTACACTGAATTCAGTTATAAAACTTTGGGGTATGATGGAAATCGCAAATAAAGATTTTTAGGATGTAAACATGTTCGAAGTTCAAAATCGACTCAAAATGCCTTAGTGTGACTTTCTGTTCATTTGTTTAACCATGTCATATTTGGAGTCATTTAAAGCTATAAACCATATCAAAGTTACAGTGTGCCCGAGTAAAAAAAAACAAACAAAAAACAGGATAAGGCAACAACAACAAAATAGTCGGTCTCGGGTCAGACCAAAGTTCCGTAATTGATGCGGTGATGCATTTTTTTTAAAGCTTGGATTGTACAGACAAGGTGGGTACTATTTTGCTGTTCTTTGTGTCCTCATATGCCTTGGTGTCCTCCTCCATCATTTGCCTTGGTGCCCTCCCCATTCCTTGGTGCCCCTCATTTGCCTAGATGCTCTCCCCATGCCTTGGTGTCCTCCATGTGCCTTGGTGCCCTCCACATCTGCTTGGTGCCCCTCATTGCCTACATGTAGGTGCCCTCCTCGTTTGCCGAGGTACCATAAATGCTTTCCTTCACATTTTCCATACAGCCAAGGCAACATTTATGACTTGGACTTTGCCTCCGAAAGCTCTGCTACCCTGTTTTTTAAACTGACATAAATTATAGACTGGCAAAGGTCCAAGCCAGCTTTTAGACATTGCTTTATTTTTTGGTAAATGTGAGTATCCTGCATTTATGTTTAGACCATAAAAAGCAATGTGGTTTTTAATTGCTAGCTGGGACCAGAGGCCTTTTTGCGGCAATAGAGGGCACTGTTGTAGCTACCGCAGAAAATTGTAAGAAAAGAAATATTGACGTGCATGATCGAAATCGACGCGTGCGCTGACCAGACACCGAAAATATATATTTTTTTGGCCTCCAAACAATGTACGAAGTGACAGAGGGTACCAGTAACACTTATTTCAAACTGTGGGGGACAAACATCACTAAATTGACACGGGATAAAAACTGCACTGATTTGAACTTGTTCATAGCAACCATGCATCTGCAGTATATGCCGTGGTATGTTATACTGCAACTACAAAACCATTTGGTTTAGAAGGAAATTTCACACAGATAATTATAATAAGGATCCCGATATTAAATTTCATCAAAATCCAGGTTGGCATTTTCCATCTCTGTGGATCGGGTTTTCAGTCCCTGCCCGATTCCGTTGGTTTTCCCCAGAATATCATTCTGTGGTTTTCCTCCCACTTCTAAAACTGACCATTTCTCCGTCGTCTTCCTACAGGTTTCTTCTGGCTTTCGAGCTACAGTGCAATATGTGCTTTTGAGGAATCCTCGTTTTCATGGCTTAGATCTAAGGGGAGAAACTCCCCCCCCCCCCCCCCCCCCCCCCTCCCGGCTGGGTGTGAAAGGTCCGCAAAAAGGCTTTTTATAGTTAACAAGGCTCTACATACATGTATATGTATAAACCAGGCAGAATATGCAACAAGCCCCAGAATCAATTCCTTCAGCTGTGCACTGGAAAAGGTACATGTATGCTGATATCCGCATGCAGTCCTCGGAATTAGGACTGTTCATTTAAAAAAAATTTAGTATTCGATTATTCAAAACTGGATTTGACCAAATATTCGCTACTCGCCGATCAAGTCTTTTAGCTGCAACTGCATGCCGCATCGGTAAAAAGTGTTCATTATAGCCCGCTCGATTGACATTTTTGTTGCAAGCACCCGTTATATCAAGATCGTTACGGGTAGGCCTACGTATAATGTTCTGATAACAAGAGACCAAACTCCAGCCTGCATTTTTACAGTAATTATTTTATAAGTGTCAAAGGTTTTACGGACGGGAACAATAAACCACCATCCACAAAAAGTTACCGTCGACAAAAATACGGCACTTGACACTGCTAAACGCCGTAACTTTTCTATTAAAATAGCACCAGAATCTACCTGTATCCGAATATTCGATTGACAATCGAATATTCGGTATATTCGGCACAGCCTTAGATTAATGCCAATGTTTTTTATGACAACATCCAGATAGAGGAGATTGCATCACTGAGCTCTTGGACCAAAACAACCAAACAAATTCCATTGTTTTTCAGAAAGTCCGTTTGCACCGCCTACTCAACTTCGCAACGGACTGTTCACATAAACCTCGTTCAGGTTGTTTTGGCAACACACACTGATATTTTTAATTTACTTAGGATGCGATTGAATTCGGAGATCGATTCCCAGAAAATGTCAGAGGATGTCGTGGACACTCAAGATGGTCTCTGCAATGCTATCTCCCAGACGAAATATCGAGCTGTGTGCAACATCAAAATTCCATCCAGAAAACACAGAGGCTGATACTCTAGTTGCAATGCTTCAAAGGGGACGAACAATTTCTCAAAGCCGGCAAAGAAAACTGGAAGGAGCGGAATATGAACAAAGACGCTGATATATTTGGAGACCACCAACATAGGACAAGATAGCTCAGTTGGTAGAGCGCCAGTATGGTAATCCGGAGGTCACAGGTTCAAATTCCACTTGTTCACTTTGTCAGTTTCCCTTGTGGTTTGTTGAATGACGTTAATTTTATCAAATGAACCACAAGGGAAAAATTACTTGGCCCCCACCCCCCTCCCTATAGGGCAGGATTGCTCAGTTGGTACAACGCCAGTACAGTAACCACTCCTGTCAATTTCCTTGGTCACTCGTAAAACATAGGGCAAGATAGCTCAGTTGGTAGAGTACCGGTACGGCATTCCGGAGGTCGCAGGTTCGAATCCCGCTCCTATCAGTTTTCTTTGTTCTCTGAATATTCATTCAAATTACCTAGTCAGTTTCCCTTGTGGTTTGTTTGACCCAATAAAATTAGTTGAATTCAAGTGGACCTTCATTTTCAATCCAATTAAATCTGACATCAGCGTCTGAATATATTAGGTTCCGGAAAATTGAAAATTTCATGCTAAATCACGACAGGATTTGCACCAACAATTCTCTTGACTGCTCGAATACAACCGTCAAGTACCGATCTTTTCAGCTCTTAGAATCTGCAGAATTTCAGTCCCCAACAACTGCACAATAACCGTGGCAGAAATTTACATTTATTTTTGAGGTGGGACAGTTGCTCCTTGGGATCAGGCGTGTTCCACAAGCAGAACTGATCTTTTATCCATATTTAATGGATCATGATTGTGTCTGAGTACTGAATTCATAACTTGAGTCTTTTCATCCAATACAAGGCTTGGTCACTGTCCCCGCCTTTCACCGCTGTGGCCCGGGTTCGATTCCTGCCCTGGTCCACATGTGGATTGGGTTTTCAGTCCCTACCTGATTCCGTGGGTTTTCCCCAGAATATTCTTCTGGGGTTTTCCTCCCACCTCTAAAACTGTAACTTCTTCTCATTGTCTTCTCTCTACAGGTTTCTTCAGGCTTTCGAGCTACAGTGCCAAGGGCACTTTTGAGGAATCCTTGGTTTCATTACCAGAAAGAATTAAATAAATAAATAAATAAATAAATAAAGGCTAAAAGCCACTCTAGGTAAAGGGTTACGATCAGAGGTGGTAGGGTTGGCCACACTTTGAATCACCAACCCTACCACCCTTATGGTTTTCCTGGGCCCAGATCTAAATAGAGGATAATTCTTCAACAGATTCAAGATAAATTATCCCAATTTTCAGACCTATAGACCCAGGCAGGGGGTAACTTCTACTGTCAGTGAGTCCAACTTTCCCAAATAATATGGATATTGTCGATTATACACTAAAAGAACAAGTCGTGCAGTTTGTACAGCTTTTGCCTAAAATAGCAGAGACATGTCCATGTACAGTATATGTAATTTCACTGTCAAATTAATATTGCCACTCATTTCTATAAAGTTGAAATTATTTCTTTGTTGTTGACAGACCGGGGTTTGTCTTAAAATTTAACAGGCTGTGATTTGTAAATTCTGAAACAGTGCACACATCTGACCCATCCTATTGATAGTTATTGGACCAAGTGGAAACTTGCTATAAAGATATTGTACACATTATTTCTATTTCAACTGTATTTTCTTTGCGTTTCATAAATCATAATAAACTTTCCACTTCCACTTAGATAATTATTCTGGATGCCATTCTGGCATAGCTAGTATAAGAAACTATTTTGTTTGTCAGTTTAGATATAACTAGCATCGGTGCAAGCCATGATCGATGGTGACACAACAGTACTTCAACTGCAAGACTGCAACTGATGAATGAGACGGGCAACAGGTGGATTTCAAGCCAGGATTAATCTCAATTCCGCTCTGCTGCTTAAATATAAAGCACTGTACTTTCAAACACCTTGCCGAACCAATCAATCATTTAAACGTGAAAAATGCCTCATAATAACAAACTCTACAAACATGAACACATCATTCCTGATGGTCACCACGGTATGTCCACTTGACCTCCTCTCAAATAGGCTCATACATGTACATAGAATTGTCAACTCAAATGCTTATAATTAACCCCTTAACAGCTGTTATTGATGGGGTGCTGGTATGCCAAGAACTGGCTTTGCAAACAACACTACAGGAACCACCCTGAATAGAGTGGGCCTATTCATCAAACCTGGAGCATTCCTTTCGTGTGAATGAAAGCTTTGTTTGAAAAAGCTCCATCTCTTCCTCCATGATTCATTACACTCACATTCAAGAACCATATAGTTGAAACATGAATGGATTGAGTATGCGTAGCAATGTGCGTATAGACGAAAACCAGCCAGGTGATTTTTTTAAACCATGGCTGCGGTCATCGTCATCATTAGCAATGACAATATGAACACAGGCTCAGTGATCCAGGGAATCCTGGTGATAAAAAAAAAATCAGGGTGGGGGGGGGGGGGGGGGTTTGAATACTCTTTACTTACATTTCTCTCCTCTTGTTTGTTGATTTCAAACTTTGTGTCGAGGAGTCTCTGACTCAGTGTCAGTACCTCTCTGTTCAATGCTTGCTTCTCTTTCTCGTAGGCGGCTGCCTGCAAAGACAAGCAGACCAACACAAACACAACTTCACCTCTAGACACTTGATATTACATGCAGATATTTTCCCTGCACCAAATGTACATATATTTTCCCCTATATTTTACACGCTGCTAAACAAGAATGAGCTGGAATATAATTTGTCTAGTTGTATGTTTCCCTGCATGGTCGTTTGAGTGATTCTTCATCCATTATGCATTGTAAATATGTGGGCGGGGCTAGGACTATAGTCACACCCCCAAAACTAAGATCGACGCCTCACAATTTTTTTCCCTTCTAAAAAAATATCTTTTTAAAGGAAATTTACATATTCTTGAATGATTTCCTCAAATTTTAAATAAAAAAAATAATTTCAGCCTCCCCCCCGCAAATATTTGGTTCAGAACCAAATCTAGGGAAAATCTCACGGAGCTGCTAAACCGTTTACCAGCCAAAGTGCCATGTGATGCATACAGCTTGTGACAGGTTCCCAGCGGTTTTTGGCTTAGCGAGTAAATTTGTTAAGCAATACTTCATGGGGCTCCATGAAATTGGGCCCAGAGTGTGAGCTAAATCTGCACGAAATTAACCCTAACCTTCCCAAATCCTCAAAAATCCTGTCAAATAGAGGAATTTGGATTTAGGGTCTCTGGAAGTTGAAACATCGGAGGATTTTTGCAGGATTGAGGGCATTAGAGGATTTTGCCTCTGGAGGAAAATGGAGGATCCAGGTCATCAGCATCAGGCCCAATCTGATGCTGGATGATTTTGGAGGATTGAGGTTACTGGGGTGTTTATCAAAAAAATGATTTTGAAGGATCCAGTTTATTTTTCACTTTATACTCTGACACTGTTCATGCCCTATGCACATCCTCAATCTCAATAGAGCTTCAGTCAAGGTACATGTAAGTTATGTCATAATAAGGCATTGTTTATTCAGGTTATTTTGCAGGATTCAGGCAGTGGTCCCCAGTAACAAACATTGGAAGATTTTGGAGGACTCCGGTTAAATGTATCTTTAACACTGAAATCGGAGGAAATTGGACGATTCAGGTTACATGTAGGAAAAATGATGTCGGGAGTTAGGGTTAATTCTAGTTCAGCTTTTGAAAATATTTTGTTTCCCCAGATGACTTACAATATCCAGGATCCTCTCTTCCAGATCACTGTTGATCTCATGCAGTTCCTGGTGACTCTTCTCTAACCTGTACAGCCAAAATATTAACGATACAAATTATTCACAATTTTTGTTTTTTCCTCCTAAGTACGCGATACCCTACAAGGCTTTCCCTCATCCGTAATTCATTTCTGCCTCGGGGATCCCACACAAAGATCCGTCCATGTACAATACATTCACTTTGCGCTCGGCTTTCACGCAAGACGTTTTACAAAAACACATTTTGGGCAATTATAACACGTACAGTAAACTCCGACAAGCACGTCCATCGACCTGAATTGATACCATCGTTGGTGAATCCCTACATGTGCATGATGAGTTTAGAGTGTGTAACCCGAACTCAATTACACTGCATGGATAGGAGTCCGACCCCTACAGGGTTTCTCCCGTTAAAGGCAGCTTCGGGAGCATTCATGACATGTCGGGAGCATTAATGAACTGCTGCAGCATCGTGGTTAACATAGCTGAAGATACACTTCCACACCACACTACTTCCTGGAACAAACTGGATTACATGACACATTGCACCGTTCCTTGGTGAACGCCGGTGTCACCACGGTACGCCTTCACCATATTCCTAACATGCACGCAATGTGTTAACAATGTGTAACCTAAATCCGATTACGCTGACGTGCATTTTCCCTCGAGGTTTTTTTGTCAATGCAGACAAGTTCATTGCTATCCCAAACACGTTTTGTGATCATCCATATTTTTAAAGTTCCATTGACAAAGCCTGAAGCACTCGTGGGAACAGTGTCAAGTGCAACCGTAGAGACAATTTAAACTACACCTACAATGACGGGTTTGTAAAATATGCGAGTGTCTTGGTACCAAACACTGACTAGTCTAGCAACGGACCCTTCAGTCCGTCTTTACCCTGGCCTATAGAAATGTGCATGACCAACTGTAAGGAAGCCGAGGTCAAATTTTAATTATATTCTAAAATACAAACCAACAAGAGTTGCAGGTATTTGACAAAATATCAAGCACTAAAGGACAGAGCCATATTTCATCCCAACGCATTATTTTTGGAGCTTTTCAGGGTTTGGGCACGTGATCAGTTGATTATGAATGTGTGGGGGCATTAGGGTATTCAAACCGTGGAAGAAAAATGTTGTAAAACAAAAGAACAATATCATCTACGATTCCCAGCATACATCCGCGATTGGGATTGTGTACAAAACCTATGGAGGTCTTCCGAAAAGTACAAACAAAAGAGGGACAATAGGACGTCCACGATTGGAGGTCGATACACGTTTGTGCGAGTATGTATATACCGGCAATCGTGGACTAGGGACAAAAGGGTTAGGGCATAGACTAAGGGTCCACGTTTGACCGAACGTCCACGATTGAAAATCATGTACAAAACATATGGGAGACCTTCCGAAAAAGAGGAACAATGGGACGTCCACGATTGCAGGTATTTACACACTTGGGTGTGTGTGAGTTTGTATATGCCGGCAATCGTGGACCTAGGACAAAAGAATTTGAGCGTAGACAAAGGGGTCCACGTTTGACCTAACGTCCACGATTGAAAATCGTGTACAAAACCAATGGGAGGCCTTCCGAAAAAGTTTGAGTATAAACAAAAGAGGAACAATGGGAGGTCCACGATTGCACCCGTTTACATGACTGTGTGTGTGGGCGCGTTGGCGTATTCAAACCGCGGACGTAAAATGCCAGTGAACAAAAGAGAACAATATCGTCCGCGATTCCCAGCATACGTCCGCGATTGGAAGTGTGTACAAAGTCTATGGAGGCCTTCCGAAAAAGTTAGAGTATAAACAAAAGAGGAACAATGGGACGTCCGCGTTTGGAGGTCGGTACACGACTGTGTGTGTGTGTGTGTGTGTAGCACTCACATACATCTGCAACCAAACTCTGAAATGTATAAAGGACTCAATGCCTATCGTGAATATTTTGGAGCAGGTTGGGGGAGTACTTACATGTATAATTTGCAAGATTCTACATTCAGAAAACTGGCCCCCACAAGACGGTGACTAGTTTTCTTCATGAATTGCTGCTACAAACGCCTCTCTATGACTAACAAGAATTCAGACTTCCGCCTAGTATGTATATATCTTGTTTAGCTCCGTACTGTGCGTGGCTTTAAGCCTTGCTCGAGGAAAACTTGCATTAAAAAAAAAATACTTTAAATGACACGTTCTGATGTGTCCAATGTGACAGAGAAAAAGGTCTGCACCCCCAAGATCCCTTTATACCCCCGTAGACCAGCCCTAGGCTACAGATGTCACAAGAAAATATAAAGGAACTACAAACAAGATCTAAAATGCACGTTTTTTGTTATTCCACTGAAACAAAAATCCACGAGATAAACCCGCTTCTGTTGGCACATGCAAACGGAGCACTTCCACTAATGAAAACATGTTTTAGAATTTTTGGCCACTTATTCTCAAAGGATCGAAGCACTTCCAAATTCCCACACTATTGTTATCCTGTGTTCAGAAAGCAGCTTTTACAGCGATAGTTTTACAGCTCAGTTTGACCAAGAATTATTCCACAGCTTTGCTGAACACCACATCGGATTTACGTTGATTTATGACCTGCAAAACATCCCCACAGAAGAAAAAAACAAAAACAAAAACGAAAGCCAAACACGTTCTTCAATTATGCACTTCAAAGGTCTAATTTATGATATCCATTTGACGTTTCCGACAAAAAAAACAGGGGGAAAAAAAGCCACTCAGTTCCCATTAATGATCAAACACTCGGCGGGCACTTCACATTTAAATAACCCCAGCCAGTACATTTTCTCACTGCTTTACCTTCCCCCAAATTACAACAAGTCAAATATTTACACGAGCTGAAATTCGTCCTCCTTACAATCTCACTTTCTTTTTCCCCCACTGATGAGATTTCCGTCCTCCCATGTAAACAGCCCAAGTTGATGCGCTCATATGGTGTGGCGACTAAACTGGGCTTGACAAGTAATTGAAAGGAAAACATGTCGTCTCGAGAGGCTCCGAGGCTCTGTCTTCAATGAACAAACAACCGCCCCGTACCTGCCTGCTTCTTTCCACTAGAATCTGTGGGTTTTTGTCATTTCACTTGTTATTGCAATTCAGCCACTGGAGCACATGTCCAAACAACGAGCAGGCAACTTCACAGGCGGAGACAAGAGGTCACTCACACAACCTGTTTTCCCTGCGTTTTCAAAATTGCCTATTCTCTTCCGACACCGCCTATGTTTACACAAGCTTCATCAGGGGTGAGATTTAAGGAAAATGAACAATCCACGAAACATTCAGAGGCATTTGATTTGTATGGTGTTGCTGAAAAAAGCATAAAAACCCTGCATTTTTCTACCAAAAGAAATAGGGTCATTAGAATATAAAAAAGATGGTCTCAATGATAACAAAATAAGAACAAAATCTGGAAGACATTTCACCAAAAATCCCGAAATCATGACAAATCTGGATAAATCTCACCCATGCTTTACTATTATACAGCACATTTTTCAGGTCAGTTTATCGAGATGCATGGGCAAATGTTTAAACAAAAAATAAACATTGATCATCAAACATGGACTAAAATTTCCCCATCGCTGATTAGGTTCAAATTAAGAACCCTTTTCTCAAGCAGAAAAACAGAGACACTTGAAAGAGAATTAAGAAATGTAGGCCCTTTTCCATTTCGTCTACATACTTCACCAATGGTGAGGCAAACAGCATTTCCATTGTAACATGCACTTGTGTTTGCGTGTCTGCACCAAACTTCTTTCTGCCAGAATGATGGTAAAATTTCCAACAATTTAGACAATTTATCAATTTGCAATTTTCACGTGTACTGAAAATGGACATTTCTAAATAAATAAAAAACCTCAATGTGATTTCACTTTTCTTTTCTTGTAAGTCTTTCCATGATTCGATGCCCCAGTTAGAGCAGGTCACTAATGGTTGTGGCCCTCGCCCTTCAATTCTGGAAACTCAAATGCCAAAGTTATTTGACCAAACGGAATTTGATTGGGCCGACCTACAATTTTAAAATGAGATAAAATGCATGCATATGCACATATATGTAGTGTGAGCAGCTCTGCTGTTTTTATAAGCATTTTTACCACTAAACAAGTTCTTTTGATTTTCGTTGCATTGCAGATTATTCAACTATAAATCTTATGATTCTTAAACTTTGATTCTTAAAATAATTCAGATTTTTTATTAATTTATTTATTCCAACGTTTTTATGGTAGTACTGGACTGAGTGGAACTGGAGTAAGGATTGCCAGCCATGTATGAATTTATAGACATGAAAATATTGAACTTGAAGGAATGGAGGGGAGTGGGGGATGTTAAAAGTACCGATTTGGGGACAGGGAATGTTGCGAAGAAGTACATGTACAATATGGAAGCTTAACAGCAGGAGTGAGATTGGCCAAGAATGAAAAATCCACGAAATCCACAACAAATCCACGAGGACCCTAGATCAACATATAGTTTGTATTTGCCTAAAGGCACCCCCCTTAAAATATCCGTTTTTATTAGTCTATATCCACTTTTAGGACAACACCTCATATCAGGGATTCCAGATTGCAAAAGAGATTCTTTTAAAAAATCCTGAAATCGGGAAAAATCTTAACAAATCTCACCTCTGAAACAGAACATTCGGTATATAGCCAAATGTTTGGTATCATGGTGTTTATTACAGAAGCTCCAATTCTCTCTACTACATGTACTGCAGTAGTACGGGGGGACAGTGTTGATAATGTTTGACAGCACCTCGGACCCTAAAAAAAAAGAGGGCAAGTTTCCTCAACTTTAACCCTAAACCTTCCCAAATCCTCTTTGCCAAATGGAACAATTTGGAGGATTGAGGGTCGTTGAAAGTTGAAGCAATGGAGGATTTTGCAGGATTGAGGGCATTAGAGGATTTTACCTCTGGAGGAAAATGGAGAATCCAGGTCATCAGGCCCAATCTGATGCTGGATGATTTCGGAGGATTGAGGTTACTAGGATGTTTACGAAAACCCCTGGAGGATTTTGGAGGATTCATGCAATGGTCCCCCATAAGAGGATTGTGGAGGATTCAGGTTTACAATAAATTACATGCAGCTTTAACATTAAAAATATTTCTGTATATATATACAGTTTGGCTTAAAAGAAACCCACACTTTTTTAATGGAAAATATCTCGGAATTGGAGAATCAAAGTCAAATTGTTTTAACATATTCGTCAACTACATGTACAACGTCTTTGTTGTATATGGTGCAAATTGTGTTAAAAATAAAGCTCAAATCAAGAAATGTCGTCAATATTTTTTTAAATGGTCAAAAACCAGTTTCTCCACATGCAAGTCAATGGAATTTGGTAAACAAAATACATTTGAGCACCGCGTGCACAAACTCAACAATAAATGTAATTAGGCCTACATTGATCACAGTCATCCCATCTGTCAATGAAAACAAATAAGTGTTTACAGTGAATAGCATTTGACACAATGGAACAGTTAAAGTGTTGAAGTGCATACTTCCATTCTGTGTGGACCTACATTATGTACGTGTATGAGTATTGATCTTTGTAGCATGCATGACTCCTATAGACTTTCGTGTGGACAATCTGTCTTTTTGCCATTTTTCTTTAAACCGATGCCATTTTTAGGTGTTGGGCTTCAGCCCAAAACCTATTGTTATTGAAAGAATTATTCTTATTTTTATTCTTTTTTTTCTTTTTGCTAGTACTTTCTTCTCCAGAGTTGTTTGACTACATGCAAACTCATATCAAGTTCATATTTGGTAGATATATGAACATCACATTGAAGATTCCGGAAAATGCAATGACGTCATGATGACGTCATCAGGTATCAAATTACAAGCAATTAAACATTTCTATTTTTAATCTTTGAAAATCGATATAAAATCAACCGTGAAAGACCGGAACTTGATTTTTACGGCAATTGATAGGATAATATTAGATCTTCAATTTTGATCGGGCGTGCAAAATCACGTGACCCTTCCTTCCGGTCCAAACAGGAAGTGACTTATAATTTGAAAGTGGAAAAAGATTTGAACTTGCTTTCAGCGATGTTAGTCCTTGGCCAGGCTGAACTTTTCAAAAATGTTAGCAGTGACGTCATAAAATATTCGAGCGCCCTCTAGCGGCAGGTTGAAAAATGTTCAAAATGAACTTTCAGTCGATGTGTGTGGCGAAGTTTGCGGTAATCACTTTATAATTGATATATATGATGACCTTCATGCAGGCAACACGTGTGCGAGGGCTCAGATTGATGACGTCATCAGACCGGAAGTTGCAATGAAAAGACCTTGAAACCTTTAAAAATCGCTGAAAAATCAACCGCGACAGATATATTTCAGATTTTTGCTTCAGATGGCACAGTTGACATAGCTCTCGAGCTTTGTGATAATGACGTCACGATGACGTCATCAAGTATCATATTACAAGCAATCAAAGATTTCTTGATTTAATGTTTGAAAATCAATATAAAATCAACCGAGAGAGATCTGATTTTGCTTTTTACGGGAATTGATGGAATAATGCAGGGTCTTCATTTTTGATATTACGTGCAAAATCACATGACCCTTCCTTCCGGTCCAAACCGGAAGTGCCTTATAATTTAAAAGTGGAAACAGATTTGAACTTGCTTTCAACGATGTTAGTCTTTGGCCAGGCTGAACTTTTCAAAAATGTGTGCGGTGACGTCATAAAATATTCGAGCGCCCTCTAGCGGCAGGTTGAAAAATGTTTAAAATTGACTTTCAGTCGATGTGTATGGCAAAGTTTGCGGTAATCACTTTATAATTGATATATATGATGACATTCATGCAGGCAACACGTGTGCAAGGGCTCAGATTGATGACGTCATCAGACCGGAAGTTGCATTGAAAAGACCTTTAAACCTTAAAAAATCGCTGAAAAATCAACCGTGACAGATATATTTCAGATTTTTGCTTCAGATGGCACAGTTGACATAGCTCTCGAGCTTTGTGATAATGACGTCACGATGACGTCATCAAGTATCATATTACCAGCAATCAAAGATTTCTTGATTTAATGTTTGAAAATCAATATAAAATCAACCGAGAGAGATCTGATTTTGCTTTTTACGGGAATTGATGGAATAATCTAGGGTCTTCATTTTTGATATTACGTGCAACATCACATGACCCTTCCTTCCGGTCCAAACCGGAAGTGCCTTATAATTTAAAAGTGGAAACAGATTTGAACTTGCTTTCAACGATGTTAGTCTCTGGCTAGGTTGTACTTCACAAACAAAATACCGGTGACGTCATAAAATGTTAGAGCGCCCTCTAGCGGCAGGTTGAAACATGTTTAAAATGAATAATCGGCTGATGTGTGGGCGAAGTTTGGTGAAATCACTTTATAATTGATATATATGATGACCTTTACGCAGGCAACACGTGTGCTAGGGCTTAGATTTATGACATCAGACCGGAAGTGACAATGAAAAAACTTTAAAACCTTCAAAAATTGCTGAAAAATCAACGGCGACAGATATAATCCAGATTTTTGCTTCAGATGGCACAGTTGACATAGCTCTCGAGCTTTCTGGTAATGACCTCACGATGACGTCATCAAGTATCAGATTACAAGCAATGAAATATTTCTGGATTTAATCTTTGAAAATCAATATAAAATCAACCGAGAGAGATCTGATTTTGCTTTTAACGGGAATTGATGGAATAATCCAGGGTCTTCATTTTTGATATTACGTGCAAAATCACATGACCCTTCCTTCCGGTCCAAACCGGAAGTGCCTTATAATTTGAAAGTGGAAATAGATTTGAACTTGCTTTCAACGATGTTAGTCTCTGGCTAGGTTGTACTTCACAAAAAAATACCGGTGACGTCATAAAATGTTAGAGCGCCCTCTAGCGGCAGGTTGAAACATGTTTAAAATGAATAATCGGCTGATGTGTGTGGCGAAGTTTGGTGAAATCACTTTATATTTAATATATATGATGATCTGTACGCAGGCAACACGTGTGCGAGGGCTCAGATTGATGACGTCATCAGACCGGAAGTTGTAATGAAAAGACCTTTAAACATTCAGAAATCGCTGAAAAATCAACCGTGAGAGATATAATCCAGATTTTTGCTTCAGATGCACAGTTCACATAGCTCTCGAGGTTTCTGGTAATGACCTCACGATGACGTCATCAAGTATCAGATTACAAGCAATCAAATATTTCTAGATTTAATCTTTGGAAATCAATATAAAATCAACCGAGAGAGACCTGATTTTGCTTTTTACGGGAATTGATGGAATAATCCAGGTCTTCATTTTTCATATTACGTACAAAATCACATGACCCTTCCTTCCTTTCCAAACTGGAAGTGCCTTAGAATTTGAAAGTGGAAAAATGTTTGAACTTGCTTTCGACGATGTTAGTCTTTTAGCAGGCTGATCTTTTCAAAAATGTTAGCGGTGACGTCATAAAATGTTCCAGCACCCTCTAGCTGCATATTGAAAAATGTTCAAAATATACTTTCAGTCGATGTGTGTGGCGAAGTTTGCGGTAATCACTTTATAATTGATATAATAATTATATCAATTATAAAGTGACCTTCACGCAGGCAACACATGTGCAAGGGCTCATATTGATGATGTCATCAGACCGGAAATTGCGCTGAAAAGACCTTTAAACCTTAACAAAAATTATGAAAAATCAACCGTGAGAGATATACTCCAGATTTTCACTTCAAATGGCAGGGTAAACATAGGTCTCCAGCTTTATTGTAATGACGTCATTATGACATCGTCATGTATCAAATAACAAGCAATTCAAAATGAATATTTTTAATCTTTGAAAATTAATATAAAATCAACTGTGAAAGACCTAACATTTCTGTTTGCGGCAATGGATAAAGTAATAACAGGTCTTCATTTTTTATATTGAGTGCAAAATCACGTGACCCTTCCTTCCTGTCAAAACCGGAAGTGCCTTATAATTCAAAATTGGTAAAAGATATGAACTTGCTTTCCACGATGTTAGTCTTTGGCAGGTATGTGCTTTTCAAAAAGCGACCAGTGACGTCGCAAACTGCAGATTAACTGCGTTGGTAATGTGCACAGATGTAATAATGTCATGGTGACGTCATCAAGGTCAAATTACAAAAACCTAAAAAATCTACATTTTTGAGAACGTCATGCTTCATGAACTGCAGCACACAAACTTTTCACAATTAGTGATTACATACATGTGGATCTATTCTCTTATGTAATCAAACTGAACAAGTCCAACACCGTGTGTTTGTTCCACAAACTCTAGTTTTATTTGAATTTTCTTTTTAACGCAATTTTTACAACATACATGTACCACTAAGATGGTGTAGTTAATAAATAAGGTAAACCAATTTGGCCATATTTCCCCCAATTTCGAGAAATCTTCCTCTAAAAAAGTGTGTAGTTTTTTTTTTTTAAACCACACTGTAGTACTGCAGAGATTCTTCAACAGCACTAGGTATGGAATGTATTAAAGCTGTGTGCGTTGATTGGTGTATGGGTTATCCATTACGACTGAGGAACTTGGGACAATGGGGGATTAGTGATAACAATACAAGTGAGGACCTGAGCCCAAGTCCTTGGTAGAAGTCATGTACAAACCTTGTGGGGCATGTTGAGAAAAAGTTAAAGTACAAACAAAGGGAACAATGGAAGGAAACGCCCCAAGTCCTCAGTAGTATAGGAAAACACGACTGTGTGTGTTGGTTGGTGCGTTTCTATTTTCAGTACCCTGTGGAGACATGGGGACAATAGAGGACAAACGAGTGAAAAGGTCCCCACAGGGAAATTCTAAAGAGGATGATGTCTCCAAAAAGAAAAGGGTATAGAGAGTCTATATGGGGGTAGGTTTATATACAGTAACAAAGGAGAAGACAGTGACTTGTGTCCGTTGGTGTGTTGGTTAGTGAGTTTGTTTTTGCATTGAATAGGGGACCTTTAGCAATGGGAGGACAATAGGAACTCCCCGATGGTTGGTGTGTTGGTTGGTTCACATTTACTTTGAATTATTGTTCTATGTACTACATGTATGTACTGAATGGAAATTCTTTGTAAACGTCACTGAACTGACATTTCACTGCGTACAACTCGACACATGTACCAGTACATAATGTACATGTACATGTACATGTACAATGTATGTATAGTATGAATTCCACTAAGCAATTTATTCCTACATTTTCAAATGAGATTCTTTTCATTACAGAAGGGCACCGCGCTTTTAGATTGCCTTTCAATTTTAAGGGAAGTGCATGCACATGTAAGTTTCTCGACACCTTTCTCGGGAAGACTCAAGTGGCCATCTTACCTCGTCCACACCAAACATGAATGGTTCATGATACGGGGGTGACACACATTCTCCTCCATGCAAAGAGCGGACGGGCATGCACAAGACATACATGTAATCATGTCGGGTGCAGATATTTTTCTCGCTGCGAGCAACCAGTGGTGTCTCCTTCCAATCAGGCATGGGAGAGGCTGGGAGCGCGCATGACAACATCCTTTTCATGTAAAATGAGCTCTCAGCAACCGATTCGGATGCGGCGCAGCATGCATGGATATCCAGGAGGCACAACGACAGGTGCAAGCGGCATTGGAGCGCGAGCGAAATGTGCTCATTGTGGCGTGAGAATCCTGAAAATGTCTCTCAGAGCGGGAGGCAGGGCGGATGTTTTTTTGTTTTTCCCCCCTTTATGAAATGGCCGGACATGAGGGGTTCGTAATGTGATTGAAGGAATCAATCATTTGGGAATGTCGATACTTCATCCTTCCTGCAATGTACCCCCAGAGCGGACGTTGTTGTCCATTTCCAAAACAATATTCAAATAAAGGTTGAACACTGATATTTATCTTTGCTGATTTTGTTTGCCTTTTTTTGTATAATATTTTAATAAAGTTTGCTCCTAAATAAATTGTACTTTTTACTCTGAGCTACATGTATGTACATGTACATGAGCAATGTGCAACATTACTAAATGGCATATTGTGCACTTTATGCATTTGATATATTAAAATTATATTCAAACCACGATGCTATAAAAGCGAAGCTAAAGACATGTAAGGATACATGTAATTTGAAACGCTTCCGTTTCAACAAATCTATCTTGGTGTTTTTAATGGATAGGTAACATGAAGGAGACTTGCATGAGTGTTTATATTATTTATTTATTTATGGATTTCGACAAGAATTCTCAGGATTAAAATAGCATGTAATAGCTGTACTACCCAAGAACCTGTCGAGAGAGGAGGTCAAGAAGAAAACGTCAGTTTTCGGAGTCGGAGGATAATCTACAAGAACATCTCTGGGTAAAAACTCATCCATCAAGTCTAGACCAACAACCGAATCCACATGGCATCCTTGGTAGGATTTGAACCTGGGTCACCAGAGGTGAAAGGCAAGGAAAGTACCACTGCGCAATGCCCGTCACCTTATTCGATGCTCTCACGTACGTTTCACTGTGCAGTTTCTGCGCATGCACTAAATTAGAATATCTAAAGAGCTACAAGTGGCAGTATATAGTGAAATTTATACATTTTTAGAAGCCATATTTAAATCGTTTATACAAAATTTCATTTTGTAACTGAAATTGGAATTTCTTCTTGGGGAGGTCGGAGAACATTACAGTTCAGTTCTGGAGGATGTCACTAAACTGGCCGTGGATTTGGTATGCATATTGGGTAAAAATCTTCGAGATCCATGAAAGCACCATGCGAACCCCATGTCAAATCTGGCAATGGTTGTAAGCATGTGGTGTTATACATGTATAACCTGGTCATTCTCACAGAACGCTCCTGCAGATTATAGCTCCGATGCCAAGTCATCATTTATGGAACCAAGTAATGAAGTTTCGGGATTTAAGTTAGCCCAGAAAAGAAAGGGGAAAATGTATTACAACACAACCACAGAATTTGTACAGTTTGAGCGTCCAGCTGTTGTCTACCAGATCTCTCTTTATCTCAGGAAAACTTTGGGAGCTGAGAAATTTCAATTTTAAAAAAGAGCATTCTCACCCTGGAGATATTCTTAATTTTATACTCCCTAGTAACATGTTCCCATAATAAATTTGCCAATTCTATCAGGGGCGTGTTTTCGCGACTGTGACCAGAAACATGTTTCCGCTTTGGTCATTAGTTGGGCGTTTTGGCGTCTTCGGTCATGGTTGCGTGACGTCATTGTTTCGACCAAACGAGAACCGAAGGTTGGAGCCGGTTCATAGGTTCAAAATGGCGGAAGATACTGTAAGCAGGCGATATATTTTGTTTATTCGACCCAACATTAGTGAATTATGTACGAGAGCCACCGCCACAGCCCGTCGTGTGTAAAGCATGGTAATCGTCTAACCGACATCTTTTTCTTTTCAACCATTCCTCTTCTTCGACGTCATTCACCAGATACTCAAACTCTTGCACAACTGCTCGCTCTTCTGCCATGTTTGTTTACAAGATCGGTCAATGCATATGGAGATCAATGGGTCAATGACAGTTTCTGGTTCTGCGTTTTCTCGCGCCTGCGTAAACATGTTCCTGGTTATCGTTTTGACGTCACAAACATGTTTCAGGTTGCGGGTCACAAAAAACAAGCCCCAGTTCACTCCAAATTTCTTACTTCAGGATTTGAAAATATGGTTCAGTTAGTATGATACATCATACATCCTGAATTACAATATTACACGTACAGTGGTGTGCAAAATTATTTGAACACTTGGCATATTTTAGGTACTTTAGTTGTTTGTGATGAAATGGCAATCAATATACCAATGTACATTCAAATGAAACCCTCTGGAATGAACTTCAGAAGACTTGGAACAGCATTAGTGTAGAAACTCTCAGGAAATACATGTATATAGACACTATGCTCGAAAGATGTGCCGCAGTGATTGCTGCCAAGGGTGGACACACCAAATATTAGAGTAAAGTTTGATAAAAAGGATGGTAGGACTGGCAGATACTAATGTGAGCTACATGTATGTACATGTATGCTCACAACAATTACCTTTTCTATTTAATACAGGTGAAAAATGTAAACCAGGCATTGTAAGGCATTAAATATCAATTTCTTCAGATATGTCACGTGTTCGAATCATTTTGCACACCACTGTATGTTAAAAATCAAATCCTTTTTTTTTTTTTTGCTGTAATGTTCGTTGTCAATAAACATGATACATAGGAAACGTGCTTATACCCCCGCATTGCCAGGAGCTAAATACTGCTGTACAGTCAACGTGGTTGGAACACAGTACACATGCCTTCCCTTATCCACACAATGTAGTTTAAATGAAGCGTTACGAGAAACCTACGCATTGTATCTCTGTTGCGACAGCCGTAGTTCCTCCCGACATTCGTCCAGTTCGTTCTCGGTGTAGAGCGTGCTCTGTAGAAACTCGCTCTCCATCAACGTGATGCGCTGTTTGCTCTCCTCGACTCGCTGTCGCAGCATAAGATACTGCTCCTTACTGCAACCACAGACCTGATAAAAGACAAGCATTTCGAAACAAAGTTTTGAATGGAATTTTATGAAATGGAATTTTAAATAAATACTTAAACCAACACCATGCACCTACATCCAATATAACATTACATGTATTTTCAACCTTAGGTTTGCCATTCTGAAAGCATTTACAGAATGTACATGTATGGCAATTTTTGGGATTGTTATGCTTATGTTAATTTACATATTTATGACTCCAGGAGTGATGTCACACAAGGGGAAAACATATTTATGACTCCAGGAGTGATGTCACACAAGGGGAAAGCTCCAGTATCATACATGTAGCTCATTTGTGTATACACATTTTTACTCCTTTTCCCCCCCCCGAGTAAATTTTCAATTTTCTAAATGTTTCAATTTCTGCTTTACTTTATTGGGCAGTCAGTAAACAAATTTTAGGTAAAAGCTGCTGCAATAAGTCAAATGTTGATTTCTTAAGCCGCGTTCGCATTGGACTAACTAATGTCAAAACCGTACGTGATTGTTAACATTCCACTGTGGTTATTCTTCCGTGCGTCCGCACTTGGATTACACGGCTCGCGGAAAGTCCTTGGCCAGATAAACTATGCAGTGACATGTCCTCTGTGGTTTTGTAGAACGCGCTAAATTTACATGCATTTCATTGTGTATGCCAGCGCCATTTGTGTTTTATTCCGAATCAACATGAAGCGACAATCAAACTCCTGATCATTTCTAGAATATCCCCCAACGTGTAGATCAAAGTAAAATAGCAGAAAAAGGGAGAAATGCGGCTCAGCATTCGCCAAAGTTAACGAAAGTTTCATGTCATCGTGCGTGCATTCAGTCAGAATCGCAGCTATAGTACACAATGCATGGGGCTAAGCGCGCGTCCCGTAAGCTCAAAATGTAGGTTTTACTTTACCGTGGCTGTCCGCACTGGACTTTTCAGCGACGTAAAACCTACCACGTAACTCTTCCGCTACTCGTTTGGGCCTGTAAAACTGACAACCGACGATCGACACTTGACAATTTGGCAAGTTTACCGGCTGTCCGCATTGGACTTAATTTGGTTAAGTTGACAACAGTCTCCGTAGGTTTTACAAAAAAAAGTCCAATGCGGACACGGCTAAATTTGTATTGTAAGTGCCATAAACTGTACAGTGAGTACCTTGATTAACATCAGAACAGCACCCTCATCACATATAGAAATACACTTTCAGCAGTCTCTTATTTTTATGCTAATGTTAATTTACATATTCATGAGCACCTGTAGGAGTCAGTGACTGTAAATGTAGCTGATTCATGCATACAAATTGACCAATTTTAAAACCTTTTCCTGCAGTCAGTTTTCTAAATGTTTGTGTTTCTGGTCATTTGGAGTGCCAAGTAGCCAGTCAGTAAATACATTTAATGTACAGATCACTACAGGAAGTCAAATTTTGACTTCTTTTTTGTATTGGACCTAAACTATACAGACTATTTTAAATCCCACTGTCACCGAGCAACAACAGGTAACCCAAAACATTCAGCTTGCCTTGCTCATCAAGAATTGATTTTTAGCTCAGTGTTTCTGCCGCCCGAAAAAAGAAGGCCCAGTGAGATCGTGCTACACATCACTTTTCAAGTGAGCCTCTTCATTACAAGTCATACGCCATTCAAAACCAGACGCCTGTGACATTTCGATTCTGAAGTTGCTTGGCATTACTTGGCTGCTTCCTAGCAGGGTCAGACAGGGTATAAGTCTGTGCCATTTGCATTCTCGCTGGTTGGGAATTTGATTCTGCCTGGAAATTTGAAGTCAGTCGCTTTGACTGGCTTGTGCATGTAAATGGCCGACCACAGACTAGTGCACAGGTATCGGGAAAATATTCCCAACTTTCTCCATCGCAAACCTAAGATGTGTGGAAAAATCCTGTGATAAGATTGTTATTTCTGTGTTTTTACCCCTTATGTCTAGCTGTCATTGATGAGGGGCTGGTATGCAAGAACGAGCTGTGCAGCCAAGCGTAAATATGCAAATAATAGGTACCACATTGAATTCATCGTACATACATGTACTTGGAGCCCCCCTTTCACATACACTGTATGAAGCAAGATATGGGGCAAAGGGAACCCCCTCTTTTGGGTCATTGTGTTTCCGGAATCTCAGGAATTCTTTTCAGAAATCTAGGGGGGGGGGGGGGGAATGTGTTAGGTAACAATAGTATGGAGTGTGTATAGGGTATGGGGACAAAAGGGGGGGGGGGGTTACATTGCAACTTTTGTTTGGGAAAAAACTCCATCTATTCATTATACTCTCATTCAAGAACAATATAGTTGAAACATGAATGGATTGAGTACACACAGGAATGCGCATGTAGATGACCACTGGCCGGGTGGTCTTTTTTCAAACTGCGGCTATGACAGTTGTCTGTATTCAAGGGGTTAAGATATAGATGTAATCTTTATCGTGCAACAAACCACAAGTTATATCCTCATTGAGTGATCCCTGTGTTGCCATTTCCAAGGTTTCATGTAAATGGTTGTTATCCCTGGTTTATGACTTCTGACTACCAACAAATATAAGCAAGATAGCTCCATTTGTAGAAGGCCGCAGGTTCATATCCAGCTCTTGTCAATGTTCCTTTTTCATTCTCAACTCTTAAGTTTTGCCAGTCTAAGAAAACATTCAGTTAACGGTAGTCCACATTTATAAAGGCAATAATATTCACAACTTTTAACTCAAACCCATTTGCACTGGGTGGTCAGGTTGGTGTAGTGGTTCTTTCCTCGCCTTCCACCTCTGGTGACCCTGGTTCGATTCCCACCGGGTGCACTATGTGGATTGGGTTTTCAGTCCCTACCTGATTGCGTGGGTTTTCCCCAAGAATAATTGTTCTGGGGTTTTCCTCCCACTACTAAAACTGAAATTTCCTGGGCCCTGAGGGAGAACAGTGCATTTGCACTGATCAGGCTACCCAGGATAAATAAGACATAAATAAGTATCTAGTGCAGTATACAAGTCGCCATAACCTCTACAAATGCGATCACTCTTGTATGGCCATTTGCACTGGAGGAAGCTGTTGTAAAAGATGTATACATCACAATTCGTACATGTAGCACAAATAAAAATAAAAATGTCAAGGCACCAGTAAGAAAATAGTCTATTTTTACACATACTGTGTAATTGGATTATTCTCTTGAAAGGAATGGACAGCCATATGTCAGTGACTCCATCTTTTGATCTGCTGGTGACTTGATTATGCTATACATGCAGTGGGCAGTGGCTAAAGATATGTTGCAATATGCACTACAGTGAAATATAGGGAATGGCAGAGTGACGCTTAAATGTAGTGTACACGATTGTTAATCCTCAATTTTATTTTTACTGAATTATTACGAAATACCTTACTAGACTGTAAGTTAATAGTAGTCTCAATCATCCTGTGAAATGATGGCACCAGGTGTGCTGTCGTCAAGAAAAGTGGAAATGTATAACGATTTCCAGCTGGAAATTGTTGGAAAACTGCCCTGTAGTCGTTAGTCAAGGCGCGCGTGGCTACCCGGACGAGTGGCGCGCCCCGGACATGGTGGCGCCCATAGCCACGCGCGCCTTGACTAAAGGCTATCATCCGCCCGACGGTTGAAAACAAGCGCTGTTTTTCTCTCAGTTTTTTTCCGCCATCCAACAACGCAAAACTTTGTGAACAGGTCAGTGGAACGATATTTCCAATAAAATACTAACCCCAAAATCCACCCATTTCTGAAAATTGCAACAATGACCAATCATGTACACTGCCTTTAATCCACTGTAACAACCATCATGGGATCCACACACAAATTTCAGTACGGTGGTAAAATAAGCCAGTTCGGTATTCCAACTGCGAATATGCAAATTAAGATTTGACAATGTTTCTTTTGGGAGAAACATTTCATCGTACATGTATGCATGCAAAAGCACAGGGGTACATTCAAATTTAAAGCGATCGTCGTGTTCTGAAGTAACATTTTTCAAAAAAACGTTTCGACAGCCAAGTGTTTTCAGGTGTCTTGTGTGCCCAAACCTTTGTTCGGAACAAAAGTTTCCATCGTCTTTTCGATTGCAGGAAAAATTGCACAGAATGCAGATTCGGTTACCACAGCCTTGTGTGCATTTATCTGCCACGTTTCTCCCGAAAGAAAAATCGTCGAATCTAGTTGTGCACATGTGGAGTTGGAATACCGAACTGGCTTATTCGTTATAGTGAATAATGGTATGTATTGAATACTTTAATTTTGGAGCCAAAGATCTAGGGCCTTCAGCATGGGCTCCGTGCACAACTACCCCCTCAGCGGAAAGAAAAGGCGAGTTGGGGGGGGGGGGGGGGGTAATATCGACGCCATCTTACCTAACTTCAATTTAAGTGTCTGGTTCCCGCTGTGATATTCTTTTTGAAAATGCAATTATCGAGAGTCAGCGAACAGACAAAGCAATCCCACTGGTATACAAGTATCAAATGAATGAGGAGCGCGGTGCGGATATCAGCGACGTACTGCCCATGGAAGTGCAGTTGCTATGTGGACAGCGCCCTCATTCGACGGCGCACGGAGCCCATAGCCAATTATTTGGTATAGCAGTGTTCATTATAGTAAAGTTAACTGTACTCCCCAGATTTGCGACACAGAACCTAGACATTTATGGTCTATGGAAATACATTTTAGAGCACTGTCCTACATGTTATCACATGATTAAAATCCCACTGCATGAACCCTTTAAACTCCAGCTTTCCTCAATCCTCAAAAATCACCAGGCGGTTTTGGAGGATTCTGGGGCATTGAGGCTGTGTGCATTTTGATCAATTGTGGTTGATTTTGGAGGATTGAGGCTACGTCCTGATTCACTGCCGGATGACTTTGGAAAATTGAGGTTGAATGGCTACTTGTTTTTGGTTGAGTTGGAAGGATTGCCGTAGGATATTTCCAAGCTGTTGCACGTTTCACCTAACACGTGTACCTATAATACTCAGTGGTAAATGTACATGGGCCACACATCATTCTGTACATTTGTCTATTTCCCGGGTTTTTTTGTGTGTGTGCAAAGCAATTAGGGGATTTTGAAGGATTGAGGATGCATCCTAGCCAAAAGCGTCTAGAGGGTTAGGGCTAAGGCATCCAGCGACATTTACAGATGTAACCAAAGTGTAATACAAAGGGTGAACATACACGTACATGTACAGTCGTCTTTTCCTATATTACTGAGGATAATGCTTTGTGTTTCCTATTGTTCCTTTACTTAAAAAGAAACTCCCATAGACTAAGCACTTATTTTTACGTCCGAGGACCGATTTTAACAAAAGACCGACTCCCGAGGACAAGAAAGATTCCTTTGTATTTTCTTTCTCCTCTTGTCCTCGAATGTAATACAGTACATTGTACAGTTACATACATGCAAGAACGAAAACACATCAAAATGACTCCGAGAAAATAAAACTCCTAAACCAGGGTGGTTTGGTTTGGTTTGGTTTGGTTTGGTTTGGTTTGGTTTGGTTTGGTTTGGTTTGGTTTGGTTTGGTTTGGTTTGGTTTGGTTTGGTTTGGTTTGGTTTGGTTTGGTTTGGTTTGGTTTGGTTTGGTTTGGTTTGGTTTGGTTTGGTTTGGTTTGGTTTGGTTTGGTTTGGTTTGGTTTGGTTTAAATCAGCCAACCCTGATTGATTTTGCTAAAATAAGACTTTTACAAAAAAAAGGGATTTAAATGGGTCATTTAAAAAAATAATAATAATTTGATTGAAATCGCGATTTATATCAGTTATTTAAATCAACGTGATTTAAATCAGCCAACCCTGTCCTAAACGCTAAAAGCAACAACTAATATATATTTTACACACTTGTGTGAGGCAAGTCTGCCCAAAAATAGGCCATTTCTCATTCTTGGTCTTTCGGAGAAACAAAGGGTTGCAAGGGAATGAGTCAAAACATTAATTCATCATGAAGGACTTCGTTGTTTCAATTCACTGTCAATACAACTAACTGAAAAATACCGATGTGTGTGTATTTCGTGCTGTACTTAAATCACCGGCTGGAACACATGCACTTAAACGCGCCCTCCAAAAAGAGAAAGAACGAAATGAGAAAAATAAAATGGAAAACAATCTCCAATCGGTGCCAAACTGTCTGTATCTGAAGCGTATTCGGTTTCCCACTTCATCAATTGGTTGAATATCGCATCCTTGTCTGCCACTTGAAATGGGCATAGGATGTCGGAGAAGTAGACAACTAGACGATGAATATTCCCTCTCTGATGAATTATCCTTCTGTTTCCGCTCACAATTCACATACGGTCTTTTTTTCTTCTCCATTTCAAATCTGTACAGGGAGGTTTTAGTCCGATTTAGAACGCATTAGAAAGCATGTTTTCTGTGATTGAGATGGGACTGTTGTGGATGCATGTTTTGATGGACTGGCATCATCAGTACACAACAATAAAGGGGGGCAGGGCAGGTACAGTACTCTCTCTAGACGTTGGTGACACAATTTCACCTTCTGGTTCTTATCCATATATTTCCACAGTAAAGGGGTACAAAAGTGTGACATGGGATTGGGAAATGAAGCAGGATAATAATATCCAGTTGTTTGTCCTGTTTTCCCCTTGTACATTCCCAACCCATTGTTGAGGATTGTGCTCACGAAGAATTTAAGACTTTCCAGGCAAATTTGACAAGATTTGTATGCTCACAATGGTACGTATGTAACATGGACAGAAAGTTCATTAATATTGATAAAAAGTTATAATTACAATAAATATCTTTATCAAATATTGTGCCTTTTCATTCTTATCCCTACAGCATTGTTACCTGTAAAAACCAAGACAATCTACTGTATATTTCAGATGTTACAGGTTATTATGTACAGAATATTACGTACGTAGCGTGGACAGAAATTTGTCACAACATTTCTGTCCACGTTACGTACGTTACCTATAAATGTCTTAAAGACCAACAAAAATGTATTTATTGTGGCTGTTAGCACTCCTAAATGGGTTATTAATATGAATGAGATGACATTTGGGTAGATTCATGCACATGATAATTAGTGTCCTGTCAATTTGTAGTAAAAATTCTGTCTTTGTTACGTATATGTAATTATTTACAACGACCCCTGTAAGTACAGAGAAAGTCCTCTATATTTGTGTGTACACATGATCATTAAGTCCTTGGGAATGTACAGGAAACAACTAAACAAAATATCTTGCTTTGCTGCACCCTCCAGTGTCCCCCTCCCCCCCTCTCAAATCCAAAATTTGTTATCAATTGTACCCCGTTATTGTGGAAATGTCCACATGGAAATAAGGCCCATACAGTGTTTCTGGTTGTGTTTATACATGTAGGTGTACAGGCAACCAAAGGGGGGGGGGGGGATATTGATCCCCCAACCTCCCCCTCTGGATCCACATGCACTTAATAAAACATGATGTACGGAGTTAGGGTTAAACCCTAAACCAGATGACCTGGATCCTCCATTTTCCTCCAGAGGTAAAAATCCTCTTATTCCCTCATCAAAATGATGTACGGAGTTAAGGTTAACCCTAACTCTGCACACCATTTTTCCTCCATGTAACCTGAATCCTCCAATATCCTCATTGCAGTTTTGGAGGATTGAGGATGAATGGTATTTCAAGAAAAAGATGGATTTTGGAGGATTGAGGATGTATGGTGTTTCAAGCGAGGAGGATTTTGGAGGATTGAGGATGGTTCCTAGCAAAAAGGGTCTAGGGGGTTAGGGTTAAAGCTACATATAACCCGACTACTCCAAAATCCTCCAGGCAAAATTCAAATTTAATGTAAGTTATCTCCTACAAACGACAGATGGAGAAAAATTATTTTTGAACAATAAAAAATGCTTACCACACTCTGCAATCTATTTAGGGGCCATTCAAAATGTTCAATGTTTAAAAATTAGTTTGACCCACCCACCCACCCACCCCAATTTTCGATCTTAAATATTGATTTGCCATTCAATTAAACAAATAATAAAATGCTCATTTTCATGACAGCATGATGCAGCTGTGGATTTCCCCCACTTTAACACGTGCTCTGATGACTTCTTGTGTTTTATAATCAGCTTCCGACCTAGCGCTGGCGATACTGATTTTTTGTCGTCGATATTTTCTTTCCGCTATATCGCCGATATGGCGATAAAATCGTCTACAAATTACGGCATGATAAAAATGTTGTGAACGGTTAGCGATCTTAAAATCCTAATGTACAAACGCATACATGTAGGCCTAAACAACTTTCAAAAACTTAACACCGCCAAACAGGGCTTCGCAACGCGAGCAAGCAACGCGTATGCTTATTAGCACAGTTCCCGTCTCTGCTGCGGTATTTAATTGATAGCAGTAGAGACAGGAACCAGTCTACAGTGCGTACTCGATTGGGTATATTTTGATGCATGACTTAGGGAGAATTTAAATATGTCTGTAGAATTTTACTCTCTTGATCTCAGACACCTTTATTTGCATTTCAAATACTCTAAAGATGTATTGTGAATATTTATTACTTCATCATTTTGAATGTTTGAAGGACATTACATAAAGCATTTTCCAACTAAATGTTTTTGGCGAAAAAGAAGAATTCTTGCTACGCTTTAATTGTACATTTAAAGCAAAGATGATGGCAGTCGTTGTGGGATGTTTCTTCCTTCATGCTTCTATATATGATCAATAATGTGCAGCCCGGTACGGCAGTGCTATACCAAATGCCAAAAAGCCATTAGACCAGTCTATGAAGTATAGAATAACCACTCTGTTGAACCATGGAGGTTTAACATGTTTAACAACGGATACAACGTCTAAGACTACGCATGGACCGTACAGGTATAGCCTGGGTTGAAAAAAAAAAAATCGAAATGCGGGAGTGGAATTGGCGAGTCAAAAGAGCATTTCTTTTAATTTTCCATTATGTTTTTTATTAAAAAGTAAATTTTGATTTTCAATAATTTACCTTGACCCACCCACCCACATTTTCGAAAAGAAATCGAAATTTTAAAACATTGAACATTTTGAATGGCCCCTTAGTCTTAATTTTTACGTACGATAAGAACAGGAATGTCCTATTCCTACTCTAAAAAACTGTTACTCATCTTCAATCAATGCTTTTTGTGGAATGTCCGATTAGAAAGTTAAAAACTTCTCCAATGCTAACTAATGAACAATTCAGTTTTTCAGGCTGCAACGCCCCCTAAAAAAACACACACACACACACACACACACACAGTCATGTAAACGGGTGCAATCGTGGACCTCCCATTGTTCCTCTTTTGTTTATACTCTAACTTTTTCGGAAGGCCTCCCATTGGTTTTGTACACGATTTTCAATCGTGGACGTTAGGTCAAACGTGGACCCCTTTGTCTACGCCCGAATTCTTTTGTCCTAGGTCCACGATTGCCGGCATATACAAACTCATCATCTTTAACACTAATCCCATCCAATGTTTTTCAATGGCCCTGCTAAATCCAACAATTTCCAACAAAACTGAAATGAGAACATTTTTGTTGGATTCTGAAGTGCACAACACCAGCCTTGGCATTTTGCAGCTCTGTTTTTGTATGAGCTCTGCCAAAATCCAATGAAATCCAACTGAAATTGTTACTAAAAATCTGATTTCACTCTCCTAAATAATGTACGACAAAATCCAACAGGTACATGTGTATGTGGTTTATGTTGACTGCTAAATCCAACAAATTACAACAGCTTTGTTACCATTGTTGGATTTTGTTGGATTTAGCAAGGTTAGGGTTACAGGTACATTGATGAAATTTATAACTTTCTCATACATTGTAATAGCCCATTATTTTTGGATTCCTTTTTGTTGATATGTCAACATGTATTTATCATTACAATGTTTGAAAACCACAGAGCAAGGACAGATAAAAAAAAAAAAAAATTTCTCAAATCGCTACAAAACATGTGCATATCCAATAACGGCTGTTGAATCGTCTTTTTTACTTCAAGCGAGGTACTTAATGAAGAGCTACCCAGGGCCATCCAAAATTTATTCGGGCAACCTTGTGAACCAACACTACATGTATCTGCCCCATGAAAAACCTAATTAGTATGTTGTAAATATCAGAATCATATAAGTATAAAAGTCTGAGGGCAGACAAGCGTAACCCCCCTCAGTACTAAAAGTTGACAAATTAGTTCCTAAAGTGGAGACAGCCTATGTGGAAATGTTGTCCAAGTTGACTAGGCAGGCAGCCCAAATGTTGTAAGTATGCAAAATAAAGCGCACAGGCCGACTGTAATTATATCACTCGGCAGAAACTTGGCTTGCTTTGGGATAAAAATCAGAATATTTCCATGGAATTAACCCACATCAATCAATAGGGGGATGGCAGAATCAATAATGCCGAAAGGTCTGTGATCCACTGCAGTAACAGTACCATATTTATTTTTAATATCAGACTTTTTGAAGTCTTACGAATGAATGTGACTAAACAGAGAAGTCTATTTGTGCCATTCTTACAAGGGACCAGTGGAAAGTCGCAAATTTCCTATTTTATACACACCTACATTGTAGGTGTTTTAAACACCTAGGTGTTTAAAACACTTAGGTGTTTAAATGCTAAACGTGTTGTGTCAAAAAGCTAAACGTTAAATCTAAACATGTCGTGGGCTAAACGTGTAAAAAAAGTGGGTACAAGAAAAGTGTTTAAAAGCTAAACGCCTTTTTTACAGTGTAGTTTATGTAAAATCAAATCAAACCGTGTTTTCATTTTTTTTTTACTGTAGTACAATAAAATGTTTTAAAAAGATTTTTAGTAAGTTAACTCACGGATAATCACCGGAATTCGTGTTAAATTTTCTTCATAAGATTCGTTATTTTTTCGATTCATTATAAATTTAAAGCTTGTGATCTAAACTCTTCATGGATTGGTCGACCTGACTGATATTTCCAATTTGAGGCAAGTCCTGCCCAGATTGGAATTAATGTTAATTTAAATGTTCAGCTTTGACCCCTACATGTACATGTATGTGTTTAAAAAGACAAGTACTTTTGAAGTGAGTTCAACCAGTTTGGAAGACAATTGGTGTTAACAGTACCCTTAAATATACCATGTCCATTTTTGGTAATGTTAGTGACGACCAATAAACCGAATGTTCAGAGAACAGGAACCAAAGTTCTGAGTGGTTTTTGTATGTCTTGGTAGGCCTCACCACCATTTTGTGTCCTGGCAGTTTTGCCTTAGATTGGTCAATAGGCTTTGAAGCTGCGAGGATAAATGTGACATGTAACGTTAGTGACGGTGGAATTTCCCAGTTACATGTATGTTGTTGAAATTACATCACTTACATGTATACATGCGTAAATAACTTCTGTCTTGGTGGATTTTATTTTTAACCACTTCGCGCCGGGAATATTTTTGCCGAAAATTTTGATTTATAAAAAAGGCAAAATATAGCAGCCAACTTCTGATATACAGCCAAACGCCACAAATACTGATTTGCAAAAGTCATTTCAACAGTATTTGTACAATATTTCTTGCTGAAACCTCATATATTTCAATACTCCGAGTATGCCCACCGGAGTGTAAATTGTAGAACAACAGGCCGTGCACAGCGGCCAAGTTCAAGTTCAACACACAGTCCGCCTCCACAGACTTCTCGGACTTTGTGTGTGTGTACAAAACAAATGAGGGATTAGCGTGTTGAGACGTCACCCGGAGGTGAGTCGAGGCAAGCTTGACATTTTAACCCGTCAGCCGTGCCCGTGTATAAAAACAGCCAGATCATGTTAACACGTCCTCCGACGCGAACTGGTTAAATGTGTTGACTGCTAATCGAACAAATTAGAACAGTTTTTACCACTGTTGGATTCTGTTGGATTTAGCAGGTTATACATTCTCATTTTTGAAAGGCCCTTTTTCCCTGCATGTTTTCAGGATATGACGTCAAACTAAAAGCTTGCAATATTTAGCAGTTTCTTGGGGTCTCTCGCATTCTGTAATTTACAGCCAACAAAGCACTACTTGGACAGAACTGCATTGACAGATTGATGGACCGATTTAGATTTGTTTTCTTTTTTTATCATAAAAAAGCTTCAATGCCCCAAAGAGGCAATCATGCATAAAGGCTGTCTCTTTCTCTGTCGTCTACGTACTTCATGTCACTGTCAGCTCTGTCATCTACGTAGCTCTTCCTGTACTTGAAACTCTTAAGACCCCATATAGATCTTGTCCCTCGTTTCTCTAGAGACGATTGCTTGAGCGTACATGCATTTAAGTCACAACTCTGAAATCGTTTTATGATGAATCCCTGACAGTTTAAAGATACTGTCACATACATTTCTAAGCTTGCTGCAACATTCACATTAGGGCAATTCCACCATCAGGCCCAAAAAAAAAATGATTGTGTTGCCCTTAGACAGGACAAATTTGAAAAAAATGTTGTGGCTTTAATATATACCGTAATACTATTGGAAATGAGGTTGAAAGTAAAGTAAGCCCTGTGGATGAGGTTATAAGCCATGCTGTCATGTGACGTGACCGATTCGAAGAAATAGCAAGTTGGTTGCTTTTCTCTCTCGGTTGTTGATGTAAATATCGAGAGATACAACAGAGTTTTTGCCGATTCTACTTAATTAACTCTTCCGCTACAATATGTCTAAAAGAGATTGAATTGGTTGTACGTACATGCATGTAGTATTTTCACATGCACTGTCCTTGCTTTTTTTTTCTTGCTAGACCTCCCCAAACCCAAAGTTCGCCACAAAACATGCGCATATCCAATAACGGCCATTTAATTTTCTTTTTTTACTTCAAGCGAGGTACTTAATGAAAAGCTGCTCAAGTGCTCAGGGCAATCAAAAATCGATTCGGGCAACCTTGTGAACCAACACTACAATTATCTGCCCCGCGGGCAACCTAATTAGTATGTTGTAAATATCAGTATCATTTACATGTACATGTATAACATGTCATGGTATCGCATTAAAAGTGAGGACAGAAAAGAGGGTATAACAAAGGGAACAAAACTGTCCTAACATTTTCTTTCTTTGTTCGGGAAAATGTGAGGACAGGCAAACTAGTGCTTAGTCTATGGGGATGGGTTATATCAAAGGGAAACAAAGGAATGTCCTCACGTGTATAGCGATACAAAAATACATGTACATGTACATGTACATGTACATGTACATGTAAGTATATAAGTCTGAGGGCGGAGAGTCCGTTATATTATCTCCCCTCAGAACTGGAAGTTCAGTGTTCTCCACGAGTGGTTTTAGCAGGGCGGGCCGCCCTGCCAAAATTGTATGCCGCCCCGCTAAAGTTTTCACCGCCCTGCTATTTTTTTCCCATTGGATTTTCCCCCATTCTCCACCGTCTTCACAGTTTATCTAAGTACGAAGAAGTTTACCGCACTCTGTGGAACGAACATGAAGAGTTTGCCAGCATTAACATTCAGCAGTATTGCAGTAGCGTTTGTAGTATTTTTAACGCAACGTACGCAACATATTATGCATTCACATCCTAAAACTATACACGTAATATTATTCTGGACTGGTTCCAATCTCCCTGGTAATATCATTTTCACTTTGTCGCGTCGAGAACCAGTTTACCTAAATTACAATGTTCCGTAACACTTGAGGGCGTCTTTTTCTCTCGGAAAAATACCTTATCCACGCGCGCTGTGCCCACGTGCATGTTTAGCTCACCGGCTGGCTTAACTCTGGATTTCTAATCAAGGGACTCGGACGTCACAACCCTCACACTATAAAGTATTCAGTTACCGATATAAAATCAAATGTAAACTAATAAATAAACATAAAAGATACATCATAAGGCTGGTTTATAGTGGGTCGGCGATGGTCGCCGCGACAGAAAATTGACGCGCGATCCTCTCACGCACATAAATATAGAACGTAAAGTTATTGTTTAAACGTTCTATATCTATGTGCGTGAAAGGATCGCGCGTCAATTTTAAGTCGCGGCGACCATCGCCGACCGACTATAAACCAGCCTTAACTCAATTCTGTCGGTCTTTTTACAGTCAAACTGATCATTTGTTTATTCAGGCCCGTAATCCCCGAACCCCCCCCGCTCGGTGACGAGTTCCACTCAGTAAAAAGAAAATTGCCCCCCAAAAAAATCAACTTTTGATGACCAAACCCCCTCCCCCTAAAAATCTTGCCTTCATTTCAAGTTGTAAACACGAGCATCTATAATCGAAAATTTCCCGGGGCCCTTAAGCGGGCACCGGACCCCACGCCGTAAGGGCTTCGCGCTCCGCGCTCGCATTGTGTCTGCCGCCCTGCTAAAATTTAAGGCCGTGGAGAACACTGAAGTTGACAAATTAGTTCCCAAAGTGGAGACAGCCTACATGTATGTGGAAATGTTGTCCAAGTTGACTAGGCAGGCAGCCCAAATGGTGTAAGTATGCAAATCAAAGCGCACAGGCCGACCGTAATTATATCACTCGGCAGAAGCTTGGCTTGCTTTGGGATAAAAATCAGGATATTTCCATGAAATTAGCCCATTAGCATCAATGGGTGGATGGCAGAATCAATAATGCCGAAAGGTCTGCAATCAACTGCAGTAACAGTACCATATCCATTTTTAATATCAGACTTTTTAAAGTCTTACGTAGGAATATTACTAAACATAGTAGTCTATTTGTGCCATTCCTATTTTCGTTTTAAGGCTTAAAATGCTAGTTTATGTAAAATGTTTAAAAGAGATTTTAGTAAGGTAACTCACTGATAATCACTGGAATTTGTGTTTAATTTTCTTCATAAGATTCGTTATTTTTTCGATTCATTATCAATTTAAAGCTTGTGATCTAAACTCTTCATTGATTGGTCGACCTAACTGATATTTCAACAAATAAGCTAATGATAGACACTTTTAGGAGATACATTGTACCAAGGCTACCCCCTAATTATGAGCCGTTCAGCGGTACGGAAATTAAGGACAAACTTTATCGCTTGATTTCTACAATAGTGCTAGATCATCTAATAAAACCAAATTTATCGGAACTTTTTCAATACTGCTCCGATTTTAATCATCCTTTCATAATTTTAAAGCTTAAGATGTGTTTTTTCTAATGGTATATAAATCTAGATTTTGTTTGCGATGAGAGACCGTTCTCTATTGAAAGAGCCACATTTTCTAAAGCCATGATAAATCTACAGTAGTTCCTCATCAGAATATGCTTTGGTAAGCACAAAATGAAATTTCTGGCTGGAAAATGTCACAACATTTCCCTGAAAAATCTACATACATGTGCATGTACATGTATGTGACACAGCACAACAAAATGAACAAAAAGTCACACTATGACATTCTAATTGTACAAGCACAAACAACAGCCTTTTTCTTTGGAAGTCAATTTTGGGATTTTAACATTTTTACATCGGAAATGCCCTTTTCATCGTATCTCGGCAGGGGGAGGTGAGTTGGTCTCAACAACGGTTGAAGTGACCCTGCCTGGGCCTTTAGGTCTGAACATTTTGATAATTTTGTTGGTATGTGTTGAAAAATGTATCATCTATTTAGATCAGGGGCGGATTGCAATAAGCGGTCTTAAAGCTGTCTCTGCGCTTTAGCAAAGCTCTGGTTGTCCGACGGTTTATAAGTAAGACCATTGCAATGACACGGTCTAAGACCCCGTTCCCACTAGATCCACCAATTGGGGGATCTGATCCACCTTTTGCCAAATTGCCGGATCAGATCCCCCAATTGGTGGATCAGATCCTGCAATTGTGTTAGTGGGAACGCTAACCGTTATAAGGTGGATCAGGATCTGATCCACCTTTCTTGATCCACCTAAAGACCAGGATACAGATCCCCCAATTGGTGGATCAGATCCTGCAATTGGTGGATCACGATCAAGTGGGAACGCAAAAGGTGGATCTGATCCGGCAATTTGACCTGTCAACATCCGGCTGGTGCACGAGTGGCGCGAAAAGTTTGCGGTCTGATGAACGAAGAAATACGTTTAGGCGTGTAGCTCATGTGAAAATTTCCCACGTGCACGACATGCACAATAAACAACTACTGAACTACGGGCTGTATACAAAATGTGTCACCACGCGTGCGCGATGCAAGCGTGCATGCATCCATTCAGCGTACATGTGTATTCCTTTCGTTCCGTACTGGAAAGTCGTCCGCTTCTAAACCTTTTTTATTCGTGTAATTTTACTTATTTTTCCATCCACAAATAATTCCGTGTTAGTGTATAGCCTGCAGCGTGTCATAGAACAACAACAACCGCAGCAAAGTTTGAAGAAAATACGTTTTACGATCCGATTCGAGCCAGTACTTATAATATTACGATTAAGTTTGCATGGACTGCTCTCCGCATCCATGGGCAAAATCAGACCGAGAAGCATTTGGATTTCTTCCCTCCATGTTGAAACTTCGAACATCAAAACATCGCACATGTATTTGACCCGTCCCAGCATGCAACGCAGCCACACAGCGCGCGCTCAGCAAGCAAGCGCATGCGTAATACCGAACTCAGTGACCTTTCGGACTCGACACTTCCGTTCGAAAAGGTGGATCAAGCATAAGTGGGAACGCGACGTGCGGTTTCGTTGTGGTTAGATAACGGTCACACCAAAATGCCGGATCTTGATCCACCTTTTCCCAATTCGAGTGGGAACGCGGTCTAAGTGTTTAGACAACCTTAAAGTAGTTAGCCTGGGTAGGGCTGGCTTAAAGGCCGGTTTATACTTCACACGAAAGTGAAGCGAATTTTGTGACGTCAACAATAGATGTTTCATTGTGACGTTCGCCGTTACCCAGGCGAATTTGCTTCGCTTTCAAATTCGTGTGAAGTATGAACCGGTCTCAAGGCAGTCTGTAAGTTTAGCTGGGCATAATTTTCTTCTATGTAGGCCTAATTCATACTGAAAAAATATTGTACTCTTGAATCGCTCCCAAGAATGGCTTTTCAGTTGATAGTTATAAATCATTTACATAGAAGACCACTGCGTCGAGAGATGATTTTTCGGGATAGATTGGACCCTTAACCAGTTCACGCCGGGATTATTTTTCACAAGCCTTGGTGCCAGACGGGTTCAGGCCTTTATCTTCGGGTCGCACACCCTGGCATCGCTCACTGCGAGCCGGTCGCTGACAGATATTTCCGCTGGACCCTTGCCTCACTGAGTGCGTGTACATGTATACACGTCATCCGACGCGAACTGGTTAAGATAAATATGACGAAACAGAGTTGTATCGTATATGTACATATTTCCTCGACGATCAATCTTGTGATTGACAGATTTATGTTTTGCAATGCGCGCCACGGCCGTGTGTCATATTGTGGTAACCATGGAACGTTTGTTCGTAAATCTTTACTCCTTGCAGGCTTAGTAAAGAACGGCTTATTGCAATGGGCTAAGTTTAGCGTCTTATCCAAGACCGTCTAAGAGCGAGAGCCAGCTAATTATGGAAAGGCTAAGCCAGTCGGCTTAGACTGCAGCATTGCAATCTGCCCCTGGACCCAAGAAATCTGTAAGGGTGGTCGGGTTGGCAGGCCAAACCATGGCTAACCTTACCACTTCTGTTGTAGCTTTTTACCTAGAGTGGCTTTTAACCTTGTACTGGGCAACTTCTACACACAAAATAAAGTTTTTAAAAAGTCAATTTTTTGCAAGTCAAGTCAAGTTCCAAGTCAATTTTTCTCAAGTCAAGTCAAGTCCCAAGTCTTTTTTGGCAAATCAAGTCAAGTCGCAAGTCAACAAAATTGCGACTCGAGTCAGACTCGAGTCCAAGTCACTGGCTCGAGTCAACTCCTCTGGCAATTCCACGGCAAGAGGGACAAAAACTGAACAAATGCAAACACTTCGATATGCTTTTATTAAGCTTGGATTGCATTCTGCATATATTGTGGGAAACAGATCTATGTTTTACTATTAGCTCTCAATATTTTGGAAAATAGGAGACTTTTTGTGTGATTTCTCCAACGTTAGTGACGTAATGTAAGTGACGTCACCTCGTACCAATTTGAGGCAAGTCCTGCCCAGATTGGAATTAATGTCAATTTAAATGTACATGTATGTGTTTAAAATGACAAGTACTTTTGAAGTGAGTTCAACCAGTTTGGAAGACAATTGGTGATAACAGTACCCTTAAATACACCATGTCCTTTTTTGGTAATGTTAGTGACGACCAATAAACCGAATGTTCAGAGAACAGGAACCAAAGTTCTGAGTGGTTCTTTGTACATGTATGTCTTGGTAGGCCTCACCACCATTTTGTGTCCTGGCAGTTTTGCCTTGGATTGGTCAATAGGCTTTGAAGCTGCGAGGATGAAAGTGACATGTACATGTAATGTTATAGTGACGGTGGAATTGCCCAGTTATATGTACATGTATGTTGTTGAAATTACATCACTTACATGTATACATGCGTAAATAACTTCTGTGTTGGTGGATTTTATTTTTAACCACTTCGCGCCGGGAATATTTTCGCCGAAAATTTTGATTTTCAAAAAAGGCAAAATATAGCAACCAACTTCTGATATACAGCCAAACGCCACAAATACTGATTTGCAAGAGTCATTTCAACAGTATTTGTACAATATTTCTTGCTGAAACCTCATATATTTCAATACTCCGAGTGTGCCCACCGGAGCGTAAATTGTACAACAACAGGCCGTGCACAGCGGCCAAGTTCAAGTTAAACACACGGTCCGCCTCCACAGACTTCTCGGACTTTGTGTGTGTGTACAAAACAAATGAGGGATTAGCATGTTGAGGTGAGTCGAGGCAAGCTTGACATTTTAACCCGTCAGCCGTGCCCGTGTATAAAAACAGCCGGATAATGTTAACACATCCTCCGACGCGAACTGGTTAAATGTGTTGACTGCTAATCGAACAAATTAGAACAGTTTTTACCACTGTTGGATTTTGTTGGATTTAGCAGGTTATACATTCTCATTTTTGAAAGGCCCTTTTTCCCTGCGTGTTTTCAGGATATGACGTCAAACTAAAAGCTTGCAATATTTAGCAGTTTCTTGGGGACTCTCGCATTCTGTAATTTACAGCCAACAAAGCACTACTTGGACAGAACTGCACTGACAGACTAATGGACCGATTTAGATTTGTTTTTCTTCATTTTTTTTATCATAAAAAGCTTCAATGCCCCAAAGAGGCAATCATGCATAAAGGCTGCCTCTTTCTCTGTCGTCTACGTACTTCATGTCACTGTCAGCTCTGTCATCTACGTAGCTCTTCCTGTACTTGAAACTCTTAAGACCCCATATAGATCTTGTCCCTCGTTTCTCTAGAGACGATTGCTTGAGCGTACATGCATTTAAGTCACAACTCTGAAATCGTTTTATGATGAATCCCTGACAGTTTAAAGATACTGTCACATACATTTCTAAGCTTGCTGCAACATTCACATTAGGGCACTTCCACCATCAGGCCAAAAAAATAATGATTGTGTTGCCCTTAGACAGGAAAAATTTGAGTAAAGTAAGCCCTGTGGATGAGGTTAAGCCATGCTGTCATGTGATGTGACCGATTCAAAGAAGAAGCAAGTTGGTTGCTTTTCTCTCTCGGTTGTTGATGTAAACATCAAGAGATACAACAAAGTTTTTGCCGATTCTACCCGGTACTTAATTCACTCTTTCGCTACAATATGTCTAAAATAAATTGAATATAGCATTTTCACATGCACTGTCCTTGGTTTTTTTTTCTTGCAAGACATCCCCAAACCCAAAGTTCGCCACAAAACATGCGCATATCCAATAACGGCCATTTAATTTTCTTTTTTTACTTCAAGCGAGGTACTTAATGAAAAGCTGCTCAAGTGCCCAGGGCAATCAAAAATCGATTTGGGCAACCTTGTGAACCAACACTACATTTATATGCCCCACGGGCAACCTAATTAGTATGTTGTAAATATCAGTATCAGTATCATTTACATGTACATGTATATAAAACATGTCATGGTATCGCATTAAAAGTGAGGACAGAAAAGAGGGTATAACAAAGGGAACAAAACTGTCCTAACATTTTTTTCTTTGTTCGGGAAAATGTGAGGACAGGCAAACTAGTGCTTAGTCTATGGGGATGGGTTATATCAAAGGGAAACAAAAGAATGTCCTCACGTGTATAGCGATACAAAAATACATGTACATGTACATGTAAGTATAAAAGTCTCAGGGCGGAGAGTCCGTTATATTATCTCCCCTCAGAACTGGAAGTTCAGTGTTCTCCACGAGTGGTTTTAGCAGGGCGGGCCGCCCTGCCAAAATTGTATGCCGCCCCGCTAAAGTTTTCACCGCCCTGCTATTTTTTTCCCATTGGATTTTCTCCCATTCTCCACCGTCTTCACAGTTTATCTAAGTACGAAGAAGTTTACCGCACTCTGTGGAACGAACATGAAGAGTTTGCCAGCATTAACATTTTTTCGATTCATTATAAATTTAAAGCTTGTGATCTAAACTCTTCATTGATTGGTCGACCTAACTGATATTTCCACAAATAAGCTAATGATAGACACTTTTAGGAGATACATTGTACCAAGGCTACCCCCTAATTATGAGCCGTTCAGCGGTACGGAAATTAAGGACAAACTTTATCGCTTGATTTCTACAATAGTGCTAGATCATCTAATAAAACCAAATTTATCGGAACTTTTTTAATACTGCTCCGATTTTAATCATCCTTTCATAATTTTAAAGCTTAAGATGTGTTCTTTCTAATGGTATATAAATCTAGATTTTGTTTGCGATGAGAGACCGTTCTCTATTGAAAGAGCCACATTTTCTAAAGCCATAATACATCTACAGTAGTTCCTCATCAGAATATGCTTCTATAAGCACAAAATGAAATTTCTGGCTGGAAAATGTCACAACATTTCCCTGAAAAACCTACATACATGTGCATGTACATGTATGTGACACAGCACAACAAAATGAACAAAAAGTCACACTATGACATTCTAATTGTACAAGCACAAACAACAGCCTTTTTCTTTGGAAGTCAATTTTGGGATTTTAACATTTTTACATCGGAAATGCCCTTTTCATCGTATCTCAGCAGGGGAGGTGAGTTGGTCTCACCAACGGTTGAAGTGACCCTGCCTGGGCCTTTAGGTCTAAAATGGTATCTGTTGAAAAGTGTATCATCTATTTAGATCAGGGGCGGATTGCAATAAGCGGTCTTAAAGCTGTCTCTGCGCTTTAGCAAAGCTCTGGTTGTCCGACGGTTTATAAGTAAGACCATTGCAATGACACGGTCTTAAAGTGTTTAGACAACCTTAAAGTAGTTAGCCTGGGTAGGGCTGGCTTAAAGGCCGGTTCATACTTCACGCGAAAGTGAAGCGAATTTTGTGACGTCAACAATAGATGTTTCATTGTGACGTTCGCAGTTACCCAGGCGAATTTGCTTCGCTTTCAAATTCGTGTGAACCGTATGAACCGGTCTTAAGGCAGTCTGTAAGTTTAGCTGGGCATAATTTTCTTCTATGTAGGCCTAATCCATATTAAAAAATATTGTACTCTTGAATCGCTCCCAAGAATAGCTTTTCAGTTGATAGTTATAAATCATTTACATAGAAGACCACTGCATCGAGAGATGATTTTTCGGGATAGATTGGACCCTTAACCAGTTCATGCCGGGATTATTTTTCACAAGCCTTGGTGCCAGATGGTTTCGGGCCTTTATCTTCGGGTCGCACACCCTGGCATCGCTCACTGCGAGCCGGTCGCTGACAGATATTTCCGCTGGACCCTTGCCTCACTGAGTGCGTGTACATGTATACACGTCATCCGACGCGAACTGGTTAAGATAAATATGACGAAACAGAGTTGTATCGTATATGTACATATTTCCTCGACGATCAATCTTGTGATTGACAGATTTATGTTTTGCAATGCGCGCCATGGCCGTGTGTCATATTGTGGTAACCATGGAACGTTTGTTCGTAAATCATTACTCCTTGCAGGCTTAGTAAAGACCGGCTTATTGCAATGGGCTAAGTTTAGCATCTTATCCAAGACCGTCTAAGAGCGAGAGCCAGCTAATTATGGAGAGGCTAAGCCAGTCGGCTTAGACTGCAGCATTGCAATCTGCCTGGACCCAAGAAATCTGTAAGGGTGGTCGGGTTGGCAGCCTAAACCATGGCCAACCTTACCACTTCTGGGCAACTTCCACACACAAAAATAAAGTTTTAAAAAAGTCAATTTTTCTCAAGTCAAGTCAAGTCGCAAGTCAACAAAATTGCGACTCGAGTCAGACTCGAGACTAAGTCACTGGCTCGAGTCAACAACTCTGACAATTCCATGGCAATAGGGACAAAAACTGAACAAATGCAAACACTTCAATATGTTTTTATTAAGCTTAGATTGCATTCTGCATATATTGTGGGAAACAGATCTATGTTTTACTATTAGCTCTCAATATTTTGGAAAATAGGAGACTTTTTGTGTGATTTCTCCAACGTTAGTGCGTAATGTAAGTGACGTCACCTCATACCAATTTGATGCAAGTCCTGCCCAGATTGGAATTAATGTAAATTTAAATGTTCAGCTTTGACCCCTACATGTACATGTATGTGTTTTAAAAGACAAGTACTTTGGAAGACAATTGGTGTTAACAGTACCCTTAAATACACCATGTCCTTTTTTGGTAATGTTAGTGATGACCAATAAACCGAATGTTCAGAGAACAGGAACCAAAGTTCTGAGTGGTTCTTTGTATGTCTTGGTAGGCCTCACCACCATTTTGTGTCCTGGCAGTTTTGCCTTAGATTGGACAATAGGCTTTGAAGCTGCAAGGATAAATGTGACATGTAACGTTAGTGACGGTGGAATTTCCCAGTTACATGTTGTTGAAATTACATCACTTACATGTATACAGAGCTTTACTAACGCGCATAGACAGCTTTAAGACCGCTTATTGCAATCCGCCCCTGATCTAAATAGATGATACATTTTTCAACACATACCAACAAAATTATCAAAATGTTCAGACCTAAAGGCCCAGGCAGGGTCACTTCAACCGTTGTTGAGACCAACTCACCTCCCCCTGCCGAGATACGATGAAAAGGGCATTTCCGATGTAAAAATGTTAAAATCCCAAAATTGACTTCCAAAGAAAAAGGCTGTTGTTTGTGCTTGTAATTAGAATGTCATAAGCCCTGTCCGCACTGGACTTTTTTTGGTAAAACTTACCGAGACGATGGGTACTTTTCCCATTTTAAGTCCAGTGCGGACAGCCTAGGACAAAACTATAAAGTTTGGCATCTTATCCAAGACTAAGAGCGAGAGCCAGCTAATTATGGAAAGGCTAAGCCAGTCGGCTTAAACTTCAGCATTGCAATCTGCCCCTGGACCCAGGAAATCTGTAAGGGTGGTCGGGTTGGCAGCCCAAACCATGGCTAACCTTACCACTTCTGTTGTAGCTTTTTACCTAGAGTGGCTTTAACCTTGTACTGGGCAACTTCCACAAAAAAAAAAACAATTCCCAAAAATTAATACAGAATTCTCCAAATGCCATTTTGGGTGATTTCTTCTTGGAACTTGTATGTACATGTACGGTTTACCAACGTTGAGCTTCATTTTCTCAAAACAAGGGTGAACATGCCAAGAGCTTTAAAAGGCTATATAGGAATGTGCTGCAGCAACATCCCTTACATCAAATTAAAGCTTATAGCCAGTACATTTCGGAAATACACGTACATACACAATGTACCAACTGTTTCACGGGGCCAGGTCACACATACACCTGCTTTTCTGCGAACTTTTGTATAATTTCCAAAATTATCACTAAAAAATAAGGTTCTATTCTGGTCCAGATTAACATGCAGTCTCAAATCCCACGACTGGCCGAGAACCTATTTAACCCCTTGACACCGGATTTAATATGGGCACCAGACCGGCTTGTGCAGCCAAGCAAAACGAAAACAAGAGGCTTGTGCAGCCAAGCATAACATACATTTATACCCCAATAATGCATTGAAAATGCATTAATTGACGTGTATAGACGTCACCCGGCCAGGTGGCAATTTCAATCTGCACGTATTTGTGTCAACCGGTGGCAAGGGGTTAAGATCTACAGTACTCAATCTTTTTGTTTGCATCACTCCGGTTTCCAGAATAGCTGAAGGTGCAGTTATTTTTGTAAAGCTGATCATCTTGAGGTACACATGTATGGTCAAGTGGGGCTTGCGTGGGCGCGGCTTGGATCTTGCGTGGGCTGCATCTGTCGGGTATTCCGAGGACAAGTACAGCCAGATCAATCTTGCGGAAATTTCCTGACAGATTTCAAATCAAACACAGCCTAGAGCAGGTGTCGAGATCACACTGCAACAAATTTGGTTGCCGTCGTTCATGTTCTTGGCACTGTTGGCAGATGAGATTGACTCCAGGGTGGCACTCGGCATTAAAAAGTGCTTATTTCTTGCCAAATGTGCATTGCACACATGTAAACTGTACACAGCAATAGGGACAAAAACTGAAAACAAATCAAACACTTCGATATGCTTTTTGTTATGCTTGGATTGCATTCTGCATATATTGTGGGAAACAAATCTATGTTTTACTATTAGCTCTCAATATTTTGGAAAATAATATCTTTGAAAATAGGAGGACTTTTTGTGGGATTTCTCTAACATTAGTGACGTAACGTAAAGTGACGTCACCTTGTAACGATTTGAGGCAAGGTCTGCCCAGATTGCTATTTGAATGGAATTAATGTTAGTTTAAATGTTCAGATCTGACCCCTACATGTATGTATTTAACCCCTTGCCACCGGGTGTTACATGGGGGGGGGGGGGGGGGGGGGGGTGCCGGGGCACCAGGTCGGGTGTGCAGCCAAGTAAAACTGAAAACAAGAGGCTTGTGCAGCCAGGCATAACGTACACAATACCCCAATAATGGATTGAAAGTGCAGAGATTGGCACATACATGTATATGTGTCAACCGGCCTGGTGGCAATTTTCAATCCGCACATACCAGTGGCAAGGGGTTAAGACAAGTACTTTTGAAGTGAGTTCAACCACTTTGGAAGACAATCGGTATTAACAGTAGCCTTAACTACATGTACACCATGTCCTTTTTTAGTAATGTTAGTGACGACCAATAAACTGAATGTTCAGAAAACAAAGTTCTAAGTTGTTCTTTGTGTCTCTTGGTAGGCCTCACCACCATTTTGTGTCCTGGCAGTTTTGCCTTAGATTGGTCAATAGGGTTTGAAGCTGCGAGGATAAAAGTGACAGGTAACGTTAGTGACGGTGGATCAGAATTGCCCAGTTACCAGTGTTGTAGTCGAGTACTTTTTTCCGAGTACCAAGTACTGCTGAGTACTTAGATTGCCGAGTACCATTCAAGTCAGAGTACTTTGCCAACCGAGTGCAAGTAAAGGTCTCCGAGTCCGAGTACTTGTATTTCCGAGTAAGAGTCCGAGTACATTGTGCTTGAAGTAAGGATGGGACGTTTACACGTTTAAACGAAAAAATATGCAAATCCGTTTAGAAATTTTCCCAAACGTTTAAACGGAACTCAAATTTCAAAAATGGGACCTTGTATTTACGCAATCTACCTTCAAGTATTATTTACAAAGAATCTACGATCTTTGAAAACGTGGATGTTAAATACATTTTCCAAACCTGTGTCTTTGTCATTATTTTAGTCAGTAATATGCAAGTTTCCAACACAAAAACACTAACTCCTTCATGGAAAAAAATGCCACTTCCCGACGTGACATCACTGACTGCGCGCGGTCAACGTTAAACCGCCATCTTGAATTGCCTCATTATGTATTCATGATCATGAATGCATTAGGTTGGTATTTAAGCCAATAGGGGGAAAGGCGCGCTGTGTTTCGGGCCGTGTTATGAATATTTAACAGGTCAATCGCCATGACCATTCATAAATATTGAAACTAGAATCCCTGGCCTTAATTTGAATTTGAATACTGTATCAGAAAGCGCCAATGCCACTCAAAAGTGAGATCAACGATCACCAAAAAGGGATGATCCAAGCCTGGCATCGGCATGGGGAGGGGGAATTCCAACCGTGATATTGCCCGGAGGCTTGGGATTTTGGAGGGTACCGTGAGGTACAATTTGCGGAAATTGCAAGATAATAATTCTATGAAAACGAGGCAAGATCTGAAGACCACCTCCTGCGGAGTTCGCGCCGAAACTTAGCACAAAACCATCGAACAGACTTTTTGAGAACACCTCGGCGTTTCACATATGATTGGCCCAATTACGGGTTCACGGCTAGATATTTGTCCGGTTCGCACGTGGCCCCCGCCCGCCTTGCAAACAGGACGCTGGCAAGGGCTGATCTCTTTGAGCTCTCATTGGACAGATTTTGCATGACCTGTGACGTAGCATACAGAGCACAAACTCGATTGCTACAGCTGTTTAGCGCATGCTAGCTGCATGCAAAGGTCATGATAAGTTTAATACCCATAATGCCATCCGTACTTCCTTCACAAGATTCTGTGAAGCGACATCAGCCCTTCCCATGCCCAGCGCCCTGTTTGCAGGGCAGGGGGGAAAAAGCGAATTTGTCCAGATGGTGCGCAGAGGAAGTCGATTTCTCCGCAATCAACCATTTGAAAGTATAGATAAAATAATCAGTGAGGCCGTGGTAAGTCAAGCCATACGTATTTTTTATCAAGTATTGCTATTCGAGTACGAGTACCTTGATGATCGAATACAATTTTGACGAGTTCAAGTACTTTGCTGGCCGAGTACGAGTACCGTCAGTTTGAGTACGAGTACTTTGACATTCGAGTACAAGTACGAGTATGAGTACCCAAAAAACGGTACTCGAGTAGTACTCGAGTACGAGTACGAGTACCACAACACTGCCAGTTACATGTATGTTGTTGAAATTACATCACTTACATGTACATGTATAGATGCATAAATAACTTCTGTCTTGGTGGATTTTATTTTTAAATCGAACAAATTAGAACAGTTTTTACCACTGTTGGATTTTGTTGGATTTAGCAGGGTTAGAGTTATACATTCCCATTTTTGAAAGGCCCTTTTTCCCTGCATGTTTTCAGGATATGACGTCAAACTAAAAGCTTGCAATATTTAGCAGTTTCTTGGGGTCTCTCGCATTCTGTAATTTACAGCCAACAAAGCACTACTTGGACAGAACTGCACTGACAGACTAATGGACCGATTTAGATTTGTTTTTCTTCATTTTTTTTATCATAAAAAGCTTCAATGCCCCAAAGAGGCAATCATGCATAAAGGCTGTCTCTTTCTCTGTCGTCTACGTACTTCATGTCACTGTCAGCTCTGTCATCTACGTAGCTCTTCCTGTACTTGAAACTCTTAAGACCCCATATAGATCTTGTCCCTCGTTTCTCTAGAGACGATTGCTTGAGCGTACATGCATTTAAGTCACAACTCTGAAATCGTTTTATGATGAATCCCCGACAGTTTAAAGATACTGTCGCGTACATTTCTAAGCTTGCTGCAACATTCACTTAAGGGCAATTTCACCATCAGGCCAAAAAAAATTTTATTGTGTTGCCCTCGGACAAGAAAAATTGGAAAAGAGGGTCGGTCGGAAAAAAAAAAGTTGATTTTTTTGGGTGGCTCATATAATACTATTGGAAATGAGGTTGAAAGTAAAGTAAGCCCTGTGGACGAGGTTAAGCCATGCTGTCATGTGACGTGACCGATTCAAAGAAGTTGGTTGCTTTTCTCTCTCGGTTGTTGATGTGAACATCGAGAGATACAACAAAGTTTTTGCCAATTCTACTTAATTAACTCTTCCGCTACAATGTCTAAAAGAGACTGAATTGGTTGTACGTACATACATGTAGCATTTTCACATGCACTGTCCTTGGTTTTTTTCTTACTAGACCTCCCCAAACCCAAAGTTTAAGGTTTTTAGCAAGGCTACTCTTCAGCCCGAATGGAGCTTTGACGAGCGCGACGGATCAAAGTCATCTTCACGCTCACCCAGGCGTGTTTAGGCCTAAAGGTTGGACGAACCCCCTGGTTTCATATTTTACAAATACGCATAAAGTACATGTAAAGAAGGTACATCAAATACAAACACATTTTGCGACAGAGAGGCTGAGTTATGTTTTTATAAAAATATAAAAAAGACCCTGAATCTGTCGATTTTTACAGTCGCTCGGTCAGAGGGCAACACAACATTGTTTTTGGCCTCACTAACATTACATTTGTAGACTGTCCTGGCACTTTCATCCCTCACAGCTTCAAAGCCTGTTGACCAATCTAAGGCAAAACTGCCATGACACAAAATGGTGGTGAGGTCTACCAAGAGACACAAAGAACAACTCAGAATTTTGGTTCCTGTTTGCTGAACATTCAGTTTATTGCTCGTCACTAACGTTAACAAAAGGACATGATTGTCTTCTAAACTGGTTAAACTCACTTCAAAGTACCTGTCTTTTTTTTTAAATACATAGGGGTCAGAGCTGAACATTTAAATTATCAATAATTCATATCTATTAGCAATCTAGGTAGGACTTGCATCAAAGGCAATGTCACTTACGTTACCTCACTTACATCACTAACGTTAGAAAAATCATCCAAAAAGTCCTGTTCAAAATGATTATTTTACAAAACAGTGAGAGCTCACAGAGATTTGTTATCCCATAATATATGCAGAATGCAATCCAAACTGGAAAAAAATGGAAGTGTTTTAATTTTTTTAAAGTTTTGTCCCTATTGCTGTGGAAAAGCCCATTACCAACTTCACCAGATTTGTTCCACTCCTCCCTGTTATGTTCTCAAGGGTGAGATTGGCCAAAAATGAGAATTCCACGAAATCCACGAAAAACGGCCAAGGATTTCTAGCAATTGGGACAATGGATACAAATCAGCTTCTATCATGGTATGAAAACAAAACACAGGGGTGAGATTGGCCAAAAATGAAAAATCCATGAAAAATCTACGAGGACCCCAGGGGCGTACTTCACTAATGTTTTGCGATTATCGCAAATACCCAAATCGGTCGCTAAACCCAAAACCCATCGCAACTTAGCGATGAATTTTGAAGAACGATTTCACTAATACTTGCGATGAATTTGTTCATCGCAAATAATCAAGTTAGCGATTGATATTTTGCGATGCGTTATTAGTGTCTGCAAAGTCTATTTTTCATCGCCAACAATTTGTTCGCCATTTCTATTCACATAAGTCGGACGACGTTTTGTAAATATGGCGAGCTCTAGAGAGAGGGTGTTCCGAGATAAAACTAACCCATTTGATACAGCGACGAGAAAATGCACAAGTATTATCACTTCACAAGAAATGGCGTTGCGGCGGGTTGGATATGTTAGAGCCCTATCTTAGGCCACAGACTTTTGAGAAGTCAGGCGATTGATGCAACAACCCAAGTGTTTGACTGTTTGTAGCTCTGTGTTGTTTTCGCGACTGGATGTGTCTATATACAAATACCTCGGAACATCACGGTATTTCTGAGGCAAGTACCTGTCGGATCATTCACAGGGTGGTACAAGTCCTTGTTGGCATGAGAGACTGAAAACATTTACTCAGCAAAAAATCAGCTTTGTAATGACATAGGGTTCTCTTGGGAAAATTACAGGAACTAAGGGGCTGTGATGAAGTGCTGGGAAACACATTTACATGCAAAAATGCGAAAATGCAATAAAAACTAAGTTTCTTTTTAGTTTGTTTCTTTCCTGGGAAAAATTATGAATGAGTGTTTTGCATACGTGTTGCATGCTAGTGACGTACACACGTGTGGTTTTGGGTTACATCCATCATTGATCTCCATTATAATGGAGATCAATGGGTTACATGTTTCGGCGAACTGCGCATGCTCGAACCACATTTCGACGGGTATTCTACGTGAATCAGCCTCGTACAATACATTTCTTTGTTTATTTCGTTATCGCAACAGCGATGGATTTAGTGAAACGAAAAAAACGACGCAATCGCAACGGCGATGGATTTGCGGCTAGCGATGAGTTTGCTGGATGAATAGCGATGATCGCAAATGGACACTTTAGTGAAATCCGCCCCAGATCAACATAATACTTTGTACATTGCCTAAAGGCACCCCCTTAAAATATCCCTGTGTATTGGTCTATATCCACTTTTACAGGTAAAAACACCTTTAGGACACCACCTCAAGAATTCCAGATTGCAAAAGAGATTCTTTAAAAATTCTGAAATCTTGACAAAAAATCCTGAAATCAGAAAAAAATCCTGACAAATCTCACCACTGTGTTCTTTTACTGAACTTGGTAACAGCTCATTTATTTTTGTTTTAACCTACATGTCCTAGGCTAACACCAGCTTGTTTTTAACCCCTCTATCTCTCGCCTACGTAATCAGATTATACCACCGCATCCCGACGACAAATCCTTCCCTCAATTCTTTTTTCTCTTAGGTCTAATCAAATTACGAGCATGCCACAATGGCTCTGAATCTCAACTAGATCAGGTCTTTGCCATTTCAATTTATTTTTTTGTTCAGATCCAAGTCAAACTGCCTTCAAAAATTAATCTGACAGAGGTCTACGGGAATGACTTTCAAGGCAATCAGATTCCAAACTTGAAAGAGAGGGAAGAGAGATGATAAACAAGCAAGGAGGATTTATGGACAGTCAGGATTGCTCACCGGAGAGATGATGAAGATACATAATAGAGTTGGAGCTTTCATTGCTTGAATTGCTATGCGACATGTACATAATGTACATGTACTTGATTAATGGGTAGAATTTCTAGTGGGGTGGGGATAAGGGGGTGGGGATAAGGGGGTGGGGATAAGGGGGTGGGGATAAGGGGGTGGGGATAAGGGGGTGGGGATAAGGGGGTGGGGATAACGGGGTGGGATAAGGGGGTGGGAATAAGGTACAAGTACATGCATGTAGATTTGTTTCACCCAGAATTTCCAAAACAACTACAATGTATCAAATGATTCATCAAAACTGTTTACATAATACTGCTTACATGTGAGAGTTGTTCAAACTCTTCAGTGTTTACAAACTGCATACAGTAAACAAATTTTCCAGTGAGCTTCGTCTTAGCTTATTTTCACATATCCTTTTCAATAAGGCATAAACAGAGCAGTATTAAATGTATTCGGCGTAAGAACAAGGATACTCCAACCTCCAGAACAACAATGGGTATTGTGATTGATGGATGCTGTCGGCAAACTGAATGAAATCCGACAACTGTCTAGCTTTAACTACATTGTATCTAGCTTTAATATATTTCTTTTATAGCAAGTTTTGATTCTTTTCCAGCAGTTACTATTTATTTCTCTTATTCTGCTGTTTGGTTTGGTTTTGGGGTTATTTCCCCTCAATCTTCAGCTTCTTAAATATTCCCCCGCACTGTTTTCTTTTGATATTTATTGCTTAATCGTTTATTGCATCAAGTATTTTCCTTGTACTTTTTGTGGAAAGTGAATTTTTTCATACAGATCCGAATCCTAATCACTAATACGGCTTTTTGTTTTGACCGATAACTGAACTGGGACCCATCGGGCGGATCCTTCCCGATTTGTTGGAAGATCAAAATAGCGATGATGCGTTTCCAAAACGTCTCATGAGTAAACTCAACATGTGTACACATTTCATGCATACATTTTGTTAAAGTTTTGATTGGAACATATAAAATAAAACAAATTTTAACATTGTACAATGCTTTCATTGGATTTTGGTTTATGGTCTGCTGGTGTGCTGGAGAGTTATGAGGTGTCGCTCTTGTGCACACGATGCCAGATATCCGGATCTACTTTTCCATGTGTTTCCGGATCACAAAATCTCAATCCAGATCTGTGTGAAACAAACTTATACTCCATGTACATGTACATGTAGATTACAATAAAACATAATCTGACAGTTTCTATACATGAATTCTTCAGTGTTGAATGGAATATTTGCATATGATTAGCTCAGATTCACTTAGTGCAACCAACTCAGCCAGGACTCCAAATAGCTGCGAGCCAAAATGCGCATTTGCTCCATTCCGCTTTCTTTGCACTGTGGCAAGCAGATCAGCGAGGGATCCATTAGGGATATGAAGCACGCTTCAATTTGAATTGAATAGGACAGGTGCAGGGGATGCAGACAGCATACAGAGTCCATGAATCTCACTATCTGTGCAAAAAGCCTATGTTAATCAACAAGCAAGGTTGACATTTTCTTCAGTTCTTTACTACTCAGTACTGAATGTATAATACTACCGTACTACATTGTAAATTACATCTTCCTCGTGGGTCATTCCATAAATTTGGGGTCCAAAAGTGACACTTTTTTGGTGTCCCTGTTACACCCAGGGCCCTAACAATTCACCGATGAATCGATAATCGGAATATTGAAATGCCACGATATGGCATCGCAATTCAAAACATTGCATCGCGATACATACATGTACACTGTAGATACTGCTGAATGTGATGATGTTAAAGAGCAACTAAAACGCAATTTTTTTCTCGACTTTTTGGACTTTTCCGACAGTTTAAATACTCTTAACTGATGGAGATTAGTTTGCAGACGAGAGGAATTTGTTTATTTAAAAAAAAAAGGGTTGTTATTCTGAACCATTTATCCTGTTTCGCGAAAGCTCATTATGTATGTTAAATGTATGTACGTGACCCCGTGACGTACACGTGTAGAGTCGGTTGATGCTACAGCCAAACACTATGCATGTACGTACGTGGAGTTGATGCTGCTGGAAGAGTTTTGGTCGACATAACTCCTCCGTTTTCCCGTCTATTTTGTCTAATTTTGATATTATTTCAGTATGAGCATGGTTCTGAGATAATCATTATGCCTCAATCGTGTGTAGTTGGGGGTTGCACGAGGAACAGCGACAAAAACCCTGACCTAACCTTCCTGCTATTTCCAGTGCTGAATGGAGTTCAAAGGCGACAGTGCAGGGTCCGCTTTGTAGACAATACAATATCTGATTTTCGGCTGTCGAAATGGTCGAAAATATGTGCAGAACATTTCACCAAAGACTGTATTGATGATAGTGTTAGTATGAAAACTCAGCTGGGTTGAAGGCACAATTCTGTTTGAAGGCTGGAGCCATTCCAACTCTAAAGGCACCGAGCATTCCAATCCTGTCCCGGACTCACGCGCCCCAGACCACGAAGACGTTCCATGCGGTTGCCGGCTCGAGCAGCCAGAGCCCCGGCCGTCTCCCTGTCCACGCTCGCTTGACTCAACATGCATTGTACACGCACAGTACTGCATGTGCTGCATGCGATTGGGTCTGGTACCTTATAACAGAAATTGTGTGTATGAGAAGGTGCGGGTCCTTAGAGCTGCATTAGCAAAGTCGCCAGACTAGAGTATAGCATCAGCTTACACACAACTCACCGCGAAGGTCCCAATAAAAGCCGACTGCAAACAAAGGAAAGTATGACTCATAACTAGCTTTTCAGCAAGAACAAGCCTACAACCCCAATTCTAAATGTGTCTCACAAAGATGTCAACACTTTAAATATGTTTACCGTAAAGTTACACCTGAATCATGTGCAAAAAGCACAGCAAGTAATACTAGCCTTAGACAAAAAGATACGTACAGACTCTACGTAAAACATTGTCGTATAATACAGTGACGTCATATGTTTCTACACGTATACGTCATCACTCGCGCAATACGGCACGCAGTTGACCTTGGCCTTTTCTGAATCGAGTCAAAGTGGCTCATAAGGAAAAGGCTCAAAAACATATTTTTGTTTTTTCAGAATCATGAAACTTGTTACATTAGTTTTGAGGAGGCATAAACTATCAGATAAGCCCAAAAAGTCAAAAAAAATTGGGCGTTTTAGTTGGTCTTTAAACTTAAACACTAACATGACAAAAAAGCAGCACACGACATTTCAGGCGTAACCCTTTTGCCTGTCCTCTGGCAAAAATCGGTTTGGATGGGTAAAAAACATCAAATGTAGAAATGGACCATGCATTCATTTTATATCGTGTGGAAATGAAACATTTGCTTGGAAGGTTCAATTGAAAAGGTTATTTTGGGGGAGATGGTCTTTTTGATTTTTTGGGGGGTTATTTTTAATTTTTGTTTTTACGATACGGATTGCAATATGTATCGTATCGCGAGGCAAGTATGGTGATATGTATCGTATCGTAAAAAAGTGGTATCATTACACCCCTAGTTACACCTGACATGTGTATCATTAAAATTGACTTCACACTATTTTTTTACTAGTTTGGCAAGTACATGTACTTTGCTTTAAAACACAATCACTCTTGGAGATAGAAGGCATTAAAGAACGTGTCCAGGATTGCAAAACCTCAGACATGTCACTATGTAACAGAAACACTAAAAATGTCACATTTTTGGCCCCATATTTATGGAATGACCCTTGTATAATGGGGTGTAAAATTAAGAAAATGTGCTGGTTGTTCCTGCAAACTTAAATCAAGGTTGCCGAACCGTCAAGTTTGGTTGCCCAAAATGCAGGACAAAGTTTACAGGATGGTTCCTGCCATGGGTATGACCATGCACTGAAGAAGATGAACATTGAGTGTTTCAACAAGTTTTCACCATTTTTATGTTGAAACATCTAAATGATCTGTCTGAGCAATGGATTTAGTCTAACAATGGATGTTCATTGTTACATGTAGTGCACCGTTTTTCTTTTGTTAGATGTCCATAGTGTAAGCTTGTATTTTCTAATAATCTACTAATTTTCACAACAAATCCGTTTAGGTTGCCCGGTGGGCAACTAGTCTTGGTTCCAAGACGTTCTAAGCGGTAACTAGTCTTGGTTCCAAGACGTTCTTAGCGGTGCGACGTATAGTGCGCACGGCCGGCCGACAGCGCCCTCTCGCTATACACACACACGCCAAGGCCAAATCGCTAAGACCTGTATTATCGCATGTAAATAGCCAACACTCACTAGTCTAGTTTCTGTACTCACGTCAGGTTAACGTGTACGTACGTATAAACGTGCAGCGCAGTACCAAGCCATTCGTTGTTTGTTGGAAAAAATGTCTGACCGCGTGGACCAAGCGATCGATTTTACAGCAAAAAAACTGGGCTTTGGAAAGCTAAAAAGTCATCAGATCAGTGCCATTCATCCATTTGTACGTGGCCATGATTTGTTTGTTAATTTACCAACGGGATTTGGCAAGAGTGTAATTTTTTCAAGCTGCTCCATTGGTCTTAGATTTCTTGAACGAAGCATGGAGGTGTTTCCTACCTCCATGAACGAAGTAACCGAATGCAAACAGGAGAAAGCGCTGGTTATTGTCGTCGTGCCATTGAAAGCTCTGGCCGTTGATCAGTTACATCGTGCTGAACATCTGGGACTGAAATTGGCAGAGATAACGTCTGATATTCCGGATCACATTTTTGGAACAATCCGAAGATTTCTCAATCCGGTTTGCCAGTCCAGAATCACTCTGCTCAGAACGTTAACTGACTAGTAAGTTATTACTTAAACATGAGTTTCCTCCAGTGCGCAAGCGCGATTATTCGTTTGACCCGCCTGTTAAATTATGCATAAGCAGGTCGCGCACGCTCCCTTGCGAAATGCCCAAGACGTTCTTAGCGATTTGGCCTTGGCGTGTGTGTGTGTGTGTGTGTGTGTGTAGCTAGAGGGCGCTGCCGTGCGCACTGTACGTCGCACCGCGCTAAGGACGTCTTGGAACCAAGACTAGTGGGCAACCAGCATTGGTTCATCATCATGTTGCCCTGATGGATTTTAGGTTGCCCCAGGCAACCGGGCAACTGTTCATTTCTCCGCCTGTTGTATGATTAATTCCTTGTATTTTTTGTCCAGCATTGAATTAAAATGTGACTGGGATCCATTTCTCATTGAGAGAAATTCTACAAATGCATGCATGTGTCCTAAATGTACATAAATAGGCCAAGTAAAATATAATTATGTTTACCTTCCCTGCCCACTTCCTTTTTAGCAGCTGCATTATTTTTCTATTTTCTTTTCTTGAAAAAGAAAATGCCTCCTTGTATATATATTTTGTTATGTTTTGAATCCATTTGACAAGTCTAAAGTCAGCGAAAATTATGGCGGCCATTTTGGAAAATATTGCCCGACAGGATCTTAATACACATGTACAAATGAAAAAAAGGCGTAAAAAAAAAAAATGTGTAATCTTGTCAAGCCAACAAACAACCACCCTCATCAGCTCCCCAAAATTATGTTTAAATTGGAAGGGAAAAATCACTGCGCAAGAATACGTAATTGAACAGCTATCCCCGAATGGTCTTTACAGCATATAATACAGACCAGCTCGCTACAAATTAATTGCGAGGTACAGTCAGGTAAAGTACAAAAATGTACATCAAAATTACTTTCCAATTTGTAAATTGGAAGCATTTTGTACCCCACACATGTACATGTACAGTATTTAACCCCCATACATGTATCTCAGTATAAAAAGAGTCAGTATAAAAAGCTTCGTATTTTTAGTATGTCCAGCTGCGGACGTCTACATATCACCACACCTGTCAAGCATTCAACTCGAACCAGCTAGCACAATGAATAAAATGCGAATACGGAACCCGAATCCTGAAACAAAATCCACACGGCCAAATAAGCCCTGTTTGATGCCAATTTATGCCCATATAACCTGTCTATTGGTTGGCGACGGGTAACAGCCTGTATAGTCTCCAGACAGTCTTTGAAATGAAGCATGTCATTACCGTAGGTGGAACCCGTAGACAGGGCATTAAACAGACGCTGTCTTGGTCTCTAGAGATGAAGCCACGCTTTGATTTTCACAAATGAATGCCTTGACAACTCACCCCCCCCCCCCTCCTATATCTTTCTCATCAAGACAGAATGGGTAAATATAATTTACTAACTGCACTGAGATGACTGTAAAGAAGAACACATTGCAGGCTTCCGTCACAATCAGGGTTGATAAAAATCATGATTTTTTTTTTAAATAAAAAAAAAATTTACAAAAATTGATATAAATCAGATTTTTTTTTATTTAAATCGATTTTTTTTATTTTTTTACCATCACACCATTGGCATAAAACATTTGTTCTAAATAAGTCAATTTAAATGACCATCATTGAAAGTCGAGTATAACCACACACAATTGTTCATGAAATCAGTACTGAAATCACTTGATCATATTCTTTTCTAGAATACAAAGTTTGTCTTAAAATCTGTTACAGCATCACCATCAATACTGCACATTTCTCATCCAAGTTGATAACAGGAACCCCCTCCTCTCTACACACAACCATGGTGGAATAAAACTATTTAATGCAGCCACCATATTTTTTTTAACGCACTGTCCTTATTTTGATCCCGTAAAAGTTGTTACGATTTTTGCGGTGGAAATATTGTCCTTCGGCGTCATTTCGCATTTGCGGCTGTAGAATGGGAACTTTATATGGACAGAGCACCATTGAAGATTTAGGCCCGTGTTAAAGTATAGATGATTTAGCAGAGACGATGATGCAAAATTTACAATTTTGGAAAAAGTAAAAATATATTAAAAAGTATTAAAAGTCCCAACACAACATTTTTTAAAAGTCCTTAATGCCTGATAAATGGAGAAAGAAAATTCACTGGGGGGGGGGGGGGGGGGGGGGGGGGGGGTTGGGGGGGGTCGGGTCAGGGTTGGGGGGGGGGGGTGTCAGGTCAGGTCAGGTGTGGGGTATCAATTGATAGGTGCTAAGAGAGGAATACTGTATCATGCATGCAGGTAGTACATTACACACACAATGTACTTTAGAATCATATGCATTGTACACAAGATACATGTACATTTTAAATGTAGTACACTGTTTTAGGAAACTGGCCTTATACATGTACATCCCTTTAGATTGAGTATAAGCGATTTAAAGCTAATGACAGTCAGCTCTGAATAACAGGAAAACAATTTACATAAACAAAATTACAAATTGAAAAAACATCAAAACGTGATTTATATTAGTGATTTAAAAAAAAAAAGAATTTCAGTGATTTAAATCATGATTTAAATCAATGATTTAAATCAAGTGATTTAAATCAAACAACCCTGGTCACAATACTTGCAAAAATGTGACCCGCTCTGGAAAAAGGTATATTATGTCGCAAAATATGAAAAATTAGTTCCATGCATGTTTGGAAAGCCCGCAATGTAAGCTTTCGTTTGGTACATGACAGAGCTCCAAAGCCCTTTCCGTTCTGGAGATATCGCGTTTTTGCATATTAATTAGTTCTATGGAGTTCAAATGACACAACAGAGAAAACGGGCTTTGAAATAGCTAGTTCTAATACAATGCAATGGAACAATGCTGTGCACCATTGCTGTGCAACATTGTTGTGCACCAAACCTGAAACTTTAGATATTTAAGATGTCATTAAAGACAAAAACAAAAAATATATTTTTAAGAACATTTTTACCCTCTCAACGTTGATAGGGCCATTACACGTAAATGCATAGAGCGACTTATATCACCTTTTTCTGGAGCGGGTCACAAATGAAATCCAGATAATAAATTTGGCACAGTTTTCCTGTCCCTGTTACACCTGACCTGTGTTATTTCCATCAAGCATCATTAAGAATGACTTCACACTATTTTCTACTTGTTTGGCAGGTACTTTGCTTTACATAATCACTCTTGGAGATGGAAGGCATTCAAGAATGTGTCCTGAATTCCAAAATCTTATACATGTCATGACTATGTAACAGGGACACCAAAAATGTCACACTTTTGGACCCCAAATTTATGGAATGACCCATTCAACCATGGACCTTTAACAATAGAGGACAACTGGGTCCACGGTTGAGGATGAAAATCGTGCACAAATCCCACACCCACCTTCCTAAGAAGTTAAAGTATGAACAATGAGAGGTCCACCATTGCAGGCATATACATGTACAAGTTTGGGTGTGTGTATGTTGTTGTTGTTTTGTATTTTTTGTGGGGGTGGGGGGTGGGGGGTGACGGGGGGACATACTATTACCCAATGACTAATCATGTCCATAAATTTGTGCAATGTAGCAGGCCAGCACAGTCAGCATTGGCACAGATGCAATGCACATGCTATGCATGCCTGTGCTCACCCACACAACCATGAGCAAGTTCGGTCAAGGAGTATGGAAGCCGTCCCATATCCGGCAGCATATGACTGGTTATCAATAGCACTACTCTTACTAAACTCTTACAAGTGGAGATCAGTGACACCATATAGTTCGACTATCGTTTTCACTTGGATGTTATGGCGCAGATGTAAGGTCAGGTGCGGCGGAACACTTTTGAAAGTGAGGGGGGGGGGGGGGGAGGGGGGCCGGGGGGATGGCCCCCCTGTTCCGCCACCAGTGTGTAAGGTACATGTACAAGAATCAACTGCTGGTTAACCAACTTTCTTTGATTGACCTTGCTTTGTTTACCTGGCCATTTGTCTGCCCATTCTACAGGATTGGGGGCATTTCTGCACTTTTTCTTTTAAACCTATAAGAATGCATGAAACAGATTGCAAGATTCTATTTAACCCCTTACCACCAGTTGCCCCAAATACGTGCGAATTTAAAATTGCCACCTGATTGATGTCTTATTTGTGCCAATCTCTGCATTTTCAATTCATTAGCTAATCCTAATCCTCCAGGGCATGTTTGCTACAACCCTGCCAGACACATCAGATTGCATTGACTTGTGTGGAGAGTCCAGCAAAGTGGAGCTGTTTGCACAGATGCACTGTGCTGCGTCTGGCAGGGTTCGGGTTTTAATTATTGGGGTATTGTGTATGTTATGCTTGGCTGCACAAGCCTTTTGTTTCTGTTTCACTTGGCTGCACAACCTGGCCTGGTGCCCTGGGTTCTCCCATGTAATGCCGGGTGGCAAGGGGTTCAGACCACAATAAACAACAGCATTTCTGTACCTGCAACTGCGGTCAAACAAACTGATCCGACAGCATGAGTGCATTATTGTCACAATATACATTTTGTACGCAGCGATCTTTGACCCTACAACACACACACACACGCAGTCATGTAAACGGGTGCAATCGTGGACCTCCCATTGTTCCTCTTTTGTTTATAACTTTTTCGGAAGGCCTCCTCCCATTGGTTTTGTACACGATTTTCAATCGTGGACGTTAGGTCAAACATGGACCCTTTGTCTACGCTCGAATTCTTTTGTCCTAGGTCCACAATTGCCGGCATATACAAACTCACACACACACAAGCTCACACACGGGTACTTATGGGGTCCATCTATTGTGTTCTCCTAATCCCTTTGTTTTTTGTCTTCCTTTGTCCCAATTGAATTCTCAAAAGCCATAGCGTTGTCCATGTGGGGTACAAACATTTCTAAAGGAAAGATGTGGGGTAGGTTTTTTTCCTTTGTACCCATTGTTGTCCTGTCTAAAATGTACCCCACAACCCCTACATTACGCGTACACAAACACATACGACAGTTTCTAGATGATGTCATATTTGTTTATACTAAAGTATTTCTAACCATTGTTCCTTTGCAACCAATTGAACTTCAAACTACAATTTATAACTGCTTGTACATGCACTTATGTTAGGGATACATGTACATGTACACACTGTATAAAGTTCATACATGTACATTGTATGTTATCAACATCACCAGGCTGTACCTGCTTGGGTGTATTGTTCCTTTAATGTTGACATATTTGTTATTATAACACCTCATCCACAGATTCTGTGTCTTGATTGGCCGAGAGCGAGCCACATGGCATTTTCTATTTTTGCTATCTTCCTGTGCACGGCCAAAAGTACTATACCCGTAGCAACCAAAGTACTATACCCGTAGCAACCAAAGTACTATACCCATGGCGCGGTATGTGTGTGCAGATGCATGCGGGTGTGCGCGTTGAGCGTAACGCGTATTGTTCCAAAGTGCCAGCGCTACAGAGCTGGGTTCAAACATTTCGTTAAGGGGTGGTTTTGAAAAGAACAAATAAATTTTCCACTAATTTTGTATTGAAATAAAAGTCAATTTTAACTATTTAGATTTATATAATGTTAAATTTTTTAAATCAAGCAGAATCTGTGGGTGAGGTGTTATAAAACAAATATTTACTGCTTTTATCTCGTGGTGTGGTAAAACTAGCCTCCCTCGGTGATCCATGGAGCATTCTATTTTCCCTCGGCTTTGCCTCAGGAAAATAGAATGCTCAATGGATCACCTCGGGAGGCTAGTTTTACTACACCACTCGAAGCAGTAAATATTTGTATACTAGTACAGGTGTCAAATCCCACTGTAAAAAATTGCCAAAAAGTTCCACCTCATTATAGTCATTACTGTTTTCTTGTTTTTACATTTTTGACTTATATGTAAAAATACTTGTGAGCTCCTTGTAAAAGAACAATTCAAAATTGCACAATTTCCAAGAAATATCAATAATATACATTCATGTAATTCTATTAATATATCATTCATTTATGGAGTGCAAATTCCATTTAAAATGTGTTATTAATTCCACAGAATGGTCTTACGGACACTTTATGACATCTTTGGAGTTTGACCTCCCAAGGAGTTTGACCTCCCAAGGAGACCGGCTTTGATAGCAAATATTTGCTCACCGGTATCCTACCCATTGTATTGTTTGCCATAATGGTTATTTTTTCTGGATTATATTTGTACGTACTTTACAATGTGGTGAAATAAATTCATTCTTAGTTTTGTTGCTTCCAATCGAAGGAATACCAAAATCTTATTATACATGTACTATGTACCACTTGGTTTGACATCATCATGCATGTGGACATTATGTGGGTGACAATCTTGGCACATCTTATTTGTTTTCCCACTATACATGTACATAACCCCTCCTGTCTGGCTGTTATTAATGGAATTCTGGTATGCCAATACGGGCTTGTGCAGCCAAGCGTAATGAAAACAATAGGCAAACAATGGGTTGAGTACGTGCAAGAATGCGCCTATAGACGTAAACCAGACAGATGGTCTTTTTCAAACCCAGTCTATGGCCGTCGTCCGTATTCAATGGGTTAAGGGCCTCTAACTCAAAAGTCGCTCTGGTGACTTGTGTCTTAATGAGATTATCATTCTTCCCGACATGTACAATGTACATGTACATGTAGTACCAGTACATTAACGCGAGTCTGTGGGTAAAAAATTAACAGCTTTAGCCCCGTCTGCACTGGACTTTTGGTAAATAAAACTTACCGAGACTATGGGTACTTTTCCCATTTTAAGTCCAGTGCGGACAGCCTAGGACGTTTTCCTCTCAGTTACTTTTCCCGAGTCCAGCGATTACTTCTAAAGGGCAACTGCTGCCCAGGAAAACTGACCAGGTAACTTTTCCCGATACGATAAGTCCAGTGCAGACAGTGCGAGTCAGTAAAAGCGGCTCAGGAAAGCGTACATCCGGCCCGAGCGCAAGGTCGTGCTTCACAGGGAAACCACGCATGCGCTTTGCATTGTTTCACCGCAGTGCGGTGCATATGTGGCAAGTTTCCAAATTTCAGTGCGTTGTTCCTCTTTTATTCGCAATCATGGCAGGTTTTTTATTGATACAGTCGGAAGTTTGATTGGTGCTAAAGACGTAGGCCTGCGTGTACACATCGGCCGGAAAAATGAAGGCACGTGTGATTTGGGTCAATCGCGTCAATGTAGAAAGGTCACACAAAGGTCACGCCCTCATGAGTCGTTATATTGACAGCTCTGTTACTTCTACCACGGTCTCGGTAAAATTTTCCCATGTCTAAAGTCCAAGTGTGGACAGTGGTCACATTTGACCATTTTTCATTTTACCATCGTCTCGGTAAAACCTTCCAAAAAAAAGAGTCCAGTGCAGACACGGCTTTACTCGTGCGGGAACTGCACCCACAACGTCCTGCTTACTAGTGCAGACATCTTAACCACTCGACCAACGACTCCCGACTACTTTTGCTGGATTGGGTCACAAACATACATGCACTTTACATTTTTTAAATAAATAAAAGTAACCCCAACAGTCCTAAATCCTCCAATTTTAATACGATTCTTCACCCACCCTATGGAGTTAGGGTTAATTAACCCTCCTGTTCTCAAGGCCAAAATGGAGCCAGCCACCCCCTATCAAGTGACAGATTGAAACACACACAAACTGTGAGAGTTGGTGTTTAGAGTTTTTGATAGGCTGTGATAGTTATAAGTATAGGAGGGTTAATGATAAATAAATGAATCAATCAAACAAAATACAAGATAAAACAAAAACAAAAAAATGCTTCAAACCAGGATGATTTCATCCGTCTATACGGTTCGCCTGACACCTGATTAAGTTCATTCTGCCAACCCATCAGCAATGCAGACACCACAGCTTTATCGCATTCTCTAACTCGGGTGCTTCGCACCTTGTAAATTAAGTTCAATTCAACAGCTATCAAGGCTGCCAAATACACCTTTCCATAAAATGTATGAAAAATCACGCCGGACAGTCTGGTACCGGTAATCACATCTGAAAAAAAACACCTGCACAGTACAGCATGGGGAGGGAGGGGAGAGTAGCAGATCTAGGGTCCTACATGTAGATGACAAACCTGGGACAAGGCAATATCATTTTTATGACATGTGTATATGTACGAGTGTCATTTTCATGTTACTGTCAATTTTGATGTTCTCTATAGCAATTATACAGAGAAACTTTTAGCATTTTATGTTAATGAAAATTTGCATATTCATGAGCCATCATGCATGATGTCATCAAAGGCACAGCAGTTGAAAACATAATTAACCCCTTCTGTATGGCCGTTATTAATGGAGTGCTGTTATACCAATACAGGTTTGTGCAGCCAAGCTTAAAGGCAGTGTACATGATTGGTCATTGTTGCAATTTTCAAAAATGGGCGGATTTGCGGGTTAGTATGTTATAGGAAATATCGTTCCACTGACCTGTTCAAAGTTTTGCGTTGTTGGATGGCGAAAAAACCGAGGAAAAAACGGCGCTCGTTTCCAACCGTCGGATGGATGATAGCCTTTAGTCAAGGCACGCGTGGCTACCAGCTGGACACGTGACGCGCCCTAAATGCCAGCATGTCCAGCGCGCCACTCGTCCGGGTAGCCACGCGCGCCTTGACTAAAGGCTACAGGGCAGTTTTCCAACGATTTCCAGCTGGAAATCGTTGGAAGACGATATAAATTTCCACTTTTCTTGACAACGACAGCACACCTGGTGCCATTATTTCGCAGGATGATTGAGACTACTATTAACTTACAGTCTAGTAAGGTATTTCGTAATAATTCAGTAAAAAAATATGGAGAATTACCAATCGTGTACACTACCTTTACTGCACACAACAGGCAAAGATTCATTTACAACCTCCCTGCATTGTGCGCATTTTATTAAAAATGCCCGTCACTCAGGACTTCGGACTTGCCAAGTTATGCTGCAAAGTCCAATTTAAATCTTGGTGAAGAGTAACTGACGACCAGCAGGGATGGGTTAATATCTCCGATCTCAAGGGATGGGCTCAACAAGGAACCAAGGCTTGCATCTCCATTAGCCTTTTAGAGGTATGGCGGACACAATAGGAGGGCGCTATTTGATTTGGGTAAACCTTTTGTATTGCACAAAAGGTATACCCAAATCAAATAGCGCCCTCCTATTGTGTCCGCCATACCTCTAAAGGGCTTAATGGAAGTCAATCATTTCACTGAATGTCCAGTTTGTAGATATCAGCTGAGACCGTCAGGGTCTGACATGTCAAATTGATGCTTTGATATTTAATGCTAGTCACATGTCCATCCAATGCGCATCACTTGATACATACATTGTACATGTAGTTATTGAAGCAATAGTTTGATTGAGCACAGTTATTTATTGCATGTAGTTAATTGTCCCTCATACATGTATGCTGGGGACAAAGTTATACGTGTGACACTTCATTCATCCTTCAGATATTCTCATATGAAGGGTTATGAAATGTTAACCCATTGAATACTGTTTGAAAAGGACCACCTGGCCGGTTGTCATCTATATGTGCATTCCTGCGCGTATTCAATCCATCGTTTGCCTATTGTGTGCACTACACTGTATGCTTGGCTGCACAAGCCCGTATGGCATAGCACCCATTCAACAGCCCAACAGAATTGGTAAAAACTGCTATGTTGAGTCCTGGGCCCAATTTCATGGCTCTGCTAACCACAGCTTTCCGCGCTTACGATCACCATTTTGCGCTAACAGCGCTAGCAGAAAAATTCTGAGCTAACCCTGTAAGCACAGAATCCTTAGTTACGGGATGTACGCATGCTCAGGAGCCAAAATCCCCCGCAAACGAGTAAAATACGCTTGCTGTAAGCACAGAATTTTCTGCTACAGTAAGCGGGGATTTTTCGTTAACGGTAAGCAGAGCCATGAAATTGGGCCCAGAAGTATTTTGAAGAGTCAATTACTGTACTGTGTGGAATATGTCTATATGGATCTACATGTACATGTACATGTACATGTACTGCTGGGATAGCAGAAATAAGGCCAATTTTATTTTTTAGATGTGTTGCCCTCTGCGACCGACCCTAAAAGTCACAAAAGTCGGGTCGCGTTTTTGTGGGTGTTTTCCTTCAAAATCTCACCTTTTTCTGCACAAAATAAAACAAGTTTTATTAAAATCATTGTCTCTAAATACAGCTACATGTACGATGGCACAATCGTGCATTTTGCCATCTCACTTTTAAAATAAGCTCACTTTTTGCCTCCCGACTTCCAAGTTACAGGACTCGTAGTATTGTCTTCATGGATGGTTAAAATTGTTAAAAAGCAATCAACCGACTGACCCTCTCTTTAGATTTTTCGCATTTAAGGGCAACACAAGTTGTTCTTTTTGCCTAAACGTCATGAGCAAATTCTACTGGTAAGATTCCTACATTATTCCCTCTTTCACCATAAATCCCACACTACTCAACCATATACTACAGCATGAAATATTTTTAGGAGGGTTCCCACATTATATGTGAATTCTACATGTATTGAACATTTCAAAGGATTGAGGAGGGTCAAAGACTGGGATTAAAGCCTACATTTTTGTACCTGGGCAAATTTCATAGCGCTGTTTAAGCACAAGAATTTGCTTAGCATGAAAAGTCTTCCTTGGCAGAAACAGGATTACCAACCAAATTTTCAGTTGACGTACATTGTATATATTGCTTGTGACTGGTATTCAGCCGTTTGCTAAGCATGAAAATGCAGCCTCTAAACCTTTTCCCCCTCCCAGAATGCAATCTCGGACTTGTCCCGATTCCGTGTCTTTAATGATTAGTCATAAAGACGGTCTTCTAATTCAGAGCACGCTCAGAGGTGATAACGGGGATTACTTTGGGACACAGACACCAACGGCTAGCCCCTCCGCTGTGTGCCTGCGGATTGAAACTGACAAGACGTTGACTGGTTCACAGCCCTCGTCTTAAATTAAATTTCCTTACAAGTGAGGGGAATGAGGAAGATGCAAAAGATTGGAGAGACTTCATCATCAAGAAAGGCAAAACAAATTTAATTTGAAACAGAACTACATGTAAACAGCTATGTACATTGTACACTGCACAATTAAATGTTTATTGGTGGATTTGTGAAGTACACACATTCATGTACACCCAAACATGTATCGACCTCCAAACGTGGACGTCCTATTGTTTCCTCTTTTGTTTGTACTTCAACTTTTTCGGAAGACCTCCATATGTTTTGTGGATGTATGCTGGGAATCGCTGACGATATTGTTCTCTTTTGCTCTCCAACATTTTTCGTCCACGGTTTGAATACCCCAACGCCCCCATGTACATGTAGAAAAAACACACAAATTCCACATAACGTGCATGCAGAAAATCCATGAGTCAGATTAGACATATTAAAAACACACAAATGTTAAAATATCTTCTTTTTTAAAATTAAATTTCAAAAGGAATTACACAGTTCATACAAGTCTTAACCCCTTGCGTACGGAGGATGCCAAATGGCGGGTGGGGGTGAGGGGGTGCGTGGGGGGATTGTATACTAGGTGGTGTCAAAAATCATATTGAAATTGGAGGATTCGGGACTGTCAGGGATTTAATTATCTTAAGAGGGTTACTTGCAGTGTTCTAGCCAGGCATTGAATAGCGGCTAGCACCCACTACGCTTTCGGGAATTAGCACTACGCTTGAATCCTACCCCTACGCTAGCACTACGCTATAAATTTAAGTGCAAGAGTATATTCTAAATAATTTCAAATGAACTAAATTTTGTCTATATTGTATATAATCCTAAAAAACCTTTGCTCAAAACAGTCGAGGGAAAGTGGCCAGGAATTGCCTCAGACTGCGACTTTTCCTCCCGAAACATCCGATAACGGTTCAAGTTCCGTGCGACTGCCGTACAACCTGTACGAGTCCCGCGCAAGCACCGTGCGATTTTTGTTCAACTCGCGTGCGACCTGTGCGCATGCGGTACAACCGGCGTACAACCAATCAAAGCGCCGTGCGACCGCCATTCGATCCGTGCGAATCACATAAAAGCGGGCCTTTTGGTGTCGATCTTCAAAACCGCACTTGATGTTCGACAGTCAGCAAGTATTCAACACAACACAACGATGCCACCGAAGAAGAGTGATGGCAAGCAGACAGGCAGCAAGAACGGCAAGGCCAGGTTGGATGGCAGTAGCACCGCGCTCGTATGGGGTCGCACCGCACTTGCATGAGATTCCTACAGGTTGTACAGCAGTCTGATGGCAGTCTCACCGGGCTGCACGGCAGTTGCACGGCAGTCTGATGGGAGTCGCACGGCTCGGCCGTGCGACTCTTCAGACTGCCGTGCGCCCCCCATGCGACCAATGCAAACTATGCGAACCGTGCGACAACCGTATGGAAATTTTCAACATTTGAAAAACTTGCACAGGCATACGACCCGTCCGAATTACACACAACACCCCTACAACCTGTGCGAATCATCAACAGACTGCCGTGCGACTCCCTTGTGCGATTTGGTAGTCGCACGGCATTCGCGTAGAAAATCGGGGTATCAAGTCAATTTTTTTCTAAATCTGGTCAACTGAAAAAGCTCCATAATTACTGGAATGGCTATTTTTAGTTTTGAGTGAGGGAGTTTCAATCAAAACAGCATTTCTAACCCCTCCCCCAACAAGGTCAGCAAAGAGCCAAAAATTGAAACAGCACACTCATTCAAAACACTGTTCTTATTTTTACCATTGGTCTTGTGAAATACCTCCTGGTCTAGTAAAATTTGTGCTACTAGCGCAGCTGTCTAGTAGATTTTTACCTGAAATTCGACCCCTGTATTGTATTTGCCTAAATACACCTCCTTAAAATATCTGTTTTTATTGGTCTATATCCACTTTTACAGGTGAAAACACCTTTAGGACAACACCTCAGGAATTCCAGACTGCAAAAGAGTTTCTTTAAAAATTCTGAAATCCCGACAAAAAATCCTGAAATCAGGAAAAATCCCGACAAATCTCACCCCCTGAAAACAGTTTCTTCCTACTTTCAATATTGCTGTGCGATAAACAAGTCCTGTAGTTTCAACATGGGAGAAAAGTAAATTCCCCTACGCAAAGACTCTAATCACATTTACCGTAGTTTCATTTGACGTACATCTGTAGACCCGTAGGTATTTCTGGGGATCTTTCTTGTATGACAACTAGTACATTGTATAACACTGTCAATAAAGCCACTACGACAAAACGCAGCAAATCAGCCTGGCCAGTTTCATTCAAAAAAATATGAAAAGGTTGCCCCTAACCCGAGGCCAATTGCCATGGAAATCGCGCACTGCTCACAGACTGGGATGAGTCATCTTGCATGACTCTACGATGAGACACAGCCGGCTGGAATTACTGCGATCGCCAGAGCAACAAGAGATTGGGCAACCGGGGAGGAGGAGGAGGACGGGTGAGGGGGAAAATAAAAGATGTGAGCAGGGAGCTCAAGAGCACTCTCCAGTTGCCGTGGGGGGTAGGTTGGCTAGGTCACAGGAGGGACTGATGGAATGCTGTGCTCATCCAATCAACAGGGCCGGGTGTATTCTGCGCTTGCTCTCTATCTTGATGATGGCTTGCAGGAAACTGTTAAAAGCCAATTGACTATTAAATGGCAGGATCACATTGTAGACAAGAGATGAAGTTGTGAGTCATTAAATAAAGAACATAAAAATCTAATGGTACCATTAAAGGAACAGCCATACTACACATTTGAAGAAAATTTGAATAAATATCAGCATTTTATTAACAAAAAGATCTACAATTTCATTCATTTTATTGAGAAAAAAAATAATTTAGTACGACGATGTCCATGCTCTGGCTCACTGAAAATTCAAATCTAATAGATTTCCCCCGACATACAAATTATGAAAGAAAAACTCAATATTTTAATGGAAAAAAAAAGCACTTATTACATTCTGCATTCTAATTGGTCTTCCCAAAATATTGTTAGATTGCTAGGTGCTAAGATTACATTAACACTAAGAATTATGAGTGAGCTGCTCCTGATTTGATAATTGTTATTATCTGTTATTTATTAGGGGCCAATGTTTATGTGGAATGTCCTATTGGAAAGCCCAAATCTTATGAAACACTCACAATATGGCAATTCAATTTGAAAATGTATTATTCGGGATGCCACGCCCACAAAGCGCGGACACTATCTTGACGCTACTCTCCCCAGAAATACTTATATTTTCTTATCAATGTGAAGGTGTTTTGAAATCTGTTTGAAATGTTTGATAATTCGCACTGGTCATGAATCACTATAAAGTTAAATGTACTTATACTAAGCTATAATATTAAGCAGGAAATATAAAGCTTATTCTCCCCAAAATGCAATTTCGTAATACTGTACAGAAGTCTCAGATTTTTTTGGTGGAATTTCTGATAATTCACACAGGTCATGTACAATATCCATTACAGAGTTACAGGTCTATGTAGGTATGTGTGTGCAATCCACAAGTGTGCGAGAGCACTCCATAAGTAATGGTGATGTAGCGATTGGTGACTCATAGTTAGTCACAGTGAATAATGGTCAGAAGGAACAGAAAGAGAGAAAGTTGTCCTTCGTAAAAATAAGATTATTAACCACATTTTCATGCAATGTACAATTGTATATTCCCTTTTTACTGGTATTTAGCTGTTGTTTGCTTAGCATGAAAATCAAATGGAGATTTGCATTTGGTGGTAACCTGTTTTTACCATTATACATGTAACTCCCTACATCATTTTTCCTACATCCTCTGATGCCCTCAATCCTGCAAAATCCTCCAATGCTACAACTTCCAAAGACCCTCAATCCTCCAAATTCCTCCATTTTGGAAAAAGAGGATTTTGGAGGATTTGGGAAGTCTACTATAGCTCCATTAAAAATTGGCCCTACACAGATCACTCGGATCACAAACAAGCAGAGAAATAAAAATAAAAAAAACAGAAAAGATCGCAAATGACAGGATTGATGGCAAAACTGGAATTAGTTTGGGTTTTTGTTTTTGGTTTTTTTTTGGGGGGGGAGAGGGGGAGTTTCTTCATAAAACTATTTAGAGAATTTGGTTAACACTTGAGTACGGGTGTTATAATGGGGCGCCGCCATGCCGGCTTGTGCAGCCAAGCGAAATGGACACAAGAGGATTGAAAATGCAGAGAATGGCGTGTATATCCGTCAGGTGGTAATTTTCTACAGACCGTCTACGGTAGCTCCATGATATTGACCCAAAGTGACACAGAGAAGCAATTTACTAAATCAACAGTTGGCCATGGCATTGAGCATCCATGACAAATGGGATGGATGGCAGCAGTCAGCCTTGGCTGGTTTTTAATTATATGCCGTATGGATTGGTGTAGGGGCAGGGGCAGGGGTGGGGGAGGGGCATAGGGCTGTGGGTCCAGCGAGAGAGGCCATCATTCATCATCTTGAGGGCATACCAGCACTACTACACATCTATTTGATTTCACAACATAGAAAATGTGCCGTCAAAGGCCTATAAAATCCATGTGTCCATCCATGCATATTGTGTAATGCTTACAAATAAAACTACATGAAATACAATTGTCATACATGGACTTCAGTGTAGCTATATTGCTTCAGTGTACATCTATTTTGTGTAAACCATTGCTTTCCATATAATTTTATTTTGGCGCATCACACACTACATTTGGATAACAGTTTTTGGGCCAACATGTACAATGTACATGTACATTCTGTTTTGCATGTAATACACAATGGTGTTAATCCCGAAGCAACAAACTACTGAATCTCATTAAAGCTGCAGTGTTATATACATGTATATGTTCGCACTCCGAAAATATTAATTTAACTTCCCCTTCCTGCAAATTTTGAATGAGAAGACTGATATAAACATGCACATATAAGTACAGTAGGAATTAGAAGTGTCTCACTCCTACATGTAATTCAAAATTTGAAACTTATCAAATCTGTTACATGTACTTATCGGTAGTTGATTTTTATTTGGGGTCAATTGTCTCATTGGAAAACTCATAACTTTCACGTATCTAAACAAATATGCAGTTTAAATTGAACATGTATCAAAAGCACAAACATACATGTAGCTTTCAATGAGAAAATGCTAATTAGAACTTGCTGATATTGCTTCATAAACATTTGAGAAATGTACAGTACATGGACACACACATGGCTACTATTTAAGGGGCAAAATTAATATTGTTTCAATGTACCATCCGGCCTTGAATTTGGTAATTTTAAAAGGCCACTTTGGCCTTGAATGAAGCAAAATTATGGAGGGCACCAAGGCCAGTAGGTAGGGCACCAAGGCCAAATAATATCTGCAGAATTAGAAAGGGCACAGAAGCTAAATGAGAATATTGAAATGTATTTTTTTCTTAATACGCCCAGCAGTGCGTACCCGAAAAAGAAATCAATTTTTTTGCATTTGCTTGCCGACTTCTCCAATTGGCTTTGGGGCTTGCCCGCTTTAATTGATCTTTGCGCGGCATTGCTGATTTTCCGATTTTTCCCCCCATTCAGAATGTATTTAACTAAGAGGAAGACTTACTTATCATCAAAAACTTTTGACTAACCAAACACCAGGTAGACGCGTGTTCTGACTATCGTTGTTTGCCTCGTACACGAACATCAATACTTACTGTGCACCGCGCGTGTGCAAGTACTGAGAAAAAGAAAGTCAGTTGACTTTGCACATAAGATCTGCCGTACATGTACCTACTCCTGCTGGTATACATGTGTGCGTACGAACACAGACATTTATTCTTGCGGCGGGGGTGTCGCTGCTTGAAGTATCGGCACACTCCGAAACTACTGGACTAGATTCACTTTGTGTACATAGTATGTGTACATTATACATACATAAATGTATGCTGTATGATGTGGGCGGGAATCGCCAAGCCAGATTCAGTTTGTGTATACACCGTACGCATGCATGACCGTACGGTTTACCCGGTGTGACATGTGATTCACATGCCTCGCGCTCACGATCGCCAGCGTTTAGGTGATGTGCAGCGAGATTTTAGGAACACCGACTGGGCTGGCATGACATCGAAATATAATGTGTGTAAAAACAAATGAAATCAAGGATTGTAGTGGCTGTAATAGGCTCGTGGATGTTTTTGCAAAAAGGGCATGACGGCCAAGGTAAAACTGGCCGTGAAAACGGAGATTTTTTGTGTGGCACCTTGGCAAAGCAACGACAGCAATGGCCGTTGAGGCCGTCATTCATTTTTTAGCCCTGATGTATAGCGCCCTCTGTTGAATTTCAACAGAAGCGGCAGGCGAGCACTTATACTGGTATTGTGTCCACTTTCCTAACTCAATCTACAATCTACATATGTGTACAAGTTGATTAAGTAAATATTGTTTGAACAAAAATCACTTTTTTAATCAATTCTATATAAGATTATTAAACTGTACATGTATTTTCTAATCAAAGCAATATTAAACTTACTTTAACAACTGCAGAGATTCACTTCTGTTTGTGCCCCCAAAATTGGCTCAAAAATTTAGCCCATTAAATATAACCTCATACCTGGCAACGCCTGCCTGTATAATCGACTGATGAGGCACTAATCATAATGACAATGGACATCTGACATGTATGTGCTGATGCCAGACATCATTTCTGACCATTATGGTCTAATGCACAGACATAATGAAGACTGGCAAACTGTATCATGTAATGAACCATATCATAACACTAACAGTGTCCTGGGAATCGCGGCCACATTTGTGAGTCAGAATGGTACAGAGATCATGCCACGTACCAGACCATGCAAAATTCAGGAGCAGGTTGTGAAATGGTATGCCACTGTGACACGGTCCACTGAACCCGAAAATGAAGACTTGCTGAGTATGTACATGTAATTCAATGCTGAGACCATTTACCAGCATGGATCAACACTGGCTTGTCGGCCCTATTAAAAGGTGCATGGTTAGGCCAAAAAAAAAGGACTAATAAAAATTAAATTGTAAATATTATAAGTTAAAAAGTCCTATCCTCATTGAGTGATCCCCACAATGTCACTTCCCAGGTTGTATCGTAAAATTGGGTGTGATCCCTGGCTATACGGCATTCTGGGTTTATGACTTCGGACTGGCGCCCACCCGAACAAAGATACTGACAATTTGGGAGACCGCCAACATAGGGCAAGATAGCTCAGTTGGTAAAGCGCCGGTACGGTAACCCGGAGGTCGCAGGTTCGAATCCCGCTCCTGCCAGTTTTTTTTTTTCACTTGGAAAAAAATTGCATTGATTAGCTTCAATCTGAAAGCTTACTGTTTATAAAGATGGTACCAGTACAAGTCCTTTACTGTCATCTTAAAACCTCCAAAACTGCTGCGGCTTACATGTATTTCAATTTCAACAATCAAACTACCTGTGTAAGCACATTGAATGTGCACAAAATGTTAAAACAGAACGGTTCTTTACTGCTTTCTCGTGACTGGGATGATGGACTTTTCACAGGTTTGATGTATGAAAACTGTCTGCAACGCCGTTGTACTGTCTAATATCAATATTTAAAAACAGAAAATAGTAGCACGAACTGCAAAGGTTTGTGGGAAGCTTGTTGACATGTACATGTACATTAAACTGGCCGATTTTGACAACCAAAAATTCCCATATCACCTGCATGTTATAATTACTTCTATTTTTAGCCATACTTAAAAAAAAAAAAAATACCATTACATTCAAGGTTCAGGAGAAAATGTAATCAGATGAAAGCCATTAATGATTAATCACATTTTCTGAGAGTATTCTCAATATAGTTGATGAATGCGAGAATATGCCAAGCAATAAAGCCAAATTCAAGGCCAAATTCATGCATGTACAGGTGTACCTGGGTACAGTGTGGGTCACAAGATCCAAAAGTACACGTACATTATTCATCTGATATCCCTGAACGATTAGTTTACAATATTAGAGTGCAATCCCACTGTATAAGGAGGTCTATTCATTAACCCTTTGTGTACGGAAGACGTCCTATGCCGCAAAAAAAAAACCAGTGCCACCAGGCAGGATGACGCCGATTGCCGCTGTTTGTGCAGTTTCAATCCATTGTTGGATTATTGTGTATGTTACGCTTGACTGCACAAACACATTGTGGCCGTTTCGCTTAGCTGCCAGAGCCGCCACGACACCCCAACGTCTCCTGTAAAAAAAAAATGTACTCAAGGGGTTAAGATGGACTTTCACAGTATTTTTCTCCTTGCGCTGGAGGAAAGATTAAATACTGGTACAGGCAGTGAATAATTTCATTACGTGCGTATGTACATTGCAGCCAACCCTTCACCCCTCCTCAGCTCAAACCTGCTCTCCTGTGTCAACATCAAAGTTAAGTCCGTTGCATGTTCTCTTTGAATTACCTGCTTAAAACCCAAAACCCCTAATGGTTCACCAGGACTATAGTACCCTGCCAAATCCAACAGAGTCCAACAGTGATTCATAAGTTCCCTGCTCAATCCAACACAGTCCAACATGCCAAGCTGCTGGGTACCTAACAAAAATATAAAAAGACTTACCTGAGTGCTAAATCCAACAGAATCCAACAGAATCCAACTGTCTTATTTTTCTGTTGCCTGCTGAATCCAACAGGATTGTAACACTAATGAGTTATAGCTGTTCAATCCAACAGGGTCCAACGGAAACTATATAAAATAGTTGGATCCTGTTAGATTCAGCAGGGTTAGGGTTTTTAATTAAATCAAAGGAATCATGCAATAAGGCTTATACACATAACCCTAACCTTCCTAAATTCTCAAAAGATCTCTTCGCCAAATGGAGGAACTTAAAGGATTGAGGGTCTTTGGAAGTTGAAGCATGGGATATTTTTGCAGGATTGAGGGCATTTATAAGAGGATTTTACCTCTGAAGGAAAATGGAGGATCCAGGTCATCAGGCCCAATCTGGTGCTGGATGATTTCGGAGGATTGAGGATACTGGGGTGTTTATCCAAAAACCCAATAGGGGGATTTTGCAGGATTCAGGCAGTGGTCCCCAGTAACAAACATTGGAGGATTTTGGAATCAGAGGATATTGGGTGTAGGGAGTTAGGGTTAATACACATAGGAAAACTTTCTTGCAATTTCAACATTTGGGTTTTATGCTATTGAACATTTCCACAGCTTTGTATACAAAAATATATCAAACTTTTCTAATTTGTTTGGAGTACATGATGTGTAGGTTTCAAATTTGAGTCAATTTTCATGTTATTATTATTATTATTATTATTATTATTATTATTAAACAAGACGAATCAGGTAGAGTGGTAAAAGTGCAAACACTATAAGTTGCTTCTCAGCAACCCCCACACACCTGAAGCGTTGAAGAAGGAAACATAAAACAGACTGGAGACAACAATAAGATAATTAACGAGTAGCAAGTGGAAACGATATAAAAACTGGACAATTAATAAATAGGAGACAGGAAGGCGTTCGCAATCCCCCAGACACAGCGCCACGAGAAATAGGACCCCCCCGGTAGGCCGGACCGTGTCCCATGCAATTTAAGGGCCCGGGCCCCGCCGGTAGAGTTGCAGGTCCGCAACACCCCCCCGGCGACCATCCCATCAGGACGCCATGCCGAGTCAATCACTCACACTCCCCATATAGATATAATTTAACTACTAAGAATCTTGTTTGCCTTTGATTTGAACGTATGCACACTGTCTGCTGCACATGCATCACCATCCAAAGAATTCCATAGCTGAACAGCATTGGGCAAAAAACAGCGCTGAAACTAACTGGTGCGACATCTCATCGGCTGCAGACTAAGCGGATGCAAAGACGATGCAAGCCGAGTACTTCTTGCCGGCACATGTTGTTAGACAACAAAAGTGGCCAAACATTTTTTTGGGTACTGTTCTTATGCTCTTTTGCATTACCAAACAAGTGTCCTCTTGCTTAGAGTGATGCAAGGATTTTCTAAGAATTGGAAGAAAAATTAAACTTTTTCATATTCAATAAAAACAAGCATTAGATCATGTTTGTATTTTTGTCATACATGGCAATTTGCATGAAAACAAGTTGAACTGGATATCCATGGCATGTTTCCTTTTAGCCGTGTTCACATTAGACTTTTTGGGGAGTAAAATATCACCTGGCCGGTTATCATCTACATGTATATGCGGATTCCTACTCGTATCCATTCCATTGTTTGCCTATTGCCTGCATTAATAACAGTGGACAGAATGGGTTAATCACAGTCTCGCTAAACCCGTTCCCAAGTCAAAAAACGAAGTGTGAAAAACTGATAAAATTTAAGCACTGTAGTTTTTACAATCATAACGGTAAAATTTCACACACAAAAAACAGTGTGAACGCAGAATTGCAAATTACGCCACTGGAGTCAAGAAAGACAATTCATTCCTATTTCACTTCTGAGGCAAAAATCTCATTACCCTACCAGAAGTCGGTAATATATCAAATAAAATGTTGGAGGAGAGACTTGTATTCAAACAATGACTAGCAGCATGTTGTTATGATCTACTGTAACTCCCAGCACAGTATAGGGTCATTCCATAACTTTGGGGTCCAAAAGTCTGACATTTTTTGGTGTCCCTATTACAGCCGACCTGTGTAATTTCCCATCAAGTATCATTAAAACTGACTTCACACTATTTTGTACTTGTTTGGCAGGTACTTTGCTTTACATAATCACTCTTGGCGATAGAAGACATTAACCCTAACTCCCTACATCATTTTTCCTCTAAGTAACCTGAATCCTCCAAAATCCCCTTAATGGAGACCATTGCATGAATCCTCCAAAATCCTCTAGGGGTTTTGTACACACTCTAGTAACCTCAATCTTCCGAATTTAACCAGCATCAGATTGGGCCTGATGACCTGGATTCTCCATTTTCCTCCAGAGGCAAAATCCCCTTATGCCCTTGTCGCATGAATATCCGTCTACCTGAAAAGCCGACTTAGTGGTTCTACTGCGCATGCCTAAGTGGGGATAAATAGGACAATGACCGGTCACGTGTGAGGGTTTAACCAATAACAGGGAAGAGAAGCCAAAATTTCATGGGAGTCGGATATTCATATGACACCCTGAATCCTGCAAATTCCTCCGATGCTTCAACTTCCAAAGACCCTCAATCCTCCAAATTCCTCCATTTGGCAAAGAGGATTTTGGAGAATTTGGGAAAGGCTAGGGTTAAAGAATGTGCCCTGAATTGCAAAGATGTACATTTGTAAAAGGAACACCAAAAATTGGACCCCAAATTTATAGAATGACCCTGCAGCATTATTGTCAACTCCGTGTACAATGTAACTGCCGTAGTGCTTAAGGACATTTCCCCCAGGTTTAAAAACCGTCTGCCCGGTTTAGCTTGTCTCTGCGACAGATATTATTAAATGCTGCAATAATCAGGAAAGTCACTCAAGCATGTGACGGATTACTTTATTAATTTAGGAGGACGGTGTACCAGTGCTGGCAAATGGATAAGAGAGGGGGGGGGGAAAAAACAATTAAATGACTGAAGAGGCTTGAGCCTCGTTAAACATACATGCACATTATCATATCATAGGTTCTGCACCGCTGATTTCATTCATCTCAAAGGCACTTGTAGATGACTAGGCAGTGAATTTTATAAACAAGAACAGTGTTTTTTATATTCTACACTGAAAGTATCCGAAATTATATTTGGGAAAGTCTTGATGCACAAGTTTCTACTTTTCCGGGTGGGTTTTGAGGGAAACTAAAAATCCATGAAACATTTGCAGGCATTTGATGAATAAATGCAAAAAAGAGGGTCATTAGAATGAAAAGAAGCCAGTTTGAGGTTGCTGAGGTCATTCTAGAATGATAAAATAATTTAACGACCAAAAAAAAATCTGAAAAAAATCCTCACAAAAAATCCTGAAATAAGACAAAATGCAGAGCAATCTCACCCCTGATTTTAAGATTTTCAAGCTTCTAACCTTTGGTTTTTTTTCCCTACAGAAAACAAGAACTGTGGACTATTATATTAATGCCTTAGATGAATTTGGTTTTAGGTGTGCATCGGGAGGGGGGGGGGGAGGACTGAAACCCCTCCTTCTCTTGCCTGAAACCCCTCCTTCTCTTGCAAGACTCAGACCATGCCCGTTTCACTGAATTTGTTTCATTTTAAACACCACCCCATTCCTGGACGTCAAGATCATCACCAGGAACTCGGATGGCACCCTGGGACACAGTGTCTACAGGAAGCTGACTCACACAGACCGCTATCTCCACCAGCGGTCGTTCCATCACCCCAGCATCAAGTCATCTGTTAACCGTACTCTGGTACAGAGAGCCTTCGATGTCTGCGACCAGGGCAACCTCAAGCAAGAACTCAAGCACATCCAGACTTCACTCCAGTGTAATGATTACAAGTCCAACCTCATCAAGATAAGTAAACCTGACTAATGGGTCTCCTCTACCCAAGGTCTTTCCACTGTACCTCCCTCGTCGGTCACCCTTCCGTACATAGGTCAAGCCTCACATCAGCTCCAACGCATCTTCCGTCAAGCCGGCTTCAAGGTATACGATTCAGCTGGCAACAAGCTCCAAGACGCCCTCCACAACACCTACAAAGGCAAGCAGGACTCCTCCCCCAAGCCGGGAGTTTACCGTATTCCCTGTGAATGCGGCAAAGTCTAAATTAGGGAAACTGGTCGGAACCTTCCCACTAGACTCAAGGAACACAGAGCACATGGATGACGGGGAGATTTTGACAAATCATCTATTGTCGAGCATTCCCACATCAACGACCACAAAGTTGATTGGGATGCGGCTGAACTCATCGCTCCGATTCAGTCTGGCATCCTAGACGCATCCGGGAAGCCATCGAGATCCGAAAGCACAACACAGTCCTACAAGATATCGGCTTTCTCCAGAACCACACACATCAAACTGATGTGTCCTCTATACCCTACGTGGAGGTCCTCTCACTACCTAGACTGTTGCCCTACTGTTCCACCTCAGTGGGAACACCACTCACCAAGATTGCTTTAGGACTCTATTGACTTGCCATCCTCCCCGCCTTCACACGCCATCGCCCACTCCTCAGGCTACTTAAGGTTCACTTTCTTAGAGTTTAGGCATTCTCCTGAAGACGGTCAGAGCATACTGACCGGAACGTCAAGTTTATTACCTCTGGTTCTTTTCAGAACTATTCTCTTAATTTGAGAAATATTTCCACATGGTGTTTCCGCAAATCTTTTATTTATTGTTTTATTTTGTTCTACCTTTTTGCTTTTATAATAACAGTAAGCAGACGTTCGGTTCTCTTTTCTAGTGCAAGTCCATCTTTCGTATTCCAGAGAAGAAACACTGGGTTCAAAAGGTCCAGTGGCCAGATGCCATCATCTAGGACATTTTTAAGAAGTACTGCCCAACAATCCAGGAATGCCTTGAGAGGTTTCTCAAGAGAGGGAATTAACCCATGAGGAAGTGGAACTAGATTAACGTTCTGAAACTTACACGTAACTGGCTTCAATTAAATCAGCAGGGAAACCGCAAGACACAGGCTGTTCTCATACATACATGTACATGTACATGTAATATGTATGCAAATGTACGCCAGTGTACGTGCGCATATAATACACGTGCATATTCTTGTATATTTGGTTCATTCTATAAATTTGGGGTCCAAAAGTGACATTTTTTGGTGTCCCTGTTACACCTGACCTGTGTAATTTCCCATCAAGTATCATTAAAATTGACTTCACACTATTTTTTTACTTGTTTGGCAGGTACTTTCCTTTACATAATCACTCTTGGAGATAGAAGGCACTAAAGAATGTGTCCTGAATTTAAAAATCTTATACATAGACCAAAGATTTCCTACTTTTGGACCCCAAATTAATGGAATGACCCACATGTAGAATGTGTTTGTACTCTATATTATCCTGTATATAGTACTGTATTCTTTTCAACATGTACAGAATGTATACAATGTATACTGTATACACCTTGTACACAAACATGCAGATTTTTTTTTACAATAAACTTCAAAAAGTACAAGTATACGTGTAGTTTGAACACTTTATGTACATTATGTATGTGGAAAATACATGTATTTGATCAACAAACGAATATCTTTAAATTCGGATATTCGGAAATGAAATGAAGTTCAATAAAAACAAAAATTACCGCATACAAGTATTTTCATTGTACTACAATGTACATCTATTCATACTTTTGAAATGAACATTTCTGGCCATCAGGACTGAGGAATTCCTCATTTTTGTGAGTATGCTAAACCTCTAATGAAATCACTGCTTGCTACGAGCCATAGTCACTGAAAATGAGGGGCTCTTATACAATGTACATGAGGGGATTTTGCACATGTCTACAAGTATATGTTGGCTGAAAATTCCAAAATTATCAAATACATGTATAAGGCCTATTCCAAAATTCTATCAAATGAAAATTCAAATATTCAAATTATGAATTATTCAAATTGACTCGGCCCTATTTGACACTGCAAAGGCCTGTTACAAACTGTAAAAACTAACTGTTTGGATGTTTTTTTCTTAATTCCCCCCCCCCCCCATTTTTAAGTAAATGTACAATGTATAGACAGGTACACATAAAGTAGTTTTCACTGTGTCACAGGTACAATGTAGCTCCCCGAATTATCCTAATGCGCTGTCACACTTTGCCGGATAAGGCAAACGCATGAGAAACGAATGTCGATTTTTGGCATCCGTTGATATTCGTTGAAATGCGTTTCATGTCCTTTTTATCCTTTGGATGGACGTTCATCGTCAGGTGATGTCCGTCAAAGCGGCCTGAAAACTTTGTGCATGCACAAAATCTTTTCTCGCCAGAAACGGATAGCGAGATCCGGCCCTTGTCCGATGGTTGTGCGTTTTGTCCTGTATGTGTACTGTACTTGGTCGTTTTCCACACGTTTCCATCCGCTAGGCGTCTTGCAGGGTCCATTGCTGCAGGAGATGGGACGGATGGGACGGATGGAACGGGCATGTACAGCACATCAAACGCATACACACCGCATAGCCACAGGACGCCTGCAGGACGCCTGCAGGATGCCTGCAGAACGACTACCGGTCAAAACGCATGTAGTTACGGATGACAAACGGACAGGACGGCCATAACTGATGATTACAGCATATCTACAGCATATCTACAGCACATCCACAGTACATGTATATGCACAGGACATGGAACTGATGTTTAACGAATATGTACCGGCCTGCAACTGACACCTCGTGTGTTTTGTCCTGTGGGCATGCGGTGCATGTTCGTTTCTCATGCGTTTGTGCACGTTCCACTGTCCTGTATACAATCGCCCCAGGTGCGTTGTTTGTGCGTTTTATTCGGCCCCTGGACCGTGCATGTACGCTCCTGCAAAATGGAAATTTACACTTTGTCCACCAGATTGACGATTTGACCAACGGATTTAACAAAATACCATCCGTTTCTTGTACGTAGGGCCGATCCGGCGATGTGTGACAGGGGCATAAGGTATAATTTATAAAAATTGTCATTAACAATGTTGTATGAATTGCTACCGCTCTTTATTTCATTCTTATTTGTATCCTGTGCTTTTCTTGCGTGTAGCAGGGGTGAGATTGGCCAAAAATGAAAAATCCACGAAATCCATGAAAAATCTACGAAAAATCCACGAGGACTCCAGATCAACATATAGTTTGTATTTACCTAAAGGCACCTCTTAAAATATCCGTTTTTATTGGTCTATCCACTATTTACAGGTAAAAACACCTTTAGGACAACACCTCAGGAATTACAGATTGCAAAAGAGATTCTTTACAAATTCTGAAATCCCGACAAAAAAATCCTGAAATCAGGAAAAATCTCGACAAATCTCACCCCTGATGTAGTAAATTATTTGTAATACATACACGTACGATAAGCCCCAATGGAAACCAGTTATTACTGTTTGGTATACATACAATGTACATATACATTGTACCCTGGGCAAAGAAATTTAATACGTATGTAATAAATAAATAAGAAGAGAGATTTGTGCCCTACGTACATGTAGTGTATGAAACACTATAAGCTCAATGCTTTCCGAGAGCCTGTGGGTAAAGATTCACAGGTTTACTCAGGCGCCACTCGAACCCACGACTTTCTGCTACTATAGTTTAGACGTCTTAACCACAAAGCAAGAGTCCCACCAAAGCCTGTGAATTTTCCCCACAGCTCTCGGAAAAGCACCGAGCATACAGTGCTTCATACATGTACAATGCACACTACGTTAGGAGAGGGCAAAAATCTCTCTTCTCAGTTCCATCATCCCCGATGCAAATTCCATCTTCTCACATGCAATAAATACATCAAATCTTCCAACAACATACCCCGACTACTAGTGTGCATGTACATTGTATGTGATTGCCATTCTTTAGTTTCTAGTCCTTGTTTACCTTCCACAATATATTCACAGGTTTCTCATCAACAACATCCCACTCTACTCCCCGTACCCCAAGGAATTAATCTAGGCATTCAAGTCCGGAGTCGCATCCCACACTTCCCATAAGTCTGACATTTCCAACTAGCGTCAATCCTTTTGCCCACAATCATTAATTGCATTATAACCTGGGGGCTGTGAAAGCCAGCAGAGTGTAATGGCCGAGGTGTTTGCTGCACAGAGGCGCTTTCAAAAGGCTTTCCTCTTACGATCGCATCATGCATGTACATGTACATGAGATGTTTTCTTTCTAATGGTGTTTAATCTGATGTACAGTGTACATGTCAGTGCTGTAGTCGAGTCCTTGTGTCCGAGTCCTTGTGTCCGAGTCCTTGTGTCCGAGTCCTTGTGTCCGAGTCCTTGTGTCCGAGTCCTTGTGTCCGAGTCCTTGTGTCCGAGTCCTTGTGTCCGAGTCCTTGTGTCCGAGTCCTTGTGTCCGAGTCCTTGTGTCCGAGTCCTTGTGTCCGAGTCCTTGTGTCCGAGTCCTTGTGTCCGAGTCCTTGTGTCCGAGTCCTTGTGTCCGAGTCCTTGTCCTTTTGTGAATCTCAAGTACATGTACAGTGTTCTCGTTGACACCGAGACAGTACCCAAATACTACACAGCATGGTCAAAAAGGGTATTTACGGTAATAAGAGGCTTAGAGAGGCTTTTAACACTTATGCGCCTATCAATTGCTTCCCCCACCCCTCCCTCCCCCGGGCTGCCCCACCCAAGATGTGGGAATTGTCACTGTTGAAGTCCCCTGGGGCAAAATTTTTGTGACAATCCCCGACATATATGGGTGGGGCACCCCCACATCATGGTTTTAACTTCTGATGATGGGGAAACAATGGCAAAATAAGTGACCAAAATCCCAACCCTGGGGCTTGAAAAACGTGACCAAACCCCCACATAAGACCTGGGGCAGCCCGGGGGGAGGGGTGGGGGAAGCAATTGATAGGCGCATTATTGAATGACATTTAAATATAACCTATAAATAAAGTCCATACATGACATACATATGTATGTGATTTGGGGCACATAAACACCTGCAAATATTGTCTAGTACTTTACTCAAGCGAAAAATCCCTGAAACAAATTGGATTTGCACAGTAGTTTGAGAAACTTCAAAGGAACCTTGCCGTGACACAACGTTGTGAAATTACTTTCAGCCATTATTATTTGAGATTATAAAGAAAAACTAATGGGCTTTGTGATGATACTGAACTATCCCAGTACCTTATTCCAGTTTGAAAATATGACGTCACAGAAATAACACCTACTGCAACCGTGCAGAGAACATGTTTAAAACAAAAAACAATTAACAAAAATCACGCATTGCATGTGCCTCTAAAAAAAAAATCTGTCTTTTTTCCCAAACCAAAATTGCCCCTGGAGATTTAATTATACTGAAAAATACAAAAGTTTATTCAACCAGATGTTTTACTTCAACCAATGATTAGTTTGATTACTCAAAAACTGGTCTAGGGGAACATTCCTCTTTAGCAGGACTCACATCGAGTCCCGATGTGAGTCTGATGCAACTACATTCGATCGCCCTCGCACGTACGTAGAGCGAGCAAACGGCGAATTCATGCTATGTTTAATCTGGTACAGTCTCCGCGCGTCGCTGTTGGACTGACGTCAGGCAAACCGTCCATACCTCACGTACTGAGCTCGTATACGTGTACTCAACCTCGTCCCCAGGGCCTACTTTCATCCTCGTTCTGGAAGCGTATTGCTCGAACACTATGGGGACGAGGTTGACGCGTACTGTACTACCGAATTAAGTACATGTGTGTGCAGGCTACTGAGTCCGAGTCCGAGAAAATCGGGACTCGAGTCCGAGTCCGGACTTGAGTCCTCCAGCACTGGTACATGTACCAATCAAATGCGAGCGTTACTGTGCATGCATCTGTGGTAGGCTTGTGATTTTGAAATCTTTAAATGATTTTGAATAATCTTAACATTATATTCAAAATATTTTGTGGGGCGCCCTCCTTCTCGCGAAAGCTTTATTTTATCTTTGTGTGGTTTTGATAGTCCTTTATTAATGTCTTTATTGTTTATTTGTGTATATTGTTATATACATTGTATATATGTACGTTTTTTGGTTTTTTTTGTGCTGTAATTTTTGTATTTTGAATGTTGTCCGGAGATCCCTTTAAACAGTGATTTGTTTCGCTTCTGGGAAATCCACGTGTGACCAGCCCGTATGGTCGGTCACCTACTTTCCCATTCAATTATACTTATGGCAATAGGCCACATAGTTCATACTGCTGCCTCCTGGTTGATTGTTCCCTGTGATTGTCCTTTGGTTTGGCATTCCAGTATCCCTGGGAACAGTCACCTGGGCAGCGGTTGGACTGTGTGGCATGTCTCACATAACTTGATGCTTGGCATAACCTTTTGTATTTATTGTCTGTGTGTAATCGACCATGGACGTGTACCATCTATAAGGGGGTAGCTTTGGGGTGGTGGCCAGTTTTCTGTGCTGGCTGCCACCGAGTGTACTGGTTGAAACTCCATCCATCTCATGTGCATGAGCCTTAGTGCTGTGAAAATTATGCTTGGATAATTAGATTATCACTGCATCTTTATGCCGTTTATGCCATTTATGCCATTTATGCCGTGTGTACACGTATACTTGGTAAATGTGAATGTGTATAGAATACAATTTCAATTTATTTTTCTAAAAAAGGAGCTGTCTCGTGCATGTTCTTCGTAAATGCCCTCTGTTTGTCATCATGATTCGATTTTCTATATTCCCATCTCCGCATGGTTACACACGGGCCTGTCTTTTAATGTTTTTGTACATTGTATCTTGTTTTCCCGATTATAAATAAATCTAATAAATAAATAAACATTAAATGAAACCTACTTAATAGCCAAATCAGGACCAGCCTTTTCCAAAGCAAAATCCTGTGATAATAAAGAGGTAACTTTCCTTAACCCTAACCCCCCAAACCATTGGAATTCAGAGTGGTGCCCTTGGCACTTTGGTTGCTACAGGCTGCACCATGTGCGTCACCAGTCAATGTCTGGATGTCACGATTCGGCTTTTTCATTCTATGGCAGACATTTTTCTTTTACAATCAGACCTTGGGAAAAAAGGTTAAAAAGATTTCACGGCAATATTGTCTTAAATTTGTTTGTGTTTCATTTCAGATGTGCCCGGTGTTTCTGCTTCCATTGGATCAAATAAATGACCAAATTCTTCCAAACACAAATTCTTTGACAAGAAAATATATCCACCAAGTTTTTACAAATCTTCCCCAGAAATCCCTCCCCGTAAACATCCTCTTCCGCGCTTTTCTACCGGATCCCAAGGCAACCTCCGTGCTTCAATTTGAGCTCGGGGCGACCGGACCAATTACAGAGGAATATAAATAATCGCCGCAATCGCAATTCCCCGTGGCCGGGGCAAAGAATGGAAATTGTCACCGCCGCGGTCCCCGCTCCGAGATTCTCAATTTCCCTAACCACCTGCTGCTAGACATCCTGACAATGGGGGGTGGTTTCGTAAGATCCTCCAGAGCCATCTATTAGAAGAGGCCAAATTACATCCCCGAGGTATTGGGAGTCTCGTTGGGGGTTATCATATATCAATAACAATATGCTGGGATATTATTGCCGTCAGTCAAAGAGCAGAAATGAAGCCATATTTGTTGAATATTTGGGTATTACATTAAGACTGCATCCAGGCACGTTACAGGTTCTAAGCTGCAAAGGATTCAATCTAGTTTTCACGAGTCAGCGAATATGAAACAAATTATCTGCATACATGTATGTAACTAGTGAAAGTTTTTCCTTAGCATTTCTTTGATAAACCCTAACCACCCCCCACCCCCCCCCCCCCCCCCCCCCCCACAGTGTGTGGAAATTCGTATTGATCGATATTGATGGATTCAACAGTGTTGGGCTTAATTAAAGTAATAATTCATATATTTTGTATATATTCATGTTTTATATATACGGAAGCTACACATATATTTTCTGAATCGGTATGAACTATGAAGAAATTTATCTGCAATGTACACCTAAAAAAATGTATTTTTCTTCTTTGAATTTACTGCATTTTGGAAATAAGCATTCATAAAAGTATTTTCTATACACTCACATTTTTATTAAACCCCGACAGTCCCAAATCCTCAAATTTTAGTATGATTTTGCATGCACCCGAGGGTGTTAGGGTTTTAATGCAGACATCTTGTACAATAACAATTATGTCAATGAATCCATGTTGGCCTTAGATGTGTAATATGTATCTTTGCTACCCTTGGATACGCACAAGTAAACCTTTTGTGCTTTACACAGCACGTTTGTTGCACCCATAGGGTGCACCACACTAAATAGGCCAAAATAGCTGCGGCAAACTGATTAGCATAAATTGTAAACCCACAACTTTCTTTGAATAATAAATTTTGTGGGGTCATGCTATTGATAGATTGTGTAATTATTATGATCAGCTATCATAACCTGGGGGTTCTGTGCTTCAACTTTTGTGAAGACTTGATAAATGTTGGCTTTAAAATTGGTCCTATTTGGCTTGGCAAGTGGAGGGATGCTGTGTGACAAATGGCAGCTAGCCGGTTTGGGAAAAAGCACATTTTTAGGGGTGGTACTCTCTGGGGACAATTAGCAAAAATTCCAAACGGCTACATGTACCCTGCCAAAAAATTGAGAAGAATTTGACAGATTAAGATTCAAACTATAATTTTCAGTAGTGTCACAAAAACTGAGAGACTCCTGGATAAGGATGTTTTCAATGTGAAGTTAGTGGATTTTACACTGAGGTCAATGGGAGTTTATTTAATGTTGTGCACCCTATAATCCTACAGATTTGGGATGCACCCTTGCATGTATATCCCAGCCCCTCCCATTATCTCCCATGCATTTGGGATAGAAGGATGTGAAAATTATGCAAGTATAGGATTTCACACTGAACCGTACACGCATAAGAAAGTTCTGTTTGGTTTTAAACACTTGCATCCATGCAATTTTGCACGTACTGTACACAAATGTACATTGGACATTGAGAATTGACTTGAGATTTCACTCCATGAACCTGTCGTCACTCTCCAATTGATGAGAAGTCAATGTCCATGACAGAGAGTCCATGAGTCAAGTGCTGCCCCACTGAACTCACAGTATAATGTCACTGTCATCACAGGCTTCAATTACTGGCTTGTAAAGTAAATAGAATGTTGTTTTTGGGTGTTTTTTTCATTTGGGGGGGGGGGGGGGTGGGGATATCAAAGACACAGTTGCAGCTCAACAACCACAAATTGTGTCTTCTTAAAACCTTTAACAAATCTTACAGCATTTTTAGCTTGATGCCTTCTACACGTTAAATGTGTGTGTACGCATGCACTTCGTCATTTCACTATCATCAACAGTACAAACACATAATTTAAACTGCCTTTGTCCAATACCATAATAAACGGGCATAATTGAGTAAATAGGCAGCAATGTACATGTACATAAACATGTATGGACCTTATGCTCATTGGTCATTTCCTACATGTACAATGTACCTTTATCGAAATGTACACAATTTGCTGACGCCAGGCACAAGAACTATAGCAAATCTGAATGCTACATGTAAGATGGCTGCCATAAAAGTCTACAGAGTATATTACATATAAAACAATGCTCAACTACAGTTGTACATGTACATTGAACTGTGTTTATTACCAATTCTTCCAAATCCCACTCTATACCCTACATATGTACAAGTACCACAATCAGTAAAATGGGAGCAATCATTTAGTTGAAGACAAAACAATTACATCAAAACTGCAACTGCGTCACAACATCACAAAGCAATCAAAACCACATCAAAACTAAAAAGAGAAGTGAGAACACATGCCGTGCGCAAACTAAGGCTGTTCCGATACTGATGCCACAAATAGCCAAAGTACAGGTAAGTTCAACGTTCGGCCATATTCTTTGCATAGTTCTCAGCTGTGTTTTTTCAGGGATAGCACACGGCCAGGAAGATGTTTATCTATAGCATGCTTGCATGAGTCCACGTACTTGGTTTAACTGTTTGAATTTATACAGTCAAGTATCTTTTCAGCAGCAGCAGCCAACAAAAATGAATTCAACTGCTGCAAACTGCTATTCGACTGGATTGACCTAAAATGTACAAATCAACCAAATTAGCTGGCATAACATTTCAAACTTAAGCAAGTTCTTCCCAAAGGCAAATGACCGTCAAACAAGAAAGAAACATGTAGGGGACACACAAGGGTTTAAAGGGGTGTGCATTTACGGGTAGTAAAAGAACCGAGTACCCGATAGAAAAAAAATGGGTACCCAACCATAACCCTGCCAGAAGCAGCACAGTGCATCTGTGGTGACAGCTTGACCTTGCTGCACTCTGCACACAAGTCAATGTGACAAAGTATGCAATCTGATGCGTCTGGCAGGGTTTCTAGCCAAAATACCCTGGAGGGTTAGGGATTTATTAAAGAAACCCAACTCAAAACTTCCAGTCCCAAAAGTTGTAATGTCGTCTTTCTCTGATATTCAAAATGTCTGATTTCAGACAAAAGTCTGAAAAATCTCATGCCTGTCCAGTAAACATGATCACTACTCCGCCTTTGCGTGTGCCGGCACGTGCATGCGCCGGCATATCACAAAAGACGGTTGTCCGGAAGCTTAGTTTTATTTATTGTGGAATGAGGCATGCTATTATGTCTCGTCGAGGCTCTCCATCCATACCCCGACAACAAAAACCACGACCGGTAAATTTCCATTATTGTCAACTTTTCTGAGAGTCATATACAATGTACATGTAAATGTGAAATCTGTGCTGGTTTCCCGTGTAGTCGGGATTTCTTTTTTCATTGTCTGGGAAGTTACATGTACTATGCAATAATGTAAAGTTGTACGTACGTACGTACTCGATTCTATAATCTGGAACGATTCTATAATCTGGAACGATTCTATAACCTGACACGAACAGTCGGGTACTCGTGTACCTGGTTCCGATGCGGGCCACCCCTACAGGGGTGGATATTCTTTTTCTATTTCTTGGAGAAGATCTTTGAATCCAGTTCTAACCGACGTGTCTTCAAAACATTGTTGGTGGATTACTTACATGTACATGCAGGAGCAACAACTTTGGTGATATTATTATTATTTGTTATTATTATTATTTATTCGGCATAAAAACAAACATACAATTCACACCCACACAAAAACAATGAAAAAACAAGAAGAAAAGGCAGAGGCACATGCCTGGAATTGAAAAAGTTTACTTAAAAACTGTGACCCGAAGGCCTTCAATTCTAATACCTCTGCCTACACACAAGAATATAAATTACAGAATAAAATCTATACAAATCTATAAAAAAAATATGTACATTAAAATTGGCAGATATTTAAATGCTTAAGAGGTTAAAAAGATAACTCCGAATTGTTTTTAAAAGTTAGGAAAATTATCCCATTAAACATTAAAAAGGTAAGAAATAACAATAAAAATAGCACAATGAAATGGAAACAAGATAAGAATAAACCAAAAACAAATTGAGTAAAAAGATGCAAATTGAGAAAATTTAGCCAGGGCTCATACCAACAAATACCTGTTGTATTTTGTTGGATTCAGCAGGGTAGCTGCAATATGCCAAGTCTGGTGTGTACATGCAGGTGATACACTGCAGAATCCAACCAAATATGCTGATTTGGATTTTGTTGAACTCATTTCAATTGTTGGAAATTGTTGGATTTAGTAGGGCAGATGAAAAAAGACTGAAGAGGGGTAAGGGTCGATTTTCAATGCAAACAAAATCTATGCGCAAACACTCATCATTTCTTCTTTTGCCTCGCTATAAACTTTATCTCCAGGATCTGATTATCTGCTTCCCTTAGAATAATGTTTCCTAGACGGCGCGAGGCAACGCATACTAAACACGGCCCGCGTATAACACAAACTGACACATCGGAGGCCCGCGCATCAATTCTAAGAGGCAGCCAACGCTCTAAAATCGAGCGGGTCGGAAAGCGCGAGGCAGGGGGATTTATTGATTGGCCAGCCCGGGTCAATATCCATCAGACTGGGTTGTCGTGGTGTTGCTACGGTGTTTTTGCCTACTTTCTGCGCAAGGGCATTTAAACAGTTTTATTCCCTCCAACACAAGGTCAGTTTCTTCCGAATTCACGGCCAAATAAACACATAGTGAAGGTGAAATATGAGTAATACATTTGTACAGGTACATACATGTATGTTGATGTTAAGTGCCTGGAACTGGTACAAATTTTAAAAGGGCTTACATGATGTACACGTACCCGAATTGTTAATGTTCAGACCCCTTAAATTTTCATGAAATACCCTGTACTGAGTAAATAATTTTTTTTCTGATTTTAGAACCCGTGTATGGTGCACAATAACATACAGACTATTATATTTCAAAGGTTCGACCAACAGATTTATTTACATTTTAACACGGCTATAACCTGAAATAATTCTGAATATATGACATCTTGTCCATGTATCAGCCACTTGATATGAGACAAATTTTCCGTAGAATCTGGGTCAATGTGCGAGACCTTAAGTCAGAGGATATGGGGGGTGGGGTGGGTGGAGAAGAGACAACAGACGAAAAGGAAAAGTATACAAAAGCATATTGCAGAAGCAGTCTCAAAATCAATCAGAAGATGGGAATTTTTGCGTCAGGGATGATGTAACTTAGAACAAAGATGTTTTCTCTTTTGCCCTCAAACACTGAGTATACAGTGCTTCATACATTACATTGGGACAGGGTAAAAGAGAAAACATCTCTGTTCTAATTTACATTCTCAAAATGTTAATTTTTTTGGAGTGAACAAAGAAAACTGACAACAGTGGGATTTGAACCTGTAACCTCTGGAACACCGTACCAGCACTCTACCAACTGATTACACAGTAACCGCAACTGCATTGGCCAGCCGACCCACAAGCTCGGTGGTCGAGTGGTTAGGACATCTACACTGGCACGCAGGAGGTCGTGGGTTCGAGTCCCGCCCGAGTAAGCCTGTGAATTTTGTTTCCCCACAGGCTCTCGGAAAGCACTGAGCATACATATACAGTGCTTCATACACTACATTTGTGTACTTCGGGAAGGGGTCAAAATATGGTAATCCTCAACATTTTCGGATTCCCTTCGTAACAGATCAATATCCGTCAAGAAATAACTACATATGTGACCCGCTCTGCAAAAAGGGTACTTATGTTGCAAAATTTGAAAATAGTGTTTTATATATAGCTGGAAAGGCCATTTTATAAGCTTTCATATGGTATATGTCTGAGGTCTCTAGCATTTTGCAATCACGAGATATTTGGAAATTTGCATGTTTGTTTTCAGGAATTTCTTGAAATGACTTGAGGAGAAAACAAGCCATTTAAAAAAACAAAAAGCAAAGCAATAGATGGAAGCACTCGACAAAAACACATTCTTTTTCCAACTTTATTCACTGAAATCAAAGATTTTGGTTATGAAATAGAATAATATAGGTATCAAAGATGCAAAAAATTTCCTCCCTTCAAAATCACTTGTTTGAAGAATGTTTCACCCTCTTCACATTGAACGGCCCATAACTCGTAAAAGCATACAGCGACTTATGTGCCCTTTTTGCAGAGCGGGTCACATATACATGTTAATCTCCGAGCCAAATTCTTGTTTTTCCCAAGATCCACACTCCTGATGAGTACGCGGTGGTGGATTCAGAAAGGGAAAGAGGAGAGAGCATTAGCTGGATGAGAAATCTTGACGGCCCAGATAACATCAAGTCCCAGGCGGCCAAATCCTACCAAGGAGAATCCTGCTTAGACAAGACGTTACCTAAATCCCCTCCAACCGTCCTTACAAAAACAACGAACATGTCACAGCCTGTGTTCACCATCTCTAGGAGGACGAGTTGATCCAAATTCCTGAAAATAGACGGCGGCCTCGCTGTAGGGTACATTGTATATCCGCTTAAATCAATGCCAACACTGTCCTCATTTGGCCTACATGACGTACCGCGTACGTACACTCTGTACACGCATTACTTCTGGGTATATATTGATTACTTTTCTAGATACCTGAAACACAGTTACCCCTGAACTTTTTCTGTACGATTCATATCATTAAACACTTGAAAATGGCTGCTGTCTATAGATGTCAAACAAACTTACCCCAGGCCGGATGACAGCTATACATGCATTCTCTGCATTTTCAATCCATTGTTGCATTATTGTGTATGTTACGCTTTGCTGCACAAACCTCTTGTGTCCATTTCACTTGGCTGCACAAGCCAGCATGGCACCCTGGCGCCCCATTATAACACCCTGACACAAGGGGTTAACGCTGATGTGTTCCATCGCAACATGCCGAGTTGAATTGAAACGAATGTACTTCAATCTCTTTTTAGTTTTAATGTTTGACATTTTGATACTATTTCCATGGAATTGGAAATTATTTTACTAGAAGGATGACTTTCTGATTTTGAATTTCACTGCAACTTGCTTCATTGAAATGTTTACAATCCCGAACCCCCCCCCCCCCCCCCCTTGGTAACGCCCACCTAGATACATCAAACTATCATCCACTGCCCACACACCTCTCGTTTTCAATGGCTTGTAAAAATATATTTCTATGGCTACTAAAATGTATTTCTCAAGTTGCTTGGTTGACAAGTGGGGGGAAAAACATCCCACCTGTTATAACACTTTGAAATTTGTTTTAAAGATGATTGGTTTTAATTTGAAAGCTTACTATTTATGAAGATGATACCAGTACCAATCCTGAGAAATATTTCTGTCTGAGAAATATTTCTGTCTTCGAAAAATTGTATCTAAAGACCTAAAAAAAATGCCGTGACTTATTTCAATATCAACAATGTAAATACGCATGTACATGAGCATGCACAAAATCACTTAGAGCAAAATGTTTTTTCACTATTGTCTTTGACTCGGATGACAAATTGTGCCATTCTTACAAGGGACCAGTCGGAAGTCGCACTCCTCCGTTTTGAACTACAGGCAAAAATCCATTCAGGGTCAAAATTGTCAATGTTCGTTTTATTGCTTAAAATGCTAGTTTATCCTATTGATAAAACTTACCCGTAAGATTACTTTAATTCAAAAAAAAGAGCCAACGGTCTCAGTTGATTTAATTAAATTGTGCACAATGTACAAACATGTATGCATACACTGTAAGCTCATGTATGCCCAATTGCCCATGCAGAGAAATTTGCTGACTCGATTACACCGACATGGATTGGGATGTGAAATTCTGATCTGAACATAAATTTAATCCAAGGTGTCAGGTTGGTGCTATCCAGTGCAAAGCAGAATCAATGAAGCTTAAAAGGAGATTTCAAAGGTGTTCGGCATTGGCTGCATGCTTCACTGGAAAGTTTTAATATAGAGCAAGATCAAATTCATATCCTCCGTACATACATCTCTCGTAAGATGTGTAGATTCATGTTTAGATTCTCTCCATCTCTCTGGGGTCCCATGGGGAACAGTTCTTTGACCAAAGAAGTAAATTACACAAAATAAAGGAAAAAATTCAATAAGATTAAACTTAATATCAGCAGAATCTCAAAATCTGTGCAACATACATACATGTACATGTACACTGTATGTGTACAAAATGTATGCAGAGCTCTGCAGTTGTGTCATTTTCATTAAGGCTGTCTCGAATATATACCAAATATTCAAACGTCAAACAAATATTCAAAACATAACAAAGAAAATGACAACTTTAACCACTAATCTGAGCTCAACAGTCAGCAATTGACCAGTGAAATAATAAACAACATGCATGGATTACACAACGATAAAACAGACAAAAACGAACAGACGCACCACACGATTTGTGAGGTGTGAACGGTACTTACGTTACATTTGCAAGTCTATTCGGTCCCTCTGGACTGGTTTCCTTTATTTCCAACACATGAGTAGAGCGAACGTAAACGGCAACCAACAAAAACATGACTGCTTTGGCCCGGAGCGCCGCCTGCACGCGTGGCCCGGGCTGAGGCGTGGCTTTTGTGACTGATTTTATTCTTCAAATGTTGCCGTATAAGCCACCCGGAGTATAAGCCGCAGGGACATTTGTCAGCGTGAGAATCAACGTATAAGCCGCGGCCTACATTGTATATTCCGAAAATTACGTTATGTGCCAGTTTCGAATAATCGAATACTAAATTATTAGAAAATGAACAGCCCTAATTTTCATCTGTATTTTCTTTTGTCTTTCATAAAGTTTGCAAAGAGTAGCATTCACTTGCATTGTATGGTGCACAAAACATTTTGAGAAAGGTATCTTCAGAATGTACATAGCCCAGTGCAGCAATGAAAAAATGTAAATGTAATGGTGCTGTTCAGTAAAGAAGTAACAAATTAATGGACAAAATTCACTCAGTGCTCTATTTTGCAGAGCACTACCCTTTAAAGCTTTGTACGTCCATGCTCCGAATGAAAATTTAAATTTAATGGATTTCTCCCTACTTACCAACTCTGCAAGAATATATTTCTGAGAAAAAAAAAGTAATAACTACACTGTGCCCTTTATTTGGTCTTCTTAAAATGTATTGTTTATTATGTGATACACGCAAAGCTGCATAAATAGTGTAGGAATTAGGAGGGAACTTATTTAATCTGTTACTCACCGTTAGTCGATTTTGAGTTCAGAATGTCTCATAACTTAATGCTAACAAATTAGCAATTCAATTTGAACATTTTTTTTTTTTAGAGAGATACATGTACATGTACAGCGTAAAAGCATGGACACACATTGTACATGTGTAGCTTGAAGTCCATCATTATAGTCTTTGGTTTCTATTGATTTTTCCCTTGCATTTATCAACACAAACTATGTGTACATGTACACTGTACATACGTGTAGTATCTATCAAATATATTTCTTTAGATATTTCTATGTTTGTACATACATGTATTGTAAATGAATGATAACATTGAAATAAATGTTGCAGCTTCAATATGCAGAAACAAATATACATACATTGTATAAAAATTTACATGTGTGTGGAACTTGGGACCGAGAATGTAAAAACCTTCAATACGAACCACCGCACTGTTGATTTTAGCATTTATAACACAATGGAAGAGCCATGTTTTATTCAAAACAGACGGAGATCGGTGCAAGCTTTTACCAGAGCGCCTATCGCATATTCTAATCCCTTTGGCACGTGTAGTCTGTCCTCATTCGTGATCGGAAGTCCAATAACCGTTTTTTTGCACAGGGAAACATGGGAAATCATCAAACACCTCCTTTCTGAACTGCTTCCGGACAAAATAGTGGGACCGTATCCCGAACTTTAAATCCCCTTGGACAATAGAGAACCGGGTATGAATAATGCGTACATATGCAGCTGATCAGTAGAGACCTGTAGGAGTAGTCATAACATATTCAAGGCAGTGCACACGATTGGTAATCCTCCAATTTTTAATTTTTAACTGAATTATTAAGAAATACCTTACTAGACTGTAAGTTAATAGCAATCTCAATCATCCTGTGAAATGATGGCCCCTGGTGTGCTGTCATTTTCAAAAAAAGTTGAAATTTATATCGTTTTCCAACGATTGTTCCGCGTAACAATCATTGGAAAAATACCGGATTATAAACATACTGCCCTCGATTGACCGAATGTAGTTAGTCCGCATTGCGTCTAAAATGGGTTAACAATCCGAAAAACAGGCACAAGGTTACAATTATAGTACAAGTGTGTGTCGCGTATACATGTACATGTAGTGTACCGAAGCGACGCGACGCGACGGGTTGTAAGAAAAGAAAAGTGGTTCATTGATGAACCAGAGATTAGGCCTAAAGCTCAGATGGTGAAATTACAGTTGGACATTTCCAGACCATTTGCAGTATTTGTCTGAACAAAATATAGTTGGTCGTGCCTGTGGTTTGTGTGGTATGGTTATGCCATGGCACATCAAAAGCTGGTACATTGTGTATTTTGGCCCAGCAATTTTTTGTGACCAATTTCACTCTGTTCTGAACTTCTGACCATAATCCGGAGAAAGACAGTTATGGCATACTGACTGAAACCTCAAGTTTACACGTACGTTCTTCTAAGAGTTAGTTTTGAGTTAGTTACTGCACATTACAGTGTGTATCTGCAAACATTTTCTCGAGTTAAACCCCCAGGATGTAAGCCTCAAGCTACATTTGTGACCACGAAATAGCGGAAAGTAGGACAATTGGACAAATCAAGATGATGGTCTTTCCTGTACAGTGTACATTGCATACTTTTTTCTTCCAAGGGAATTCATTTTCATTTCACAAAGTGTGAACATCTTTTCCCAAAGTGGGAAAACATGTTCACACCTTTTCACACAAGTGGGAAAATAATTTCACGCCTTTTCACAAAGTGGGAAAATAATTTCCCACTTGAATTCCCAGGGGGGGGGGGGGGGGGGGGGGGGGAAGTGTGAGATATGTCAAATGTGAATGGGAATTCTTTTCACAAACTTTCCATTCCCACTTAGGGGCCATTCAAAATTTTTAATGTTTTAAACCCACCCACCCCAATTTTCGATCTTAAAATATTGATTTGCCATTCAATTAAACAAATAAAATGCCCAGTTTCATGACAGCGTGGATTTCCCCCACTTTAACACGTGCCCTGATGACTTCTAGTGTTTTATAATGAGCTTCAGACCTAGCGCTGGCGATACTGATTTATTTTTTCATAGTCGATATTTTTTTTCGGCTATATCGCCAATATGGCGATAGAATCATCTGCAAATTACGGCATGATAAAAATGTTGTGAACGGTTAGCGATCTTAAAATCCTAATGTACAAACGCATAGGACTAAACAACTTTCAAAAACTTAACACCGCCAAACAAAGCTCTCTGTCACAATATCGCCACTCAGATCGTCCACCCATACGGAGGAATGGTCCATTATAATACCTACGTGGCAGCGAGAGTTAATTTGCAGCCAACTTTTTTACCAAGTCATTTTTTTTCAATTCAAGTCACAAGTACATTTTTTTTTTAACTTCCAAAATTCTTGAAGTTAAAGCCACACAATACTCCTTTTGAAGTTGACATTCGTGTAAAAATCACGCATGTGCGCGTATCGTTTTCCCAGGGTTTCGCAACGCGAGCAAGCAACGCGTATGCTTTAGCACGGTTCCCATCTCTGCTGCGGTATTTAATTGATAGCAGTAGAGACGGGAACCAGTCTACAGTGCGTACTCGATTGGGTATAATATATTCTGATGCATGACTTCGGGAGAATTTAAATATGTCTGTAGAATTTTACTCTCTTGATCTCAGACCCCCTAATTGCATTTAAAATACTCTAAAGGTGTATTGTGATTATATTTTTACCTTTTGAATGTTTAATAGTACATAAAGCATTTTTCCAACTAAATGTTTTTGGCGAAAAGAGGAATTCTTGCTACGCTTTAATTGTACATTTAAAGCAAAGACGATGGCAGTCATTGTAAGATGTTTCTTCCTTCATGCTTTTATATCTGATCAATAATGTGCAGCCCGGTACGGCAGTGCTGTGCCAAATGCCAAAAAGCCATAAGACCACTCTATGAAGTATAGAATAACAACTCTGTTGAACCATGGAGGTTTAACAACGGATACAACGTCTAAGACTACGCATAGGCCGTACGGGTATAGCCTGGGTTGAAAAAAAAAAAGACGAATCGAAATACGGGAGTGGAATTGGCAAGTCAAAAGAGCATTTCTTTTAATTTTCCTTTATGTCTTTTATTAAAAAGTAAATTTCAATTTTCAATAATTTACCTTGACCCACCCACCCACATTTTCGAAAAGAAATCGAAATTTTAAAACATTTAACATTTTGAATGGCCCCTTACAGTGTTAACTTTCAATTGTAATGTACTGTAAATTGCATGTAATGTGGTATTCCTAAACCCTGATACAACCTTTTGGAGTTGTCAGAGTCTTAACCCCTTGTTTTGCGAAAACGAAGCTCAAAGTTTGTGATCTGCGCACACTTCCCCTAATAAATATTTAAGGGATATGATAGAATAGGGTTTTTCAAATGCAGTTTTTAAAATCCCCAAATTGACTTTTCAGTGAAAAATGCTGGTTTCTGCTTGCAAATCCGAAAACCATCGTGTGACTTTCCACTCATTTTGTGCTGTCAGGTCACATTTGCCGGACCTACTTTTAACTGCTGTCATTGTTTCCAAGATAATGTGTAAACGTCCATAGTGATTTACACCATAGGGTGTAAATCACTATGGACTACCATGTCACCACACCAAATATTTCACTCCCCTCAAGGTAATACATGTATCTATTGTTCTTTCACAATTATCAATCAAATAAAAAAAAAGCTGTTTGCACTCAAACAGTAAAATGCATATCCAAGTTTCTAGGAAGTAGGATAGACTGGAGGGCGATTTTGGTGCAGACATCCAAAGTGGTTCCTGCTCAATTTCAAAATGTTAACGCTCCTTCGGTTTGACCTTTCGAAACTTTTCAAAATCTGCTTACTGGCAAGATAGATACAAAAATAATTATGAACCTTTTAAAACACTCCCGAATTTGTTACTACTGCTGCACTACCACACCTTTCAATACCCTTTGAAAGGTATTGAAACGTAGAACAATTGGGCTATGGTATACCAGTTTGTTCAGAGAGTCGTTTCACCTTTCGAAACCTTTCATAGGTCTCTTTTATCAGACAGTTTTCTCACCTTTCAAAACCCTTCAGTCCAGCAAACTTGAAAGGTTTTGAAAGGTCCGACAATTATATGGCAACTGCACTGTACACAGGAGTTCTTGTCAAATCAGATGAACTGGGTATTGGCTGCAACCGAGCAAAATGCAAATACACATGTAACCTACAGTATTAATGCGTACACGTACATTATTCAAAATCCCAACAGAATGTCCAATTACAATACAACAAACGACACTTTACATGTAAAGAGAATTCACTCCTCTTTCAGAATCTACCAATAACTCATTGAACCCCCAGCTCATTCCTTCTGATTTCGTAAGAAACATGTCACAATAAGCCAGTTCAGTATTTCAACTGCACATTTCAACTCCCGAATGACCCGTGTGACCTCTAACGTGCGCGTGTAAACGCAAAAAGGTGGTCGCACAACGCGCAGGTGTTAAATTCAAACATTTTTTTTCCCAAATAATCTTGACCTTGGATCTTTGGGGCAGGATGGTGGTCTGCCTCAAGACAAAAATGTCTAAACTGCACCACAATCTCATGCAAAAGTCACTGCCACACCCTCTCTCCCCTAGTCTATGTAATAGACATTCACACAATGAACGTCCATTACTTAGATTCCGGAATGAATTATATGCAAGACAACACCGTTCTGACCTCCAGATTTTGACCAATCCGACAGTCGTCTCCTACCGAGTCTTCGGCCAGCAATCTGCCGATCGAGTCAGCTGACATCGATCATCCAATCAACAAATTTCGGCACAACCCTGCCAAAAAGTGACTTTATAATGGCTGTGATTGGGTGGTGTGCCGAGTTGCATAAAATTTGCATGCATGCATCAGACGTTCGTATTGGAGCTACTACTGGACTACTCTCCCTCTGTGAAATGCTGATTTCAAATGTAGTTAAAAAACTTTGCTAGCATTTCGCCAATTGCAAAATGTCAAACTACAATGCACTATAAACCATTACCAGGAAAGAAGTGTACATGTATGCTTCAAGATAGGTTTTCTGCACAAGATTCAGGCAAATTACACCCAGCGGAAATTTGACAGAGTATGAATTACTTACCGTGCAGTGGTCATGATCCATGTTACCCTCACTGTCGCCCATCGTGCTCGCTTTGACTTGTATTCAAATCCTGAAAATGGTAAGACAAGAAGGTTTTTCTATTTATTAATTCCGAGTATACACGTACATGTAGAGTGTACAAGTCTTGCAATGAGCCTGCTACAACACTGGCCTGCCACCAGAATCTCATAAGTCTCCCATTGCATAAATAGGATACGGCACACCTTCTCATAGATACAAGTACAAATGTAAGGCGTACCCGAAAGCATGTACAATGTATTCTCACCAAATCTCATTGAATCTCCCTGCAGGCTCTATCACCAAATGAATGACTAAATACCCAAAGCTTATTGAGAGAGCAGCAATTACCATGCCAACCATACAGTCAATGAGTCAGGCTGGAACTGAACTTTAAAGTGGTAAGGCCCAAAACAAATTGTTAAGAGAGGTAAAATTGGAAAAGAAGGTCGGCCAGTGTTTTTCTATTTTTTGTATACGTTTTTTCCCCCCCTGGTACAAAGACATTAATTAACCCTCCCAGTCTCGGTGCTACAATGGAGCCAACTACCCTATCTATCAAAACCTATCGAGTTTCAGGTTGAAACACACCAGCTGTTGGAGAGGAAGGTCTTAGGTTTTTTGATAGGTTATGATAGTTATAACAGTAGGAGGGTTAAGACATGGTGTCGAGCAAGAATGCTCCCACCACTACCTGCTCATCTAATACTATTGGAAATGAGGTGAAGCCATACATGTATCGTCACATGACCGATTCGAAGAAGGGGCAAGTTATTTGCTTTTCTCTCTCAGTTGTAACATCGAGAGATACGACAAAGTTTTTGCCGATTTGTTTTGACTCCCTGAATCTGTCGATTTTTACGATCGGTCGGACGGTCCGAGGGCAACACAATTTTATTTTTGGCCTAATGTCCGTGCTCTGGCTGAAAATTTCAATTGAATGGATTTCTTCCTACAAACGAGCGATGGAGGAAATCTAAAATATTTAATGAAAGAAACCTTCTCCACGCTTACTACATTGTGTACACTCTGCAATCTATTCAGTCTTAAACTTTATGTGCGATGACTGTCCTTAATCCTAACTCCCTACATCATTTTCCCCCCATGTAACCTGAATCCTCCAACATCCTCTGATTTCAAAGTGTTAAAACTCCATATAACCTGAATCCTCCAAAATCCTCTTATGGGGACCATAGCATGAATCCTCCAAAATCCTCCAGGTTTTTGTGCATACCCCTAGTAACCTCAATCCTCCAAAATCCTCATGTATCACATTGAGCCTGATAACCTGGATCCTCCATATTCCTGCAGGGGCAAAAACCCCTAGTAACCTCAATCCTGCAAAATCCTCCGATGCATCAACTTCCAAGTGCCCTCAATCCTCCAAATTCCTCCATTTTGCAAAGAGGATTTTTGAGGATTTGGGAAGGTTAGGGTTAAACACTCAGAATAGCAAAAAACAAACTCATTAACTGTGTTACATGTACACTTACATGTACATTGTATTTTCAATCAATAATTATTGTGTAATATCTCATTGGAAAGCTCATAACATATAACGTACGCACAGACACAGCATCTTTAAGCTTCCGAATTACAGAGTGGATGTCTTAACCACCTAATCGTACACTGAGTCTGCCTAGAGGTGGCTGCCTAGATCCCAGCTCTGCAGAAGGTATCAAAGCTCTTCCTCCTATTGATTCCAACAGGTGAAGATGCAGATGACTATCTCCTTAGGTCCCACATGTCTGGCAACTGTGTCTTAATTTAAAATGAGTTGGGACAGTTCTGTAACTTAACTCTGTGATATCCAGACTTGGTTGTGAAGTTGGACTAAAGCCGCGTTCGCATTGGACTAACTATTGTCAAAAGTTACCGTACGTGATTGTTAACATTTCACTGCGGGTATTCTTCCGTGCGTCCGCACTTGGATTACACGGCTCACGGAAAGTCCTTGGCCAGATAAACTATCCAGTGACATGTCCTCTGTGGTTTTGTAGAACGTGCTAAATTTACACGCATTTCATTGTGTATGCCATAGAGTACCGAAGTCTGACGTCAGTTGCCGCGGCAAGGGTTCCAAACACATGCAGTTTAGAATGTATTCTGGTTTCAAACATTGCATTGATTGACATCATCACTTCGGTACTCTATTGCCAGCGCCATTTGTGTTCTATTGCGAATCAACATGAAGCGACAATCAAACTCCTGATCATTTCTAGGATATCCCCTATCGTGTAGATCAAAGTAAAATAGCAGAAAACGGCAGAAATGCGGCTCAGCATTCGCTAAAGTTAATGAAAGTTTCATGTCATAGTGCATACATTCAGTCAGAACTGCAGCTATAGTACACAATGCAAGGGGCCAAGCACGCATCCCGTAAGCTCGCAAAATCGTAGAGGCATGCATTGATCTGCAGACGGCACCTGATCAAAATGTAGGTTTTACTTTACCGTGGCTGTCCGCACTGGACTTTTCAGCGACGTAAAACCTACCACGTAACTCTTCCGCTACTCGCTTGGGCCTGTAAAACTTACTGCTGCGGAGGGTAAAACCGACAACAGACGATCGACACTTGACAATTTGGCAAGTTTACCGGCTGTCCGCATTGGACTATTTGGTTAAGTTGACAACAGTCTCCGTAGGTTTTACCAAAACAAGTCCAATGCGGACACGGTTTATGTACGTTTCTACAGGTACCCGAGCACACTCGGGGAGCCCTTGAATAAATTTGCACTGGGCAGGTGGACTGAATGCAATCATTTAAGAATTGAATTAGTCTGGCAGATTGCAAGACCAAACTACAACCTTGGACAAAACTCTTGGGACACCTAGAGAGTAGACCACCACCCTGTCCCGCTCAATATTGATGTCCGTTGTTAGCGGATGTAACACCAATAACATGTTTTTCTGTGAACTAGTTTCATCAATCTGAGACATCTGACCACACCCAGCAAACATTGGCTGGAGAAGGAGGAGGTGTCCCAACAAGTTTTGTCCAAGATTGTTGACCGGTGGGCTGGTGGTTTTTTTTCTTTCAAATAATCTTGAAGCTCTTTAAATCTCAGATTTCACATTTTAACCCTAACAGTCATGAATCCTCCCATTTTAATAGGATTTTCTACACACCCTAGGGAGTAAGGGTTAAAGGAATGGCATCTGCCAATGCCTTGTCAATCGACAAACTTTCAATTATTAAGAAGTTGGAACTCAATTGCATACCCGTAACAATTTCCACTGAATGGTCTCAGTGACTTTTGATAGATACTGGTCTTGAAAAAATTTACTCTTGTACAGTAGTGGATCATTTGTTTTACTAGCCCGATGGTCTAGTTTAAAAAAAAAAAATTTTATGCAAATCGCCTATTACAAGCCCAAGGGCACTCGAGGTGTGGGCTACTTAGGAATATGTGGAAGAACCAGCCCCTTACACTGAAACAAGATAGTCTAATCTCTTCATCACAGCATGAATAGGGTCGGATAAATCTGTATGATATTCAAACATTGATTTTACGTACAAGAAAAAGAAAAGGAAGTTTTGTGCTGTGGCAATCATACTAGAATCTAGGCTAGTGCTTCTGCTTGTCACTTTTATCTTTAATAATAGACATTGTTAATTTGGTTGCAGAAGAGTTGGTGTCATTCTTGCAATCACTCTCTCGCCGGAGATCTGTTGCTACTCTTGGTCTGTTCTACAGATATTTTCATGGTAAATGTTCCACAGGCTTGTCCAGCTCAGTTCCTCCAGTTAGAGTGTTTGAGAGTGAAACTAATATACTCTAGCTGTACCTAGATGTGGAACAAAAAGCTGTGCTAATAGCCTTTTCCCTTGTTCTGTAATCTCTGTGAATTCTTTGCTTGGTGCATGTTTCCCTTTCATCTTATGATCTTTCCTGCTTCAAGAGGAATCTTAATTCCTACCTTTCGTATCTTTTATTCTTTGTCTTTTTGCAGCTCTATAGCTCAATTGGCTTTTAGCCTTGTTCTGGGCGAACTTGCATTAAAAATAATAAAGAAAAAATGCACATCTCCGTCATATTTTCTTGTACAATGTACATAACATGTAGTGCAAAAAGTTAAAGAACAGTTTGGTTTCAGTTTTCCAGCAAGATGATATGAAATCGTAACGTCAACTTCAGCAAGAATTTTTTCTGCCTACCACTTTTCCGCAGGGATTTATTAAGAAAAAAATCACACTGGTAATGTACGTACATGTGGCACGGGATTGCTGAGGCTTAGGTAAGCAGCATACATGAAGCAAGAGGGTCTCAAGAGATCTGTTACATGTATGCTGCGAGCAACAATTTGTCATCAGCCTGAGGAACACTGATTGACAGACTTGGATGGCCTGTTTGAATACTGACGACAGAACAGTTTAGCCAGTAGCTAATGAACTGGGAGTCTCGGACAATGTCTCGGCACTGATCAGCAATGCTGCAAGCTGTCATTTCAGGCTTCGTCATCAATCAGAGAGAGAGAGAGAGAGGGCTCTTGTTGGTGTGAGTCAGAAATTTGCGAATGAATCATGGGTAACGCATGGAGAAATATCACCTCCATTCACGAACGTGTAGTGTGCATTACAAAGAGGCAGTGGCTATTTTGACGTCACTGGCAAAATGTCTGTAACAATGTTGTGCTGGGCAATCTTCTTTTAGTTAATATTCATGACAGGTTGTGTGACCTTTACCCTTTGAAAAGAAACATTATTTAGTTTACTATACAAACCCTTGTTAACCCCTTGACACCGGGAATTACATGGGGGTGCCAGCCATGCCGATTTGTTCAGCCAAGCCAAACAGAAACAAAAGGCTTGTGCAGCCAAGCATAACATACACAATACCCCAGTAATGGATTGAAAATGCAGAGATCGGTGGTTGTGTATAGACGTCAACCGGCCAGGTGGCAATTTTCAATCCGCACATGGTAAGGGGTTAAGAGAAAAATTACCAGAGAAAAGCAATTAAGAAAAGATAGGAAAAATCCTGACACACACCCCCCCCCCCCCCACCCCACCCCAAAAAGAAAATTCAAAACATTAACAAAAATTAACAAAATACAAAAAAATAATAATGTTTGTGTGGGAATTGATCTCACAACCCCATGTACATGTATTGTGAAGCAAATTTACCTCTGGGAAAAAAAACTAAACACTGAGTTGCATTATGAATCAGTTAAACAAATAGGTATTTTGAAATGTACAAATCTGGTAAGTGATGTACAAATCTGGTAAGTGATGTACAAAATGTACATCATTGGTATTAATTAACAAGTCACAGAAGACTGCTGGCAAAACTGTAAATGGGGGCTACAATGTGTACGTGTACGTCATACACCTCTTCATCATGTCACTTTTCAAAAACTATCACCTATTCTGTGTGTGTATGTATAGTGCCTGCCCACAAGCAAAAAGCATAAACTATTCAACTGTGACACACATCCAATGTACAAAATGTAAGCAAGCAACCTGTATACAGGGATACCCTGTATTTTACCCCCATATAACATTTTGTTTAGCCCCCTGTTGTTAGATCCCTATAGGTACATGTACCCATTGTACTGTCTCACACTGACACATTCAAACCACTTCCTGGCTATGGTGTTCAACAATGGTTCCTCAACTATACATGTACCAAGGATGACAGACTGGGTCAATAATATTTTTGGCCAGCTGTCCAAACCGCACTTCATTTGTATGCAAATATGCCTGTATTTTTTTCTCTTTTTATTGAAATCACCCAATACAAGGCTAAAAGCCACTTTAGGTATTAAGGGTTATGATCAGAGGCGGTAAGGTTGGTGACATTCTTCAATAGATTTTAGAGAAATTATCCCAATTTTCAGACCTATAACATACATTACAAATTCAACATACATGTCAGACCATACAGGTTGTTTTTTTCCTTCCTTTTGGAGAATCTGTCTATTTTTATGAAATAATTTTTTTCCTCTGAAACTTTTGTATCATGATTTATCTTTCTGAAATTCGCACCATCTTCTTGTCGACTTCTGCTTTTCGATCTCTGCTTGAACATGTCACTTGCTGATCCAATTTTAACCTTTAATCATTGTATTTACTTGTTTTAATCATTATTTTAAGTTCATTTTTGTGTCACTGACTTTCAATATCTTGTATTTGTTTACATAAATATATTGTTTTAATAATGTATTCATGTGTTTATTCATCTATTTGTATTTATATGGTGGTGTTTGAATGCAAATATGTCTTACTGAATTGAAGTTGAATCTATTTTTCTACCAAGAATGGAAAATGCATTATTTAACAGGGACAAATGTTTACATGTATGGACATATCTTGTCAAATCGAAATGCAAAAATTTAAAAGATTAACAAATTTAGGAACTTTAACAACTTTCCTGGTAACCTTTCCCAAAAGCCCAGCTAAAGTAAAGGATTAACTTTCAGATGTATCATATATCTAATGGGGGAAATTCAAACTAGAGTATTGCAATGCAGTACATACCTTACATGCATACATACGTCAAGTACCAAAATCCGCTTGGAAAAATTGTACATGTACTTTTCAGCCAAATTTTCATGCGCATTTTTCAAAATGAGCTCCGTTATGTACATAAGAAATAAATACAAGAAAATTGAATATGCTATTATCTTTTATCTAAATTTCTCTGATTGTTAAAGGTATAATTAATACAGCATTGATACATGTAGAGCTGGCACCAGCTGCAGGCAGTGTCCGTACTTTGTGTTTATTGAACACAACAAATAACAAGTCTGAGCTTATGAGAAAATAGTGAAAAGCCATCATTTTAACAGTGGTTCCGTGTACATTTTTTCGATTGCTGAAATGGAAATAAGCCAGTGATTTTTTGTTAGGTCTTCACATACAATTTTGCGGAAGATGAAAGCATTTCAGATGAAAATATTTCTCTCGAGGATAAGTAATAATATCACTTAAAAAAACAGCACTATGTGTGTAGCTTTCAGATAGAAACTAATCATTTGATTTTTCAATCATTACGAAAGCTATATCATACCTTTCATACTTACAACGTTTACACTGTATGAGGCCAAATAATGGTTTCAGAATGTCATTATTCCACATGTAACAAATGGCCATAGACTTTGAGGGGACCCATGAGGAGTGGATATGAAAGGAATCTTGGATATGAACAGAATATATTTACGCTGTGCTTTGAGGTATGCATTTACGGGTAGTACAGGACTCAGGTACCCGTTAACCCTAACTCCCTACATCATTTTCCCCGCATGTAACCTGAATCCTCCAACATCCTCTGATTTCAAAGTGTTAAAACTCCATATAACCTCAATCCTCCAAAATCCTCTTATGGGGACCATAGCATGAATCCTCCAAAATCCTCTAGGTATTTTTTGCATACCCCTAGTAACCTCAATCCTCCAAAATCCTCATGTATCACATTGAGCCTGATAACCTGGATCCTCCATATTCCTGCAGGGGCAAAAACCCCAAGTAACCTCAATCCTGCAAAATCCTCCGATGCATCAACTTCCAAGTGCCCTCAATCCTCCAAATTCCTCCATTTTGCAAAGAGGATTTTGGAGGATTTGGGAAGGTTAGGGTTAAAGAAAGCCAATCTCAAAAATTAAATCTCGGAAATGGCTGTTCATATCGTTCATAAAGGTCCGCACTCTAATACTACATCAGTGCATCAATGCAGCTAGATGCAAATGTGTACAGTAAGCTCTATAGCTTTATGGTGTAATTTTTTCGCAAGCGTCAATAACATGCTTCTGTTTTGTTTTTCCATGTACCCTGGTTTTTTATGTTGAAAATTCCTCCCAAATGACATTCAAAAACTTTCTTTTTCATTGTCTGAGAAATTACTAAGTAATATGTTAATTCAGTTATGGGAACTCGATTCCATAATCTGGAACCGGTTCCCGACATTAGCGGTCGGGTATTCGGTTCGGATGCACAGCCCTAACTGTGCTTCAATAAATTTTCAAAAATATGTTAAACTAATGTTCTTATCTCACAAATTTGCACCTGCTAGTAGATTCCCCAAAGGCTACGTTCAGTTAAAACGGTAGAAGTTAAAATGGTTGTTCACCACAGGTGGCCGGTCATAAAATTTAAAAAATTCCGACCGTTCAGACATCGTTTTAAAGTATAGCGAGTTCTACTCGAAGTGGTTTATCTCCGTTTTGGGGTCACGTAGAACTTCCTCTCATTTAAATAAAGCGCTCGCTAGTTCGTGTGTACATCATAAAATTGTGTGTATGGGATGCATCATGTATGATGTGCGTGCACAGCTTTTAACTGGTTGCCAGCGTACGTGCTTCCTAACACTTCATAATGATCATGCCAGGGGAAGGTTTACAGCCGGTCTCGACCTGATCACTCGGTGCTCGGTTAATTTCGTCTTAGAATTCACAGCTGGATCGTCCTCTACCACTGCACCTATTAGAATCCACTGTGGCCTTAAATTTGTGTTTGAAGGCTTTCATTTTGCTACATACACTTTCCGCATTTCTATCATATCCCAGATCTTTTAATTTCTTGGATAGTCCTTTGTAGATTTTTGAGTTTCTCGTGAGTGGATCGTTGAGGGCACGTTGCTACATCATCATTGGACAACATGCTATGAGGGCCTTCACTTTAGCCCAGGTTGCCCTACGCTGTCTAACGTTAGATCCAGATCCTTTCTCGGTCGCTGGTGAAGTTGAAGCAGTGGCCATGATGCAATGGTGAACAATTTTGAAAAATAATGCTTCCAAAAATGTCGGAACAATGAACTAAATGTAAGGGCAGGAGCAGAAAGACGCACGTGAAGGCTTAGCAAAGATGGCGATTGATGGACCATGCTAGCGCTACATTGGAGTGCATGCTATGCGTGCTGTATTTACACACTTCAGACCAGGGGAAAAAAGGCAGTGGTTATTTTGCCGTGAACTGACATCAGCTTATTTGAGCTATTTGACCGGAACGGCACTGAACATGCACACTGAGTGTTTTCGGGACTTCGAAATTTTTACTATAATGAATTTCGTCTGGTTCCATGCCTTCATTGTCGTTCTGACTTCATATTCACGAGACGGGGAATCAGACCAAATGCAATTTTGGACTATATTTACCTGAAAAAAAATCCTCCCCAGGGCCACAAATCAGAAACAGAAAATGCTTATTACATGTACAGTTCATGTATCTTCAATTAAATCAGGATTTGATTTAAAATAGTAAAAACAAGCAATTCTTACTTTTTTGAAAAAAATTATAAATAAATTAATACACACCAGAGATCAGGATCAAACCCACACATACACGTTAGTGCTGTCGCTTACGAGACACCAGCGTTAACCACTTGACCAGGTGCCAACTCAACAGATTAAGAAGTTTATTGTTAGGGCCTATATGAAGTTTACCACGCCAAGAAACGACTGACTGCGCATGCTCAGAGGATTTCCCAGCTGAACAGCAGTAAAAAGGTAAGACCGAGAAACGTGAAAGTACCTTCGATAATACAGCGTCCCGTCCTAAATAAAGAAGGTTATCATGATTGTTAGGCGCAATCGGTCGATGTGCACGATCGGTCGATCGTGCTGCGCTATCGGTCGATCGTGACGCTATGGGCCGATCGGGCTGCCACCAGTCCAACACATTTTCTTTCTAATTCACGGCTCTGGAGGATTTGTTTTTAAAAGGTAAGTAAAGTCGAAGATATCTGTCAGAATCGACTGATACTGTGATAGCGCAGCACGATCGACCGATCGCGCACATCGACCGCTCGCGGCCAACAATTATAAATTTAAATTTTAAAAAATTCACAATTTTTGTAAAAGAAATCTGCACTGTAAAATAAATACAAGATATTGTTGAAGAAAACTGCAAAGTCACTAAAGAAATTTCGGAAAGATTTTACTTTAATACATTGTACCCCCCACCAAAATCGGTCAAGAACAGCAAAATCTTGGAAAATAACCATCCATTTGTGTTCATAATTGTATAAACACTTGGCACAACCTCTAATTTTGAGAATTTGTTGGGACATATTAGTGCAATATAGGGGAAGAAAGTTTGTGTTTTCTGTGTTAGAAGTTCTTGGCACCATGTAAAGTCACTCAAAGTGTTGATTTCTTTCTCATTTTTACAGATTTTGTTGACATAAATCTTGAAGTAACAGGTTGTGCCACATGTTTAGACAGTTGTTATTAGGGCTGACGATATTGACTTTTTTCGTAGTCGATTTTTTTCCGTCGCGATATCGCCAATATGGCGATAAAATCGGCAACAAATTTCAGCATGATTAAAAAGTTCGTTCATAACTACATAATCGCCGGACGTGTTTGTCGCCAGTCATTGTTTAAGGCCGTTCTTAGGCCAGCCATCAATATTGAGAAACAGCGTAGTCTTTCAGGGCGAATGATTACTGACATTGTAATGAGTATACTGATTGTTTAAGCATACATATGTACATGTACATGTAGCTTGTCGGAACAGGTGAGCATTAATATTCCAAGCAAAGGATACAATAATCCAACCTTCCGTTTAATTCAGCCACAGGAGGGTAAAAACTATTCTCCTTGCTCGACGTTAAATACGGCAGATATGTGTCTCCTTTGTGTTATATTTGTTCCGCTTGCTCTAATTGTTCTAGTGATTTTCACGGCAAGGTTGCGTTCAGCCCGCCCACTCGACTATCGACGGGTACCAGCGAATTGTGTAGATACCAATAGTCAATCCGCGTGAACCAGCTGATTTATTTAGAGCTTATCAGCAGGAGGAACGAACCGCGTGCGAGCAGCCCCCCAAGTGCAGAGAGAAGCATTTCTCAGTGAATGGTTCAAATGGATACGCCCACTAGTTTGCATAGATTTAAATATGGCTCAGTCTACACAAAACCACATTTTGAGAAGTTTTCAGGGTTAACTTAATGAAAATTACACTGGGGGTAACACAAAGGGTAACACCAATGGTTCAAGTTTTAAAAACAACTTCTTTGCAATACAATCGGCATAATTTGGTCTAATTGCGGTGAAAATGATCATTTTCTAGCTGACCGCCATGAATAGAAATTGCACCATTTTTGTAGACTATCGGATCGCTTGTGCAATGTCATTTGTTGATTTTCTTAAAACGTCCCGTGCAGTACGAATCACCGAGCCCACCGAGTGGTCGATTATCTTACTTACACTATATATAAAAAGTTCGGAAGGATGATGTCACTTCGACTTGAACCTCACTTACAAGTAAATTAATTTTAGCGAATTTGCTGGTAAAAAGAAAGTATCACCGATTTGTTAAGGGAAAATAGGGGTAAAAAAAAAATCGCCGATTTTAAAAACGATATCGGCGATATCTCGATTTTTCGATTTGAAAAAACTTGTAGCCGATTTCGATTTTTGGGCGGCGAATATCGCATCATCGCGATTTTATCGTCGTATCGCCCAGCACTAGTTGTTATCATCAAGGAGGGTTGGTTCTTTTCCAAGATTTTGCTGTTCTTGACCGATTTTGGTCGGGGGGGTATTAAAGTAAAATCTTTCCGAAATTTGAAATGTCCTCAATGTTGTAAATAGCCTTGATCAAGGCTGTCAAGCTTTGTTCCCAGCGCTGACCTGGCCAACACAACCCAGTACGTACAAATGTACGTGCCCAGTCCTGATGCCCAGTCAACACCATACGTATACACGCATAGTCCCTGGCGAAAGACAGCCTTGACCCAACCGTGCATAGTGCATGCAGCTATGCTTACATGAATATATGCATATTCGAGTCAAAGTTTACAAGGTTTGATTGGCTCGGCCAGTTTCGGCCGAAAATGTAAAGAAATACATAAGAAACCCGCCACGGTTGGGTCAAGGCTGTCTTTCACCTCGTCTGTGCGTGTACGTACATGTACATTTCATTTCATTTCATTTCATTTATTATTTCTCAGGGCAAACATAAAAAGGTACAGTACACAGATGAAAAAATGACATAAAACAAAACATGACATGGTAACACCCCTGAAGGATTGCCAAATGTGAACTAAATCACAATCGAGTGGCTCTCCAAATGTAGCCATGCCAACATTAAATACATGTACATATATATATGCAAAATGAAAAAAAAAAAAAATGCAAGGCAATACTATAGTAATACAAAAAAAATACAAATTTAGTTATAAATAGGTTTGCTTACAGTATATGCAGGAGATGAAGTATATATAAATAAATATGTAGACGGATTTCAAATACATTTATGATATTAAATCTCCCTAAAATAAATACATTATGTACACAAATAACAGATTGTAACAGTTCAGAATAGACCTAAAACATAATGACGTCACACTTAGCTTACATGCGCACAAGTACATGGTAGTCTTAGGGTACCAGGCACCCTGTAGGGCAATAGAAAAGCACGCATGTATTAAGCAAACCAAGACTCTATGTTTCAGGTGCACGCCTATTTAGGATGGAATTATGATGGATTTACCGGGAGACAGAATATAATTACGCAAACTACTGAGAAACTTGGACATATTAAGTACAACTTGTTCCTTAACATTTGATGGTAAACTATCCCATAATCTTGGAAACCTAACAAATAGAGAGTTGTGTAAGCAGTTAGTGCGACCCCCCTTGTGAACAAACTTTACAAAATCACAATGCCTAGAATTAATAGAAACATAACTGTGGATACTTACATCAAACTTATTATACAAACATTTAACAACAAAAGAAATGGACAGAAAATTAAGTCTGTTGATCAACAGAGGAATTCCTAATTGCTTACATCTGGAAGGGTAGTCAATGTCAGCATTGTTAGGTATGGCTCTTTTAGGGAGGCCAAGACAAGAACGTGTGAAACGCCTCTGAACCTTTTCAATGAGTGATTGGTGAGTGTGTACATGTACATGTATGGAGACTGGGCACGTACACGTACAATGTAGGCTACTGTATTCTTCGTACTGTTTACAGATGTGTGTGGGGGAGTACGTACGTACGTGCATAGTACGTGTAGGCCAGGCCAGTGCTGGGCGCTTGCTCGTAAATAGGGAACAAGCTTGACAGCCTTGATCAAGGCTATGTTGTAAACAAAAAAAGGCTTTTTGGCTGTGATGTTCCTTTAGGCCTAGGCCTATACTAAAATAGTACTTATCATGGCCATGGGAAGTAAAGAAAGTGTCAAAAACAGGTGTCAAAAATGTGGACAAGAAAATCTTGGAAAGCTTGATTAAAGCAAAAAAAACAGTTAAACAACATGACCTGGAAACACTTTTGTTGTGTTTGCAAAAAATACGGAAGGAGTTCCATATCTGGCCATCACTTAATATTTTTAATATGACTTAAAAACTACCAAAAAGTGTAAATCTGATGAAGAAACACAAATTTAGGAGGGAAAAAATTTCAACTTATTCTTTGAAAATACTTTGACTTTTTTGTCATGGCCCTTAGACTTTGTGCATGAGGTCTAAGTGATGGCCGGATATGGAACTCTTTCCGTTGTATTTTGTGATCTGATGGCGTCATAAATTTCAATGTACTATCAATTATAAAAGTTCGCCACACACATCAACTGTAGATTCATTGTGAACATTTTTTACCTGCTGCTAGAGGGCGCTCTAACAATTGATGACGTCACTTGTAATATTTTTGCGCAGTAAAGCTTTGGGTGAGATTAACATCGTTGAAAGCAGTTCGTATCTTTTTCCACTTTTAAATTATAAGACACTTCCAGTTAGGAACAGAAGGAAGGGTCATGTGATTTTGCACGAAATATCAGAAATGAAGACCCTGGATTATTCTATTAATTCCCCTAAAAATCAAAATCAGATCTCTCCCGGTTGATTTTATATTGATTTTCAAAGATTAACCCTCCTATACTAATTATAACTATCACAGCCCATCAAAAATTCTAAACACCAACTCTCACAGTTTGTGTGTGTTTCAATCTGTCACTTGATAGGTTTTGATATAGCATAGCTGGGTCCAGTTTGGCCCTGAGAACAGGAGGGTTAAATCTAGAAATCTTTGATTGCTTGTAATCTGACACTTGATGTCATCATGACGTCATTATCAGAAAGCTCAAGAACTATGTTAACTATGCTATCTGAAGCAAAAATCTGGATTATATCTCTCACGGTTGATTTTTCAGCAATTTTTGGAGGTTTAAAAGTCTTTTCATTGTCACTTCCGGTCTGGTGACATCATCAATCTTTCTCCCCCTCAACTTGTTCTTAGGCCGATTATACATCAATTATAAAGTGATTTCAGCAAACTTCGCCACACACATCAACTGATTATTCATTTTAAACATTTTTCAACCTGCTGCTAGAGGGCGCTCTAACATTTCATGACGTCATCGGTAATTTCTTTTGTGAAGTACAACCAAGCCGGTGACTAACATCGTTGAAAGCAAGTTCACACCTTTCTCCACTTTCAAATTATAAGGCACTTCCGGTTTCGACCGGAAGGAAGGGTCACGTGATTTTGCACACACGATAAAAAATAAAGACCTAGGCCTATATTTATTCTATCAATTGCCGTAAAAAGCAAGGTCAGGTCGCTCACGTTTGATTTTATATTGATTTTCAAAGATTAAATCTATTAATCTTTAATTGCTTGTAATTTGAATTTTGATACATAATGACGTCATCATGATGTCATTACATTTTTGGCGATTGTGTAGTGTAGGGCCCTGTACCCTATAAGGAAACAAAAATCCACTTTTAGGTTAATGGAATTGCCAAACTAGTTAGCGACATTACAAATCAACAGGTATGCCATTGATAAAGGGCAGGGTTTTAGTTTTTGAGGGACATTTTGGGGTAAAGCGGCGATGAAGACGACAAAACGCAACTCGAAAATAAAAGATGGCGATCACCGCGACGCACAGTAAACACGCAAAACCGCGTTGATTTGCATTAGCAACTGCCGTAAAGCGCGTAAGAAAAATGCATTTTCTACCACAATAAACTGTTCAAAATTACAAAAAAAGATGTCAAAAGAATTAAGAGAAGTCTGCTTTAGGTTAAAAAAGTCATTTTTGAATGAGAAAAAATACCATTGACTATTTTGATCAAAACTAAAGAGGGGCCCTACACTACACAATCGCCACATTTTTGCACATCTTCAATACAGTGTGCATGTCAGGTTTGAACTTGATACGAGTTTGCAGTAGTCACATATAAAAGCTGGAGAAAAAAAGAGGTAGAAAAAGATCACGAAGAATAATAATAGTAAATTCGTACAATAACAATAGGTGTTGGTAGGGACATTAATAAATGTGTGAGGGCGCTGTTCATTTGGTGACTCATTTTCTGAATAGGAAATTGTGATATAAATTTTTGGGTTTTCTTGAAGCTATATTTAATTTCAAACATTATAATTTATAAAATCATGATTGCCATCTGCTTTTTATTCATTGAAATAAGGCATGAATAAAGACAAAGATTTTGAGAAAATGTGAGTTTTAAGCATTTCTGTCCTAATCTGTACTCCAATTTGTGTACAAAATAATCACACTTTACTCTGCATTAAACAAATGGTGGCAACTTTCGGAAATACCTCACAGGTGAACCTGCAGCGGATAATCATTTCATTACTCTCTGAAATAATCTAGTGAATTTAATAACTAACTTGAGCAACTATATTAAACGTACACTTTCAGAGACCCCAAAATCCCTGCTTTAAATCAATTTTTCTTTGCTTTGCAAAATCCGATGGAATCCGAACTTGAATCAAATTGTTTCTTACGACTTTCTCTTCAAAACCACATCAAAACCAAATGTACAACATTTATTTGAAAAATGTATTAGTCTCCCTATTGTTGGGCTGTAGCCATAACAATAACAAATGTTTACGATAACCCATGGAGAAATGGGTCTTATTTCTCCATGGATAACCTAAATTGGCGGCGGGATTGCGCATGTTCATTCCCTGTGCATTTATAACGGGTCCGAGTTTTGAGGGTAAGTAACCGAGTTCGATTCTGACAGAACTAAATACTAAAACAATTGTCAGGTAACCACAAATTGGGTAACGTTAGTGCGCTAAACAGACGCAAGAACAAAACAGGGAATTCCCAAAACAGTGTTAAAATAAACTCACCTCGTTAAACTGTTCAGGTTTGTGTTGAATACGTGCGACAATTATTCCCTCGAGCATATAAGAGAAGACACTACGACTAGTACGACGCAGCTGATGACCACTGACTCAAAATATGAAGCAGGCTACGAGATGATTCGACTGCGGCGCGCCACCCTCATCCCCTACGCGTGTACTGCCCAATTCAAGATGGTCAATTCCCAAGTACGAATAGCAAAGCCGGTGATTTGCGCATTTGCTTGTGGTCCGTGGTTGTACCGCCCTCATGCATGGGCCGATGCAATTGCAAAAATTGTAAAAATTTGTTTAAGTTGCCTTTTTTTTTCTTCATTTTTCAAAAATAATGAACACCCAAAATTATACAAAACCCGGATACTGAAAAGAAACCAGTGGCATTGGTTTATTTGTCCGAGATTCAAAAAAGTAAAGACACCTGGGGGGGAGGGGGGGAGAGGGGGGGGGGGGGGGGGGGGTGCCGATTCGATTATTGTCGCTTAGGTTCATCATTTTCCTTCCTCCGTGGGTTCATGTAGTACCGTATGTTTTTGTGCCATACAGGGAGGGCAAACAACGTCTGAACCGTCTTAAAACCCGCGTTTTAGAAACACTATTTTTTGTGGTTTATTTTTAAGTGATGACGCCCCAAATGCCGCCAGGGGGAACTTTTCCCCCTGCCCCCCCCCCCCCCCCCCCCCCCCCCCCCCCTCCGGTAAATACACCACTGGGTTCATGTACATGTAGTCCGTGGCTTGCCTACCCGTATCTTCGGTCAGCCGGCGGGTTTCCCACTCTGGAAAAACAACAAGAGTGGTCATTTTTGGTTTGGTTTGGTTTGGTTTGGTTTGGTTTGGTTTGGTTTGGTTTGGTTTGGTTTGTTCTTGCATTCAACAGTGGCGTAGCCAAGGGGGAAAGGGGGGCAACTTCCCCCTGTGGGAACTCTTCCCCCCCCCCCCCCATCTCCCCCCCCCCCCCCCCCCCCTCTGGAAAATTGAGACATTTTTATTGGGGGGGGGGGGGGGGGGGGTGTTGCCATCTGTAGTGTGTAGATATGCGATTACTATAGCGTGGACCTATTTAACAAAGTCGAATTTTCCCCCTTGAAAATAGCCATGCCCCCCCGTCCCCACCCCCCAGGAAGAGCCCGGCTACGCCACTGAATAGGGGACATTTAACAATAGAGGACAATGGGGTCCCTGGTTGAGAAAGCTCCCCATTTGAAAATGAGGGTCCTTGCCCAAAAGGTTTACGTACGTATGAACCTTCCTCCATGGTATGAACAATAGGAGACAATAGGAGGCCCGCGGATTGTCAAAGGTGTGCACATACAAGTTGTGTGGATTGGGTTGGGTTAGGTTGAGTTTGTATATGCCGGCAATCGTGGACCTAGGACAAAAGAATTCGAGCGTAGACAATTGAAAATCGTGTACAAAACCAATGGGAGGCCTTCCGAAAAAGTTAGAGTATAAACAAAAGAGGAACAATGGGAGGTCCACGATTGCACCCGTTTACATGACTGTGTGGGTTGGGTTGGGTTCATATTATCGCAAGGATCCTCATTGGTTTTGTACACGGTTTTCAACCGGGGACCTTTCTCATTGCAACCGGGGACCCTATTGTCCTCTATTGTTAAAGGTCCCCGATTGAACGCAAAAACAAACCCAATAGGACAATATGACCCAGATTGAAGGTGTATACACACTGGGTTGGGTTGGGTTGGGTTGGGTTGGGTTGGGTTGGGTTGAGTTTGTATATGCCGGCCGGCAATCGTGGACCTAGGACAAAATAATTCGAGCGTAGACAAAGGGGTCCAAGTTTGACCTAACGTCCACGATTGAAAATCGTGTACAAAACTAATGGGAGGTCTTCCGAAAAAGTTAGTATAAACAAAAGAGGAACAATGGGAGGTCCACGATTGCATGGGTGTACATGACTGTGTTGGTTGGGTTGGGTTGGGTTGGGTTGAATTGGGTTGGTTTTTTAAATTTTTAACTTCGCCTTAATTCCCTGCATTCCGTGCACGCAAAATCGTGTCCATGCTTGCTATAATTAAGCGCACCTGTGGCGGAAACACCGCAGTTTTTGTAGTCAATAGTAGGGCCTATGGCCAACTACAGGTGCCAGCAATATTGGCTAAAACTGCAGTGTCCCCTGAGTTAGCAGTTATGCCCGGACTGTTAAAAAAAAACAAAAAAAAAAACGTAAAGGCCGGTTCATACTTCACGCGAATGCGAAAGCCAAGCGAATTTTATTACGTCAACAATATAGATGTTTCATTGTGACATTTTGCCGTTGCCCAGGCGAATTCACGTGAATTGCATGAGGCACGTTTCGCAAATGGGTGCAGCTTCTAAATGGGGTACAAAACACCTGTCGGAATTGTTGCATACGCGTTGTAGAGGGCGCTGTTCGAATCGGTCACATAAAAGTTCACAAGTTTTTTTTACCTGTGCCGCGCCTCAGCTCAATGCACACCTGAGCCGAAAACTCTCCTGACATATGTACACACCTGACCATTAGCCTTTTAGAGGTATGGCGGACACAATAGGAGGGCGCTATTTGATTTGGGTATACCTTTTGTATGGCACAAAAGGTATACCCAAATCAAATAGCGCCCTCCTATTATTTTTGCAGAATAAAGCCCGGTGTCATGCCAAAAAGTGTCCGGTGCCAAATACTGTCCGCTCATTAGCATAATGCTCTCTGATTGGTCAAGTGGGTATTACGTCATCGCGATACCGGAAGCTTGCTAAATAGTGTCCAGGCGGGGCGTACGTAGCGTGCATCCATCGCGTCCTTGCCGTCAAGCTATCAACGCTGCGTGACAATAAGTTCTCATTCGCATCTATCAATATCATCTGTTTGGGTTTATTTTAATGAAGGGGGAACATAAGTAACAAGCAGAGAGTATGATAGAGTTGAACGGGCTGTCAAGAAAAAAAGTGGATAAAAACTCGTCCTACCTCCATGGTCCAACGATTCAAAATAGTCGCTGGTACATGAATACGTAATGAGTTATAGCATTCCTACCTCCATGGTTATAGTAAAAAAAAAAAGGATTTGGCAAGGAACGGACAGTATTTGGCAAGAAAAGGACAGTATTTGGTAGCGTGCTTTGTGTGTGTGTGGGTGTTCATATTGTGCTGTGCATAAATGCAACGTTGCAACGCATGCATGAGCGGACACTTTTTAGCAGCGGACACTATTTGGCATGTAATACATGCCAAATAGTGTCCGTGTCTTTTGCGCGTGCTCAGCGGCAAGTATTTGACCAATCAGAGAGCAGTATGCTAATGAGCGGACAGTATTTGGCACCGGACACTTTTTGGCATGACACCGGTTCATACTTCATGCGAATGCGAATGCGAAGCGAATTTCATGACGTCAACAATTGAAGTTTCATTGTGACGTTCTCCGTTACCTTCACGAATTCGCTTCGTATACGCATTCACATGAAGTATGAACCGGGCTAGGCTTCAGTTATGTAATTCACAATCATTATTAAAGATGCTGTGTCCATTGATTTTTGGCTGTGGCACCCGAAAATATATTTTAAAATTGAACTGCTAATTTTCTAGCAATACAAAAGTTATAAACTTTCGGATGCACCGTTGTCAAAAAATTGGCCCAAGATTAGAAATTGATCAGTTAATTATAACTTTTGAATTAGGAGTGGCCCGCTGCTAAAGTCCAGCAGGTTACTATTATACAACACCTTTTTAACACTTCTCGCAGCGAAGTGTGTGTTTTATTCAATAATGAACTGGATAGTACGTTGACTTGGGGAAACGACTGGCTGGTACATTGTCAAACAATTCCCGATTTTTTAATCGTCCAAAGCACGTACATTTTCACTGTGGGTAACCGTAAAATGGACTACGCGTTACATTTTACGGGCAAATCCGTAAAAGGCCGCTCATTACGTAGCAATTGCACGACCAATCAGAAATGAGGAAATTTGTGTTCACAAACGGTTAAATTGCAGTATTTAGTCCAAAAATACACTTTATTGACCGATCAATTCCACAATAGAATTTGTATTTCTTTTTTTTTACAAACATAGGTGAAGATTCTCATTACATCTCCTTTCGTATTCAAATATTGAAATTGTTCGTGGGAAACGATGACTTTATTATGATGGGGTAAGCTGATAAAGCTATAGCACGCCATCATTCAGTTTGTAGTGTTTAGTAGGTAATCGTAGCATTTTTGTACACTCTACCATAGTAAGGTTTAAGTGAGTTACTTCCGTTTATTCTGGTTCGCACTGCATTTATTTCTGTTAATTTGCAGTTAATTAATGGCAACCTGTCTTCCAGTACTACTTAAAAAAGCAAAGTTAAATAAAGTTCGACTGCAAGAAATAAGATCATTGTTGTGCACCGTTTTTCTTTTGTTAGATGTTCATAGTGTATACCCTATATGGAATTCTTTGCCTGGTGCATGTTTCCCTTCAACTTACGACCTTTCCTGTTTCAAGAGGAATATTAATTCCTCCTCTTGTATCTTGATTCTTTTTGTAGCTCCGTATCTTGGGTGGTTTTTAGCCTTGTTCGGTGCGTAGGCCTACGTGCATAACAAAAGTAAAATATATATTGCCCCTGCATATTTGTTTTATCCCTAATATCTTTATTTTATATGTCAACGATCAAACCACCTGTTTCAATTAGCGGCTGCTGCAACCCTCCATTATATTTAAGCCTTTTTATTATTGGCTGTTTTAGCACGTCTTAGGCCAAGTAAAAATAAAACACATGTTTAGCGTCCGTTTTTTAAAGGGGCTTTTTATTCCATTTCTTTTAATATTCAAGATGGCCGCCATTCTTTTGTAAATATCCGACAACCGTAGGTTTTTCAACTGTACAAAGACACAAACACGAATGAGACATTTTGGACAAGAGTATTTAACATATTGACAGTTCTGACTTGCAAGTATTTTATTTTCCAATGGATCAGTTGAAAATTTTGTTTTACCACATTTTCTACTGGTAAACAAAATCCAGGCGGATTTCCAAAAAGGAAGCGGGCGGGGACGCTAAACATGTCTAATCATGCAATATGCACACAAAGATATGCCCGAATTATTGTGGGGCCACAAATGATTCCACATTTTAAACGTAATTATTCGATAACTACATGTATACAGGTGGGTGTTTTATTATATTTATTTCTTTTATTCGATGTCTCACTCAAAAGGAAATAACTGTTGTATTGCTAGAAAAATAGCAGTTTAAAAAAACCTTGATGAAACTCGAAAAGGCACGGAGAGTATCAGGGGCGGATCCAGGATTGTTTGCGGGGGGGGGGGGGGTATAAAATTTGTTTTCTTGTGACTTGGATGGTGGATTGCGCTCAAACTCTGAGGTTTGTAACATCATGTGCATGTTGAATCACATCAAGTATGGACACTGCCTCCAATTATGTTGTCAGCTCTACCAATGCCATATCGTGCCTTTGAATATAGTCTGCTCTGTCCTCTTTGCTTTCTTTCAGTTCAATCTGATTTGAAAAGCTTGTTGGAAATCCTCCTAATGCTTCCATTCAAATCAATTTCATTCAACTTCCAAAATGTAAAATTGCTGCAGATAATTTGTTTTTAAACAAAAGAAAATCAATCTCACCGAATTAGCTCTAGGGATTTCTGTTTTGTTTAATAAAATGATGAAAACCTCCGACCATTTCGATTGTATAAGCCACACTCAAATATATCCTGTTGTTTGTTTGTTTTAACTGTGTTTGTTAAATACATGACCGTAGTTGTGATTTATTCGACCATATAAATGACTTTTATTGCTGAAATGTTTATATTCTGTGTTTACAAACAGAGAACCCCGCCCCTTTACATCGCTGGGTATACTGAGCAGACGTAAATACATTATTACAGTTGGACATTTGTGTAAAGTTCCTGTGCTGTAATCGGGGACTTTGATTTATTTTTTCAAAGTTCAAGATCTCGCCTTTTAGTAGACCCAGGTTGACAAAGATATAAACGTTACAAGAACCACCTCCATGCAAGAACCAAGATACGGTCTGTGCACGTGCGTATACATAGTCTTTCGGGTCATCATCTTGTATTGTAAACAATGTCATCATCTAAAATCACGTGAATCGCTTTAGGTTATACCATTTACCCCAACAGGGGTAAAAGTTATCGTCAAGAATATTCAACTTTAAATCACTTTAGTTAAAAAAAAAGATAAAGTGATTAAAATGATACATTTAAATTTAGAACGCACATATGTGGATATAAAGTTCCATAATTTTAATCATAGCGTTTAGACAATAAAGTAGGAAAGATCACGAAATTTTGCATCCCCTTTGCTAGATAAATTGGAAGCGCCATTATCGTCATTTATTTTAGCAGGATCGGCGAGAGACTAGGGAAGTGCACGAAACTTCCACAAATAATTGTCAAAAATCGTGGTCCATTCCACTTACGTTTATGTGATGTTCACCACGAATGTCCAGGTTTTAAGACCGTGCTGAGCCAGCGGACTGGCAAAGCCTCCAAAAATGCAGGAACTGAGCCTCGTCGGCTGGACGAGTTTGCAAGATGCCGTGATCCCATCCCCGCTGGAGCCGTCCCTGCCCATGACTGTGGAGCTGGGCCTGACCATCAGCTTCATGGCCCTGTACGGATTACTGTTCGGCCTGGTCTTCATCCAGCTCGTTCTCATCCTCTACTATGGACACAAACGCTTCAGTTTCCAGACGGTCTTTCTGTTTCTGTGCCTCATATGGGCGGGCATCAGGATCACCCTGTTCTCGTTTTACATCAACAACACGGTGCAAGTGGACACCCTGAACGTCTTTTGCTACTGGCTTTTCTTCTGTTTCCCTGTCTGCCTGCAGTTTATTACGCTCTGCTTGCTGGTGTTGTACTTTGCCCAGGTGATAATTTTAATTACTTGTTGTCATTTGTAACATAGTTTAATTGCTGTTTTTGCCAGATCTCAAGAGATGTAGAAGGTAGGAATGTCATATTACTCAACTGTTGACCAACTCAATGACAACTCGACCGTTGAGACAACTCGACCGTTGAGACAACTCGACCGTTGAGACAACTCGACCGTTGAGACAACTCGACCGTTGAGACAACTCGACCGTTGAGACAACTCGACCGTTGAGACAACTCGACCGTTGAGACAACTCGACCGTTGAGACAACTCGACCGTTTGCCTGGTGATCTCATGAGACAAGTAGACCTTGACATGGAAATAACTCGACTGTTGGCCAAACAAATCCTTCGGGTTGTGTTAATCGTGAATAAAGGAATTTCACATTCCACGGGCATCTTGAATTCAGCGCCACAGCTGAGGGGAACAACCCGGAAGCAATGTGCTAGAACGGCTATGTTCCCCTCTGAAGTTAGTGCGAGAGGGCGCTCTACTGCGCATGCGCAATTGGAACGTGAAACGGCCCTATTATAATGTTCTGTATGTTCAGCTTTGAAATGTCTGGGAAAGAGAGTTCCATATCCGGCCAGCACTATTTAAGGGTTCTGAAATAAATTCCTGGCTGTTTTTCCAATTCCGTTTTACATGTACAAATGTATCTCCCCCTTACACCCCTGCCCTCCATCCACCCTCTGCGACATAATTATATCTATAGATCACTCGGTGTTTCTTTTTCTATTCATATGGAGAGAGGAGGAGCCGTGAATCGACCCAATATCAACGAAGTCAATCATGTAAGAGTAGATAATACACAGTGTCCTTAACCGCTTCGACACAAGCACTTGTTGCCCAAAGGACTTTTTTAATAGTCTAACATGTACTTACAATGTATGAGGCAATATGGCATATAAATATTTTTAAATGACTATTAATTTGATGACGTACACAATTTGGAATTCTCCAAAGTAATAAATGGGGTGGAACATGCATAAAATATTATTCCTTGTTGGTTATGACTGTTTAACCAGTTCGCGTCGGATGACGAGTTAACTCGCAAAGGTTTTGCGGTACTCGGAACGGCTGACTGATAAACACGCACTTGATGGAGACCAGTATCTATCTGTCAGCGACCCACTGGCAGCGAGCGAGGCCGGAAATATCAGGGTGTTCTGCCTGCAGATTACGGCCTGATTCTGCCTGAACCGGTCTGGCATCTAGGCTCGGGAAAAATATTCCTGCGGGCTGGGTCCGTGAATGTCAAAATAATCCCCACGTGAACTGGTTTAAGACTGCCAAAAAGCACTCCATGTGGTCCACACTATGTGTTGCCCCGGCAAGAGTTCCGTGTCCGGCCATCACGGATTCGCAACCAAGCATAACAAATTTCACCTCACCTTGTGTCTTCATTGAAGATGAACCCATTCAGCCTGGGGAAACATAAATCCTCTTGGTTTTTAGGCCATATTTTGGGTGCACATATTGTTGGAACATCCGATCGTGTAGGCAGCCCTATTGAAGTATCAGGAAGTGAATAATGTGTGCATGACAATGCATTAACCAAGGTGGTTGTCCCACGTGGTGGCGCCAGTCCTACACATGCTGCATGCTTGCAAATTGAAAGTTAAGTTGTCTCAACGGATGACTTGTCTCAACGACAATGTGTTTTAACAGATGACTTGTCTTTCCATTCCAACGGACCTAAGTTGTGGCATGGTCAAGTAGTCTCAATTAGGGCTGTCCCGAATATACCGAATATTCGATATTCGATCGTCAAGCGAATATTCGAATACCATTTTGCCAGTTCGAATATTCGAAAATATATATATGCACGTACAGATACGACTCTGATGCTATTTTAATAGAAAAGTTACGGCACTTAGCAGTGTCAAATGCCGCATTTTTGTCAATCGTAAATTTTTGTGGACGGAGGTTTATTGTTCCCGTCCGTAAAACCCTTGATACAACAGGGGCATGCAAAAAAAATGCCGTTTGAATGGTCCATAATATCAATCGCCATACATAAAACACCGGCGTGCTTTTACGTGCAATTTATTTTACCGGTGCGGCATGCACAGAAAAACTTCGGTCAAACCCAGTTTCGAATATTCGAATACTAAATTATTCGAAAATAAACAGCCCTAGTCTCAATGGTTGATTTGTCGCGAGTCAAGTTGGTCAACAGCCAAGTTAACTGTCTGAGCACTAGGCTTGGGTAACCCCACACAGGAGTTGACTCTATTCGACTCGCAACATCGAAATCAGAATCATGATTCTATTCTTTGAGCCTTTGAGGATTCGACTGCTTCAAGTAGCTGATTCCTGCTTCCTTGGAATAGATTTCATGCATCGTCCGGTGATTCTGAAACTTTCCAACTCCAAAAACAGTATTTAAAAATGACTGATTCTCTGAAAAGACCGCACTGGGACATCACCGAGTCAGCTGTTTTGTTCATTAAATTAATCATAACGCCATGCGGAGTATTTCTGCTTTTCACAGTGCTGCTCGTGGTCCATTCACATGCACTTCATCAGACAAATTCAACCAATGCCTGGTGATTCTGATGATCTGCGGCCCTTAAAAAACCATCGTCTGCATGGTGCACAACAAGAGTCTCCCCTGGGGATTCAAAGGATATGCAGCCGCACCAATGCCCGTTTTGTGCATGATACATGTATAACAGGGCTGTAGTCGAGTCCCTGCAAGTCCTTTAACAGGTCCTTTCATAAAGCTGGTCACAAGTAACTGGATGAAAAATGACAAAGGAATGCCTTTGTCAAAGCTCATTTGAATAGCTTGTGATTGGAATTAGGACTGGAGGGTTTGTGATGGACTTGCAGGGACTTGTGATGGACTTGTGATGGACTTGTGGTGGACTTGCGGTGGACTTGCGGTGGACTTGCGGTGGACTTGTGATGGACTTGCAGGGACTTGTGATGGACTTGTGATGGACTTGCGGTGGACTTGCGGTGGACTTGCGGTGGACTTGCGGTGGACTTGCGGTGGACTTGCGGTGGACTTGCGGTGGACTTGCGGTGGACTTGCGGTGGACTTGCGGTGGACTTGCGGTGGACTTGCGGTGGACTTGCGGTGGACTTGCGGTGGACTTGCGGTGGACTTGCGGTGGACTTGCGGTGGACTTGCGGTGGACTTGCGGTGGACTTGCGGTGGACTTGCGGTGGACTTGCGGTGGACTTGCGGTGGACTTGCGGTGGACTTGCGGTGGACTTGCGGTGGACTTGCGGTGGACTTGCGGTGGACTTGCGGTGGACTTGCGGTGGACTTGCGGTGGACTTGCGGTGGACTTGCGGTGGACTTGCGGTGGACTTGCGGTGGACTTGCGATGGACTCGACTACAGCAGTGGAAGACTTTTGAGACACTAGTGGCAGCAGACATAACGGTCCTTTTGGCTAGTTCTGGGCCATGCGTGCTTTGTTCTGAGCATGCATTCGTAGTTCTGAGCATGCATTCGTAGTTCTGAGCACGCGTGTGTAATTCTGAGCATGTGCATGACTGGTGGAATAATGGAAAGGGACTGGTATGTCTAGCTGCCACCACGCTTCTAAATAATTATGCTTTTTAGAAATTATGACACATGAAAACAAGTTTGTGATCGTTGACACTTCTTTGTGGCTTTTTTGGCAGCGGATTCTTTTGGACTGGCTGGACAAAAAATTCGAGTTAAACTGATTCACCGGTGCCGGCAATTTGAGTTACGGGAGTATTTATGTACACAATATCCTATTCTTTTGTCGGGAATGCAGTGTACATGTGGCTTTGAGATGAGCGGAGAATCGAGTTCGAGTTTGAGTTATCACGATTTTACTGTAGCTGTCGAGGGTTTTTACGGACAGGAACAATAAACCTCCGTCCACAAAAGTTACCGTCGTTAAAAATGCGGCATTTGACACTGCTAAGCGCCGTAACTTTTTGATTAACCCTAACCTACCTGAGTTTATCAAAATCCATACCCCTGTTTTGGACGATTCGGGGGATTCAGGATACCTCCATATTGAAAACTGGGTGATTTTGATGGATTGAGGATTGTAAGCCTAGCGGTACTGCAGGATTTTGATGGATTCAGGATACCTCCATTTTGAGCAGTCACCAAAACCAACTTTTTGTGCATGACAAAAAAGGGTGGATTTTGGCGGATTCAGGATACTTTCTAGTAAAGTTACCCAAGGGGTTAGGGTTAAAGTTGCATCAGATTCATATAGTACGTGCATATATTTTTCTTTTAATATATTCGAAAAAAAAGGTAACCAAATATTTGGTTGACAATTGCATATTTGAATATTCGGTATATTCGGACAGCCCTACCAACCCTACCACTCTTACAGCTTTCTTGGGCCCAGATCTAAATAGAGGATAATTCTTCAACAGATTCCAGAGAAATTATCCCAATTTTCAGATCTATAAACCCAGACGGGGGTAACTTGCACTGTTAGTGAGACCAACTCACGTCCCCCTTTAAAGGAGAATTCCAGGCTCTATAATATTTTATCTAGTCTAAAAGAACATACACTAACATACATACTGCACCAAGAGTTGGATTTTCTTTTTTATGGAGAACGACACACGCTCCCTTTATATTTACGATTTCTTGCCATTCAGCAGTACAAAGGGCGCGTCCATACTGTTCGAAGTTCCCGCGACATCCGGGCGATTATGACGTAGTGTCCGCACCTCAATGGAAACCCATGGTTGGCTACGTGCGGTATGCACTGGTATCACACCTAGACGCAGCTTAGTGCATATGAATACGTATGTTTTATAAGGCGCCCGACTATTGCGTGTATACGTAAGGCTGATGTTTACTTCGACTTGACGTGCTGCAATTTATCGTGGCTTTTCGTATTTTTTTAGAAGAGCACAAAGTCTGTTCTGGTCGGAAAGAAAATATGTTAGGCACTGCATCATCTCGAAGATTCTTAGCCTACCCCAGGAGAACTGCCTGCCGATTTTCCTCAAAGCAATCTGGTTCGAAGTCGTCGCGTTTTTATATTGTTCAGCCATTTCTTACAAATATCCGGTCGTTTGGGGGATTGGGAATTTGGAAGAAGGCGCTGAGACCTTTTAGAGAATTCGGTTTATTTGAGCAGCCAAAGGCTTGCCAAATCGTCATGATGTTGCTGTACTACAGCACGACTGAGTTTTGCTTTAGCAGTCAGGCAAGAATTCGCCAGGAATATGGAAAACAGACGTGCGTCAAGGAACAACACTGCCACGTTCTCGTGTGTGTTGCATGTATGGACAATGGTTCACTGCACTCGCACAGCTCAGGCCGCGGGGCCGGCTGGGTACCCGGCCGGCCGGCTTGGTAGTGCAGCCACTACGTCACAGTATCCCGGATGTACCGATATTCCAGAGCAAAAGGGCGGCTCGCATGACGGCAGGCGCGTTATGAAAAACCTCCGGTTTATACGATTACCGAAACCAATCAAAATGAAATAAAAAGTAAGTCACAATTGCAATTAACGTTCTTTAACATTATGTTATAATAAACTCAGGGTGGACTTTCCCTTTAATGGATACTAAACATGGTTTTTTTGGTCTTAAAGAAACCAGTTCAAGGAACAAGTTAAATTTGTCTGCCTTGGAGGCAGGAAAATGTCCTAAAATTGTTGTTGGAAAGACCAGTAAAAAGTAGAGTAATAATGTACTTGACAATCCCCTGAAAATGCGCCATTTGTCCGAAAATCATTGACCCAAAACTATGTACATGTATACTGTCAGATTTCCAAGGGTTCAACTTTTCCGAACCACATTTTTGTCAAAGATTTCAGACAACTGATGCATTTTCTAGGGATAAAGGGCCGGTCACACTGGTCACGATAACGATTACGAAAATGGAAACGATGCGAATCAACGCTCCCGATTGGTGGATGGAACGCACGCGTATTATACGCGCGACAATTCCACCAATTAACCCCTTGCGTACGGTTGACACAAATACGTACAGATTGAAAATTACCACCTGGCCGGTTGACGTCTATACATGTACACGCCAATTTCTGCATTTTCAATCCATTATTGGGGTATTGTGTACGTTATGCTTAGCTGCACAAGCCTCTTGTTTCCGTTTTGCTTGGCTGCACAAGCCGGCATGGCACCCTGGCGCCCCCCCATATGGAATCCGGGTTCAAGGGGTTAATGGCGTTTATTCTCACCGTTTTCGTTTTCGTTATCGTGGCCAGTGTGACCGGCCCTTAATCCTGTACAATATTACTGTATTCACTTTTTAATGATCTTTCCAGCCATAGTATAGTAATTTCAGGACCAGTGTTTTCCATAGCCTCATTGGGGGCCCTCCACGTATGTGAACCTTTAATCTGCTTAGCATGCTGCCTGTGCTTTCAGTCAGTGACAACTATTTACTTCTGTTCATGTATTTTTTCTTCAAATTGACAATGTTTAAATAGTTTTGCTTCACTGTAAATAAAGTATACTGTAAAACTGTTCTGCAACAGGCAACAGCAATTGATGTTATAGGGCTGAGTCAAATAGAATAATTGAATATTCAAATATTTGACCTTCAATTCGATCAAATATTTGAATATTTTGGTTGTCTGGATGGCCGATTTTTGGGTAAATGAAGTACATGTATGTACCGATGCAGTCTAATTAACCTACATGTACGAAACTGCTTATTGTCATCATTATAACAGATTCTCACTTTTATGACTCGCCAGCACCGATGGATGATTCAGCAAAGGTTTAAAAAGCACATGTTCAAAAATGCAGAAATACTTTTTTGCCCTGGTAAGACAATTTTATTTTCCTAACAAAAAGTAGGAATAGGTACAATGTACGTTCATCATTACGTGTTTGTAACACAGATAGATTATTTAGAAATTGGACACGAAGTCACAGTCACGAAGTCACAGATGCAATTTTGTTATAAATAAAAATGTGAACTTTTTCCCCTTCTTATATTCCTTTGCATTTCACCTTCGGATATTCGAACATTCGAACTCGAGAATAAGTATTCTAATAGTCGATAATTGATCGAATATTTGAATATTCGCACAGATCTAATTATGTGACTTTTTTTTGTGTATGTGAATTTGTGATAATTTGTTAAACATTTGTTTGAATGTTATCGGTATGATGCCAGTATCAATATTAGTATATCCTGGACTTCAAACTCATAAATATGTTGTATTTGTTGCTTTGCTACATGAACATGTACAGGTGTGCTTCAATTTTACAGTATGTCTGTTGCTTTGTAAAGCAATATGAAGTTGACAAACTAGTGACAAACTAATTTATCTGTTATTCACAGCTGTGATTAGGCAGATCATTCATTTGTTTACTACTCAATATATATTGCACTGTTGTGTGCAAATTCTCTACAGAATATGATCCAGCTGAATTGCTGAATGCAGCTCATGTGATGGAGGTTGGCAAACTTTGAACGTTATTTAGAATTGGCCTGTAAGCATTAGCCAATCAAAGCGTCTGTTGAATATCACATGTCATTCTAAATTTTGGACAAGCAAAAAAACTCCCAGACGCGTGCAAGCACCCGCATGTGCATTCTTGCTTGAAACGCAATACACGAACGCAAGTCAAATGCATATATGTGATTCAGATAAAACATACTACAGGCGTGATGTGCTTTGTACATGTACGTTCACGCACGTAAGCACTTTGAGAAAAGTTGACTCTGGTCCAAGATAAGTCAGAGATACTCCAGCTCTTTGCTGTTCCAAGTTTTGAGAAGACTGCACTTCTAATGTAGCCCCTCACCCATGGTACAACTTGTTGCAAAGCTAATTTAAACATAGTGTACATTATTGGTCATTGTTGCAATTTTCAGGAAAAGTTTGGATTTGGGGGTTAGTATTTTATAGGAAATATCGTTCATCTGACCTGTTTAAAGTTTTCAACCGTCGGGCAGCATTTGTAAAATAAACCTAATTTTGGTAAATGGGATCGTTTTTAATTGGTCACATAACAGAGGCCGAGGGCCAAGCAGAACGTCCAAGATCCATGCATGCACTGGTTACAACCGTCGCTTCGGTACCTTACGTGTGTGCCCGTTTTCGGATTGTTAACCCCTTGGGCACGGTATTTTACGGGAGACGTCGGGGTGTCGCGGCGGTTTTGGCAGCAAAATTGAACTGCTGCGATGTGTTTGTGCAGTCAAGCATATCATAAACAATAATCCAACAATGAATTGAAACTGCACAAACGGCGGCCAATGGCGTCATCCGGCCTGGTGGCAATTTTTTTGCTTCCACAGACGGCATCCGTACGCAAAGGGTTAACCCATTTTAGACACAACACGGATTTACTACATTCGGTCAATAGAGGGCAGCTCTATTAAACAATATAAATTTCCACTTTTCTTGAAAACGACAGCACACCTGGTGCCATCATTTCACAGGATGATTGAGACTATTATTAACTTAGTCTAGTATAAAGGTACATGTATTTTGTAATAATTCAGTAAAAACTAAATCGGAGGATTACCAATCGCATACACTACATTTGAGTTTTGTCCCACCGAAAAAAAGATGTTATAACAAGTCGCAAGTCGCAAAATTTGATTACTTATAGAGAGTCGTGACATTGGGTGTGCTCGATCGACAACCCGGATACAATGAATTCTAATTACTGTGTAACTTGAGCCAGCACTTCATAAAAATCCCAAACTTTCACAAGTTTAGGAAAACCGGGTGCCCAGGCACCTCAGGCGGCATGCTTACACATACGTCTACAAGTACCTTACTTGTATGGCGTGAGCTCTTTTTTTAGAAAGGTCAGGAACTCGGAAACGTTCATGGCTTACTAAGTTCCTTAAGTTGAGGGGGTTCATGCCTAGAGTTATTTCAAGGAACAGATGCACATGTCCCGTAGAAGTTGGACCAGCTCTATCTGCTGTGTAGGAAAAAAATGAGATCTTTTCATGCTCTGGTTTGATTTGTTTTGACTTGATTGGTTTTGAAGGCTTTGTGTTATTTGTTTTGCTGTTTTTTTTCCCTTGAAAGTAAATTAATACATTTTGTGTTTTTGTTTGCATTGTTGAAGCGTGCAGGCATCTTGGCCCTTTTTTATTGTTCACTATTTGTTCATGGTTTTTTGTTAATTTGTTTGCTATTTCATCTATGTTAGTTTCTATTCTTCCTTTAACAGAATTTGCAAGTCAAGTATAAATATGAAAACCAGGGATTATTTGTAACATGAAAACTTTTCAGTGGTCTAAAGCTACAATGCGTAATAAAGTTAAAAAAACCATTTTGTAGTAAGTAAATTTGTTTCACAGTCATGTTGGTAACAATCATCCCAGGACAGAAACAAAATTTCATCTCTGGATTTATTGCAAACAAAAGTCAAACTGCTGGTTGTATATGATGCATACATTTTCTAATATTGTTTACGTGACTAGCAACAGAAAACTGCTAAAAAAGAATCATACATGTGTACGTAAGTGAGGCTTTTGAAAGACTGCCATAAAATACATTTCCTCCATTTTTTCCTGTTGATCCAGTTAAGTTGGACTGAATTGCCACACTCTATTTATTCTCAAGTTCTTAACCCCTTGCGTATGGGTAGTATATGGGGTGTCCGGGTGAAATGGAAACAATAATGGATTGATATTAGCATGTGTAGACGTCAACTGGCCAGGTGGCAATTTTCAATCCGCACATATATGTGTCAACCGGGCCGCAAGGGGTCAAAATCCATGCTCCTAAACATTAAAAAAAAGAAATTGTAGGAGTTGGGGGGTGGGGGTTGGGATGTTCTTTTTGCTATTTTGGGCATCTGCAACCCCCCCCCCCCCAAAAAAAAGGGTTTTTATTCTTGGTTGTTTTTGCACATGAAATGCACAAAAAAGTCTCCCAAATTATTGCAAGGCTACAAATAATTTGATATTTGTAAAGTGATTTTGTTTGTCCCTCCATGTCTCATTCAAAAGTAAATGGCTTCTGTATTGCTAGAAAAAATAACAAATTATTTTTTACAGGGGAACGTGAAAAGAGCATGGACGATTTATATATCTTTAAAGTCATAGAGATTAAAACAAAAGCCAGGGAAATGATCTCTCACCGTTGCGAGTTAACCACGCCCATCAGACAACCCTGTGGAATTTGATGTGCTTGTTTTTGTTTGTCATCTGATTGGACGATATTTTGAAATTTGCATTCACACGATTGGTCAGTTGCTTATCTACATTTAAAAACTGCTGATATTTTTGTACCACAACCCAGGTCTTATTCAAATTAAAAGCGCGAATCAAACCCCAGAACTACAAGAGGCATATACGACACCTGCGCATCTCCTTTGTTGTCATGGTGATGTTGTTCCTGGTGATGAACGTTAGCATGGCCATCCTGACGCGGATGTACCCTCACTCTGATGTGATAGTACGAGCCCGGGTTATTATGAGCGGACTCTTGTTCATCATGGTGGGAGGGTTCTTGGCCTACCTCGTCTGGAAGCTCTCCAGGATGCATTTTGTGGGAAGTGTGCTTCTAGAAGCCAGAGTGAGTTTTCTTTTTCATTTTAATGGATAAGATTTAGGGGTGTGCATCGTAACCATGTACCCGAATACCCGACCGTTTATCTCGGGAACCGTTTCCAGATTATAGAATCGAGTACCCGTACAACTTTACATTATCGCAAAGTAACTTCCCAGACAATGAAAAAGGAAAGGTTTTGAATGTTATTTGTCAGGAATTTTCAATATTAAAACCCGACTACATGGGAAACCAGCACAGATTTCACGTTTATGATGCTCACGAAAGTTGACAATAAAGGGAATTTGTCGGTCATGGTTTTTGTATTCTGGGTATGGATAAGAGCCTCAACGAGACATAATAGCATGCCTCATTCCACAATATATAGCTTCCGGACAACCGTCTTTTGTGATATATGCCGGCGCATGCACGTGCCGGCACACGCAAAGGTGGAGTAGTGATCATGTTTACTGGACAGGCATTGAGATTTTTCAGACTTTTGTCTGAAATGAGAAATGTTTAATCTCAGAGAAAGACATTATTACAACTTCCGAGATTGCAAGTTTGGGGTTTGGTAGCGGTATTTTTCAATCGGGTACCCGGTTCTTTTACTACCCGTAAATGCACACCCCAAATATGATTTGAAGGTTTGCATAGCGAAGGTAGCAGTAAGGTAAAGATATGCGGTAGATCCGCGTGGCAACTCTCTCTTGTGTGAGTCTGTGGGGTTTGAAAAGAACCGGGGGAAACTCCACGTTTTGGACAGTATACTCTAACGACGGGCAGAGTACGCGTACCCCGTATACTCTCCGAAATGTTGAGTTCCCCGGTTCTGTTTTTTAAGAACCCTACAAATTAACAAGAGAGAATTTCCGCATGGTGCTACCGTAAATCTTTATCTTATTTCATTTTCTTCTTTCTTTCTTTTGTTTTTGTTTTTGTTTTTAGGAGGGGAGGGATGTAGGGTGTTTGGAAAGATCTGTTGCCCCTGTTTTGGTTTGCTACGTAACATAAAACTTCATGTAGAATCAGTATAAATGCACCTATGTAACGTAGGTCAACGAAATGAGCGGAAAGTCAAACCGGCATTTTTGAATTACGATCTTTTTGTATTGAGAGATTGATTTTGGAATTTTTACATTTTTACATTTGTGCAAAACCACTCACTGTATTGCGGGGCTCCCGTATTTATAACTACATGTAATTTTTGGCGATACAGTAGAATTGATCCGTACTTTTTGTTCCCCATGAGTAAAGGAAGCTATTGATCCAAAGAATAATACTGGAATTTACTTCCAGGTCGCGCAATTTTTTAATCATGAGGTGAGGTTGGATTGTATTATTTAATGCGCTGGAAAAATCAACAAAAACAATTCTGACATAAGTACCAGCTTTTTCTAGATGATCATAAACACCATTTAACAGTGTAAGCACGGCATCTTCAACACTTCTTTTGGGTCGATATGCAAATTGCATTGGATCAAGCAATTTTGTAACAAACGGCATAATTAGTCTGTTCCTGATTACTCTTTCCAGGCACTTCATAGGTACTGAAGTTAAGGCTATTGGTCGCAAATCATTCATCTCTTTTGGATGAAGTCGTTTTGGCACAGGAACAATAGTTGACAGTTTCCAAAGAGTTGGCACTTTCCCAGTGCTAATGGAGGTTTGGAACAACCTCTGAAAGGGAAAAGCTAATTGATTTGCACATAATTTCAAGACTTTACTGCTCACACCATCGGGACCTACAGCTTTATGTGAATTTAACCTGGTAAAAGAATTCCGGACTTCACAAACAGAAATCTCAATCTCAATATCGTCTGCGGGAAGAGAGCGCACAAGATTTGCCATATTTTCTTGTTCAGAGCTAAAGTCGGTGGTGTCAAATCTACAATAAAAAAACATTAAGATCTTTGGCATATACTTTTTCATTTTCAATATTAAAACGTTTAGTCTTTGGTTTAAAACTTGTCATAATTTGCAATCCTTGCCAGGCACTTTTAGTATCATTTGTTCTGAACATGTTTTCAACCTTTCGTCAAAAAATCATGATTAAAACATACTGTAGTTTAAAGCATATTTAATTCAAAATACCTGGTTTGCTTTTGTGTTTAGACCATTAAATGTGTACAATTTGACATTTTAGTCTGGCGTACTTCCGAAAAATCGTGTACTTCTGAAAAAATGTTGTACTTCCGAAAAAATTGTGTACATGTAAACTAAGTATTAATTTCCATTCTCAATACTGAATTTACGGCTCTCTATTCGAAAACCGAAATATTGTACAACAGTAATTTTTTTTCACCATTGCAAAGCTTGCATTATATATTATATTATGGAATGGAAATCTCAATTTTCAACTTATGTCTGATTTCGCTTGCTGGTGCCACAATTTCAATTATTATTAATTAATCGGGGAAGCTGGCATGTTAATTTATTCCATTAAAAAAGAAGAATATAAATTGATGTGAGGCAGGATTTGAACCTGTGACCTCTGGAACACCGGACTGGTGCTCAACCAGCCAAGAGAACTTTTCTTGCTCCAGCCTTGCAGTCTCCTGATTTACCAGTATTTTTAAAAAACTTTGTAATTTTTGTTTTGCTAGGGGGCCACCATGTGTCAAACCTCCGCAGCATGCGTGTTTATCATTCTTCTGTATCTGTCGAGAGCTGTATACAACGTCATCGCAATCACCACATCGTGTCCCTCATTTGGTTTCAACTGGATTAATGTTTCTGATCAGGTAAAAAATTGAACCGTGTGTTACATAATATTGATAGCGTAGAGCAAGTTAGAAGACGGACTGTAGTTAATATTGTTACCCCCAAAATCCAACAAAATCCAACAAAATCCAACAAAATCCAACAAAATCCAACAAAATCCAACAAAATCCAACAAAATCCAACAAAATCCAACAAAATCCAACAAAATCCAACAATGGTAAAAAGCTGTTGTAATTTGTTGGATTTAGCAGTCAGCACAAACTACATGTACATGGTGTGTTGGATATTTTTGCATTTAGCAGGGTAGCAGCTATACATCTGTTGGATTTTGTCGTACTAACCCTAACCATCTCAAGCCTTGCAAACTCCAACAGCAGGTTGTGTTGAATTTTGATGGGTTCAGGACTGGTAGTGCCTTGGCATGATTACTTTAACTCTCCTATGGTTTGACCTTTCGAAACCTTTCAAAATCTGCTTACTGGCAAGATGGCTAAAAAATAATTATGCACCTTTTAAAACACTCCCGAATTTGTTGCTACTGCACTACCACACCTTGCAATACCCTTTGAAAGGTATTGAAACGTAGAACAATTGGGCTATGGTATACCACCAGTTTGTTCAGAGAGTTGTTTCACCTTTCGAAACCTTTCAGTCCAGCAAACTTGAAAGGTTTTGAAAGGTCTGACAATTCTATGGCAACTGCACTGTACATAGAAGGGTTTTAAGTGAAGGTATGATTTGTCTAAGTCCAAAGAATGTGCCACAGTGTTGTATTTTGACAGGTTGAGGACAAGGGGGTTATATAAAGCAGGGTGGAAGCTGAATATACCTGTCAGATTCTGTCATACTTACATGTAGGAGGGTGGAAACAGGCATCTGGCAAAATTTCAGTTGTATTTTGTTGGATTCAGCATGGTACATGTACATGTACATGTAGCTGCCCTTACAAAAATCTCCCATGCAAAACCCCATTGGAATTCAGGGCTCAACCTGAACTTTTTTCTTCACTCGCCGGCCGGACTACTCAACCAGACTTTTGGGTAGTCCGCAAGCTTTTTTCACTCGCCTGCATGTTTTAACACTAGTTTTTCAATCAAACTTAAAAATCATTATAATGCATAATATATACCGTGGTTGTTTTGAAAATATTGTTAAGAGTTCCAAGAACATTCCTTGACAGTCTTGATGTATGCTGATGCAATAATGATGGGCGAATCGCGCGAATGGATCGACCCTAGAGCAAGGAATGGATCGAAAAATTCCACACAGCTTTAATTTTGGCTTCTTGTGATCTGCAAAGAGCACAATATAGGATGATCTCCTCCGACTGATCCTCCTGTTTCAACCATGGCATATCTTTCTGCCATTTTCCAACGGTCAAATTTGACGGTACTTTCGACATTTCAAACAATTAAATGCATCGCCAGTATGCCAGTATGTGTGTCAAACGTGATCGTGTCACCATGGAGCGTACAAACATCTACTGTACCGAACACGGTGCAGTGCACCGTAAAGTGTATGGGGGATGTGAACGTCTGCGCCTGCATGGTACTGTACTGAACTACACGTGCTAATCACTACACAAAACTGCAGCAACCTCATTTCCCAAACTAGTCCTTGCCGCGCAAAACCATTGAAAGAAACCGAAGACCTACTGGGAGTGAGATTACGCCAGTGTGTTTGCCAAACGATCAAATGGATCGGATAAAAACGATCTGCATGTTATGCAGTCGTGTCACCGGGCGAGTGCGATATATTACTATTTTACATCCAAAGTTTCCGTCGTCACCACGCAGGTACGGTAGGGATGTCGTGTGTCGGCCTTTGTTCTGCGTGATCTTATCAGAAATTTTCATTCCCAAGAAATTGCTATTTATTTTCAAGTTTGTCTCGCTTTTCGTGCAAAATGTATCGCATTCTGCGATGCGAATCCAGCTATTTCCATCATTGGTTGAAAATTTGTTTTACTACACTTTATTTTAAAAAGAATTGACTTGCTCGGCGGACTACAAAGGGTAGGGTTTTGACTTGCCCACCACTGTTTTCACTCGTATTTGGCGACCGGGTGACCGCTGAGGTCGAGCCCTGGAATTGCATGGTGAATTGGAGACCATGGGAGGTTTTTGTTGGTGTGAGGTGTGAGGGTGGTACACTGCAGTATCCAACGAAATGTGCTGTTGGATTTTGTTGTATTCAGCAGCGTTCTCATTTCAGTTTTGTTGGAAATTGTTGGATTTAGTAGGGACGTGTGAAAAAAACATTGAAGGGGGTTAGAGTTTATGTAAAATGTCAAAAGACTGATTTTGACCGTATTTGTCCTTTCCACCTAAAAAAAACAAAAACCTTTGATGTCAAAATTGATTTGGCATCTACAGGCATCCACATTTTCTTCCCACGTATCCACATTTTCTTCCCACGTAATGACTGATTGATCTATCGGGGATGCCTGCTATTAACATGCAATGCCATCGACAGTCTAAAATCCCATGATGGCCAGTTCATGTTTTAATGTCTCGGCTTGCTGAAAATGAAAAAAAAAAAAATTCGCTCAACAGTTCATGTATTTTTTATGTAGGCTCCTGTACTTTTTACTGTCAGTAAGTACATGTACCTCCCTCGTGTAACCTGCATTGTCACGTAACATTAATTTATGAGAGGACGATATATCATTTTCCCTGTCAGACTTTGTTATTCTGACCAGAGTTGCATTCCCATTGGACATTTGTGGTAAAACTCACTGAAATGATGATTACGTTTCCAAAGTTAAAGGTATGACAGTAGCTTTGGTCATGTAAAAAAAATAAAAAGTTAAAATATGAAAGCCTACTGTTTGCAGGGATGGTACAAGTACCGATTCTCCATGGAAATATTTCTGTAATGTGCCGTTCTATGTGAAGAGGGTGAAACATTCTTCAAACGTGTGATTTTTAAGGAAGGGAATTTTTTACATTTTTGATACCTATATTATTCTAGTTCATAACCAAAATCTTTGATTTCAGTGAATAAAGTTGGAAGAAGAATGAGTTTGTGTCGAGTGCTTCAATCTATTGCTTTGCTTTTTTTTTTTTTTTTAAATGGCTTGTTTCTCCTTATACATGTAAGTCATTCCAAGAAATTCCTGAAAACAAACATGCAAATTTCTAAATATCTCATGAATGCAAAATGCTGCAGGCTTCGGACATGAAAGCTTATAAAATGGCGTTTCCAGCTATATATAAAACACTATTTTCAAATTTTGCTGCTTAATTGCCCTTTTTGCAGAGTGGGTCACATATGTGAACATATTACTTAGTAATTTTTCAGACAATGACAAAGAAAGATTTGTGGGGAATTTTCAAAATGAAAACCAGGGTACATGGAAAGACAAAACAGATTAACATTTGCGCAAATGCAATTTACACCGTAAAGCTATGGAGCTCACTGAACACACTTGCATCTTGCTGCATTGATGCACAGACCTTTACGAACAACAATTTTTGGGATTGGCTTTCTTTAACGGATACCCGGATACCCATGTATTTTTTCACTCTCGTATCTGATTCCCGTACTACCCTCAAATGCACATCCCTAAACTGTGTTGTCACCCATTATATCATATAGCGCACCTTTAAGTCCAGTGCAAACAGTCTGGAGAATTTCCGTCCAGGTTACATTTCCCAAGTGCAGTGGTTACTATCTGCTCATTAAAACTGACCAGGTCAGTTTTCCCGTGAGACGATAACTCTAGTGTGAACAGTGTGAGTCTATAAAGTGGCAGGGGAAAGCTGCACATTGGCCATGGTGTGAAGGTCATGTTACACAGCATACTTTGCTTAATTTCTTTGGTCTATTTTGTGTGTGACAGCCATGGTAGTCTTGTGGAATATTTTATACCATTAAAAAATAAAATACAAATAATTTCACTTCGTTATTACCAACAACGATTCATAATGTCGTAGGTTGTGACAAATGAATAGGATGGGGGCTGCATGTTATTGCCAGCTCGGTTACATTATGACCATGGTCTCGGTAAAGTTTTCCCCAGTCAAAAGTTCAAGTGTGAACACTGGTAAGATTGAACTATTGAAACTTTTTGCCATCGTCTTTAAATTTCACCAAAAAAAAGTCTAGTGCGAACACAGCTTAAACTTAATACATGCAACAATGGCCCTTTTGAACCGTGGCAAAATTGTGAATATTAGAATCAAAGTTTTCAGTAATCAAGTACATGTACGCAGTATTTGTATAGCCCTTATGCACAGCGACCATAGCCCTTATGCACAGCGACCATCGTCCAGGATAATGTTTTTATTACCCTTGGATAGGCATGGGTAAACTTTCTGTACTTGATTGATTGATTGATTAATTGATTGATTGTTCAATTACAGGCTGATATGATCAAGACACTCAAGGGGCTTCGGTAATTGATTGATTGATTGATTGATTGATTGATTGATTGTTCAATTACAGGCTGATATGATCAAGACACTCAAGGGGCTTCGGTACTTGTCCTTCAGCATTGTTTTGTTCATCTGGGAGTTTCTTCCAACATTTATTGTCGTGGTGTTTTTCAGAGTGAGGAAATTTGCTTCAAATGTGGTGAGTCAGACCAATTGAGAAATGAGACAAAAATTCTGGATATGAATTGCACATATGGGCCATTCTATAACTTCGGAGTCCAATTTTGGTGTCCCAGTTACATCTGACATAAGATTTTTCAATTCAGGACACATTCTTCAATGCCTTCTATCTCCAAGAGTGATTGTGTAGAACAAAATACCTGCCAAACAAGTAAAAAATAGTGTGAAGTCAATTTTCATGATACTTGATGGGAAATTACACATGTCAGGTGTAAAGGCCGGTTCATACTCGGCGCAAAAGCGAACGCGAATTTGTGATGTCGGGGCAAGTTTTCGCACTGCGAATTCGCAAACGTTGAACACATTTCAACTTGTGCGAATCTTCGGCGCGAATGTTACATGACGTCAAATTCGCTTCACATCCGCAACAGCAGGTTGTCTCGAATTTTTGGCACCATTACTTTACATGGAGCTAGGATGCCCCAATTTGTCCAAGTCCAAAGAATTTTGTAATTTGAATTGTTTTAGAGAAACAAATCTTTGCTGGTAGCCAGACGACTATTTTTTTTACAGAGAATACATACATGAAACAGTCACCGTATGTACTTAAAAATACTTATGTGTGACACATTGCACTTATGATGAATTTTGTGAAATGGGTTGCAGGGTTCTCCTCACGTACAAACTTGCGTATCGGCCCGATACGCAATTATTTCTGCCAGATACGCAAAAAAACGGGCCGATACCCATTTTTTCATCCCCGATACGCACAATATAATTATGATAGTACGGCTCAGTATTATCTTACATGATGCAGGTCCATTACATGGCGTAAGGCCTAGCTAGCAATTTTACATGTCCGGCGAAATCTAGACGAAAAAGCAGTAAATCTTCCTACATTTTCCGTGCCGTACACACACCCATTTGTAATACTGCAGATACATACACATCGCACCATGCACAACGCGTGGCCACACAGCACACATGCACAGTACATGTATCGGCACCACACACGAGTTAGTTCCTCGTGGTCGGTGTCGCCCCAAATCTGAACCTACATTGTGTGTGTATGTTCGGCTGGCGGGGAGTGCATGCACATGCAGCAAAGCATGGACTCATGTGGGGAAAACCCTCCTGAGCGTGCATATTGTGCAGAGCGAGTCCCTTGTTTGGGGGACAATAAATCATGCCACACCGAAATTGATAGTCGGGTTCCACCTGCGTTTAGTATTGAATGCCCGTGTATCAAGTCCGGTAGCTAGACACGCATGCTTACATGCAATTGCAAAATGATTTTGGAACCTCATACTCGACAAGATTCGTTTAGAAAATCGACAAGATTTGTCCACAAAATCCCGCCGATTACCAACAAACAGTTTGATCAACAAGGAGAGTCATCTATTTCAATCAAAACTTTCGACAAATTGCGACAAGAAGTGGACCAGTGGTTGAGTGTGTGATAAATGGCTGTTTTTGAACTTAAAAGTTTCTTAAAGCCATATCTCATCAACAGAACATGCTAAATTCAAAATTCTTTTTGTAATAGCTTTGTTAGCTCCTATATTCTTTCACATAAATGTGAAAAATGTGTGATGTCATCATGACGTCATCAAAAATCTGCTTTTTTGAAACACATATAAGGGTAGGTCCGATCGTCATAAAAATTAGTGTGCAGGTAGATAGTGCTACTAGCATGTTAAATCCGAGGTGACGTCATGATGACGTCATCGGCTGATTTTCTATGATTTTTTTAGTTATATCCCAAATCTCATAGACTTTGTACACGAATTTTGAAAGAGCCACTTTGGTCACTAAACAACATCAGATCTTAATCAGGCTTAACACAAACAGAGACCCTAAGCTGAAAATGTATGCCGAAACGTGACGTCATGATGACGTCATCACGTGTCATGTGACGTCATCTTAAAGGTGCGTTTTTCAAGGGCCAATATCTAGAGAACGGTATTTCCGATTTCCTTCAAACCTGGTATGTTGGTATGGTAGCTCGTGTTATAGATGAAAATTGAGGTGACGTCATGATGACGTCATCATACGATTTTACAGTAATATTAAAGTTTTTGAACTTCAAAGTTTCCTAAAGCTATATCTCATCAACAGAACATGCTAAATTAAAAATTCTTGTTGTAATAGCTTTGTTAGCTTCTATATTCTTTCACATAAATGTAAAAAATGTGTGACGTCATTATGGCGTCATCAAAAATCTGCTTTTTGGAAACACATATAAGGGTAGGTCCGATCATCATAAAAATTGGTAGGTAGGTAGATAGTGCCACTAGCATGTAAAATCCGAAGTGACGTCATGATGACGTCATCGGCTGATTTTCTATGAATTTTTAGTTCTATCCAAAATCCAATAGGCTTTGTACTCGAATTTTGTAAGTGGCACTTTGGTCACTAAACAACCTCAGATCTTAATCAGACTTAACACAAACATAGACCCTAAGCTGAAATTGTATGCCGAAGAGTGACGGTGATGACGTCATCACGTGTCACGTGATGTCATCTTAAATGTGCATTTTTCAATGGCCCGTATCTAGAGAACCGTAGGTCCGATTGCGCTCAAACGTAGTATGTTGGTAGGCAAGCATTTGTTGTTGATGAAAATTGAGGTGACGTCACGATGACATCATCATACGAAATTATAGTAATTTTAAAGTTTTTGAACCTTAAAATTTTCTTTAAGCCATAATTCATCAACAGAACATGCTAATATCGAAATTCTTTTTGTAATAGGTTTGTTAGCTCCTACATATGTAACAAAAAATGCAAAATATGTGCACCATCATAATGACGTCATCAAAGGCATAATTTCTCGTAAGACATGTAAATTGGTAGGTCCAATTGTCATGAAGCCTGGTGGGTAGGCAGACTTGTCACAAGCAAGCAAAAATCGCAGTGACATCATAAAAAAGTAATGCGGAAAAGCCCTATGTTCTGTTCAGCGAAGAGACATAGAGTCCTAGTTTTGTTTAGTTTATTGGTTTTGCTGATAAATAGGCTATCAGTCATGCATGCTATTATACTATGTTCATTCTTTGTTCTGAATAAAACATTACGATCCCAACTGAACGGATGCAACTTTACCTTTGAAAATAAAAAAATAAGGAAACGGTCCATCCATGAAATGAGTTTTAAAAGGTTGGCAGCTCTGTTAAAAGGCATTTACGACGGGGACGAGATTGTTGGACCACCTCTATCGTTGGAGATTTGCCAAGTCACCACGTTTTTGTCTCGCGTACAATTAATTCAGCCATTACATGTTGTTGCATATCGGAAACTTGGAATGGCTCATTTTGTGTCTAGAATTACTAGTCCAGAAAGGAAAAGTGGTCATTTGATGAAATGTTGATATCCTAAATTCAAAAAAGCCTATTAAATCTCTCATGTTTTTTTCCTGAGAAAAAGTATTTGAAAAGCCCAGGAAATGCTCTAAAATGCACCAGAGAGCATTGATTGAATTGAAAATGGTTTATTAAAAAAATCAATCTCGCAGCCACAGGCTGAATTGCATGAGTTTTACAAACATTAAAACCACGATTAACATTAAAATTCACACCAATAGAGATACACAAATTACTAACACCAAAAGCACCAAAATATTAAGACAAGACTAAATTAATTATAAAAAAGAAAAAAAAAGTAAAATCCAAAAAAAGGAAGGAAAACAAACAAAAAACACAAAAAGCACAAAACACAAAAAAATAATAATAATAATAATAACTAGAGGCATGAGGTTGGTGTTTGTGGACAAACACAGGGCTGTTTCGTTTTTGTTTTTTTAGTTTGGATGTGAAATGTGAATACAATAATTTAAGTTTGTCAAAGAATCGCGCTGCTGCCAGTTTTCTTTGGTAATTTTGAAATTAATTAAAGTTGTTTGTAGTAGTAACATGTGATGACGTCATCATAACGTATCTATAAACTTGCTGACCTACCTAGATATTACTTTTCAACTTAATCGGACTTATACTTTTGTTTATATATGGCTTCATAAACAGCCCCTTTAAGATGACGTCACGTGACATGTGATGACATCATCATAATGTCAAGTCACTTTTCATATATAAACCTATATGTACTGGGCTACCTAGATATTACTTTTCAAATTAATCGGACTGATACTTTTGTTTTCATATGGCTTAAAAAACTGTCCCTTTAAGATGACGTCATGTGGCATGTGATGACGTCATCATCATGTCATGTCAATTTTCATCTATAAACCAACTGGCCTACCTAGGTATTTTTAAAAAACTTAATCGGAATTGTACCTTTGTCTATATATGGCTTAAAAAACTGTCCCTTTAAGATGACGTCATGTGGCATGTGATGACGTCATCATCATGTCATGTCAATTTTCATCTATAAACCAACTGGCCTACCTAGGTATTTTTAAAAAACTTAATCGGACTTGTACTTTTGTTTATATATGGCTTCGAAAAATGCCCCTTTAAGATGACGTCACGTGACATGTGATGACGTCATCATGACGTAAACGTTCGTTACACATTGTGAGCAGTTGGGGTAAGTGTCTGCCAAGTTTAAAAGTAGCCAAAGTGGCCGGTAAGAAAGAAAACGTTTACAAATGCTATGGGCAATATTCTAGCGACTTGAAAAACATATTTTTTTATGACGTCATCATGACGTCACACAATTTTCGCTTTTTAGGGCATATCTTTGAGACATACCAAAGCTATAACAAAAAGCATTTTGAAAATATCTTGTTTTGTTCGGTAGATATATTGAAAAGAATGTTACGATTAAAATTGTTTTATAATTTAGCGACTTGAAAAAAGACTACAAATCAACCCTTTTTATAAACAGCATGCACATTTAAGCCATGGTAACCTGCCCTTCCCAGAATTCCTTTGTGTTATATTGAATTTGGTCTAAATTTTGAAATGGCTGTTATTTCTTACTTGAGTGAGCCACGATCATGAAATTTTGGAATTAGGTACAGAAAAATTCAATGTATACATTTTTGTAATCAGATTGACCCTTACATGCGTTTAAAAAAAAATGTTTGATGACGTCATCATGACCTCACACAATTTTCGCCTTTTAGGGCATATCTTTGAGACATACCAAAGCTATAACAAAAAGAATTTTCAAAATATCTTGTTTTTTTCGTTAGATATATTAAAAAGAATGTTACGATTTTCAAAATTCAAAAATTCATAAAAAATCACGTGATGACGTCATCATTACGTAAAAGTTCGGCAGACATTCTGAGCAGTTGGTCTAAGTGTCTGCCAAGTTTAAAGCCAATCGGCTGCTTAAAAGTGGCCAAAATGCCGGTTAGAAAGAAAACGTGCACAAATGCTATGGGCATTTGGCTGAAAAAGAAAAAAAAAAAAAAACTAGAGGCATGAGGTTGGTGTTTGTGGACAAACACAGGGCTGTTTCGTTTTTGTTTTTTTAGTTTGGATGTGAAATGTGAATACAATAATTTAAGTTTGTCAAAGAATCGCGCTGCTGCCAGTTTTCTTTGGTAATTTTGAAATTAATTAAAGTTGTTTGTAGTAGTAACATGTGATGACGTCATCATAACGTATCTATAAACTTGCTGACCTACCTAGATATTACTTTTCAACTTAATCGGACTTATACTTTTGTTTATATATGGCTTCATAAACAGCCCCTTTAAGATGACGTCACGTGACATGTGATGACATCATCATAATGTCAAGTCACTTTTCATATATAAACCTATATGTACTGGGCTACCTAGATATTACTTTTCAACTTAATCGGACTGATACTTTTGTTTATATAGCTTCAAAAACTGCCCCTTTAAGATGACGTCACGTGACATGTGATGACGTCATCATAATGTCAAGTCAATTTTCATCTATAAACCTATATGTACTGGGCTACCTAGATATTACTTTTCAACTTAATCGGACTTGTACTTTTGTTTTCATATGGCTTAAAAAACTGTCCCTTTAAGATGACGTCATGTGGCATGTGATGACGTCATCATCATGTCATGTCAATTTTCATCTATAAACCAACTGGCCTACCTAGGTATTTTTAAAAAACTTAATCGGAATTGTACCTTTGTCTATATATGGCTTCAAAAACTGCCCCTTTAAAATGACGTCACGGACATGTGATGACGTCATCATAATGTCAAGTCAAATTTCATCTATAAACCTACTGGGCTACCTAGATATTACTTTTCAACTTAATCGGACTTGTACTTTTGTTTATATATGGCTTCGAAAAATGCCCCTTTAAGATGACGTCACGTGACATGTGATGACGTCATCATGACGTAAACGTTCGTTACACATTGTGAGCAGTTTTTGATGACGTCATCATGACCTCACACAATTTTCGCCTTTTAGGGCATATCTTTGAGACATACCAAAGCTATAACAAAAAGAATTTTCAAAATATCTTGTTTTTTTCGTTAGATATATTGAAAAGAATGTTACGATTTTCAAAATTCAAAAATTCAGCAGTTGGGGTAAGTGTCTGCCAAGTTTAAAAGTAGCCAAAGTGGCCGGTAAGAAAGAAAACGTTTACAAATGCTATGGGCAATATTCTAGCGACTTGAAAAACATATTTTTTTATGACGTCATCATGACGTCACACAATTTTCGCTTTTTAGGGCATATTTTTGAGACATACCAAAGCTATAACAAAAAGCATTTTGAAAATATCTTGTTTTGTTCGGTAGATATATTGAAAAGAATGTTACGATTAAAATTGTTTTATAATTTAGCGACTTGAAAAAAGACTACAAATCAACCCTTTTTATAAACAGCATGCACATTTAAGCCATGGTTACCTGCCCTTCCCAGAATTCCTTTGTGTTATATTGAATTTGGTCTAAATTTTGAAATGGCTGTTATTTCTTACTTGAGTGAGCCACGATCATGAAATTTTGGAATTAGGTACAGAAAAATTCAATGTATACATTTTTGTAATCAGATTGACCCTTACATGCGTTTAAAAAAAAAATTTGTTTGATGACGTCATCATGACCTCACACAATTTTCGCCTTTTAGGGCATATCTTTGAGACATACCAAAGCTATAACAAAAAGAATTTTCAAAATATCTTGTTTTTTTCGTTAGATATATTGAAAAGAATGTTACGATTTTCAAAATTCAAAAATTCATAAAAAATCACGTGATGACGTCATCATTACGTAAAAGTTCGGCAGACATTCTGAGCAGTTGGTCTAAGTGTCTGCCAAGTTTAAAGCCAATCGGCTGCTTAAAAGTGGCCAAAATGCCGGTTAGAAAGAAAACGTGCACAAATGCTATGGGCATTTGGCTGAAAAAGAAAAAAAAAAAGAAAAAAAAAAAGAAACTAGATGTATGGTGCAGTGTTTGTGGACAAACACAGGGCTGTTTTGTTTTTTGTGTAAAATTATGTGATTTAAATGAAATTTCAAAAATGAAAAAAATTATAGAAAATTAGCCAATGACGTCATCATGACGTCACATAAATTTTCATCTAACACATGCTGGCATAACTAAATACCACGTTTTAACTTAATCTGACTTGTACTTTTGTAGATATATGGCTTCAAAAAATGCACCTTTACGATGACGTCACATGACATGTGATGACGTCATCATGACGTAAAAGTTTGGCGCACATTCTGCGCAGTTGGTGTAAGTGTCTGCCTACGACTTGTCTAACGACTTGAAAAAAAGACTAGAGATCAACTCTTTATAGACAGCATGCCACATGAAAGCCATGGTTTCTGTCCTTCCCAGAATTCGTTTGTGTTATATTGAATTTGGTCAAAATTTTCAGATGCCTGTTATTTCTTAATACTTGAGTGAGCCACGATCACGAAATTGTTGAATTAGGTGGAGAAAAATTCAATGTATAAATTTTTTTAATCGGACCGACCCTTACATGCGTAAAAAGAAAAAAATTGATGACGTCATTATGACGTCACACAATTTTCGCCTTTTAGGGCATATCTTTGAGACATACCAAAAGCTGTATCAAAAAGAATTTTGAAAATATCTTGTTTTGTTTGCGAGATATATTTAAAAGAATGTTACGATTTCAAAATTTCAAAAATTCATAACAAATCACGTGATGACGTCATCATGACGTCACTTTGGATTTTGCATCCTAGTGCCAGTATCTACCTACCCACCAATTTCCATGACGATCGGACCTATCCTTATATGTGTTTTAAAAAAGCACATTTTTGATGATGTCATCATGACGTCACATATTTTTTTCCTTTTTAGGGCATATCTTTGAGACCTACCAAAGCTATAACAAAAAGAATTTTGAAAATATCTTGTTTTGTTTGCCAGATATATTTAAAAGAATGTTACGATTTTCAAAATTTCAAAAATTCATAACAAATCACGTGATGACGTCATCATGACGTCATTTTGGATTTTGCATCCTATTGCCAGTATCTACCTACCCACCAATTTTCATGACGATCGGACCTATCCGTATATGTGTTTAAAAAAAACACATTTTTGATGATGTCATCATGACGTCACACATTTTCTTCCTTTTAGGGCATATCTTTGAGACATACCAAAGCTATAACAAAAAGAATTTTGAAAATATCTTGTTTTGTTCGCTAGATATATTGAAAAGAATTTTACGATTTCAAAATTTCAAAAATTCATAAAAAATCACGTGATGATGTCATCATGACGTAAATGTTTGGCATACATTCTGAGCAGTTAGTCTACATGTAAGTGTCTGCCAAGTTTAAAGCCAATCGGCAGCATAAAAGTAGCCAAAGTGCCGGTAAGAAAGAAAACGTGTACAAATGCTATGGGCATTTGGCTGAAAAAGAAGAAAAAAAAAAAAAAGAAAAAAAAAAAAAAAATAGACATCTGGTACAGTGTTTGTGGACAAACACAGGGCTGTTTTGTTTTTTTGTGTAAAATTGTGATTAAAATGAAATTTCTAAAATTTCAAAAATCATCAATACAATTGACGATGACGTCATCATGACATCATTTCAGATTTTGCATGCTAGTGACAGTATCTACCTACCCACCAATTTTCATGACGATCGGACCTATCCTTATATGTGTTTAAAAAAAGCACATTTTTGACGATGTCATCATGACGTCACACATTTTCTTCCCTTTTAGGGCATATCTTTGAGACCTACCAAAGCTATAACAAAAAGAATTTTGAAACTATCTTGTTTTGTTTGCGAGATATATTTAAAAGAATTTTACGATTTCAAAATTTCAAAAATTCATAACAAATCACGTGATGACGTCATCATGACGTCATTTCAGATTTGGCATGCTGGTGGCAGTATCTACCTACCCACCAATTTTCATGACGATCGGACCTATCCTTATATGTGTTTTAAAAAAGCACATTTTTGATGACGTCATCATGACGTCACACATTTTTTTCCTTTTTAGGGCATATCTTTGAGACATACCAAAGCTATAACAAAAAGAATTTTGAAAATATCTTGTTTTGTTCGCCAGATATATTGAAAAGAATGTTACGATTTTCAAATTTTGAAAAATTCATAAAAAATCATGTGATGACGTCATCATGACGTCACTTTGGATTCAACATCCTAGTGACAGTATCTACCTACCCACCAATTTTCATGACGATCGGACCTATCCTTATATGTGTTTTAAAAAAGCACATTTTTGATGATGTCATCATGACGTCACACATTTTTCCCTTTTTAGGGCATATCTTTGAGACCTACCAAAGCTATAACAAAAAGAATTTTGAAAATATCTTGTTTTGTTCGCTAGATATATTGAAAAGAATTTTACGATTTTGAAATTTCAAAAATTCATAAAAAATCACGTGATGACGTCATCATGACGTAAATGTTCGGCATACATTCTGAGCAGTTGGTCTAAGTGTCTGCCAAGTTTAAAGCCAATCGGCAGCATAAAAGTAGCCAAAGTGCCAGTAAGAAAGAAAACGTGTACAAATGCTATGGGCATTTGGCTGAAAAAGAAAAAAAAAAAAAAAAAGAAAAAAAAAAAAGAAAAAAAAAAAAATCTTAACGAAAACAAGGGCTGTTTTGGAAAAGTTTCCAAAACAGCCAAAAAAAAAAAAAAAAAAAATCTTAACGAAAACAAGGGCTGTTTCGGAAAAGTTTCCGAAACAGCCAATAATTGGGGAATTAAGTACACAGATACAAAAAACTGGGTAAGTTTAAAGAAAAAAACAGATCGTATTTAAATGAATACGTAAAAAAATATTGATCTTGATCTGGGGGCACCCTAATTATGAGTTGCTAGCTGTCAATGTACGCAATATGAGGATGATGTCAAAAAAACAAGTAAAAGATACAATAACCAGAATGCTGTATATAATTGGAGAATTAAATACACAGAAAAAAAGGGGAAGAACAGGCCGTATTAAGATAAATACATTAAAACAATATTGATTCATCTGACCCACCCTATTATTTTTGAGCAGCTAGCTGACAATGTAATGTTAGATAGGGAAGGGGACTATTTCTAAACCGTTCAGTCCTACAATGGAATTCAGTTCGTTTCGCTAAACTTCGAGTTTGGTAAACCCTGGGTCTCTCAGAAGGTAGCAAATTATGAAGTTTGGAAGATGGATCTTGCATGGAATTGGCAAATGAAAGGCACAATTGATGACGCCTGCTCTCCAAAGTAGCAAGGTGACAGTCCTTGAGCGCCTGCGAGTAGTGTCCATAATTACCACCAAGTATAATTCTGCCCGCTCGCTTCTGTATACGCTCCAGGCTCATACACTGCTTCTTTGTTAGACTTCCAGACCAGACAGCGGCAGCATACTCAACGACCGGCCTGACGAACGTCGTGTAGATAGTGACAAGGTCACTCGTTGGAAGTATATAATGTTTCAAACACCGTAAGACAAACAGACGGCTGTTGGCTCGTTTAATCATGGATGCGATATGCGTATTCCATGTTAGATCCGCTTGTATAAAAATACCAAGCAACTTAATTAACAGTGTTGGATTGTTGAATGACGACATCGTCTAATTCCAGCATCTAAAGTCCAAACCCCACGCCATGGATTCGCAAAGTGTCAGTCAACAAAAATGAAATCCCCCACAGTTTTTAAAAATCCTGGGGAGAACCCTGGGTTGCAAGACAGCAACGTAGGGCTAAGATGCGTCGTAACCCTCTGACACGTCATAAGTTATGATGATTTTTTTTTTTAGGTTTTTTTGCATTTTTTTGCAGGATTGAGGACAGTATACAAATATTTACTGCTTCGAGTGGTGTAGTAAAACTAGCCTCCCGAGGTGATCCATTGAGCATTCTATTTTAAATAGAATGCTCAATGGATCACCGAGGGAGGCTAGTTTTACCACACCACGAGATAAAAGCAGTAAATATTTGTTTTATAACACCTCACCCACAGATTCTGCTTGATTTAAAAATGTTAACATTATTTAAATCTAAATACAGTTAAAATGGACTTCTATTTCAATACAAAATTAGTGGAAAATTTATTTGCTCTTTTTAAAACCACCCCTTAACGAAATGTTTGAACCTAGCTCGAGTCGGATGACGAGTTAACATGCAAAAGTTTTGCTGTATTCAGAACGGATGACTGATAAACACGCACTCGATGAAGACCGGTATCTATCTGTCAGCAACCCGCTGGCAGCGAGCGAGGCCGGAAATATCAGGGTGTTCTGCCTGCAGATTACGGCCTGATTCTGCCTGAACCGGTCTGGCATCTAGGCTCGGGAAAAATATTCCCGCGGCTAGGTCCGTTAATGTCAAAATAATACCGACGTGAACTGGTTAAGAAGATAACTTGATAAAAAAAGTCGATGAAAACGGCACATAAAAATTATCTCCAGTCGTAAATGAAGTGTTTCTACAGTAGATCGGAGCCTTTTCCGGCTGATAAAAGGTTAAACATTGACCTGTGAAAAATTACTGCGTCAGTGTGTGGTGCGTGTGTGCACAACTGGCGCACGATGCAACGGTACCACCGTACACCGCGCCGCCCGCTAGCGCTAGCACATGGCCGGCCAGCCGGCCGGCCGGGTACGGGTAGGTAGGCCTACATGAACGATCCAGTGGATAAAATCCAACATGTTGTGCGATTTTCTGAGGTTTCAGATTTAGTTGTATAGAATGCAATGCTTTAAAAATCACAATGATTACATTGAGGATGGTGAAGAGAGCATAAGTGAATACATTTCACTGGCAGTTGTTGGAAGAAAAAGACGAGAATGCCCAATTTTCCCACGTACACAAAGTGGAGTTTGGTTGAATCATGGACATGATTGAATGGTGTCACGAATGGTGCCCTTTTCTGTCGGACCTTTTCCTCGACTTTCTCAAGTAAGAAGTGAAGTTTTTTTATGAGTCCGTGACTCTAATTCAGGCTTTTTAATTTTGTTAAAACACTGAACATTTTTCTTATCGTAAAATTTACAGTGTCCGGAAATTGGGCATGAAGTGTATTGTATCAATGTGTGTACATGTGTAACTGCAGAAAGGCCCAGATTTCGGACACGTATTTTTGTCCGACCAATTTTCCGATTTTTGCCAGTATCATCTCTGTGAAAGTTAAAGTACCAAGAATATGCCATTGGATTACTGCTCAGTTTTGGAGGATTCAGGAGGATTCCTAGCCCAAAATTGCTTTTAATTAAGAGGATTTCAAAGCAGGGTTTCGCATCGAACACACATTGCCTTGCATTGTCCAATTGGGCTACATAAGTGTTTGTCCTAAGGGGCCATTCAAAATGTTCAATGTTTTAAAATTTTGATTTTCTTTCGAAAATGTGGGTGGGTGGGTCAAGGTAAATTATTGAAAATCGAAATTTACTTTTTAATAAAAAACATAAAGGAAAATTAAAAGAAATGCTCTTTTGACTTGTCGATTCCACTCTCGCATTACGATTAGTTTGTTTTTCAACCTAGGCTATATACCCGTATGGCCTATGCGTATAGTCCTAGACGTTGTCAACAGAGTGGTTATTCTATACTTCATATACTGGTCTTATGGCTTTTTGGCATTTGGCACAGCACTGTCGTACCAGGCTGCACATTATTGATCAGATATAAAAGCATGAAGAAAGAAACATCATACAACGACTGCCATCGTCTTTGCTTTAAATGTACATGTACAATTAAAGCGTAGCAAGAATTCCTCTTTTTTCGCCAAAAACATTTAGTTGGCAAATGCTTTATGTGATGTCCTTCAAACATTCAAAATGATGCATCTTTAGAGTATTTGAAATGCAAATATGGGTGTCTGAGATCAAGAGAGTAAAATTCTATAGACCTATTTAAATTCTCCCTAAGTCTTGCATCAAAATTTACCCAATCGAGTACGCACTGTAGACTGGTTCCTGTCTCTACTGCTATCAATTAAATACCGCAGCAGAGACGGGAACCGTGCTTATAAACATACACAGTGCTTGCGCATTGCGACGCCCTGGGAAAAAGTTATGTGTACCTGCGTGATTTTTACACGAATGTCAACTTCAAAAGGAGTATGTGTGACTTTAACTTCAAGAATTTCGGAAGTTGTTTAAAAAATGTACTTGTGACTTGAATTCAAAAAAAAATGACTTGGCGGTGTCAAGTTTTTGAAAGTTGTTTAGGCCTATGCGTTTGTACATTAGGATTTTAAAATTGCTAACCTTTCATAATTTCTTTTATCATGCCGTAATTTGTAGACGATTTTATCGCCATATCGGCGACAGAGCGGGAAAAAATATCGACTACGAAAAGATCAGTATCGCCAGCGCTAGGTCGGAAGCTGGTTATGAAACACTAGAAGTCATCAGGGCACGTGTTAAAGTGGGGGAAATCCATAGCTGCATCACGCTGTCATGAAACTGGGCATTTTATTATTTGTTTAATTGAATTGCAAATGAATATTTTAAGATCGAAAAATGGGGTGAGTGGGTGGTTCAAACAAATTTCGATTTTTTTTGTTTTTAAACATTGAAAATGTTGAATGGCCCCTAAAATTGCTATGGTTGGAAAGATTATTCAAAGTAGAATATAATATTGTACACGGCCATCCCTTAGAAATGTGCTGTATACAGGCTGCACTATATGCACTGTGTGAGGCACCTGTCTGAATGTCACATGTCAATGCTTTGGATTTTTGCACATTTCTCCCCCAAAAAAATCCACCTTGTGGTAGAATTTATAAACTCAGACCTTGGAATTACATGTGGGTTAGAAATTTTGGAGATTTTTAGGGCAATGCGTGCCTTTAATGTCAAACTTTTTGATCATCAAATATTTACAAAACTGTGACACATTTAAAGTGTATGTTTTGATGCCATTTATCTGATATTACAACAGCAGGTACCTACAGATCCGGACTGCCCCAAAACACCATCAAGGGCTTACTTCTTTGACAACCCTCGACGATATGATAGTGATGATGACCTAACGCGGACACACAGCAGCACAAATGCTACACCAAGAGAGTAAGTCCAGACTAAATGAGACCAAAGCTCGCAGCAACATCTTTTTTTTTTAAAGTTAAAAGTTAAAAAGTTGTATTCTAATTGAGTGATCCCCTACAATTTTGCTTCCCAGGTTGTATCGTAAAGATGGGGCGTGATCCCTGGCTATACGGCATTATGGGTTAATGACTTCTGACAAGCACCCCCTAACAAAGACACTGACAATTTGGGAGACCGCCAAATTTAGCGCTCTGCATTTAACGCTGGTACGGTATTCCGGAGGTCACAGGTTCAAATCCCACTCCTGCCAGTCTTCTTTGTTCACTTAAAATTCATTCATTTTTAGTCAGTTTCCCTTGTGGTTTGTTTGTCTGGCGATATTTGCTTTTAACAGAAACAAAAATGTAAATTTGTGACATCCACTTCACACACAGTTACAGCCAAAATCTCACAAAGAATAAATACAACACAATTTCTTGGGTATCTATTGAAGATTTATCCTCTATTTAGATCTGGAACCAGGAAAACCGTATTGGGTGGTAGGCTTGGCAACCTAAAATGTGGCCAACCCCACCACCACCTAGGTTGTAGCCCTTTTACTTATCGTGGCTTTTAGCCTTGTGTTGGGCTAAGAAAATATGCAGTACAGGTGTGGACAGTAATAAAACAAATAAGTCTGATGAGTCAGAAAGTGATGTGCTGAAAAGTCTTCCTTGGTATTAAGTAAAAACAGGATTACCAACCAAATGTCTAAGTAGGATAATACACGAGGAGCGCGCCGTTCGTGGGTGAGAACGACGTGCTACCGAGTGTATTAACCTTAAGACCCTCCAAGAATGTTTCAATGTTGTATAAACGAATGTCGTGCATGTTTTTGTAAAATCAAAAAAGCCAGTAAAGGAATGTTGACAATACATTGGTACATGTATGTTGGTCATGTAATCTCTATTATCCTATGCACTCCAAATAGTTTGAACAATATCAAATAGGGGGATTCAAATGGCAAACGTTTCATTTCTGTTCTGGACACCAAGGTGGGAACATGGCGAGTTCGGACAGGGACTGCAGGATTTTTCTAACGCAAAACACATTCATTTGTTCATTCGTGTCATGATTACATTTTTGGGCAATGTGTAAATGGAAAATTATACTGTAAACCCTAATCAATTGTCATATATTTGTCCAATGCTGTATTTGTTTGGGAGTAAAATAAAAATGAAAATAAGTTGTAAAATTTGCACTTTGTCCTATATCTCCTACTGGGGTTGAGTGCAACACGCCATTCGTAAAATGCAGAATGGCGTGTCGCGCTCCATTCTTGCAAAATAATGGAGAGGGAAAACAATAGTGTGACGTCACAGGAGGGTGTTAAGTGTGATGTACAACATGTATATTGCTTGTGAGTGTTATTCAGCTGATGTTTGCTAAGCATGAAAATCACACAGTTTCGGCTGGTAACCTATTTTTACTATAAAGCAAGACTTTTGGTGCTAAGCAAATGTTTGTGCTTAGCAGCTCCGTGAAATTGGCCCCAAGTCTCTGCTGGGGAGTTTGTACATGTAACACAGCTTTTCATTTGAATTCATATCAACTTTTGATATCTTGTGGGATATGAAACTCCTGATGCTTTGCCATAATTTTTTTATTATATTTTGAGAAAAGCACCTGTAAATCTGACTGTGATTGATAATGACCTGATTTACCTCAAAAATCACAGTACACGTACGGCCTTGAATCAAAGCATGCTGTGTAATGGATTAGCAAACAGCATATCACTGAGCTATCTTGCCTATTTGTGACTATTTGTTTTGTAAAAGAAATTTGAACCAATTCCACATATGACGTGCATATGTGTTTACAAATTGATGTGTGTGCTGATAAGACTAGTGATATGAGTTACTGAGGGGCAAAGGTTGTGTGAATCATTAAAGACTGTTTGAGTTTTAAAAGAAGGGTTGCTTTTATAAACAAGTGTAAAGTAATTAAAGTTGAAATTTTTAAAGTGCTTTCAATAAGTTTTAGCAAGAGAGTAAAGGAAGTATTGTGCCCTGGGGGAAACAAATGAGATAATGTAGCTGTTATATTTGTACTTCCAACTAGAATATCATGACATAGGCGAATCCCGAATTGACAAAAATAGCACTAATCTGCACACTTCTGGGTTGGAAAGTGAGGCTCTTAGTACGGAGTATTAACAACTGAACGTGCGCTGTGCTGCAATGGATGGCGTGATTCATTCATGCATGAATGAATTTGTTGAATAGCACTTTTTAAATTTTTTTTTTTTTAATTATTATTTTTATAGTATTATTATTATTATTATTTTTTTAATATTTTTTATTACAATTGTTTAGATTGTTTTTTAGGGCAGGACGAACTTTTTGGTTTTAGGAATTTGTTTTCCTCCTCAGCTTTGCCTTCTCCACATTTTTTTGTTTTTGTTGTTGAGATTTTGTATACATGTATTGCTCAATATTTTTAATGTAATTTTGTATACAACATGTATTTTGAATTGTGGAGTAAAATAAATAATAATAATAATAATAAAATCCTCGCTTTCAACCCAGAAGTCCACAGACGGGGCATATGTAAAATTCACGTATTGCTTGTTGGAACTGAAACTTTTGAATGACAGATAATTTTACTGAGATTGTTGATTCTTTCCCCCCCCCCCCCCATTGTTGGTAATCAGTTTAGTTGATGCTTAGAAACCTTGCCTGAATACTTGGATTTTGATAAAAGTATAGACAAAAAAGATTACTTTCCAAATGTTGTTGACATATATATGGGTTGTAGCAGGGATCAAAATATCCACTGGACCGCTGGACCGAGTCCAGTGATTTGAGCATTGGTCTAGTGAACTCTTGACCGAACTAGTCCAGTGGTCTAGTAATTTTTTTTCATAAACTGCGTGAAATGCTATCACTAAAGTCCATTTTTTTCTAAATCTGGTAACATTTCTGGAATTTCCATTTTTAGTTTTGAGGCAGGGAGTTTCAATCAAAACAGCATTTCTAACCCCTCCCCCAACAAGGTTAGCAAAGGGGAAAAATTGAAACGGCACACTCATTCAAAACACTGTGTGTTATTATTTTTACCATTGGTTTTGTGAAATACCTTCCGGTCTAGTACATTTTTTTGTGCTACAAGCCCAGCTGTCTAGTAGATTTTTACCTGAAATTCAACCCCTAGTTGTTCTGGTGTCCGATTCGCATCTCCCAAATTTGTGTTCCAACCCAACACAATAGTTACCTTTTGAGTTAAACATGAATTATGTAGTGGAAATCAATATGAACTGTCAAGGTTTTCACCCACATAGGGCCCTAATGTCTGTATTTATCAGGATGTCAAACTGAGTGTGTTGTTCATAGTGCAAGCCAAAACAAAAACTAAAAAAACAAACAAAAAAACCCCACAAAAGTTCTTAAAAAGGCAAAAAGGGCAAAACATTTCTTTAATACTCATTTTGTATTATTTGGTCACATCGGATTATTTGAATCGGCTTCCTTTTTCTTTGAATTTTCAAAGTGAACATAGAAAACTGGCAGGAGCGGGATTCGAACCTGCGACCTCCGGGTTACCGTACCGGCGCTCTACCAACTGAGCTATCTTGCCCAATGTTGGCGGTCTCCCATATTGTCAGTATCTTTGTTCGGGTGGGCGCTAGTCAGAAGTCATAAACCCAGAATGCCGTATAGCCAGGGATCACGCCCAACTTTATGATACAACCTGGTAATAGTGACATTGTGGGGATCACTCAATGAGGATACGACTTTTTAACTCTTTGAAATGTATTCAAATTACAATGTACCTAGTCTGTTTCCCGTGTGGTTTGTTTGACGATATCCTTTTTATTCTGTTTTACATTTACAGAAAGAATAACTCACTTTTACTTAATTTTTGTTGTTGTTTTCAGTTATCATGGGGAAAATTTGTCAATTCCGAGCACACCCATCAACAGTACTCCACATGTGGGCTACGGGACGATAATCCGCAGCAGTAGTTACCCCACAGGCTATGGTATACCGGGAACCACACCACCCATGCTATTTGCTGGTATCCCGGGGAGTGTCTCCATCAGAGGCTACAAAGACAGTGAGGGGCCGGAATGATAAGCTGGATTATTGCTCCCTCTGGAAAAGGAATGTCCCATGAATTTTTCAACCGGGGTCCTGAATGATGTAGCAACCCTTCTCTTCCATCGGGCCCACTGATCTCCCTGTAAACAAATCTGGATAGTTTGCCATTACACACTGTACAAACTAAAGCCAGCCGCCGCCATGTTACCACTCCCATCGTATGTTGGCGTATCATATCACTCAGTACAGTCATTAACTGTAAATATGGCAGGTGTACATGATAAACACCAATGGCTGCCATTGTGTCAATCCGCCATATTGACGGTTTTCTGCAGAGCATGCCCTCATCTGTAGGTATTCCGTATCCACGACCGATTAATTTGTCAGCCACTAGTCAGATAAGCAGGTTACCTAGAACTTATTTTGTGCATAGGCTATCATGTAACACTGACCAATGCATGGCAAATGGAGTTCTTAAAAATGGTAACCTACACAAAATAATATTAGTCCCTTCCCCTCAAAAAGGGGAAAAAATGTTAGTGTTAAAATGTGTTTGTTACAGACGATGTGCTGATGGAAATCAAGCACTGAAAGTTGAACAAAACACTCAAAATGCCGCTGACACGTATCCATGGTATCCCAGGTCAGGCCATGTCAAGTTGTCATTGTTGAATATTTGCAAACGACACTTTCGGAAGCATGAAACGGAGCATGCGATGGGGGCTGGGCGCTGAATGTTCACTGTTCCATCCAGCATGCAGTTGCACGAACTACGACACGACCAGACGGCATGAGCTGGCCTTTAAATCTTCGAACGTATGATTCATTCAGGTCATGTCGTTGTACGCGTGCATACGGCTGCGGGAGGCAAGTTCCATGCATGCACGCTATACGCATGAATATTCGTAACAACATTTTGACGTCATTAGCAAACAGTGCTATACTCCTTAAGTATTGTGAATCATGTCTTTATAAATAGGTTGCAGGTACACATGAAAGATATCTCTTTTTTGAAGAAGGGTTGAATTGGCTCTGAAAAGAGCTTGATGCTGAGATAAGGTCTCAATGTTTTTGAACACTGCACTTTGTTCATCTTCACGAGAGATTCATTCTGTTGTATCTGATCCTACACATATATTTACTGTGGTTATCAGCTTTCTACGTTGTTTACACTTATCTTAAAGCCCCCAGCTTCTGTTTTTTTGTCATTAAGTGCAATAGTATAAGTGAAGCCACTTTTTTGCATCAAGAAAGATATCTTTCTGTCAAGAATGGACTCTGGTGCTAGAATTTGTTCAAATGAGATAAGGGTCATTCTATAAATTCTGTGTCCAATTTTGGTGTCCCTGTTACATCTATCTGATTTTGCAATTCAGGACACATTCTTTAATGCCTTCCAAGAGTGATTGTGTAAAGCAAAGTACCTGCCAAACAAGTAAAAAATAGTCTGAAGTCAATTTTAATTATACTTGATGGGAAATTACACAGGTTAGGTGTAACAGAGACACCAACAAATTTCACACTTTTGGACCCCAATTTATGGAATGACCCATAACTCTATTCAGAGTCGTAATCAAGTCGGATCATTTGTCAATCACAAGTCAAATCACAAGTCAATCACAAAACAGATCGGAATGAACAATGACCAAGGAATGCTTTTGTCACAGTCAGGAGTGAGATTACTCGGGATTTTTCCTGATCTGAGGAATGTTGGTGAGTTGTCTTCTAGATTTCCGGAAGATTTTTTGGTCCTGAAATTGTTTTTATCATTCCAAAATGATCTCTGCAACCTGAAACGGTCTTCGTTTTGTTGGAATGACCCTGGTGTTTGCAATTTTGAACTGTTCATTTGGTAGAAAATTACATTTTCTTGTCCATGTTTTTTTCAGCAATGTCATACAAATAAAATTCCTCTGAATGGTTCGTGGATTTGTTCATTTGCCTTAAATCTCACCCCTGCGCAGTTCGTTCGAATAACTTGTGACTTGGTGTGACACCAGACTTGCGTTATGACTTGTGACTGACTTATGTTTACAGAATGCTTTCGGAAGTATCAACAAGAATTAACAAAACTTGACAATGAAACAATGCAAGAATGGAATTGTCACCTCTGTAATTCACAGTTGTGGTGAACGTCCGATTGTACAAAAAAATAAGCAAAAAAAATATGATGGAATGAAAATAACTTTGTGCATGAGAGGCTTGCGTGATTAAGCTGTATTGATTTACGTTCTACGCTTCTGTACAAGGGGATCGTGTTGTATGTTTTGTTTTTTTACATTCATTTTGTCAACAGTTTGTCTTCATATCATTGCCGTGTGCTTATTTTTTGTATTTTCTGTTCAATGTAAAAGTTTCTTAAACTTTTAGGATGAGATATTTTCAAGATTGAATTTTGTTATCTGTAAACGTACCCGAATGTTTCTAGTCGCAGTACACTTCTTAACCATCCAGTACTACACATTAATGACTAACCGTATTTGGAATATTCAAACTACTGTCGAGGCTTTCCTGAAAGTTAAGAATTAGTTTCTTGTATCTCATGTGTTAATGACTAAATGATTGATGACATATTGTGTGCAAGCTGTCCCATATTGAAATAAACTATCCCAATGTAACCGCCACGTATTTTAATCTAAATCCTCACATGTATTTTTTTTTCCAGATTGAAAGTATTTGAATGTACAAAAACAAACCTATATCTGAAACATACATGTCGCAGTTTCATTATGATAATAAATGCATACGTACATGTACATGCTATTTATTATTACGCTCGTTAAGAAAACTACCTTTTGAAATTACAGATGCTGAGGGCTTCAACTAAAACTGGTTATGTCCAAAATCCAGCATTTTGAGAAAAATGAGTTTCAAAGTTCGAATCTTTCTGGAAAATCATAACCTCCAAACAACAATCATCTTCCAAATTTCTGTAACCAATATTTTGTAAAGGATTATCGTTGGGGCTTTACACTCCTTCCTGCCCTGGGTTGGTCAAAAACTAAATGCTGGACATAATGGAGTATCGAAGTCTGACGTCAGTTGGCACGACAACTGGCTCCAAACAAATGAAGATTTTGACTGTTCCTTTAACAGCCAGTCATGCAAACACATTGACACAAAATAACAAAAGTATTCTGGTTCCAAACATTGCATTGATGTCATCACTTGGTACTCTAGTTATCAGCCCAAAGTACACATACACAGTTCTGGTTTTACGTACTCGTTATATATCGGTTCTTGTTTACTTCTCATCCAGTTCTCGGCAAAAAATATTTAGGCAAAGTAAACGAAAAACATGTTTATCCTCCTTGCCTGCTTCCTTTTTAGCAGCGACATTCGTTTTAATGGCCGCTTCCTTTTTAGTGGCCAAATTCTTTTCATTGGCCGCATTCGTGTTTTTTCCTTTTCTCAACAAAATCTGTTGAAATTCAAAAGAGGGGAAAATGCCTTCCAGTTGATTGATTTTTTTGGTCTTTTGAATCGATTCGGTGGTTTCCACCACTGATCTCTATGTAAACTGGATAGCGCATTGGCTGTTCAAGTTTAAGCCACCGACTGCCATATTAACACTCCCAATTCAATAGGTTTGTCAACCTTGCCCACAGGGTCTACCTTCACCCTCGTTCTCCTTACATAGAGATCAGTGGTAAAATGGGAGTGCTAATATGACAGCTACCAGCTTCAGGTACCCATACTGTGCGCAATGGTCAATGAGCTATCCAGTTTCAGTGCTTTCCACTGATGGCGGAGGCCATCTTAAAAGAAAGGAGGCCACCATCTTGGAACATATTTTATAATACAGCATGTTCTAAAAATAGAAGTGAAAAAGAGTAACTTTTTTGTTGGCCTTAATTGAAAGGGTTTATTTACTGTAGATGCTGTCGGCCATATTTGAATGTAAATCACCCTCGACCAATAATTGATCTAAATCGGAACATATAAACATATAAACATCCCCGTTCGGGATATTTACTTATTAACAGAGTTGTACTCGAGTCCCTGCAAGTTATTTCACAAGTCCTTTGGCAAGTCCAGTCAGAAATCCTTTCATAAAGCTGGTCACAAGTAACTGGATGAACAATGACAAAGGAATGCCTTTGTCAAAGCTCATTTGAATAGCTTGCGATTGGAATTAGGACTGGAGGGCTTGTGATTGACTTGTGATGGACTTGCGGGGACTTGCAGGGACTTGTGATGGACTCGACTACAGCCCTGCCTATTAATGTACTCTAAAAACTGAATAGGCCTACTACGTACATATATAGTGATTTATAAGCAAGACTTTCAAATCTGTCGTGGGAATTGTACATAACTGCAAACCTTGATGTACAGCGTTGGATTGCACATCATTGCATCTCGGACATGCAGGCAAGAGTTTCCCTAGATATGTCTTCATGTAAAGTTTATTAAAATATTGCAAACATTTATTTTAATAAAATAATATCTCTATGATAAAAGAAAATCTATTATGCTGATAATCATACTTGATTGGCCTTGCCTAACATATACCAGAATTCCTGTACCAGCTGTTTGATTTTATTATCATGAAATGCAGATCTTCTTATGAAATGTAAATAGTAGGCACTAATGGCTTATTAATCTTAATCTTGAAATTTGTGAGTTGTAAGACTAATGGTTGCAATATATTAAACATCAATGCATTCTCTTTGAAATCTGAAGATGTTCACTATATTCTTTTATTTATGTTTTTATTATTTGTCTTGATTTAATGGCAGTTTGAGTTGACATTCACATTAAAGAATAGTGTACAATATTTGCTTTTGCTGTAATTTTCAGAAATGAATGGATTTGGGGGATAGTATTTTATAGCAAATACTGTAACACTGACCTGTTTAAAGTTTTATGTGCATATATGCTGGGAAAACAAACAGAAAAAAAGACTGTTGTAGTCTGGTTCCCTGACCCTACTTAAAACAAAACGGAGCAATTTATTGACAGGGAATTATCAGGTCGGGGAACTAGACTATTTCAAATGATTGTCGGCCGACAATCACTGGAAATTGATACAAAAATTCCGCTTTTCTTGAAAATGACAGCACACCGGGTGCCGTGATTTCACAGGATTCTTGACAATATTATTTACTTAGTCAAGTAAGGTATTTCGTAATAATTAAGTCGTTTTGGTTTTTGATGTCTGCAAATGTTGTATATTACCTTTAAAGCTGCTATGTCGGTGCTCTGACAAAATTTATATATTTTATAATATATTTCCCTCTACTGAAGTATTATAAAAGAAAACTATTTTTGAACTGAACAAGTATTTACGACAGTGTCTACTCTGGTATTCTATTTGCTACGCGGAAAGACTGATATACATTAATATTGCAGCAATTAGACATGTCCCGCCCCTAATTCAAAATTGGAAACTTGATCAATCTTTATTTATCGTTGATTTTGTGTGTGTGGAGTTTTCTCATTGGAAGGCTCATAATTAACCTATCTAATGCCAACAAATTAGTAATTCAATTTGAAAATGTATTTCTGAGGGTGATGCTCCCCAAAAGCATAGAGGTAGCAACTTCAATTTTGCACATTTTAACCAAGCTGCACTAAGCATAGTTCGAAACAACCCATCCTTCACACTGCAGGTTTTGTTTTGCATTCAATGGGACCTTTAACAATAGAGGACAACAGGGTTCCTGGTTGAGAAAGGTCCCCATTTAAATCGTGTACAAAAAACCAATGAGGGTCCTTGCCAAAAAGTTAGTTCCTGATTGAAAGTGTTCACACATATATGTGTGGAGATCTTAAAGGGATCACGCAATGGGATTCAAAGGATATAAATACATGTAGGACAGCAGTGTTTCCATGTTATTAAAAATTACCAGCTCTTTTGTGGCAATTCCAGGGAATAAAATAAAAATGTGATTATTTAAATGCAAATTTTAATGGCCAAAGCATGGTGTCACAGCATTGGTTTCTCTGTGTGTTGTGCAAGGGTGTGGATTATGGGGGGGGGGGGGGGGGGGGGGGACATAAGATACCACCCCCAGATATTTGTGTTAATAAAAGAAATAAAACTTGAATCTACACCCTTGGTGTTGTGTATACATTTTAATATCAAACACTCCTTTACACTTTTTAGGCTTACAAAGTTTTGGATCTATGATGGTGCTAGCGATCTATGTCCCCCCCCCCCCCCCCCCCGCCAAGTATTAAAAACGTAAATAAATGAATAAATAAATAAATGGAATTTGCATCAGGGATGATGAAAAGTTTAAACCAATTTTTAACTTTTTAACGTTCATGGCATTATGTAAAGCAAGTGTATAGGCGAATTTCACATTACCCTGGTCTGCACACTTCTGGGTTGAAAGCGAGGCTCCGAGTGCTAAATAAACTGGCCTAAGTTTTCAAACTTCAGCAAGTTCTTTCTCAAAGGCTGTTACAAGAAATGATAGGAATTCTCAGAGTTTTTGTTCATTACTTGTACCCTGGCACCACAAAATGGGTGAAAGGTAGCAAAATCTAGAAATTTTGATTGGGTACTTCCTGAAAGTAAGTACCTTGTCTTGAGAAAAATGAAACTGAAAAAGCGAACGGTACACACTAGGCTGGTCCATGCGGAGGTCGCTCTCTTGCTTTGCTCTCATGTCTGTACTGCCTCTCAGTGGCAAGTCTCCCACACTCAAAGTGGTCTATACCTCTGTGGCAGATGTTGCAACTTGTTGCATAATTCATAAAGGGAAACCACTATAAATATACAGGGTGTCCTTAAAAAAACGTATACCCATTTTAAAATTCATATTATGCAAAACTAATAAATATTTCAGAAAAAGACAAATGTCTGTGGAAAGGGTAGAATATCCTCTGTCCAATGGTATAAGGTTTATTATGTCATTGCCATGGATGACTGAACAAACAAGACAGTTATGAAAGGTACTGAAATCAGCACTGTGACAAGTTGTTTACTTGAGTGACAAAGCTCAGGCAGGTGTTTTTAAGGACAAATTCTTTTGCCGTTTAAACACATTGGATAGTGACGACAGGGGCGATGAATCAATTTTTCTGATCCCTTTCTTTTTGTGTTACACTTACCTGACAAATTTAAGGTGCTGTGCCCTCTACATGGCTACCATTCATGTTAATGCATAGCTGGTATCGTCTCATGTCTCTTACTGCCCTCCTGATCATCCCATGGTCTTGGCGGAGATGATTAACTTCTTCCACTATTCGGGCTATTAACTCCTGAATGTTAGCTGGGGACGTGATGAACACTTTGTCCTTTAAGGGACCCCATAAGAAGTCAGTCTGGTGATCTTGGAGGCCATTCAATAGTGGTGTACTACAATCACCCTGTTACTAAAAAGCTCAACTTGTCGCAGTGCTGATTTCAGTACCTTTCATAACTGTCTTGTTTGTTCAGTCATCCATGGCAATGACACAATGAACCTTATACCATTGGACAGAGGACAGTCTACCATTCCACAGACATGTCTTTTTCTGAAATATTCATTACTTTTGCGATAATATGAATTTAAAAATGGGTATACTTTTTTAAGGACACCCTGTATAAATAATGAACAATTATACAGAAAAACGAGAGATGAACAACTGGATTTTGAGGGAAGATTTAAATGAGGATGATGGGGACTAATGTAACTGAATGGGGAGATTGTTCTAAAGTTTGGGAGCAGCATGCGAAAAAGAACCGTTGTTGATATCAAGGGATCTCAACTAGGGTAAACAGAAATACATGACTGAACTCAAGAGACCTCGACACAAATTTGACATTTTGGTACGGACTTAAATATTTTATTTCTTTACGAATGAAAGTTTATGTATTGTACATTCAGTATTCATAATGCATTTCACACCAGATACTTTCATATGTGGCAGTAGTTTTATTTATTATTGTAGGTTCGCTGTCAGATTGTCGAACAATGTTTCAGTGTACAAAACATTTCAAATTAGTTGGGAAATGCATTCGGCTACCGACATCTGTTCTAAGCAAGTGAAGTTGAACACCTCAAACGTGTTTGCTGGCATTACAATATTATTGGCAAGTTACAAAAAAAAGCACTAAAAACAGAAGTGCAAATTAACATCTTGTTGCTTCTTTAACCAAAATAAAATATTTGTGAAATGAACTTGTTCACATCAGCAGACACAAAAAGGAAGTTCCCTGATTGTAATTCAAGATTAAACAAAACGATAAAGCTAACATTTCCGTTTCACCATTGTTTCCCTTATCTCCCGACCCTGAGCCAATAATTAATCAAAGGTGAAAGGTCAAGATACAACTCATGATATTTACATCAATTGAACAATGCTCAGAAGAAAATAAGATTAATACTTTAAAATGATATTAATGCAGTAAAAACAATAAAAGCAGCACGTATTCATGATAATCGTAATGAGATTTTATCAAAAGACTGATTTGTAAAAGCAGAGTCTATTTCCCAAATGCAATAAATATACCAAGAAAAGAAAAAAACTATTTAGGGTGAATAAAATCCAACCCAACCCACACAAGTGTGTAAACAACTTCAATTGGGGACCTCCTATTGTACAAACTTTAACTTTTTGGCAAGGACCCTCATTGGTTTTGTACACGAATGCAGTTAATCTGTTATCTAAAAATGGGTTAAAGGAAACATGATTTAGGATTTATATTGCATTATTCCTGCTTAAAACAATAAAGTATTATCTTGACAATGATATTTGGTGTCCAGAGACAATTATTTCCCAGATTAAATATGAGAAAACAATTTTTGAAAATGTTTGTCCAAGCTACTCCGCCCCCTGAGTGGGACCCTCATTAACATAAGTGTGTGACGTAGATCGAGGCACCCATTCATCACGGGTATGCATTGTGTGTACAAAATCTAAGCAAAATATAGTGTTTTTCGGCTATGCCGACAAGGTGTGTGGCTGCTAAGTGCAGAAAAACAACGACGGGTGGAGTAAGCCTTCATTTATTTCCAACTGAAGCGAAATATCGGAGAATTTGGACGGCGAAAGTGAAGGTGACAAGACCAAAGAGGTCCGGCCCCAGCAGCTTTTCAGCGTTATGTAGCGACCACTTTGAGCCGTCGTGTTTCGATACTGGTATTTTCAAATCCTTTGGGATGACCATTAAAAATATGCTCAAGTACACTGCCATCCCAACAAAGTTCCTAGATGTGAGTAAGATAAAGGCGAAAGCAGTTAAACGGCCCATTCCCCGAGGAGCCTTCGCTAAAAGGGAGAAAATCAGGGTAAGTTCGATGTTAGTTGTTGTTGCAACTTACGAAATTGCACGTGTAGACCTAGTGTGTGTATACGGGCCGGGTCCAGACTATCGAGTCGATCCATGAATTTCGGTGCCTCGGTCTACGTCACGAACAGCGCCCTCAATTTGAGTCTCAACAAATTTCATAAAGGGGGGGGGTCAATTTTTAAGCGTCAAATAATCACACTAAAACTTCGCTTGAACCAGTTTGGCTTTTAATTCACATTTAATACATATAAATGAATTTATTTATGAAATAAAATGTGATCCGGTCAAGTTGAGAAGCATGGTTCCTTTAACAATCTGAAAACGGGCGCACACGTGTACCTAAGCGACACGTTGTAACCAGTACATGCAGTGGATCGGCCTATGTACATGTTATGTGACCAATCGAAACGATCCCATTTACACAAATTGGGCTCATTTTACAAGAGGGCGCTATAACAAATGTCTTTTTTTTTCGCCATCCAAGAACGCAAAACTCTGAACAGGTCAGTGGAACGATATTTCCTATATAATACTAACCCCCAAATCCTCCCATTTCTGAAAATTGCAACCATGACCAATCATGTACACCACATTTAAGAGTTATTGACATGAAAGCGTAAGTCATGAGCCTTCTTTCAACACAAAAATCCATCCAATTCACCCAAGTTGTTAGCTAAGTATTGACCTTTTAAGGCAAACACTATTTTGTCCGGTTGTGTCAATGTCCGATATATTATTGGGAGTAGGCCTACTGACCTTCATCAGGCTAGCCAAGCAAGTAGTAAACAAGGAATTGCTTTGAGCTGCTTTCAGACACTTTTAAGCAAGTTGGTTTTCACATTTTTAGCAATTGGAGTAAAATAACAGAGACAAGAAGTCAAAATAAATTATGGAAGTGATTTTTTTAGGTAAAAAAAAACATAAAAAAATCATGAGACGTACATGTCACAGTGATGTAGAAAAACTAGAAAGGGTTAGTTGAAAAGTCAATAACTCGCCATCAACATGAGTTTTTGGATGGTTCTTGTACTAAAAGAAAGCTTACTGTGATTTAGATTCATACACTTTAAAGACGATATACATAGGATCTATTATATTGGAGGAACGGTTGAATTCAGGTCTTTTTTTGGTTGCATTTCAGAAACAGACTTTGTTTGAACTGAAAAGGATCGGTCACAGGAGATATTTGATGCATTTCGAATTAGTCACTCAATTACTGAACTTCCCCAGGAAGCAGCATTACAACAGTATCCATATCTTACAAACAATTTCTGCACGTATGAACAATATGATCAGAGCGCAACTCTGCAGTGCGACTGTCCGATCCGTGTGTCAACTGTGCCAACACTCTAGCAAGGAGAATCAAGTGCGGCCACTTTACGTTGTGCATGAACCAATTCATTCAACATTATTTCACAAACTGCATCACACGATTTTACAGTGACTGGTCAATTGAATCTTATAGAGGCAAGGCTAATCGCGGATGAGTGATGAGGCAATGTCTGAAAGACTTAAGAAGTATAAAAGCTGACCAAAAAGAGTGCAGGCTTTCCACATAAAACTGTTTAAAGATTCTTCACCTATGTGAACGCGATGTGTTTAAGTAGTAGAAGATTCTAAACCTTTAAAATCAACAAGTTTCTTGCTTAAAGATATACTGCCTGTGCTCTTTTTCAATTTTAGCTGCGAAAAATAGTTTCAGGTGCTATTTTTCTACCAATACAAAGGTTATTCACTATTGAGACATTAAATAAAAAAAAAACACCCATTGTTATCAAATAATTACTTTAAAAAAATGCCAAATTATTTACGGTCTGACAATATTCGGGCATATCTTTGTGTGCATTAAATCTGTGAAAGCGACCCAAAATAAAAACTTTGCTTGTTTGAGGGTTGCAGATGCCCAAAACAGTTTTCCCCCTGATAAAATAAAACATGCAACAAGAAAATATTCAGACAAAAAAAGACAATAAAAAAACAACAACTGAATTTGAGAGCATGGACAGTCCATCTTTACAGTAAGCGTGATTTAATATTAGATGCTATGAATCACAGCTGTAGTCGAGTCCCTGCAAGTCCTTTCACAAGTCCTTTCACAAGCCCAGTCAGAAGTCCTTTCATAAAGCCGGTCACAAACTGGATGAACAATGACAAAGGAATGCCTTTGTCAAAGCTCATTTGAATAGCTTGTGATTGGAATTAGGACTGGAGTGCTTGTGATGGACTTGCAGGGACTTGTGATGGACTTGTGATGGACTTGTGATGGACTCGACTACACTCTCCCCAAATGACTTGAAAGTTGCTAAATCTACAATGCTATGTTCTAGTTATAAGCGGGACAGGAAGGGGGAGTTGTGGACTGGAGATAATGTCAAAGGGAATGCCTTATTGTAAAAATCAATGGTGCAACTGTGCCACACACTGATGTATCTCATCCACAAAGCCAGAGATATCCCAGGTGTGACATCTGAATGCATGTGCATGGTATGGAACAACCTGGGCTATCTGAGCTGTGAAACACTTTTTTCCCCAAATGACCTCTGATATAGCGCCCGATTGTTGCAATTGCGTTGTACGTTTATCAATGCCATTATTGTTTCAGGATTTGCACAACTATATAAGATGACCAAAGATGCTCTCCGTCAAGTTGATTCAGTGGCAAGATGAAGATTATTAGCCGATTTTAGAATCACAGGATAGCACGTTCTTGAATCCACACTGATATTTTATTTTCCTATCTTTTTCTTATTTTTTTTGTTAAATTTTCTTTTAAAAGAATCAATAGTAATGTTTTTGTCAAATTTGTGGTTTTTGTTCTTTTCTTTTTCAAAACTCGCATTCTGGCTACAGGGCTGAACGAAAATCTGTGAAAGATTGTTGAATACGGTTGAGCAACATTATACCCCAAGACAAATGTTTACTTTAGCACTGGGAACTCCATAGTACTCCGATGTTTCTGAAGAACAAAAACTTTTGGACTGCTTGGTAAGATGATGTTTCATGTGAGGGTGCCCACTGCTTCGACGAGCTGCAATCCTAATGCATACTGGGGATGTTTCTCTGGAAGTAGACCAACGGCCTTACTGACCATGTGCGCCGTGTCCGGAATGGGTGGATGCTGACATAGTAGAGTAGACTCTTTAGCCTGTGTATCAACGAGAACAACAAATAAATTTCAAGCTACTCTGAAGAGAAGCTAAACAAGTCCGGCGTGACGAACAAACAATGTGGTACAGTGGTGGGAATTTGTTGTTTGTTTCAAACTGGGATGGGATGGTCAAGATTTGTTCTTATTAACCTACAAAAAGTAACCCTGGAAAATGATTAAAGGTAGTATACAACATTTGTAAACATCAAAAAACAAAACTACTGAATTATTACGATATACTGTACTAGCAGTAAATAGCAGTCTCAAGCATCCTGTGAAATCATGGCACCTGGTGTGCTGTCAGTTTCAAGAAAAGTGGAAATTGATATCGTTTTCCAACAATTGTCGGCCGACAATCGTTGGAAATAGTCTAGTTCCCTGACCTGATAATTATCCGACATCTATACATTGCTCCGTTTTGTCTAAGGTATGGTCAGGGAACCAGACTAGTAAAACAGATTGTTTTCTCTCTGTTTTCCCAGCATCTATGCACACAAAACTTTAAACAGGTCAGTGTTACAGTATTTGCTATAAAATACTAAACCCCCACATCCATCTATTTCTAAAAATTACAGCAAAAGCAAATGTGTATACTACCTTTAAAGGGAGGCGGGAGGATATTTTTTACATATGCAGGTAAAAACACATTTCAAGAGTACACACCACTCATACATCTACATTTGGGGGAGGTGAGTTGTCTCACCGATGGTAGAAGTTACTCCACCTGTGTCTATAAATGTGACCCGCTCCAGAAAAAGGTGATATGTCGCGCTATGCATTTACGTGTAAAGGCCCTTTCAACGTTGAGAGGGTGAAATTTTTCGTCAAAATTCATTTTTTGTTTTTTGTCTTTAATGACGTCTTAAACATCTAAAGTTTCAGGTTTGGTGCACAACAATGTTGATTTCAGTGAATAACGTGAACAAATAACCTTTTTAGAGTGCATTGTTCCATTGCATTGTATTAGAACTAGCTATTTCAAAGCCTGTTTTTTCTGTTGTGCAATTTGAACTCCATAGAACTAATTAATATGCAAAAACGCGATATCTCTAGAACGGAAAGGGCTTTGGAGCTCTATTATGTATCAAATGAAAGCCTACATTGTGGGCTTTCCAAACATAAATAGAACTCATTTTTCATATTTTGCGACATAATATACCTTTTTCCGGAGCGGGTCACAAATAGGTCTAAAAATTGGGATAATTTCTTTGGAATCAATGATAGAATTATCCTCTATTTAAATCTGGGCCCAGGAAAACCGTAAAGGTGGTAGAGTTGGCAATTGAAATGTCGCCATCGCCATCGCCACTCACCAACCCCACCACCTCTGTTGTAGCCCTTTAACCTAGAGTGGCTTTCACCCCTATATTGGGCGACTTCCATGAAAAAAAACACTTACCAAGACCTTCAGCCAAGTAATAAGAGAAGCTGGTAGGGAAGACTGTCGGACCACACTGACAGCATTTGCATCTAGAACAAACACCTGGGCTAGGCGTAAACCAATCACTTTAAACAGCTGAACAGCCATCTGGGTATTGTCTGTGACTGTCACCATGACCTGTTGAATTGTAAAAACCATGCATAAATATAGATATTTATAAGCTAAATAGCCATCCAGGTGTCATCCAGGACCGTTGAATAAACAGTATGGAACAGAAATATTCATCAGCTGAACACTCAGCTCAGTTCGCGTCGGAGGACTTGTTAACACGATCTGGCTGTTTTTATACACGGGCACGGCTGACGGGTTAAAATGTCAAGCTTGCCTCGACTCACCTCCGGGTGACGTCTCAACACGCTAATCCATCATTTGTTTTGTACACACACACAAAGTCCGAGAAGTCTGTGGAGGCGGACCGTGTGTTGAACTTGAACTTGACCCTGTGCACGGCCTGTTGTTCTACAATTTATGCTCCGGTGGGCGCACCCGGAGTATTGAAATATATGAGGTTTCGGCAAGAAATATTGTACAAATACTGTTGAAATGACTCTTGCAAATCAGTATTTGTGGCGTTTAGCTGTATATCAGAAGTTGGCTGCTATATTTTGCTTTTTTTGAATAGTAATTATAATCGGCGACAGCATCTTCTAAGAGTAGCTAACGGCAACACTGATACATACATTTTTATTAATTTTTTTTTTACTTTACTTTACTTTCATCTCAAGGTAAGAAGGAACAGTTAAGAACATACACTTAGAAATTGTTCAATTTAATTACGTTTTATATAAAAGACAATAAAACAAGAACCATTTTATATATAAACAAGCAGGTATAAACGCTAAGGAAGAAACACAGAGGACAATACATGGCAGTTAATTTAAAGGTGAGTTTTAAAGAAAACAAATTTCTTCTTGGTTGCCTATGCGCGCCTAATGTATAAAAAGGATATGCCCGAATAATTGTCAGGTCACAAATAATTCAAAATTTGTAAAGCACTTAGTCTATAACTAAACGTAGGTGTTTTCTTTGCTTGATGTCTCATTCAGAAGTGAATGAGACTTTTGTATTTTGTTACTCTTGTATTTCTAGAAAAATATCAATTAAAAAAAACTCAGAAAGAGCAGACAGCATATCTTTAAAGGTAGTGTACATGATTGGTCATTCTTGCAATTTTCAGAAATGGGCGGATTTGGGGGTTACTATTTTATAGAAAATATCATTCCACTGACCTGTCCAAAGTTTTGCGTTCTTGGATGGCAATAAAAAAACGAGAGAAATACAGCATTCGTAAGCTCACTGGATTTGTTATAGTGCCCTCTTGTAAAATAAGCCAATATCTGTAAATGGGATCATTTTCAATTGGTCACATAACATACATACATAGGCCGAGCGGTACGTACGTTGTGCAGCAAACGTCCAAGATCCACTGCATGCACTAATACAACGCGTCACTTCGGTACACTACGCGTACGACACGTACACACACACACGTACTATAATTGCAACCATGCGCCCATTATCGGATTGTTAACTCATTTTAGACACAAACGCGGACTAACTACATTCGGTCAATAGAGGGCAATATCCGTTATTTTTTCCAATGATTGTTCAGCCGAACAATCTTTGGAAAATGATATAAATTTCAACTTTTCTTAAAAACGACAGCACACCAGGTGCCATCATTTCACAGGACGATTGAGACTGCTATTAACTTACAGTCTAGTCAGGTATTTTGTAATAATTCATGAAAAAAAAAATTGGGAGGATTACCAATCGTGTACACTACCTTTAATCCTAACCCCCTACAGTGAATGCAAAATCATATTAAAATTGGGGGATTTGAGACTGTTATGGTTAAAGATACATTATTGTCAGCGTTTGGTTTTAAGGCTGAGTTTAAAATCTCACTACTGTACCTCTTGTGCTATGACATCATATCCACTCCTATACAGCTCACACACATGGTGTCTCTTTAGGGCATCCACGTCATTACCAAATGCTATCCCTAGTTGGACGATGATGCCCGGCCATGTATGGGCCGGGTGACTCCTGCGTATTCTGCGGATGTCCAACGGGCCGGGGCTGGGCGGAGTGGGGGGCGGGGAGTGGCAGATTGGCTCCGCCTCCTTAGCGTCCATGGAGTGGTTGGGTGGGAGATTCTCTATGGCATCGGTGATGATTCTTGTCATGAACTGGAAATCAGGTTTTGAAAAGCGAATTTCATTCATTAATCAACAGGCCTTTTGTCAGAGTGTACAAAGAAAACTACCCGGAGCAGGATTTGAACCTGTGACCTCCGGATTACAGTACTGGTGCTCTACCTGTTATCTTGCTCTATGTTGGTGGTCTCTCAATTTGTCAGTATCTTTGTTGGCGGGGCACTCATCAGAAGTCACAAAATAGGATTGAGTTTCTAAGATTACAGAATGTGGCTTTATGGGACTAAACCCTTTAGTTTAAAGAATGTAGCTTAAAGAGACTGAGTTCTTAAGTTTACAGAGTTATGGGACTGAGGTCCTAAATTTACAGAACCTAGCTGAATGAGCCAAAGCTCTTTCTGTACGGGTATCAAGGCCACTCAAGGTGTGGGCTAAAAAAAAAGACAAGAAAAAACAGAAATCACAGGGATATAAGCTATCTATTCACAATTTATTTGAACTGTGAAAGATTATAGGTGGAAGGGAAGCAGGTCTTAAGTTTGCAAAATGTGCTTTAGTGGGACTGAGGTCCACAGTTTACAGAGCCTGGCTTATTGGGATGGACCTCAAGTTACAAAATGTGGCATTATGGGACCGAGCTCCTTACAGAACATGGCTGAATGGAACTGACGAGCTCTTAAGAGTACAAAGTCTGAGGTCTTAAGTTTACAGAATGATGCAGAATGGGACTAAGCTCATAAGAGCACCGAGCCTGGTTTAATAGGACAGAGTTCCTAAGGTTGCGGAATATGACAGAATGGGATTGAGCTAAAGAGTATAGAGCCTGGTTTAATGGCACTGGGCAACTAACAGTACAGAGCTGGGTTTGATGGGACTGAGCTCTTATATTTACAGAATATGGCAGAATGGGATTGAGCTACTAAGAGTACAGAGCCTGGTTTAATGGCACTGCGCAACTAACAGTACAGAGCTGGGTTTGATGGGACTGAGCTCTTACATTTACAGAATGACAGAATGGGACTGAGCTACTAAGAGTAAAGAGCCTGGTTTAATGACACTGGGCAACTAACAGTACAGAGCTGGGTTTGATAGGACTGAGCTCTTACATTTACAGAATATGACAGAATGGGACTGAGCTACTAAGAGTACAGAGCCTGGTTTAATGGCACTGGGCAACTAACAGTACAGAGCTGGGTTTGATGGGACTGAGCTCTTACATTTACAGAATATGACAGAATGGGACTGAGCTCCTAAGAGTATAGAGCCTGGTTTAATGGCACTGGGCAACTAACAGTACAGAGCTGGGTTTGATGGGACTGAGCTCTTACATTTACAGAATATGACAGAATGGGATTGAGCTACTAAGAGTACAGAGCCTGGTTTAATGACACTGGGCAACTAACAGTACAGAGCTGGGTTTGATGGGACTGAGCTCTTACATTTACAGAATATGACAGAATGGGACTGAGCTCTTTAGTTTACAGAATAAAGTGGAATGGGACTGAGCTACTAAGAGTACAGAGCCTAAGTTTACATAATGTGACTTAAAGGGACTGAGCTCCCAAGGTCATAGAATGCAACTTGTCCCGATGGAGTACTTTACATTACAGAATGTTACTGACCTCTTGCCTGTTTCTCTGTATTCCTTGGTCTACCTCTCCCGTGGGCTGTGTGACTGGTGCATCCAGGTCTCTGAAGAAGGCGTTCCTTGCTTTGTAGTCAAACAAGACCTTGAGTGGTTTTACGGACTTCATGTTGAACACCAAAACTGGTATGAAAATGACCAAAGGAAACAGCCACTGGTTTATATAAGAGTTTATATGTAGTTCACACTCATGTAATGGACTTTCTGATATTGCGCAGAAGCTGGCCTGTTAAACGTCCTATTCGATGGAAAATTAAGCAAGAGTAAGGCTGCCTATCTTGAAACTGAAAGGGTCAAGTTAAAACTGCCAAAATAAGCATTCTCTGAAATCAAAATGGATTAATTAATCCTTAAGGAACCTTTTTTTGTTTGTGTTTCTTTTTTTGTTCTTGTTTTGCCCACTCACAGCTGGGGGATTCAACCCGTCAGATCTTGACCAAACCGCGACGCATCGTTATGAAATTTGATATGCAAATGCGGATACCTATGATAATTACCTGTGTCAAATTTCATTTCGGTTAATCAAAGCATTTTGTAGTTTTAATAGACACATTATACATGCCACCCAATGTTCTGTGGATGAGTGGTTTCCATTTACAAGGTCATTTAAGCAATCAACAGTCAGAAAGGCTCCACACACACACAAAATCTACTACGACACGACCCAGATAAAAAAAATAATACGGGGGAGGGAACACATACTTGGTACTTAGACTTGGGCTCGACATTTGGGACTCAGCCTTGGGGTTAGAGGACTCAAATACAATCCTGGAGAGCAAGGAGTAAAGTCAGTCTACTTACTTGCATGCAGCGATGTAGTCAGCTGCTTGTGTAGATCCACCATGTAGTGGTTTGGTAGCGGCTGGCCAACGGCTAGCTCGGCTAGCGGCGTGGGACCCTGAATACCTTGCCATAAATCCTCCATCTCAAGAGAAGGGGCCATTGAGGATTCAGCCTCAACCTGCAGGACAAAGTCACAAAACATTGCATTATTCCCCAGCGGCTGGTAATTGAAAATCTTGTTCGGAGGTGTGATGTCATTTGAATCAGGAAGTGCAATGCAAACGAATGGAGTGTTGCATCAGGACCTGTACATAGATTGCTATGTATTTTGGATCTGGAATTCAGCGCTGGTAATGAAGAGGAAAACAAAGTATGCTAGAGTGCGCTATTCGTTGTGAGACACTTATTTCTGTATGAAAAGGATTTTTACTGACCACAATGAGTGAAACTCCTTATTCATGTCTAGATCAATATTTTGGCCAAGATTGGGCAATCACATTGTTATTCCCTTATTAATGTTTAAGCATCTTACAAAATGGACAAGCAGATTATGTGCATTGTGCATGTGTGACGTGCATGTGTGACGTCGCAAAATTTGAAATTTAGATTATGGCATTTCCCGAAAGTACAGGTAAAGCTTTAATTCATTGTACTGCATTATTGCTGCAGCTAATTCCAAGCCCATGCTACATCCAGGATGCAGCATGGGCTTGGAATAAGCTGCAGCAATAATGCAGTACAATGAATTAAAGCTTACCTGTACTTTCGGGAAATGATCCATTACTACTTTGTTTTGACAAATTGAATTACACAGACCGTGTTCAATGTGCAAACAAATTAAATTACCAAAAATAACATTTCAAGACTGAATTCCCTTATAAAAATTTGGATATGTTAGAAAGAAGTTTTTGAATGTTAAAATGTTAAAATCCCCCAAAAAACTTTTTCCCCTACAATTTTTTTTGGGCGTGTGACTCGGAATGCAATAGGTTGATACTGCACTCATTTCAACAGTCAAGTCACATTGGTGCTACAAATAACCGAAGTATGTGAACACAATGCTTACCACATAAATCATATCCAGAAGCTCACAGCACAATCCTATGAAGGATTCTAGAGATGTATCACTCATGCCAACATCCTACGGGCAAAGTACAACAAATGTTAACGTATTATCAAACAAACCACAAGGGAAACCGTAGGTAATTTCTGAATGAATTTTTTTCAAAGTGAACAAAGAAAACTAGCAGGAGCAGGATTTGAACCTGCGACCTCGGGACTACTGTACTGGTGCTCTAATAATTGAGCTATCTTGCCCTATGTTGGCAGTTTTCCAAATTGTCAGTATCATTGTTCAGTGGGGGGGGGGGGGGGGGGGAGGGGGTGTGATGTGCTCAGGTCAGAAGTCATAAACCCAGAATGCCGTATAGCCAGGGATCAAGCCCCAACTTTATGATATAACCTGGGAAGCGACATTGCGGGGATCACTCAATGAGGATAAGACTCTTAAAACTTTTAACGTTCAACAATTTTTACAAATGGCTTTTTAACTTTAAAAACGACTTTTAAACCTTTGATAATTTGAGTGATCTCCACAATGTCGCTTCCTAGGATGTATCGTAAAGTTGGGGCTCGATCCCTGGCTATACGGCATTTGATTTCTTATCTCCGTCTGTCACTTGTTTTCCTAATTTAATTCAATTTAAACCAACATACCTCAAAAATGTCAAAATTTAAAGCAATTCTTTGTCTTCTACGTGCATGACTACACGTGCAGAAGGCCAGTACAGGTGTGTATTCTAGGTAGATTTGTGAGTACAATCCTATCAATACATCTGACACCGACACAACCAGACAGAGTCTTCAAAAGACAATAATTTGCCTACAACTTGGGTGAATTTGGATATTTCATATCAAAAGAAAACTTATGAATTACGCTTTCACGTCATATAACTCTTGAAATAATACAGGTAAAATATCTTATTATAGGAGAATATTTGGGATGATGTCACATGCATCAGGAACACTTTTAGAGGGAGGCAAGTTTAACGACAATCTTCAATAGGGCGGCAACATTTTTGATGACAGACTGATACGCACCTTCCGACATAGTCGATCCTTTGGCGCCTTGCCAACCTTGTCAATCAGAAAAGCCGTTGCAGAGACACGTTTGACTGAAAAGGTATGCCACAACATGCTGGCTATGCCTGCAATGGGAGCACATGAGATATAGAAATATTGAGTTTCAACAAGGGCAAGAAATGTCATATCTTTAATGCAACACTGACGAAAATAAACACTGTTATACTGTATCTGAAAAAACTTCTGTAAGAAACGACAGTAAAAATAATTGTGACATGACTCACATCACTCAAATACCATCTTGCAGATCATCTGCATCACACTATAGTCTTGCAAATGTGTGGTAAGGGGTGTGGTAAGGGGTGTGGTAAGGGGTGTGGTAAGGGGTGTGGTAAGGGGTGTGGTAAGGGGTGTGGTAAGGGGGTGTGGTAAGGGGTGTGGTAAGGGGTGTGGTAAGGGATGTGGTAAGGGGTGTGGTAAGGGGTGTGGTAAGGGGTGTGGTAAGGGGTGTGGTAAGGGGTGTGGTAAGGGGTGTGGTAAGGGATGTGGTAAGGACGTGGTGAGGGATGTGGCAAGGGATATGGCAAGGGGTATGGTAATGGGTATGCTGAGGGATGTGGCAATGGGTGTGGTGAGGGGTGTGGTGAGGGGTGAGGCAAGGGGGCATGGTAATGGGTATGCTGAGGGATGTGGCAATGGGTGTGGTTAGGGGTGTGGTGCGGGGTGAGGATGTATGATGACGGGGTGTGGCAAGGAGGTTCGGTGAGGGGTGTGGCACGGGACATGGCAAAGGGCGTAGTGAAGAGCAAGGGTATGGCAAAGGGTGTGGTGCAGCACTTCAAAATGAGAAGGGTGTGCTGGAATAGAGCAATGCCCGTGTGCAACATTTTGTTCAGAGACGGCAACATCCCTATCTCACATTCATCTTTTGAAATTATTAGCATGATGTAACAAAACAATTGTTAATCAGAAGAGATTTCTGCCCTTTCTGACGTGGTGTATTAAACGCTATAGTGTGCTTATAGCTCAGTGTGGGCAAAACAGGCTCTCGGAAAGCACTGAGCACATCGTGCTGAATACACTACATCGGAAAGGGCCAAAAAATCTCTTAATTTTATCCCAGACACAAATCCCTCAATAAAAACAATATTGACTGCTGTGATGTGGGACATAGTTGAATATATAATCTTTGCGTTATGCCATTGTGAGAAAAACGAAAGGGCTCGGATTAACTGAAAAGCTGTTGGCAGTATGCTCTGACTTTCAGAGATCTGTCTCAAGGATTTATCACAGCACCGTTTAATTAATGTCTTAAGTTGCTTAATTTTGTTAAAAATGACATGAATAAATTTGGAAGAGTGAAACCTTTCACTGAACAATTTGTTTCCCTTAAATTTTTGGTCTACAGCTTTTTGAGACAACGGATATCTGTACTTAGAAGTGTCACATGTATTTTTTTTAAATTAAAATCATCCAATACAAGGTTAAAATCCACTGCAGGTAAATGATTACAATCAGAGGTGGAAAGGTTGGCAACAATCCAGAGAAATTATCACAATTTTCAGACCTATAGACCCAGGCAGTCTTACTTTCACCGTTGGCAAGACCAACTCACCCCCACCCACCCCCCCCCCCCCCAAATAACAAGTTGACAGCATAAATGAGACTTACCATGTTGCAGTAAAGGATTACGTATTGTCTGCAGATGACCCAAGGCAGATTTAAACAAATCTGTAACCTAGCAACAGATAACAGATTTAATAGATAATGGTAAATTCAATGATGTTCACTTGTATTTTTCACACATCTTTACACTTACGGTCACCTAACTGCCACTCTGCAATGGGCATTTTCACCCTGATGGATGTTATTTGTTCCTTTTTCCTTGGATGGGGGGAGCTATATCCCTGAAATTTCGTCACCAACACCACGAACTGACACTCTCTAGCGCGTGAATGCCAGGGCGCATGCGTATTTTACAGAACAGAGTAATTTTCGTTTTCACGAACTGACACCAAGTAGGGGAGCGTGCGCTAACCACATTTTCATTTTCACGAGTTTAGAGGTTTTTAGTTCAATGTTTCTGTAATCCCACAAGTATACAGATGGAGTAGATTCGTGTCAAAGCTTTTAAAAGCATTTTTCTTGGAATGGTGTTTCTGCTACATGCTTGCGTGTCAATTCGTGAAAACAAAGTCTTCTCTAGCATGTCAGTGTCCGATGTGCGCGAGCACACCTGGGTGTCAGTTCGTGAAACCGAAATTTACTTAATACGCGGTTTCACGAACTGACACCCAGGTGCGTGCGAGTGTCAGTTCGTGAAAACGGTGACGATTTTGCCAATTTGTATTTTCTTCAGGATATTAAATTTTTCAGGGAAAATCTCAAAATTCAGTAAGTTTCAAACATTTTCCAAAGTCAAATTCTAAAAAACTTCTTCAACTCCCCAAAATTTGTTGTATAGAAACGAGCCTGGGTGAGAGCATCAAAATCACCATGTAATGAACGTGCATACCTCTGGGTTCTTGTTCCACTTAACCACATACTCCCAGGTGCAATGCGCCTGCATGATGTCATGTGACAAACTACGAGGGAACCGCAGACACAGCGCTTTCAGCAAATCTGACAGAGGAAAAGACGGACGGAGGGGGGAAATAAGTATTGAGAGGAAAATAAGTCATGTGCATTAAAAAAGCTGAAAGTCAACACAAATTAATTACTTTAGGTCTAAGTTTTGGATTCAAGTTACACAAATTCAATACGGGCAATGTGCAATGAGAGCACCACCAAGAGTTTGTCACGGAGAGGCAATTTTTTGCACTGTTCATTTGAAAAGGTCGACAAGTCCTCCAAGTGTAATTTTGCACGAAGCGGACAAAACTGGTACTACGATACGTGCTATTACTTTTAAGTAGTTTGACGGATGGATATTGCCTCTGTTAACCAGGCTTCTATCCTGAAATATCCCGAGATTGAACCCTTGGATCAACGACGTGGTTATGTAACTTGTCAAAAATGCAGTTTGAAAATGACCTCTCCGGTGCAACCGCTTGGCGGCACACTGCGTTACAGGTGTCGTCAAACCTTAGCCCAACTGCCCCATGCCTCCATACACATTCCTCTCTATCTGTACATGTATTAATGCAGGTGGAGCATGCATTCAGGCCTGTGGTAGTTGAGCTATCATTGTGATCTGAACAGAATGAGCATTACAGCATTTCATCATTTTCATGAGCACGTACTGAAATAATTTACATTAACCAAAAAAGCCAGGTAAGGTTGCTTAATGTAAAACATATACAATTGCGGTCCGAAATTTACATATACCACAGTACTGCAAACAAATTCCCAATTTACTCTAAAGCTGTGAGCCAACTCTAAATGATTATACATGAATGAGGAAGGACTTTTAAAACATGATTCTACTGATATACTGAGAAACTACAACAGGAACATTTCTCCAGGAACAATTTAAGAACAAATGTTCTTAAATTCCAACTGTGAATGTATATGTTTAAAAAAAAAAATAGTGTGCTTTAAAGGTAGTTTACACCATTTGCTTTTGCTGTGATTTTCAGAAATAAATGGATTTGAGGTTAGTATTTTATAGCATGCTAGCAAATACCATAACACTGACCTGTTTAAAGTTTTGTGTGCATAGATGCAGGGAAAACGGAGAGAAAACAAATTCTGTTCTAGTAGTCTGGTTCCCTGACCCTACTTTAGACAAAACTGAGCAATTTATAGACCTCAGGAAATTATCTGGTCGGGGAACTAGACTATTTCCAATGATTGTCGGCCGACAATCGTTAGATAACGATATAAACTTCCACTTTTCTTGAAAACGACAGCACACCAGGTGCCATGATTTCACAGGATGCTTGAGACTGCTAGTATAATACTTACAGTCTAGTACGGTATTTCGTAACAATTTAGTAGTTTTGTTTTTTGATGTTTACAAATGATGTATGCTACCTTTAATGAAGACACATCTTTGCAAATTGAAGGCCGAAGCTATCAACAGCTCTCACTGTGATAATCAGTGATGTAGTTGAGGCCATCACAAGGCCACACAAGACCCTGCAAGGCCAGCACAAGAACATTCAAGGCCAGCACAAGACCCTGCAAGGCCAGCACAAGACCCTGCAAGGTCAGCACAAGACCCTGCAAGGTCAGCACAAGGCCAGCACAAGGCTAGCACAAGACCTTCAGTCTTAATTCAAGTCTCAAGCTATTCAAATGAACTGTAATAAAAGCATTTCTTTGTCATGGTTTATGCCTGTTACTTGTGCCTGTTGCAAGCTGGCCTTGTGCCTGGCCTTGTGCCTGGCCTTGTGCCTGGCCTTGTGCCTGGCCTTGTGCCTGGCCTTGTGCCTGGCCTTGTGCCTGGCCTTGTGCCTGGCCTTGTGCCTGGCCTTGTGCCTGGCCTTGTGCCTGGCCTTGTGCCTGGCCTTGTGCCTGGCCTTGTGCCTGGCCTTGTGCCTGGCCTTGTGCCTGGCCTTGTGCCTGGCCTTGTGCCTGGCCTTGTGCCTGGCCTTGTGCCTGGCCTTGTGCCTGGCCTGGACTACAACACTGGTGATAATGGTTTTAAGGTTACACAACTGAACTGCTTGTTTGTGTGTGGACACCCTTCACACGAGTACATGCTTTTTGGGGTCTGTATAAGATTTTGCACATTCTGCATCAAATTTGGTATGTGTAAAGTTGATTTGATTGGACGTTCTTTTTTCCAAGCCCCATTCATGCAGTTCTACCAGGACAGGTATATTCATTCCAGGCAGGGGAAAAAAAAGAAAAAGAAACTGGTGTATTATTTCCACCTTGAACTTGTCGTACGTCATCATCGAGATTCGACCCCTCGCTGGACGTTCCTGCAAATGCATGGTTGCTTCCAGAGCAGTCTGACAGGAAGCTAGGGGGTACGCCATGCTGGGCCACCCATCTTGCTACAGATTCAGCTATGATACCTACATCCAAATGAAGATAATCGATCAAGCACATCTTTGATATTATATGAAATACGCAAGATTTGAATGTACGCAAGGTGTAGTAAAAAAAAAAAGTACAAAATGAAATAGCTATAAGGAAATACTGCTTGAATACATCTCAAATTTATTGGGACCAGAGTGCCCTTTGAACCATGACCTCTAGCTGACCTTTTCCTCCCTCTAGGATCTTGCTGATGGACACCTCAATGGGCTGGTTCTCGCTGAATATAGCACCACTGTCTTGGCTGGCTGACCACGCCCTGCTTTTGGCCTTCTCAGGATGACCGAAGGATTCCTTGAAATTGGGCAAAAACGCAGGCTAAAATGTTACTTCACTGGTGGAGCTGGCCACTGGCAGATTAGAGGGGGGGAAATGGAGTCCGGCCTTGCCTCCCACCTCCCCCCCCCCCCCCCCCCCCCCACAAAAAATAAAAAATAAAATCTTTGTTATGAGAACCAACAATGCCATAAATTTGGATAAAATCTGCTGCCAGGCCAAATAATTATTTCAGGCGTTCACTGGCAACATTGTAGCCTGTACTAGACCATCCGATTCAATTCAAGAGACTTCTGCAAACACATTTATTTTCACGTATACAGTTCACTGTGATTATACTCCAACATTTTCTTCTGATTTATTGAATAATTGATATACTTATTTATTAATGTCATAAACATAAGCGATTATTATTATTATTAGTGCTGCTGCTGCTGTTGTCATATCAAATAATTGAGTTTTGGGTATTTCCTACAAGAACAGGTTAGAGTTTCGACCCATTGTTCAGAACAAATGAAGCTCAAAGTTATAGCACAAAGTTATTGAACAGTTCACTATGCTCTCATTGAAGAAAAACAATAATAAACGAGACCTAAGATGTGTTTGTGGACAAACACAGAGCTGTTTCGTTTCGTAATTGGTACGTGAAGTATGAACGATCGAGGATTTGGAATGAACTTTGAAATCATGCGAAACGATTAAGGTGAAGTTTGATTCCGTTTTCAAAACGATTAGAAATAAGTGAAGAGAAAAGATAACGTCACGTGATCCTTGATGACGTCATCATGACGTCATTTATTTTTAACTTTTGCATATGTTGGCCAACCAATTAAGCAACTTTGAAATTAATCGGACCTACGGTTCTCGAGATATGGGCCATTCAAAAATGCACCTTTAAGATGACGTCATCATGACGTCATCATTTATTTTAATCTTTTACGAATGCTGGCCAACCAATTTAGCAACTTTGAAATGAATCGGACCTACGGTTCTCTAGATATGAGCCATTCAATAATGCACCTGTAAGATATGCACCTTTAAGATGACGTCACGTGACCTCTGTGTGCCAAGTCTCAAGTCGATCGGATTTACCAAAGTGCCCAAATGCCCTGTTGGAAAAAAGACGTGCACAAACCCTATAGGAGAGGAGTCTGAAAATGGGAAACCCGAGAGACGAAAAAAACTGAGATTTGTACGCGGACCGCCACAAGATACTCATGGTTACTGCCTTCCCAGAATTCCTTTGTTATCATATTGTTTTGGACCTAGAATTTGAAATGGGCATATTTTGAGAATGGAGTGAGCTACGATCACGAAAATTTGGAATTAGGTACACGAAAATACAATGGATAAAACTCTCGAAGGTTTTTTGTCATACGCGATTGCTAAAGATACAAAATTCTAGCCTGAATTTGATGACCTCCCATTGACGTCATGATGACGTCACAAAAATTTCACGCCGGCAGAAACATTTCGGGCACCCAACTAAGACTCTGCAACAGAGAGAAATAACGCCACCGCTTTGGTTTTTCAGATATGGGTTCCACAAAATCGACTAATTAATATTCAAGGAGGTCATAACTTGACAACTGCTGACGTCATCATGACGTCATTGTTATATGCACATCAGGGAATGATGATGAATTATTGTTGGTCTGATTGAAGAAAGTTAAAGACGAAAAGAGGCGGCGAGAATGAAAATGTGCATAAAACGAATGGAAGAGTAGACAAAAAAGAAAAAAAAAAAGAAAAAAAAAAAAGAAAAAAAAAAAAAAATCTTAACGAAAGCAAGAGCTGTTCCGGCTGGAATGCCGAAACAGCTAAAAATCACCCCTAAAACAGCATGTGGCGATTGAATTCTGAAAAAGGCTTTTCTTTTGCCAAAGTATTAAAATCCCAAAAATGTGAAAAATTGTTGTTTTACTATTAAACTCAGAATGTAAAAGTGTGGCTTTCTGCTTATTCTGTTGCGCCACGTCACAAAATGTGTACAAATGTACAATGGTGCTTCGGCCTATTATTGACAGCACCATACGCAGGGAGCTCACTTGACATTCCTACTTACACGTTTGTCACAAGCAACCCAAGAACACTGTTTTCGAGTGACTTGGGATCGGGATGTTAAAAATAAATTATGCCTAGTGCATTTGACTGTGTGCGATCCATTTGACATTACTTTGACATTACCTTGCCTGGTTTCGAATGCACAAGACAGCTAAGGGCCACCACGTCCTCCAAACGCCTTGCTAGCTGATCCCACACCTGTTTGTCCAGGGTTACGTCCACCCATCCGGCACCAGACATGTCCATGGGACTGTCTTGAGGTTCCTGGCTCATCCTTTGTGTGTCGTCATTTCCAGCGTCATCGGTATCCATAGTTTCCATGCTCTGATTATTGGAAAACAAAAAAAAATTACAAATTGCCACCCATAATTTGTTCAACAGATATTTCATGGTAAATAACCCATTGGTCTCTTCAACTTGGTTTCTCCAACTTTGGTTTATACCAAAGCTTGTTTCATGCTTTGATATTATTTTCACCCGAGTATACAATGTAATAACTTTTATTCATAAATACCTAAGACAGTTTACCCGTTCCTATTGGTCGAGAGCCCATCACGTGGGTGGGTGGTTGGTTTTAAACGGCCGATAAAACATCAACCCGTTTTAAAAACTTTTTCTAGTGTCACATGAAATTTAGACTTGCGCGACCAGTCACTCTCTTAATAAGCTAGTTTGGTATCTCAAAGGTCAAAGGTTATTCGGGATAAAATTGCTCTCGTAATGTCAGGCCATGTTACGCAAACTCCCATTCTGATTGAATTTAACACATGCACGTTGTGCGACCAAGTTGCGGTCACACGTGCGTGTTAGGTCACGCGGGTCATTCGGGATCAAATGTCATTGTGCACATGCGCAGTTGAAATACCAAACTGGCTTATTTTAATGCAAGCGCAATACTACCGATTAGTCCATATTCAGAGTCCATAAATTCACACTACAACGGCATTGCTGCATTCTGCGCCACATCACGCCACATTGCGAGTGAGTCAAGTGCGCGTGAATTTCCATATAAGGACATTTTTTTGCACTGCTCCTGTGAGACACGTACCCTTAAATAGCTAAAAGGGGCGTTTTACAAAACAAGGTAAATTTTTTGAATAAGATCATTGTAAATTTCTAATGTTGGAGGTTTTTGCTGAATTATACAAAGAGGTATTTTATGAATGGGAATAAATATATGTGCTGGGCCGGTTTTAAACAAGTACGTTTAAAACCACCTTGGGGGATGGACGCTGATAATAATATATCAAATCAACTTTTTTACATGTACTTTTCAGAAAATACCAAAATCTCAATGTTCAAATTTTGCTGCTCTCTACCCATTTCGTCGTACCAGGTCACATTTGGTATTAAAGTTGGCTTCATGGGTAAACAAAAAAAAGAATCCAAAAAAAAAAATCAGCAACACTTACTTCATTTTCTGATTGGCTCCTTGTTTCCAAGGCAACCTGTCTCGCAACCACGGCTGCCATCATAGCAGCTCCCACTCTGTCTGATTGGCTGAGGAGATTCTGAATTTCCTTCCAACATGGCGTCTGCCTGCTCTGGCCAGCGAGTTCTGACAGCGCCACCAAGAGGCGATGAAAGTTTACTGTATGCGCGATGGGCCGGAGGAAATCTTGTTCATTTTGAAGCCAGACTTTGAACAGTAAAATCTGCAAAACAATTAAATGTTTGTAAGGTTGGGAAAAATTATCTGTTTCCATTGGTTTTTATTGTCGACAAGTCATAACCAAAATACTAGTGCATAATATATAAACTGTTGGAATCGTCAAGACATTTTACTGGCCATTAAATATACGAGGTGCGATCAGATAGTTCCGTACGTGATTTAATTCTGGCCGCCATCCCCTTCAAAGTACTCCCCTTGTGCAGTAATACACAGTTCCTGCCACGCTTGGAACGCTCCCTGGAAATCCTGTTCCGTAAGCGCATTAAGCACCATCTGTGATTCTCGCTGGATCTCCTCGACAGTGTCAAAACGGCGACCCTTCAGCTTGATCTTCATTTTGGGGAACAGAAAGAAGTCGCAGGGAGCCAAATCAGGTGAGTACGGGGTTGGGGAGCGACGATTGTGTTATTGCGGGGGCGAGAAACTCGCGCGTTTTTAATGCGCTGTGAGCGGGCGCGTTGTCATGTTGGAGCACCCAATTGCCAGCGCGCCACAGTTCAGGCCGTTTGCGTCAAATATTGAAACTGCCGGTCTAGTGGTATCCACGGCAAACAAGTCCAATGGTCCAGAATGTCTTTTTTTTGCAATTTACACTAAACCTCAGAAAGGACCACATAGCACTCCACAGAATTCCACAGTAATTTAGATTGTGTACCAGTTTCTTGACACTTCATCAGTGGTTTTGCAGTTGACCCCAAAAGTAGTTCATCTTGATGAATATAATTGTTTTGATTGTGCATCGATCCTGTAATTTTTTTCCAATCTATCAGATTTCTAGAGCTACTAGCCCTATGGTCAAGCCGACTCTTGTCCAAAATTCAAGCTAGAGTACTCACTGTAAGTTCTTCGGACGGAATGTCCATCTTCTTGATGATTGCACATAATTGATCTGCTGAACAGTCTCCTGTCAGACACGCACCATATAGAAATAAACCTGCGGAGAATAACACAAATGCAATGTATGCAAGCAAACCACAAGGCAAACTGACTCAGTGATTTCATCAGATTTTTAGAGTGACCAAACACAGTGAAATTCTTGGATGTGATTCTCTGTTCAAAATGGACAGGGAGATTAGGAAGATGGGATTTCGACAACAGGGGCCCGTGAATTGGCATCCAACATCACATCCTACTCTATTCAAACTCTTGGTTAACCCCTTGAGCACGGTATTTTACGGGAGACGTCGGGGTGTTGCAGCGGTTCTGGCAGCTAAATCGAACCGCTACAATGTGTTTGTGCAGTCAAGCATGACATACACAATAATCCAACAATGGTTTTTTTTGCGCCCTATGGTGTCATCCTTATGCAAGGGGTTAAACTCTATTGTGATTTTGGGTTCTATTATCTTAACCCCTTGAGTACGGGTGTTTATAACGGGGCCCCGGGGTGCCATGCCAGCTTGTGCAGCCAAGCGAAATGGACACAAGAGGCTTGTGGAGCCAAGCGTAACATACACAATAACCCAACAATGGATTGAAAATGCAGAGAATGCGTGTATAGACGTCAACCAGCCAGGAGGTAATTTTCAATCCGCGTCTATAGATGCCATCCGAGCTCAATGGGTTAATAAAACTTGCTTTGCTAATCATGTGGGATTTTTCAGCATCTTGAAATTTATTCAGGAAGTCAAAAATGTGGTGTTCGGAAATTGGCCACAAATTTGGCCGACGGTCATCTGACGTGGCACGCTTAAACAAATCTCAATAAATCCCAAATTTCACACTCGCGATTGCTTTATAGTCAATAAATTTGGAATAATCCTTATTATCTCTGTTCATATACCTAAACTTCTTGTTTATCAGAGAATTATTTTCTGACTTTTGGCACGTTTTAAAAGGGTTCGACTTGCACTTAAAAACAAAATCCGGAAATCGTGTCGAAAAAAAAAAGTTTCCTCGTAGCTTTGAAATGTGCCAGTAAACTAAAGATTCGTGCACAGAGATATTATTAACTCACCAGAATTTCACTTTATGTGCCATTTGGGGGGAAAATGTTACTGAGGCATGGTTCTAGAAGAAAGAAAAGTGCGCCATGTTAGATGACACACTTTCATTTCATGTGACTTTTTAAACACATCCGTGATATCCCCGATGTGTGTGATCCGACTGTGTTTGACATATAAACCCTACATATCCTGGGCTAAGGAATTAAAGCGCTGAAAGAAGCACAGACCTAGTTTAATGGAATATTCCTCCGTCATGCTAGTCTTGAGCTTCAGCCGCATCCTCAACTCATCCCCCTTGGACATCCCACCCTCCTCATCCACCTCCTCATCCCCGCCTCCCCTGTCTGACTCCGTCTTCTTGGTTCCTTGGTGTTCAACAAAGGACTGGAAGCAGCCTAAGAAGGCCGCAGCCTCTACGTGGTAGTCCGAGGTAAAATGGACTTTGGTGCGGTGAGCAACGTCCAGATAAGTCCGGATCTGCTGGTGCCATAAGCCGACGTCCTCTGGGCTGATGTCCAAGGCCGTTGCTAGATCCTGGAAAACACAACACACACAAATAAGACTCACCAATCCACACTGGTCCACCTGAGACCTTCTCATTCTAGAGCCAGTCGATTCTAGAGCCGTGGTCCAATGGTTACCGTGTCTGACTCACGTGCGATGGTATGTGGGTTCGAACCCCGCCGGGGGATCATCATGCTTGTGTGCTTGGGCAAGACACTTAATACTACAATTGCCTCTCTCCACCCAGGAGTATAAATGGGTACCTGTGAGGGTAGAACATGGATTTCGCTGATCTGAAACTGCTGCATAGAATTGATCCAATGGCCTGATAACCAGGGGTAATTATTGTCAAGCGCTTTGAGACATTTGTATAAAGTGCTATATAAGCACCACGCTATTATTATTATGATAACCCGGAGTGAACTCCTGGAATTGTCTGCTATAGTTAGTGGTGATTCCACACTTACGGTGAGCTGAGCCATGAAATTTAGTCCAGGCTACCAAGATTAAATATGAAATAAATAAGTGACAGTTGTGATGCGAACCCCCTTCAATCTTTTTCTAATTATGTAATTGTAATTATTTAAATTGGCAAACGCCCTCTTGGTTTCGTATATGTACTGTCTTCGTTCCTCAACAGGTGATGATCTTTTTTATATTTTATCTCAATATTTCCCATAATTATAGCTTAGATTAATTGACATTTAAAGATGATGTGGATTGCTGAGGAAGTCTATGTCATTTTAAAAGTTTTATGAGTATTGTAAGTACATGTATAACGTTTTGAGAGCAGTTTTATCAAGTCCCGTCTAGCCCGCTGGTGCCATTTGTCTAAAAGTCCTTGCTGCGGGCAGCAAACAATTCTGACGTCATAGGACGAACTCCCTTTTGTGTCTAGCACTAGGAACAAAAGGGGAGTTCGTCCTATGACGTTGATTTGTTTGCTGCCCGCAGCGATGACCTTTAGACAAATGTCATCAGCGGGCTATGATGCGCTAGAGGGGACTTGATAAAAATAGCTCTCAAAAGTCACTTTATTGTTATTTCATGACAGAAAAAAATTTGCTGTTTTATTTTACAATACAGAATCTACATAAAACAAAAAAATGACGCAAACTTCTCTCAGCAATCAACATCATCTTTAACATGCACTGTCCTTTAGTTTTATTTATATTGCTTTTTGGTCGTAATTTTGTTAATTTTGGAAATGTAACGCCAGATATTCATTGACTTGCGATTATTAATGTATTTAAGATTCTGTTCATAATCTTATCATAAGACTCGTGTATGTTGTTCATGCTATTGAAGAAATTTACTAGTTCACTTCTTCGTTTTTATTTAAGATTGGAATTATCCTATATATGTTGGGTGCCCACTGTAAATTTTCACAAATTCAAGATGGCGGACACTGCCCAAAATTTAGGCCCAAACCGCGGTTATTGTTTAAATGATACATCCTTTTTATATTTTGATGATTTTTAAAGTAGCTTGTTATATTCATTCTTTTGTATTTTGTATATTTATTATGTTTTCGGTCAAAGACCAAATAACACACTATCTAGTTCCTCAACAGAAATAAACCAGCAAAAATACATTCTTTACAAGGGTCACAAATGCAATAAATCCACCACTTGACATTATCTCTTACTCTGGTCGATGTTTCGTCACTCGGTCCCGATCTCTCCTGTATGCTATGCAATCCTTGTAGCTTGTTGTACACCTGAAGCAACTCCTCATGTAGGTTGCAATAACTCAACAGACACCGTCCCTCATAGTCCAGGCATTCTGGCCCTTGGGCCCTGAGATGAGACGATAGTGACCGGACGATGTGGAGTAGAACTAGTGGGCTCATTCCACGCGCTAGGAGGACCTTCTCAAGAGCCTGTTGACAGATCCGATAAGATGAATGAGAACAGGTTTTCAAGCAGACCAAGGTGAAACAGTAGGAGAATAGTAGGATCAAAAAAAGAAAGACAAACGTAGGACTTTGGAGGACAAAATCTGGATACAAATAAGACTTTTGCAGGCTTTCAGGAGTAGTTTTCATTGATACTCACCCATGTCCACAGTATCACAAGCCTCATTTGGCATGTTCTGTACTCACGACACTTGTGCTCCATCCTCAACTAAGCTCTTTAAAGTCAAGTTGCAGTACTCCTGCCCCCAAGCCCTTCATTATGTGACGTTCATGACAGTGTGTAACACTGTCATGAAAAATATTTAACGAGATTTCATTTTTTTGAGTTGTAGGACAAACAAATAGGAAAAAGTAGAAAAAAGTAGAAATTTCAAGAAAAAAGTAGAAAAAGTAGGAGCAAGGTAAAAATTTTTAAATATTTGGAAAAAGTAGAAAAAGTTGGAATACTTCAAAGCCTGTGAGCAGTCAGTTTAAAAATCTACACAGGGCAATCCTACTGATCGCATGGGATCAATAAATTTATAGTCATGATATCACATTGTCACTCTGCTGCTTTATCATGCTTTTTATACTACAATGGAATGAGCTCCAATGGTCTTTCTGTGCTCGCTCCACCTAATCATCCCATTGTCCAAACTACAAGCTTTTCTGTTCATTAACACTACCCTTCCATGTTTTTCATATGGCCATGCTAAATCCAACAATTTCCAACAAAACTGAAACGAGAAGCCTGCTAAATACAACAAAATCCAACAGCAAATTTTGTTGGATTCTGCAGTGTACCACCTACACACCAGCCTTGGCATTTTGCAGCTACCCTGCTGAATCCAACAAAATACAACAGGTATTTGTTTGTATGAACCCTGCCACATCCAACCAAATCCAACTAAACTTTTACTAGAAGTCTGCTTCCACCTGCCTAAATATGATGAAATCCAAGTTATATTTAGCTGCTACCCTGCTGAATACGACAATATCCAACCCACCATCATGTAGTTTGTGTTGACTGCTGAATCCAACAAATCACAACAGCTTTTTACCACTGTTGGTTTTTGTTGGATTTAGCAGGGCTAGGTATATATACAATTACTATGGTGTATTCATCCAGTTTTTGCCCAAACAAATACCTCACTTTTGAATTCCTTAATTCATATCCTGTTTCCCTGCTGAATATAATTTGTCCGTTTAAAATCAGCGTCAATATATATATATTTCTAATCTACAAATTTCTCTTTCTCAACTCCATTTTTTCCCTTTTCCCTCTTTGTTCAGCCATAACCTAGAGTGGCCATTTCTAGGGCTCGTGTTGGGCGATCATCGTAATTCTTTTAATGTAAAACCAAGTACTGGCTCAGTGCAGTCAGGATGGTGCAATGGTTATATTTCCTTGCTTTTCCGCTTGGTGACTCTGGTTAGATTCGAACCAGGAGCACTACATGCATTGGGACTTCAGCTTCTTCGTGGTCTGGACCCGACTTTGGTGATGGGGGTTAAAATCATTTTTTTGGTAGGGTAACCAATTTTTGAGAACCCTGACATTTGAAAACCTTGAGAATTTGTTTTGGCAATTCTTCAAAGAATTCATTCACTAATAATAAAAAAAGCATTTGCTTCAACAGGGCATTTCTTATTTTATTATATCTTACTCCATTTTTGAGAATCCTGATGTTTGCAAACCTGGAAAATTTTTTGGGTCGATTCTTTAAAAATTTCATTCACTTAAAAAAAAAGCATTTGCTTCAACAGGGCATTTCTTATTTTATTATATCTTACTCCATTTTTTGGCATTTTTTTCGGGGGGGGGGCTGCTATATTCTCTCCACCTCCCTTCCATACAACCGAGATCTAACTTGATTTTTAACCACCTCATACAGCCTTATGACTGAACTATTAATGACCAACCTGTTGTTTGTAGGACGATATCTTGATGTCCACCAAAATAGTGGCAATTGCTTCTTCCAGCGGCTCTGAAATATACAAGGACATAAATTGAAGTTATCTGAGTACCTGAGAACACCTCATACACAGATTCTGTCTCTTGATTGGTTTATAACGTGTCACATGGTATTCTCTATTTTTAAATTTTGCCACCCACTCTCAAAAAGAAAATTTTTATCCCATGGCTACCAAAGTACTTTACCCATAGCAACTGGAGATCGTATGCAATTCTATGATTTATTTTGATTGAAATCACCTAATACAAGACTACAAGGCACTCTAGGTAAAGAGTCACGACATTTTTAATTGCCAACTCTGCCACTTTTTCAGGGCCGAAAAATAGTTGTGTTGCCCTCCGCGCCCGACCCTAAAAGTCACAAAAGTCGGGTCGCGTTCTTTTGTTTAGTTTTTGTTATTTTTAACTGAATTTTCAAATTCTCACCTTTTCCCGCACAAAATGAACCAGTTTTATTTAAATCAATGTCTTTAAATACAGCTACGACGGCACAATCATGCATTTTGCATCTCACTTTTAAATAAGCTTACCTTTTTCCTCCCGACTTCAGAGTTACAAGACAGGTAGTATTGTTTTGATGTTTTCATGGATGGTGAAATAAATATATAAATAAATAAAATAGAATCGACCGACCGACCCTCCCGATTTTTCCCATTTAAGGGCAACACAAGTTTGAGGATAATTCTTCCACCTATTTCAGAGACATTATCTCAATTTTCAGACCTATAGAACCTGGCTGGTTAATTTCCACTGTCGGTGAGACCAAGTCAACTCCCCTCTGTAATGCAGAGGACTGATCCAGGAAACAACATAGTGTGCATTTTACGAGTGGCATGATGTGTTACCAGTGTTGTAGGTCTCGAGACCGTCTCCAGACCTTTATTTTTAGGTCTTGGTCTCGTCCTAACAAAGTCTCGGTCTCGGGAGGGCTGGTCTAGGTCTCGAATGCTCGGGTCTCGGTCTTGATCTTGGTCTCGGATGCCAAGGTCTCAGGTTTAACCCTCGAGACCCGTCGAGACCACAGCAAAAATACGTGCGATGCGCCACACAAATCTAGTCTTTATTCCAAACATAAACGACGTTGTAAGTGCAAGTTTTCATGCCGAAGAGTTAGATTGAAGCTGGAAAGGAGACCATTATATGTGGCTTGTTTATTCAGAGTACTGGACTACTGGTACCCGCGGATGTGCAGCGCCCATGTATTTCACTGGTGCACATCGTAGGGGCTTTCGATGACAAGCTTGCTTTTACTTTTAGCGCTTAATCGCACGTGTGCAAATAATTATAGATGCGCTAGCCCTACATGTACATTCACGACGCATGCTAAGTTTTAGTTTTTTTTACGACTACGTAAAATCAAGTTCAAAACACGGCCATGTCAAATAAATCGGCGGTTGTGATGTTTGGTTTTAAGTTGAACCACAAGGAATTTTCGGGCGGCAGAAAGAAGAAGCACTGTGCAGAATGTAAATTTTGCTCGAAGATAATTTCAGAGATATGTGGGACAACTTCTGCAGTTCACTCGCCAGAGTCATTTTCCATTTAGGACAATCAGCAATTCTAGTCAGTAAAATTTTTAAGCAAATAATATTTGGAGAAATTAGTCTGTCACAGTGCCATAGGTCTCAAAGCCCCAACTACATGTATTTACCAGAGATGAAATAACTCAAATTTGTGGAATCCTTGAATTTATTTGTGTACGCTCTGGGTCTTTATAGTTGAACACTTAATTTTACATAACTTGCATAATTAAAGATAGTGGCCCTTGATAAAGCCAACTTCATATACATGTATATATAAATTTATGAGATGATCCCTGATGTTCACCTTTCGTACGAGTTAGCACAAATAATCATATATGCATTTTTTAACCTTTAGATCGAAAGCAGGGCACAACACCCCATCAGGGAAATCGGCTTTATTAAACACCATAACTGGTTTTTTTTGGTTCTTTTTTGTCTCGGTCTCGGTCTTGGAAGTTGTGGTCTCGCTTTCGGTCTTGGCCTGCAAAAGCCTCGGTCTCGGAAGTGTTGGTCTCGGTCTCGAAAGCCTTGGTCTCGGTCTCAAAAGCCTTGGTCTCGGTCTCGGTCTCAGACATGAAGGTCTCAAATACAACACTGTGTGTTACACACTGCAATTATTTAGGTGGAAACGTTTTGGGGAATTTCTCACTGCATTTTTGTATTTCCAAAAAAGATATTGGAGGTAAAGGACAAATTTATTGTCATCTATCGATGAGGTGTGATAAAACAAATATCGATACGGTAATAATAAGATAAATTTTGCAGTAGCACCATGTGGCAACTCTCTCTTTTGTGAGTTTGTAGGGTTTTGAAAAGAACTGGGGAACTCAACGTTTCGGACAGTATACTCTGCCCATCGTCAGGGGACTGAGGGATTCAAACGGTGAAGGGCGGTTAAGTCGTGACTGAAAGCAGTGGAGCATGAGCAGGATGCAACTGAGGAGTCTGGGATGCGACAGTTCCGACTTTTTCCACTCCATAAGGAAATTAACGTCTTACTATAAACAGCGCCTTCTATAAAACATTCCGTCCTCCCTAGCAGGGTGAGGGCTCATGATTGGAAATGCCTGCCACTTGGCCCGCTCTACAAACCTACCTTTAACCATTGCCCTGTGATGAAGCAAGCCAGACAGTTTCTTGACAAGGTGCAGGTCGTGTGCTCTCTTGCTGTTCTTATCGCTCAGAGCCAGATGGAAGGGGACACCGATGGTCCGTACGAAGCCATCAGCCTGTACGAGGCAGCACTGTAGAGTCTGGGGTTTGGCCCGGGAGTCTTGGAGGGTGAGACTATTAAGACCCATCGTGCTGTAACCTGGACAAAGGAGTCTAGATATACAAACAAGACAGGCCTCTATAACTGAAACGTTTAAGGCAGCTGGGATATTGAATGTAAAATATAATATCTTTTCTTTTTAATACAAGGCTAAAAGGGTAAAAGGGTTACGATCAGAGGTGGTAGTTATGGTGACATTTTGAATTGCCAACCCCACCACCCATATGGTTTTCCTGGGCCCAGATCTAAATAGAGGCTAATTCTTCATCAGATTCCAGAGAAATTATCCAATTTTCAGACCTATAAACCCAGGCGGGGGTAACTTCCACTGTCGGTGAGACCAACTCACACACCCCTTTAAATCTGTAATTATATCTGTAATTATAAAACAACAAAAGTGAGAAACAAAACAGTGACACTCCCAGGATTTGATTTGCATGTTTATGTCATATACCAGGGATCAAAAGAATGACATAAGATGACAAAAAGGGTCCTCGATTGTCGTGCTGTTCTAACAAGTAGGGAAGTCGTAAACGTGACTAACAGCACATCTGCACAGAGTATAAAAGTGAATTTTGACAGTCACTGGTCTTGACTAAAACTACTCTTAATACCAGCGCTCCTTCCCCTGTGCACCATTGGATGGTCTAGTGAATATTTGTATGAAATTTAAGTCAGTGGTAAAGAAAGGAATCCCGACACTTGAGGTTTGGTGACTTACTGGCATGATTTCGGGACATTGAACGCGGCCACTCTAGGCCCCTGCTGTGTGTTCCATATCTCCAGGATCCCGCGTCGCGGTGCGTAGATGACCAGAAACAGGGCCACCCTCGCTCCAAACTGCCGCGTCCGTTGGCGTTGGGCTTTGGAGGCTGCTGGGTCGGATTTATCCCGTAGGAGATCCTCGGTGACTGATATCCATCCACACTGTGCATCGCGATAACCTACGAGACAAATATCATGGATATAAGATATCTTACTTGCAAAGCCCTAAACCCCTTCAATTTGTTTTTCTTCATATGGCCCTGCTAAATCCAACAATCTCCAACAAAACTGACACGAGAAGCCTGCTAAATACAACAAAACCCAACAGCAAATTTGTTGGATTCTGCAGTGTACCACCTACACACCAGCCTTGGCATTTTGCAGCTACCCTGCTGAATCCAACAAAATACAACAGGTATTTGTTTGTATGAGCCCTGCCACATCCAACAAAATCCAACTGAAATTCCATTGCTTCCACCCTCCTAAATATGGCAAAATCCAACAGGTATATTTAGTTTTCACTCTCCTAACTATGACAAAATCAAACACTTATATTTAACTTCTACACTGCTGAATACAATATCCAACACAGCATCTAATAATACTTCTACTGCTGCTAATGCTGCCTGCTGCTGTTAGCAATATCATGCTGCTACAGATGCTGTAGTTTCTAATGACAACTGCTGTAGCTACATCTGCTGTTTCTGATAATGCTGATGGCTGCTGTTGTCTGCTGTTGTTACCAATGCTATTGATGCTGTAGTTTCTCATGGCCGCTGCCTGACTGCTGCGGCTGCTTCTGCTGTTTCTGATAATAATGCTGCTGCTGCTGTAACTGCAGCTGTTTGATGCTGATTTTGATGCCAACATTTACTTGCTGTATGTCATTTTAATCATGCACGATATATGTGATGCGGAACTCGGCAATCCTTGTTTTGAGATATGGGACAAATGTTCGTAGGGGTGGAAAAATCCAAATTGACTTTAAAAAAAAAAAAAAGGGGGGAAAAACATTCTTCTTTCACAACTTTGTTGTGACAGGTATTATAAGTGTGCTAAAAATGACTCAATAAAAGTACTGTAACTTTAAACTTGATTTTCTCAGTTTTTTTTTTTTAATGTGCCGGTGTTCAAATATTTGTAACTTTTTAACCAAAGGTCGTATTTACACAGGGTTTTCACTAATATGGAGCTTGAAGTACGCTACAAATGAATATATTGACATAAACAGAGCTTGTGAAAAATTGCCCGATCACTTAAGTTGCAATTGGATGCCAGGCGTGCAAAACCTGGGACTAAATTCCGAAAGGGTTATCTATAGGGATGAGGTTAACTCGCAATCGGCGATGGGTCAATTGAGTACCTTTCCAGATCCGGACAGCAATGCCTCGAGCCAAGTCGATCAGTATGACTCGACCAAAACTGTCCGTGCTGATGGCAAGGTTCGTCCCTGGCGAGAGAAGTAACGAGTCGCCACTGCGTCTTAGATCAGGCAAACCAAATCTACAGCGCAAAGAAATGAAATGGTGGCACTTGCGATAGGATATGTACAAATGTATGACACGAACAGATGTAGGACAGTGCTATTTCTGTGTTACTATACATTTTCAGCTCCTTGGCAGCAATTCTGGGTAGTAATGGCAAAATATTTGTTTTTATGTTAATGAACATTTTAATATTCATGAACAAAAGTATGATGTCATCCGAGGCACTGAAACCTCCACACCATCCTGCTTTGTCATATTTTCTTGGATGAATTTTCTATTCATGAACCCGTAAAGTTACCCTTGTTATTTGTTAAAAATTGATCTTGAGTGAGTCTTGTCCCCATAGCGCAGAATAGTCATATTGACATGACGCCAGACTTAGCACTCCCCTCCTTAACTTAAAGGTAGTATACAACATTTGCAAACATCAAAAAACAAAACTAATGAATTATTACGAAATGCCATACTAGACTGTAAAGTCAATAGCAGTCTCAAGCATCCATCCTGTGAAATCATGGCACCTGGTGTGCTGTCGTTTAAAAACAAAAGTGGAAATTTATATCGTTGTCGGCCGACAACTCGTTGGAATAGTCTAGTTCCCGACCTGATAATTCCCTGACTCTATAATTGCTCCATTTTGTCTAAAGTAGGGTCAGGGAACTAGACTACTAGAACATAATTTTTTTCCCTGTTTTCCCAGCATCTATGCACACAAAACTTTAAACAGGTCAGCGTTACAGTATTTGCTAGCACGCTCTAAACACTTAACCCCAAATCCATTATTTCTGAAAATTACAGCAAAAGCAAATGGTGTATGCCAACTTTAAACGCTCTAAAACTAGGTATTTTTCGAAATCCTCCAAAATCCACCATTGTGCAGTAGGGTCTTTCCACACTTAATGTTGCAAAAGTGTGACATTTTGAGGGGAACCAAAGACAGGAGTCGATACATGAAGTAATTTGCCATGTTTTTTTTTTCTTTAAGAACACTGCACACCAAAATATTTGATAAATTTCTTAGTATTCAAGAAACTACACAGTGGATCATCTTCAAGATTTAATGTTCATAACATGGACGGACAATGTTAGAAAGTGTTGGGAAAAAGTAATGAAATGCATAAATTATCCAAAATTTTGTTCCTAACACAAAGCTATCCATTGAAGGATTGCCACTGGCCAAGCCAATCTTAGGTTAAACCTCCAGGTATTGTTGAAACTACATGGTGTACATCTTCAAGACTTCTTGCTCATAAACACGAACAGACATTTGTCACAACCTTTCTGTCCGTATTATGAATGCTGTTCAAGTTGCATCCTAATTTCATATACTAAATAGGTTGCTTTAGTTTTGAGTGATAACAATTCAACACTGAATGAGTAATATAAGTGGAACAAAGTCTAGAATAAATATAACAAGAATATGTACCTGTATGGCAGAATTGTTAGTTGGAGATGAAACACACTAATGCCAAAAGATGGTATCAGGGATGATGAAAACATCAAGGAAGTTTTTAATCTGTGTATTTAAAGGGTGGCTGCAATGAAATTGTACCAACAATTCAATTTTGTGTTGTATAACTCTTTTACAATATAAGAAATGTGATTAAAATGTGTTTTCTGTGTTTCTGCCCATTTTTGGTGTTTAATTTTCCCGGAATAAAGTTCCCCCCTTTCTCTAGTTTCTGCGCCCCTAACAGCGTGACGTCATCTCGGGAACACGGAAACTCAGCGAGAGTATAGTTTGATGTCTTTGGTTTGTGCGTGTTGATGTGTATGCCGTTACGCGTTGTTGAGGGAACCAGCCACGTGTGATTAAATAGCTTTGGATGAAAGGACCAGGGAAACAAACATTTCTCGTCGTGTTGAAATCTACAAACATAATCTTTTGGATCTGAATCTGACAATCAAGTGTTGATTTTAGACTTGTTGATTCAGACACTTCTTCGGAACATTATTGGGGCGAGGAAGAGGAGGATCTTGGAGCTCGTCCGTATATGTATGAGCCAGAAGGTGAGAGTAACTGTGAAACTACTGAAGACTCCGAATCGGACTCCGATGCGGAACGCGGTGAATGACTTGAAAACAACGATTGGTAGGCTAAATAAAACTCTCCGAGTCCAAATACGATGGTATTTCGGTTCTACTGGAAAGAGGTGAAGACCGACACCATCCTTAGTGGTGTTGCTGAATCCAGCAGCAACACAACGCGGTATTATCGATGAAAAACATTTGCAAAACACTGAAAGCTTTCCACTCTCGACACAGCGAAAACACACGTGCATGTCAATGCAGCGCACGCTCGGTGTACTGCACTAGATGCACATGTCGAGTCATGACCAACCATCCATCAGCCAGCCGGGTTTAATTCCCGGGATGACGTCACAGCGGCGTTACCACTTGATGGGCGGGGCTCACCCCCTCCCGCCTTAAAAAAGTTATTTTCAAATGCTTACGCGAAATAAAAAAATACAAACAACACAAAGTTGTGTTTCAAAAACTTTATTTCATAGATATACACAATAAAAAATATATTGCACCCACCTTTAAAATAGGTTTCCATACAGTTGTTTCCATAGGATAGACAAAGTAAATATTTTCATAATTTATAAAACATACGTTTTTATGAACAAGCTCAGTGACAAAAAAGTATTTTAATTTGTTTGTGTGCAGTTGTGCTTTAGTAGTATTGTTTAATTTTAGTGTCTTTATTTGTATTTGGTCTTATTAGTAAAATGTTGTCTTTAAACTGTTTTCTATATACAACCATAAATACATATTACACTAACCAGTACTGCCAATCACTGCCAAATGTGTAGGAACTATTCAATACTTTAATATGTATAAAACATGTTGCAGTGAAAATTCTGATACAAGTTGAATGTTGAAAATTTAATCATCATACATATTTCTAAATATATTAAATACAGAATTGGCTTGAAAAATGCTGGTATGCATGCAACATGCACAACACCATACACAGTGGGGTAGAGTCAACCGAAGGTCACACAGGTAAATAGTGAACTGTCTATATTGGTACTGTGCACCAGCCACTATGCACAGCCCTGAATACCTCACGCACTACTGAACATTTCATCTTTCATACAAATTTACCATTAAAGTCAGACTTTCCACAGCAGTAATCCCGTCTGGAAAATGCATATTTGCCAGACAGCTAAAGCCCCAGGCGAGCATTGTCATGGTGACATTGCAGGGTGTAAAAACTGTAATAAACCAGGGGGTGGGGGTATTATTATACAAATTCCACACATCAATCATTATATCTTTTTTGGATAATGCAAGTATGTGGGTCAGGTCAAAATCACCCCCAGCTGTGTGCTTTCAAGGGGGGCTGATTGTGCCCATATGTGAATATATGTATACAGGCTTATTTTTTTTATTTGCCAGTTCGCAAGGGACCACGACTGGACTTTGCAGCCCTGTGCACCCTTCTAACTGAGCCACATCAGCACTGGTATTTGGGTGGTTGAATGGGCGTGAGTTGATTCGCATCATTACCTGTATTCATGGTATTGTATGACTATCGCTGTGTGGGACTGTACATGTAGCAGGCTCTGCTTGTAAAAATCTGTGTGATTCTGACAAAACAGTACACCATCTGGTTTAAATTGCTCTACTCCAGAGAGTCACTACTCCAGAGATCTGTGTGCAAACGGGTAAGTTTTGTTGATTGAAGGAATATAACCTTTAATCTGGTGTGAACATGTAACGCTGGTTCAAATGTTGAATGGTGCAGTTAGTTGCACATTATTTCATCTTCCTGCTGGCTCAGGACATTTTGAAACTTTGGGGGAAGCATAAATCCGTACATGAGTAACCTTAAAGCTCCAGCTCTCTCAGTTAAGCTGAAAATATTTTGACAAGAATATCTGTATTCTGACAATTAATATTATTTTGGGGTGCTATGACTACAGTTTCTTTTACAAGTTATTTTACAGGAAGAAAAATCCTGAATTGCAATCTTGTAAAGTGGTAATCCACAAAAGAATTGATCACAAAGCTAGGATTCCCCCCCCCCCCCCCCCCCCCCCCGAGTGTGATTTCCCCCAATTTACTTAGAACCCTAGGTCAGCTTAGATTTGTTTCCTTTATATCTTTACAAATATACAAATTATTAAACATGTCAAACACAACATGAATTGTTTAAGTGAATATTTTACATGGCAACAATATAGCAAATATTCCAATACAAAAATGTTACCCCCAAAGCCAACTTAATTTTGTGAAAATGTTTAATCTATCATTCCGCACTGTGTACTTTCTCTTGAGCAGTTTCTCCTGATGATGGTCACATCATACTGACTGAAATGTTGCATTTATACCTCCGGTTCTGCTAAGAATCACACTTCACTTTTTCTTTTTTTTTAGTTCACGTTACACGGTGATCTGCAAATTTTCTCTCTGGTTGTACTCTCCACTATGAAAAGCCTAAAATCAAATTTAACAGTTCTTGTCTGTTTACTCTCTTTTACCTCAGCGATTCAGCACTTTGTCGAAATGGCTGGAATCACAGGAAAGACGACTCTGGAGAAGATCGGCATGGGTCACCTCAAGTGTACCATCTGCTGCAAGCGATTCACCGAACCCAAGGTCCTGGACTGCCTGCACAGCTTCTGCTTCAAATGTCTGGAGGAGCAGCGACAGGTCCAGCAGATCAATGGCCTGAGAATCATCTGCTCCCTGTGCAAACGCGAGACATCTCTGACCGAGACAGGGATCGAGGGGCTACGGGATAACCTCACCCTGATCTCCTTGGTTGAGGAGGCTGGGCTCCAGGAGCAACTGGTTGCCAGTCAGCTGTCGAAGATCAAGTGCGAAGCCTGCGAGGAGGAGCAGGAGGCGATTTCCCGGTGCATGGACTGTGACGATTACCTCTGCAAGGATTGCCAGTGGGCTCACAAGCGGCTGTCCAAGATGAAGAACCACAAGATAGCCACACTGGCTGACCTCCGCTCTGGCAGCGTCTCCTTCAGAAGCAAGGTAAGGGCCACAGTATTGAAGTGTGAGAAGCATACCAACCAAGACATCTGCGACTTCTGCATCACATGCCAGATGCTGATCTGCACGGCCTGCGCTGCTGGAGACCACAAGGCTCCTGACCATGAATGTGTCGATGCACACGCTGCCATGGTCACATGCCAGCAGGAGCTAGGAAAGCACCTCAACAAAGCAAAAGATCACAAAGATCAGTTTGAAGCTGCCAAGCTCTCGACCGATCATGCCCGCAAGCGACTCACAACCATGGTAGCTAATGCCACTCAAAAGATCTCCAAGAAGGCAGAGGAGGAAGTTGCCAAGATTAGACAGAGGGAGCTCGACCTCAGGCAACAGGTCAAAAAGATTGAACGAGACAGGTCAGCTGAGATCGAAGGCTTCCAAGCTGGATTGGTTGCTAGCCTCAAGTGGTCCAAGCACACCTTGGACATTGCAGAGGACTTCCTGACACAGGGAAGTCCCTTTGAGGTCCTAGAACTGAAACCGAAGATCCTGTTTATCATGAAAGATGTCCAAAAGAAGCAAATCCCTATCCTTCAGCATGGCCTGTCTTTCGTCGACTTCAAAGACAGTGCCATCGGTCAGGATGGCTCCTTTGGTAAACTCCTGCTGGAGGAAAAATGGGAGATGAAGGACGAATTCGGTAAGCGGGGCATGGGTGATGGCGAGTTCATGGAAGCGAGAGCTGTTGCGGCTTACTCCAACAGTGACCTTGCTGTGGCAGATCCAGTGAACGGAAGAGTCACCATTCTCGGCTCTGATGGAACATACAAAGGCAGTATCCGAACAGCCAGTGAGAGCCACCCTGACGGCCAGGTCCAGAAACCCAGCGACATCGCCATGACTACAGATAACCAACTGATGGTCATAGACAATCCCGTTGTGAAGGTGTTCAACAAGCAGAAGAAGCTCGCCTTCCAGTTCATCCCAGGAAAGGTCACTACCGCACCACACAAGGACAGCATGGAGGAAGAGCCAGACAGTGACCTCAGATGCATCGCCACGGATTACAAGAACCAGATAGCCATTGGAGACAAGGGTAAGAGGATCGTCTCTCTGCACAAGTTGGATGGGTCTCTCATCAAGACCATCCCAGCAGAACTGATCTCCAAACACCTGGCGATCGGGAACATAGAGAGCATCATCTACACCAACCTGCAGACTCGTCTGCTGATGGCAGCCGACTCCAAGGGCCAGGAGATCTTCTCCTTCCACACCCTGACGGAGGAAAACCCGGCCTACGAACCCACCGGGGTCTGCTGCGACAGCTCCGGCGATATCTACGTGGCACTCCAGGGCACCATTAAAGGTCAGAAGGGTGAGATTCACCACTTCAGTCCCAAGGGAGAGCACATCGCTTGCGTGGCGCGAGGGCTAAACTCTCCCTTCGGCATCACCTTTACCCCTGATGGAGATCTGGCTGTTGCTGATGTACACAACGTCAAGGTCTATCAACGAGTGTAAGCTTGCACCTGCTGCAGTTATATTTTGCAGACAATGTTCAGTTTAATTCTCTTTTAATGACAATACCTTTGCATATTTAAACATGCAAGACATTACATGAAATACAAATATAAGGACTATTGTGCACAAATTACAGTAGAACACCACTACAATGAACACCATGAGATGCACAAAAAATGTTCACTATAGTGATCGAGAGCTGCTACATGTGTAAAACTCAATTGAGCCGAACTGTGCTTACATGTATAACATTTTGCAGAGAACACTCTTCTTTTGTACAAAAACCGATAATCAGCCAAAGCATCATATATACTCTCTAGGGCACGGCGGTTTCAGGGATGATTGATAAACCTGATGAGCAGGGGTAATAATGTAGTACAAAGAGTGCCATGATCATGGTGGATGTGCAATACACACTATTATGTATGGGATATGCACACACATGTTCAGTTTAATTCTCTTTTAAATACATTACTTTTGCATACTCTATTTATGCAAGACATTACATGGAGTATTTATCAATCTGAAATTCATTAGATTAGTCATTTGGTGTGATTTGACATGCAAATGTTACAATCAGTTTAATAATAAAAAAAACTGCACAAGTGTAATCATAATTTTTCTTAGTTTTTAAATACCAAAATACCATATTATAAGGACATATATCTTTTCTGTACAAAAATACTCATTCAAAATACTCGTTTGCATATATGCAAAAATATATTTGAAGTTAAACACAGGCCATAATGTCGACATAGGTGCTGCATAATATCATATCTACAATGTAGACGAATTCCGAAGTGATGAAATTAGCACCGATCTGTAAACAACTTACTATGCTGATTGTGCACTGCGCTGTCATCCGTGCCATCATTTTTGCATATGTACGAGTGAATTTGTTAATTAGTAGTGTTTGTTTAGCACTGAGATTCTTGCTTTGCACACAGGGGCTAATGTGAAATCTGCCTATAAAACAAGCAAATTTGTAATTAAGAAAAACAAACAGCTGATTTGTAGGAAATTTTGTATCTTATAAAATGTACATGCCTATGGGTCTGTGTTTCGTAGATAGATGGAAGCAAACATCAGACCAATCCATTATGAATGCTTGGGTTTGTATATGGTGTAAATCGAGGACGCACATGGGAAACATGGTTGCCTAATTGACGACAGGTGTCATCGAGGACGTCCCCGATTAGAAAACGTGTACAGAACCAACGGGAGCTGTTGCAAAAAAAGTTAAAGTACAAACAAAAGAGGAACAAAAGAAATCCTCGATTTACACCATAAACATACCTGTGTGGGCACGTACGTTTGTATAGCAGAATAGTTATTTTTTTTATGGAATATCTCCCCAAGCAAGGCCAAAACGCCACTCTAGGCAAAAGGCTACAAAGAAGAAGAAATCAGGAAAGCTGAAGGAAGGAATTGATATTCCTCTTAAAAGAGGCCAGGTCATAGGGTGGAGGGAAACAACTAATGGGCAAGGAGTTCCAAAGAGAGGCAGAACGTGGAAAAAAAACTATTAGAGTAGCTCTTTGTTCTACATCTCGGCACAGCTAGAGTGTATGGGTGAGATGAAGCAGAAAGCCTGGTTGAATGCTCAAAAACCCTGACAGGAGGAACCAAGTTAAACAGACTGGTGGAACTATTTCCATGGAAATATCTGTAGAACAGACTGAGGGTGGCTACGGTCCTACGGTGGGAAAGGATTTGTAATGATGAACCCAACTCCTCACCAACCAACTATAACAGAAAAATATTGCTTGCTCAAGCGCTATTTTGCGGCCAAGATGTGCTAGGGTCTGCGCGTGCATGAAGAATTGAAGATTTCTATTATTGGGTAACCATTTAAAGTAAATTCTGCCTCTGAAGTTAATGAGCTCTTCCTGTGCTTAAAGCTTACAGTCTCTTAGCAGCTGAACTGGGGACCATAGCTTACAGTTAACGAGGAACTGGTGTCATATAGCAAAAACAGTTATTTTGTGGGTTAACAAGGAATTTTAGCTTGTGCACATGCATCCATCCCGGAAGTTAAGGATTCTGTGAGCACAGAATTGTAGGCTGCTACTGTTTGCAAAATCTGATGTAATGGATTCTATGCCCCAGGTTGTGAAATATAAACATGTCCGTGCTCGGACTGAAAATTTCAATTAAATGGATTTCTTCCTACTAATGAATTATGGAACAAACAAAAAATGTTGAATGAAAAAAAAGAAGAACACTCTATTTGTTGTTCCAGAAATATATTGTTTATGTGCTACAAACAACGATTGACATATGACTGTGGGAATTAGAAGTGCACTCTTTAACTCAAAATTTGAAACTTATTAAATATGTTACTTATAGTCAGTCATTTTTTTGTGTGGAGTGAGTGTCTTATTGGAAAGCTCACAAATTTATCGAAATTTACAAAATTTATATTTCAGGGTTATGCACCCCAAAATCATGGATGTAGATCCTTCAAGCAGCCGCCTGAAATTGGGCACAGGATGTAACACAGTCTGTGGCTGTACACAAATGTAATAAATATAGATACATATGTACATTTGTACCATCTGTAAATTACATGTATGTTTGTGGAAGTGCCGTGGCCTAGTGGTTTGGAGCATTGAATTCGTGGTCTGCGGGTAATTCTGCAGGTTGTGGGTTCGAGCCCAGTCCTGGGCTATAGCACTTCTACACTTAATATGGGTAGAGGCATTATTAATGCCTTGCAGTGGACTAGTTACCCATCCCGAGTTTCCCGACCCTATTCATACTGTGAAGAGATCAGATTATCGTCTTGTTTCAGTGTGAGGGGCTGGGCTGGTTCTTCCACACTTTCCTCTGTAGCCCAACACCTCGAGTAATGGGCGACTTGCATGCAATTTTGTTGTTGTTGAAATGCTACTATTAAAAAACACGTTGACTGCCGACTACGAGTATATTCGTAGTGACGGGTGTACCGGATTCTGCCACTACGAGTATACTCGTAGTGAACCAAATGCTATTGTTATGGTAATTGATTACTCTGGCATCACCGAAGACGCATCAAATCAATGTATGGAATGGTTGTGATCGATAGAGACAGCTTGAAAGCAAAGATCATCAGTGGCCATGTGGTGGTGCCCTATAAATTATGGCTGGCAGTCAACGTGTTAAAGGGCCATTCAAAATGTTCAATGTTTCAAAATTTCGAAATTTGTTTGACCCAACCACCCACTCCAATTTCCGATTTTAAAATATTGATTTGCCATTCAATTAAACAAATAATAGAATGTCAAACAATCCACAGTTTCATGACAGCGTGGTGCAGCTGTGGATCTCCCCCACTTTAATACGTGCCCTGATGACTTCTTGTGTTTCATGATCAGCTTCTGACCTAGCGCTGGCGATACTGATTTTTTTCGCAGTCGATAATTTTTCCCCGCTTATATCACCGATATGGGGATAAAATCGTCTACAAATTACGGCATGATAAAAATATTGTGAAAGGATCTTAAAACCCTAATGTACAAACGCATAGGCCTAAACAACTTTCAAAAACTTAACACCGTCAAAGCTCTCTGTCACAATATCGCCACTCAGATCGTCCACCCATACGGAGGAATGGTCCACTATACCCATGTGGTGGACAGTGTTGTAGCCAACTTTTTTACCAAATCATTTTTTTCTTCAAATCAAGTCACAAGTAAATTTTTTCAACAACTTCCGCAATTCTTGATGTTGAAGCCACACAATACCTCTTTTGAAGTTGACATTCGTGTAAAAATCACGCAAGTACAGTATCGTTTTCCCCAGGGCTTCGCGCAATGCGCAAGCAACGTGTATGGTTATTAGCACGGTTCCCGTCTCTGCTGCGGTATTTAATTCATTTCCGCTGTACAGTATTTAATTGATAGCAGTAGAGTTGGGAACCAGTCTACAGTGCGTACTCGATTGGGTATATTTTAATGCATGACTTACGGAAAATTTAAATATGTCTAGTATAGAATTTTACTCTCTCGATCTCAGACACCGTTATTTACATTTCAAATACTGTAAAAAATGTATTGCGATTATATACAAACGTTACTTCATCATTTTGAATGTTTGAAGGATATTACATAAAGCATTTGCCAAGCGTTTTTGGCAAAATAGAGGAATTCTTGCTACGCTTCAATTGTACGTTTAAAGCAAAGACGATGGCAGTCGTTGTAAGATGTTTCTTCCTTCATGCTTTTATATCTGATCAATAATGTGCAGCCCGACGGCAGTGCTGTGCCAAATTCCAAAAAGCTATAAGAACAGTCTATGAAGTATAGAATAACCACTCTGATCTATTGAACTGACAACGGATGAAACAACGGATGAAACAACGTCTAAGACCGTATGGGTATAGACTAATGAGGCGACCAAAATTAGGAGCATTTACTGTGGTGGCACCATGCTCGCGTGCGTATTTTACAACTAGCAAAAATGCGCACGCGACTGAAATTAAAGAATGAGGGCAACCTGCACGTGAGTGTGGCACCAGAGCAAAAATGGCTTCTAATTTTGTTTGGCGAATTCCCCTATAGGGTTGAAAAAACAAACGAATCGAAATGCGGGAGTGGAATTGGCAAGTCAAAAGAGCATTTCTTTAATTTTTCTTTATGTTTTTATTAAATAAAATTTCGATTTTCAATAATTTTCCTTGACCGACCCACCGACCCACCCACCCACATTTTTGAAAAAAAAAGAATCAAAATTGTAAAACAATGAACATTTTGAATGGCCCCTAATGCTTGCTACTTAACTTTGTTCATGGCATTAGTACAACCCCTGACCTTTTTACTCATGGCATAACAAACAAACCTTTCAGGTCACTGCTCAATGAATGCTCATGAATCTACTTTTAAAAACTAAACATGGAATGTACTGAGATTTTGCTTGTTGTTAAAATTAGTTTTACTTTCTAAATCACTCATGTGAAGTCGCTGCCAGTTATAGGTTATGTTCCTTGCTGTGAAATTTGCACAACATTTTACAAAACCCGAGATAAAATGATGATCTTTTTATACATCCAAACTTTTAAATGAAAATTACAGATGGGGGTTTGAAATATCCCCCAAAAAAGCAAAAGAAAATTTTGAATAGAGGTTTGTGTGTACACTTTTCCAAACACTGCTTAAAACTAACAGACGACAACACAAATTTTTGTTTGTACTGTTGCGACAAGTGAACTTAGAAGTATTTTGTATACAGGCATATGGGAATCAATCATCCTCCATCATCATAACAACTGCTGACAATTTCTAACAGTTGGCACCATGCTCTCTTTTCCATCCATGATCCAAAATGAACTGTGGCAAGCCAAGCATAACAAATTAAATGTATACACGTATGCATTTGGCTTGTGTAGAGAATACTAGAACCGTAAATGCCAAGATATGTATATTATTAGACACATGCATGAACATAGGCACAATACAATCCGACTCCCACACCCCTGCGATTACAAATTTTCACTACAGTAGATAACAAAATACGTGCCAATAGAATTTTTTGTTGTTACTGCAAATTTGTCACAAATAACCTCTGACTTTAATTCACGACAACCACGGAACCGTGGCTTGACTATTGTCCAATTTCCTTGTGACCGAGGTCATTGGAGAATCTCAGTCAATCTGTAGGCCTACATGTGTAGTTTCAACACCAAAAAAGGCTTATATTTAATAGCATGACTGGAGGCCAAGCAGTAACTTTGCTATATTTGTATTTTGCCTGTGACGAGCTTAGGCAACGGTTCAGTCTATGGGTATGGGTACACGGGTGTACGGGTGTACGGGTGTACGGGTGTACGGGTGTACGGGTGTACGGGTGTACGGGTGTACGGGTGTACGGGTGTACGGGTGTACGGGTGTACGGGTGTACGGGTGTACGGGTGTACGGGTGTACGGGTGTACGGGTGTACGGGTGTACGGGTGTACGGGGGTACGGGGGTACGGGGGTACGGGGGTACGGGGGTACGGGGGTACGGGGGTACGGGGGTACGGGGGTACGGGGGTACGGGGGTACGGGGGTACGGGGGTACGGGGGTACGGGGGTACGGGGGTACGGGGGTACGGGGGTACGGGGGTACGGGGGTACGGGGGTACGGGGGTACGGGGGTACGGGGGTACGGGGGTACGGGGGTACGGGGGTACGGGGGTACGGGGGTACGGGGGTACGGGGGTACGGGGGTACGGGGGTACGGGGGTACGGGGGTACGGGGGTACGGGGGTACGGGGGTACGGGGGTACGGGGGTACGGGGGTACGGGGGTACGGGTACGGGTTCAGGACAGTTAGGGTTAAATGCATAGGTGCTGCACAGATTTATAATGTAACATGTTTGCAGGTTTAACTAGTGACCAGATGCAAAATCAATTAACATCCCTTAGGGCTGTTCATTTTCGAATAATTTAGTATTCGAATAATTTAGTATTCGAATATTCGAAACTGGGTTTGACCGAATATTCGAATATTCGATACTCGCCGATCAAGTTTTTCAGTGCATGCCGCACCGGTAAAAAAAAATTGCACGTAAAAGCATGCCGGTGTTTTACATATACGATTGATATTATGGACCGTTCAAACGTTCATGCCCCTGTTGTATCAAGGGTTTTACGGACGGGAACAATAAACCTCCATCCACTAAAAGTTACGATTGACAAAAATGCGGCATTTGACACTGCTGAGCACCGTAACTTTTCTTTTAAAATAGCATCAGAGTCGTACCTGTACGTGCATACATGTATATATCTTTTTGAATATTTGAACTGGCAAAATGGTATTCGAATATTCGCTTGACGATCGAATATCGAATATCAAATATTCGGTATATTCGGGACAGCCCTAACATCCCTCGAGGCTGTCTGTCAGTCTCTCACTAAACAGCAATTTGCCATTTCTATCTTGGGGGCTTCAACCAAATATGAGCCAAGTACGAGGAACAGTACATAACATGTCAAAAATGTGATTACTGCATGATCAATATGCATGAAATTGTCTATGTATTCAAAACAAAACCTATAAACACACTTTACATGTACAACCACTTAGTTCGAAAACAGACACCAGGGCAGAGTAAGGATTCAAAATATTTAGGATTTATTTTTTATTTAGTTGTAAGGTAGCCAACGTTTGACATCTAAATTTGGAAGATTTGGGGGAATTTTTCTAGAGACTTTTAGAACATTTTGAAAATTATTATTTACTCAAAAATATTCTCTAATATCAATTTTGGGGGATCGGAGAGACAAATTTTGAGGGGTTAGTCTGAATTTTTAGGGGGAGCTGTACGCCCCTCCCTCCTTCAGCATGGCGCCTGGCGACATCAGTATTAGGTACAGTTACAGTGGGAAATTTTCACACAATGTAGTCCTGCAAACCAATCCCCAATGCATCCATAGGCCATGAACCAAACCCATACAGTACATTGCAATTGAAAGTTAACCTGGGAATGGCAATTTCTATTCACACTTTTTTCTCTTCCCAGGGAATACATTTTCATTTCACAAAATGGGAAACAATTCTACCACAGGTGGGAAAATATTTTCACACCTTTTCTCAAAAGTGTGAAAATAATTTCCCACTTGAATTTGCAGGGGGGGGGGGGGGGGAGTTGTGTGGGAAATGTGAAATGTGAATGAGAATGTGAATGTGAATGGTAATTCTTTTAAAAAAATTTCCCATTTCCATTCACAGTTTCAATTGCAATGTACTGTAAATGTATAAGGGTCATGTCACACCAGGCAATTTACACGCAATCAGTTCCAGGCAATCTCCAAGAAGAAAAACAATTAACATTTCAATTTTCACATCATTTTCTTAGAAATGCAATTACTGAATTGTCAGAAAAAAGTATCCCATGCCACCCAAGCATTCCTTTAGCCCGCGGTGCTAGTTGCCTACAAGTTGCTTGTCAAAATTGCCTCGTGTGACAAGGCCTTAACGAAGGACTTGTTAAACAACTTTTTATTGATATACTGAAATTTTACAATAGAAAATATTGCATGAAACGGGAACAACTGCAGGAACAATTACCAAGTATTTGAGAAATTCCAACCACAACTGTATGTATGAGCTAGTAGCTATGCACTCACCTGATTGGCAGGGATGTAGCCGGTTCCACTTTAGGTCTGTGTCTGCTTGCACCAGTTTGATCATCGGTACCCTGCCTGCTACCGCCGATTCCAAACCAACCACTGCATCATTCAAGACAAAAAAACAGTGTTGTAGTCGAGGCCAGGCACAAGGCCAGGCACAAGGCCAGGCACAAGGCCAGGCACAAGGCCAGGCACAAGGCCAGGCACAAGGCCAGGCACAAGGCCAGGCACAAGGCCAGGCACAAGGCCAGGCACAAGGCCAGGCACAAGGCCAGGCACAAGGCCAGCTTGCAACAGGCACAAGTAACAGGCATAAACCATGACAAAGGAATGCTTTTATTACAGCTCATTTGAATAGCTTGAGACTTGAATTAAGACTGAAGGCCTTGTGCTGGCCTTGTGCAGGCCTTGTGCTGTCCTTGTGCTGGCCTTGTGCTGGCCTTGTGCTGGCCTTGTGCTGGCCTTGTGCTGGCCTTGTGCTGGCCTTGTGCTGGCCTTGTGCTGGCCTTGTGCTGGCCTTGTGCTGGCCTTGTGCTGGCCTTGTGCTGGCCTTGTGCTGGCCTTGTGCTGGCCTTGTGCTGGCCTTGTGCTGGCCTTGTGCTGGCCTTGTGCTGGCCTTGTGCTGGCCTTGTGCTGGCCTCGACTACATCACTGAAAAAAACACCAGGGAGTACCTTTCTAGACTGGGGCTGAATCCCAAACTTGTGGTTGGTCGTTCTCTAATCACATGTACAAATGTAGTTGCACAAACATTCAAACGTCGAGTTACACACTCATCCCGGTTCTTTTCAGAACCACACTTCTTCCCAGAAGAGATTTATTTCAAATGGTGTTTCAGGCCTTGAATTTGGTAATTTTTAGGGCAAGGCCACTTTGGCCTTGAATAAAGCAAAATTATGGAGGGCACCAAGGCCAGTAAGTAGGGCACCAAGGCCAAATTATATCTGCAGAAAGGGCACGGAGGGCGCGGCACTGTTGATTTTTTTCCGTTCAAAACGTATTTAACTAAGAGTAAGAGTAAGACTATGAGGCCAAAAACATACTGCTTCCGATCACATGGGTATTCAATTATATGTGAATTTCAGCCTAAACTATTTCCGTTTACGCTACGAAAGCTATAACAAAAAATTGCTAAAAAAGTTATCAAAACTTGCCTTAATTAATGTCAAAAATATTTACGGTCGATAATTCTTAAAAATCATGGAGAATTTAGGTCGTACACATCACTGCACTATGCACAACGCTAATTTATAACCATAACGCTAACCACGATGGGAAACTGGCCAACACTGTCCGTTTATCCATGGAGAAATAAATTTCTCCATGGTTTATCGTACGGTGGTAATGCGTGCGTGATGCACTTTGTGTGGCGGGCGATAAACCTCGTGTTGCGGCAGGAAATGTCGGGGAAACACGCTGCGGTGTACAAGCGGTACAACCTCGAAATAAATTCATGAACACGGAAAATGCATACACAGACAAAATAGATCAAGTTCTGTGAATTAACGTGCAGAAATCTTCTTTCTCTATCGATTTTTTGGGCCTAATTATTCATCGAAACTTTTGACAATCGGAACACCGCGTGTTGTGACCAAAGTTCATGAAGTTACTGTACGTATGTAGCGCGCCGAAGGCGTGCTTCATACATAGCGCCGCCTACAAGGGCGCGTTTCCTCGTACACGAACATCGATGCGTATTGTGAGGCGCACACGTGCAAGTACTGAGAAAAAGAAAGTCAGTTGACTGCACGTAAACGTTGCCGTACATGTACATACTCCTGCTGATTTGTGTGTACGTATGAATACACACATTTAATCTTGCGGTGGGGGTGTTGATGCTTGAAGTATCGGCACACTCCGAAACTGGACCAGATTATAGTTTGTGTGCGACGTGCATGTACTGTGATTCTGTACGCGCGATCGCCAACGTGGTGCAGCGAGATTTTATGAAGGGCTGGCATGACATCGAAAAAACAAATGATATGAAGGATTGTACTTGTAGTGGCTGTGTTTTTGCAAAAAGGGCACGACGGCCAAGGTAAATTTGGGGCAAGGCAAAACTGGCCGTGAAGACGGAGATTTTGTGTGGGGCACCGCGGCCAGTAAGAAGGCAACGACGGCACTGGCCGTCGTGGCCGTCGTTCATTTCAAGCCCTGGTGTTTATACCCGCAATCCCAGTCTCTCTCAAATATTGTATCACTGGTCCCCTCTTCATTTGTCCTAGTTTAGCAGACAACGGTTGCTAGTGATAACCAGTGTGATCATGTTTTGTAGGCTGGTGCCAGATGGTCGACTAGACATGGTCGACCAGTCAAGGTTCGGGCAAGATTAATCCAAGAACTGTATAGACGTTAACCTCTTAAATACGGACACCGGCCATGGTTTGAAAAAGACCACCTGGCCGTCTATATGCGCATTCCTGCATACATGCAATCCATTGTTTGCCTATTGTTTGCATTAACACTTGGCTGCACAAGCCCGTCTTGGCATACCGGCAACCCATTATTAACAGCCGGACAGAGGGATTAACTGTAGCTCTTGCTTAAACTTGCTTCCTTTTGGACGAGGCGGAAAGGTAAACGTCATCAATTTTTGAGACCGAGTTTTAAAAAAGTGGAACAATTACGAAAACGTCCAGATAATCTCAACAAATTTCATTTACTGAAAAACCTGCACCATTCATGGTGCATGAAAATATTGGCTTTCGATATCAATATTATGATGCAAGTACCTTGCGGCTGATAGGAATGCTGACTTCAGTTTACTAGCCATTGCCATGGCAACATCAGACAGCAACGGCTGGCTGCTTCCCTGTCAATATAGACAAGAGATAAGTCTGAGGATTACATATGATAGCCTATTTCTTAAACATTACAAAATTTCAGTAAATCAGTTTTGTACATGCCATCTGTAATGGGCCATATCTTGAGATCCAACACTGTGAATCCCTTGGATGCGATTTCCTATTCAAAATGGACAAGAGGATTAAGAGGATGTGATTTTAACAATGAGGGTCCAAAATCACATCCTACTCTATTTAAAATCACATCTGAAGCCTGTGAACTATTATCCCACCCTGACAAAGAGTACAATGTGACTTATGGGTTTAACAGCTTAAACCGCATTGTGATTCTGGACTCTGGATGTGATTTTGGACCCTCATTGTTAAAATCACATTCTCTTATAAATCCTCCTGTCCATTCTGAATAGGAAATCACATCCAAGGGGTTCATAGTCCAATTAAGCTAGACCTACCATCTTTTCAGGATTATTTCTAAACACCCTAGATCATCAACACTAGGTAAACCCAAATTCTCTGGAATTGTTGGAGGTGGGTGAACAATCACCTTAACCCCTTGCGTACAGATGACGCCAAATGGCGCAAAAAACAAACAGTGGCACGAGGTCGGATGACGCCATTTGCCGCTATTTGTGCAGTTTCAATCCATTGTTGGATTATTGTGTATGTTACACTTGACTGCACAAGCACATTGTGGCCGTTTTTCTTGGCTGCACAGGCTGCCCCGGCACTCCGACGCCTCACTATGATAACTGTACTCAAGGGGTTAAACTTGGGTTAACTTTTTTTGAACCACCCTGTATAGGATCAGTGCACGTAAAAGAACCAAGAGAACCTGCCGTGAAAGAGTAGGGTTTGCCTCGACGTCTCTGATGGCCACCATCTATAAATCAAAGCTGTTATTATGATTATTATTAATCTACCTACATATTACCTCCAAGGCATAAAAGAACCCAATGTAAGGGCCAACGCCCGCTGTAACATAGCGTGTAGTGGCTGGGGGTGTAGCCTTGACGCTCGCTGTGTAACCATTGATGATGGAGTCTGCATTGAGCTGATCAAATGCACAGGGTGTCACCACGCCTGAAATGGAAAGAGATGGTCAAGTTTATAAAGGCTCATAGAATTATCTGCAATTGCCCATATGCGCTTAACTTGCAACGGGAGCTGTATACTCCCCAGGGAGCTGAGGTTTCAGGAATGATTGATAGGCCTGATGAGCAGGGGTAATAACAATTGTAAATGCTGTGATTTGGTTTAACTGAAAAGCGCGTTCTAACTACCGATTTTTCAGAACTGTTGTTCGAATTTCAGAACTGAGTGGAGTAATTAAATGGCAATCAAACAAATCACTGACTTTGCATTTTGGACTAATAAAGATTGTTTACGCACAGTGTGTCTGTATGTGCATCATTACTTCCTCAGTTATAATCACTTCTGCTTCAATGAGATATTTTTGTGACCCGCTCTACAAAAAAAGGGTATTATGTCGCAATATGTAAAAACACACAGGGCTGTTCTATGTGAAGCGGGCGAAAAAAATCTTCACAAAAGTGATTTTTTGGGGGGGGGGGTTTGTTGGCTTCTATTATATCTATATTTTTCGTCAAATAATCCAAAAGGGAAACTGACTAGGTAAATTTGAATGTATGTATTTAAATTTACCTAGTCAGTTTCCCTTGTGGATTGTTTGACGAATTATAAGTTAAAAAGTCGTATCCTCATTGAGAAATCCCCACAATGTCGCTTCCCGGGTTGTATCATAAAATTGGCTATACGGCATTCTACGTTTATGACTTCTGACTAGTGCCCACCCGAACAAAGATACTGACAATTTGGGAGACCGCCAACATAGGGCAAGATAGCTCAGTTGGTAGAGCGCCGGTACGGTAACCTGGAGGTCGCAGGTTCGAATCCCGCTCCTGCCAGTTTCTTTGTTCACTTTGAAAATATATCTACATTTTCATAATTTATTTTCAGAAACATTAATATTAAGGGAATAAATATGTGCTGGGCCGGTTTGAAACGTATGTTAAAAACTGGCCCAGCACATATTTATTTCCATTCAAAAAATACCTTTTTGTATATTTTAGCAAAAAACCTCAGAAAATTATACGCAAATCATTGCAAATATTATTTGCAATGATTTTGTTCAATTTTTTTTTACCTTGGTTTATAAAACATCCCTTTAGCTTTTCAATGGTTCGTGCCTCATGCGAGTAGTGCTAAAAATGTCCTTATATGGAAATTGCCGTGTGCGTGATGTGGCCCAGAACGCAGGAGTGCCAGTGTAGTGTGAAATTATGGACTCTAAATACGGACTAGGGGTGTGCATTTATGGGTAGTAAAAGAACCGGGTACCCGATTGAACAAAATACAGGTACCCGGGTACCCGTTAAAGAAACCCAACCCAAAACTTCCAATCCCGGAAGTTGTAATAATGTCTTTCTCTGAGATTCAAAAAGTCTGAATTCAGACAAAAGTCTAAAAAATCTCATGCCTGTCCAGTAAACATGATCACCTCTCCACCTTTGCATGTGCCAGCACGTGCATGCGCCGGCATATCACAAAAGACAGTTGTTTGGAAGCTTTATACAGTTGTATTTATTGTGGAATAAGGCATGCTATTATGTCTCGTCGAGGCTCTTTATCCATACCCAGACTACAAAAACCATAACCGGTTAATTCCCTTCATTGTCAATTTTCGTGAGTGTCATTAACGTGAAATCCATGTAGTTTTGTTTTAATATTAAAAATTCTCGAAAAATAGCATTCAAAACCTTTTCTTTTTCATTGTCTGGGAAGTTATTTTGCAATAATGTAAAGTTGTATGGGTACTCGATTCCATAATCTGGAACCGGTTCCTAACATGAACGGTCGGGTACTCGGTTCCGATGCACACCCCTAATACGGACGCAAAGGTAGTATTGCGCTTGCATAATTGGGAGAGTGGCTGGTCGCGCGAGTGTTCAACCAATAAAAGGAACTAGATTTCATAGGAGTCTAAATTTCGTGTGACACCGGAAAACAAGTGTTTAAAACCGGTTGGTGTTTTATCGGCCGTTTAAAACCACCCACGTGACGGGCTCTCAACGAATAGGAACGGGTAAACTGTCTTAGGTATTTATGAATGATGAATAGAGATGAAAAAATAAATGTTGATAGAAATTTCTCATTTCTTTACACTATATGTATATATATTCATTTTTCAAATTTTGCGACATAATACCCATTTTTGTAGAGCCAGTCACATATGCATATTTGATTATCAGAATTATTTTTATCCTACAACTAATTATGGTGAAAATATCCATAAATGTTGTTCAATAATTATATCCCCACACCACCAACAGCCGATTTCACAAAACCTTGCACAATTGCATAACTCTACTTACGCCATAATTTATTGCGTAAGTTGCGCAACATCTGTGTCATTTTAAAAATTGATTTCACGAAAGGTACTCGTTTTAGGTGGCTTAAGTTGTTCGCACAAAAACCGAAATGATGACTTAGCTAGCTGAGCGTGAGCATAGAAGAGCCGTTAGTTGCTCAAATCATTTATTAAATTCACCAGATTATTGAGTAATGAAATGATGAAATGTATCATCAGAGAGTAATGAAATGATCATCCGCTGCAGGTTTACCTGTGAGATATTTCCGAAAGTTGCCATCAATTGTTTTTTCGGAGCGAAGTTTCAAAAGTGAAAAGTTTTAAAATGGCACCCCACAGTTCAATTTCCACGACTGTTCCATGTATTTTTATTGTTGTACTAAAACAGTCGTCGTAAAAGCGGCATTCAGCCTCGTCCGCGATGTATAAAACAAATCAAACATTGCGCAGCTATGCACTGTTTCGTGAAATGGATCGCAAGGATGTAGCGCAGCTGCGCAACATTTTTAAAGCGCAAGTTCTACGCCATGGCGTAAGTTACGCACGGTTTCGTGAAATCGGGCCATTTTCACGGAGCTGCTCAGCACAAAAATTTTCTCAGCACAAAAAAAGTCTTGCTGTATAGTAAAAATTACCAAGGAAGACTTTTCAGGCTAAGCAAATTTTTAAGTTTAACAGCTCCATGAAATTTGCTTCAGGTCACACTCTCCAGTGTGGAGACAAAATGGCACTTGATGGCCAAGCTTTTTTGGGCATTATCCCCACTAGAGAGAAAGGATATGAACAAAGCCTTTCCCAAGGTGTCCCGATCTTATTGAATGACCCATCTCTTTCTCGGTGGCTTGACTCTCGATAAAATACAATTTGGATTTCTGGAACGTACCGCAGCTGACGTGGTCAGTGATGGCATCTTGTCTGATCAATCCCCACTTCTTGTAGGTCAGTGGGGGAGGCTGAATCTGGTCACTCCCGCTGGCTGCAGCTAACAAAGCAAAAGTAACGACCTTCTGTCAAATTGCAGTCCTGCTAGGGAATGAGACTTGAACATTTGTCTTAAAAATAAGCAATTTCATTTTTTTTTTCAGGCTTAAAAAGGCATGATATAGTTTTGGTAATGATCAATAAATAAAATGTGTCAAACAATCCACAAGGAACACTGACTAGGTAAATTTGAATCAATTTTCAAAGGGAACAAAGAAAACAGGCAGGAGCGGGATTCGAACCTGCAACCTCCGGAATACCGTACCGGTGCTCTACCAAATGAGCTATCTTGCCCTATGTTGGCAGTCTCCCGAACATAGATACTGATAATTTGGGAAACTGCCAACATAGGGCAAGATAGTTCATTTTGGTAGAGTGCCGGTACGGTATTCCAGAGGTCGCAGGTTCGAATCCCGCTCCTGCCAGTTTTCTTTGTTCACTTTAAAAATAAATCAAATGATTAGATTCAATCTGAAAGCTTAGTGTTCATTGATACTAATCCTCCTGAGAAATCTCTGCCTGAAATGCTGCCATCTTGGAGGAAATTGTATCGGAAGTTCCCCAAAATGCATGGGCTCATTTCAATTTCCAACAATTGAAATGAGCACATAATGAACATATATGCACAAAACCAATGTTAAAACAGCAGAACGGTTTGTCACTGTTTTCTTGTGACTTGGATGACGGTTTGAGCTTAAACTTTGATGTATATGTCAAATCGCAAAAGTATGAACACGCCCTGCAACTGCGTCGTCAGCTCTACCAACACTAAATCATACATTTTAAATGTAGTGTACATGATTGGTAATCCTCAAAATTTATTTTACTGAATTATTACGAAATACCTTACTAGACTTTAGTAAAGAGCAATCTCAATCATCCTGTGAAATGATGGCACCTGGTGTGCTGTCATTTTCAAGAAAAGTTCAAATTTATATTGTTTTCCGACGATTGTTCCGCGTAACAATCGTTGGAAAAAATAACAGATTTTTAAAATACTGCCCTCTACTGACTGAATGTAGTTAGTCCGCGTTGCGTCTAAAATGGATTAACAATATGAAAACGGGCGCAAAATTGCAATTATAGTACAAGTGTGTGTCGCATAGCGTACCTAAGCGACGGGTTCTAACCAGTCAGCTCGCGTACATGTAGTTGTGTGACCACTTGAAAACGATCCCGTTAACAAAAATTGGGCTTGTTTTACAAGGGGGCACTAAAACAAATCCAGTTAAGTGCCGCCCAACGGTTGAAAACGATCGCCGTGTTTCTCTTGTTTCTCGCCATTCAAGAATGCAAAACTTTGAACAGGTCAGTGATATTTCCTATAAAATACTAACCCCCAAATCCGCCCATTTCTGAAAATTGCAGCAATGACCAATCATGTACACTACCTTTAATTGTTGCAAAATCAGTGTTGAGCAACTCTGCCCTGATGATCTTGGCTGATTTCTCATCATTACTGGAAAATGTATTTTTGGTGATATTTTGTAAAAATTCATCATTTGGGATTATGCAATCATTCACCACGAAAATCACACACGGCCAAACAAGATTTTACATTTCTCTACTTGAAATAAACATTCAAGAAATGTTTTTATGTCACCCACTCCCTTGAAAAAAATTTGTTTCTAGGGAGTGAGACTTGAACATTTGTCTTGAAATGAGCAATTTCATTTTTTTTCCCAGTCTGGCTGTGAAACAAATTAGATGAACGCACAAACCAGGAGCTATCAAGTTTGTTAATAAATGTAATGTACACATTTTCCAAAAAAAGTCTTAGTGTTTGCCACAAAAACAGGCAATCTCAACTTGCATGTGCTGGAGTGCTTGCCATGATACCATAGGTACTGTTCCGTCCCATCTGGCTGCGCAAATGCAACGAGTTTAAAGTAATTTCTCCATAGGTTTATATTCCCATGTACAAAACTAGGATAATGTGCTTCTCACGTTTCTTCTTCGAAACCCTGGTCTTAATGTTCACATATATGGAAAATAGGATCAGTTAATTTTCGATGTTGGTGCAAATCCTTGCAGTCTCAGGATATAGCTATTAAGAATTTTCACACAGTCATGTCGGGACTGAAAGCACGTAGGGGCCGATTAAAGGCAAAGATAATTTCACAAATTTTACCCGACATAACCATGGAATAAAAAAAAACAAAAACAAAAACGACCCATATACATGTATGTATACCTCTTGCAAGTTGGTTTCTGCATGCTCGGAGCGACTGGAACAGGCTGAAACCATCAATGGTAACCAGTGAATTGGGATAGAGAATGGTCAATTCTTCTTGCTGTTCGGCTATGCCAGGGTACCGGGGAGTCTCGTATGTACGACACTTAAGCTTCAGAATGGGATCCTCATGCAAGAGTTGTGACAGCAGCAGGGCACCAGTCTATGAAAAAAAGCCATCAAATGATTGGGAACAAAAAGAAAATGATTTAGAAGCTAATTTTTACATTTTCTTGAAAGGAACCTTTCAATAGACGTCCAGTTCAACCTGTTTTCCCGCCATAAAAATACAAACATGAACTAAATGCTACGGCTACGGCTACAGCTACGGCTACGGCTACGGGCAGCCATTTTGACAGCTTAGCAAACCATAGCCACCATATTGGACACAGCCTAAGTTGTGATTTTCAATTCTTGAAAGTTCTTCCATTGCTTTATGCACGAGGGCACTATTTTTACTTGGTAATCCTTGCCAAAAGGGCATAAGAACAGAACTAAAATCAATTCTTCAAAACATCCACTGCCAAAATTTTTCAGAAATATTGGCTACTAGAGTCTGAATCGGGTATTTTGAGGCTACGGCTTTACTTTTTGCTAATGGCGTGTCACGGTAAATAGCCATAGCCATAGACAAAAATGCCCGTTTCGATATGGCCTAATGGAGTAAAAATCAAGTCAAATATGGGACCTACGGTGTACTCCATGAACATGTTGGAAGTTTGATATGCATGTATTTGTACACAAAGCTATGGAGATAATGCTGTTGTGCCTTTGATGGATTACAAAGGATTTGGAAATTTACAGTAACATGCAAAGAAATATGTCCTGCACGTATTCAAGTCATAAAAATCTTATAGCTTATCCTCTTTGAACACTTTTTGGTCATAAACTCAATAATTCCTCAATATAGCATAATGCACTGTAGCTTCAAAGCCTGTAGAAACCTGTGGAGAGATGGTGAGAGGTAGGAGGAAACCTTGGAATATTCCAGGAAACTCATGGAATCAGGTAGGGACTGCAAATTTGGTTCATATGTGAATCAAACCTTGGGTGCATTCAACAGCGCAATATCACTGCGATGAGGGGAGTGTCGGTATATATGCAAGTCCATACTGCCAATTAAACGACTGCGTACCAAACCGGAAAGAAATGTAAACAAACATGGCGACCGCTACAAACGCAGTGAAAAGACAATCAGCACTCCTTTCGTCCCCAGTTGCAGATATCTGAAGTAAATATTTCTCTGCGAAAACTGTTAGAAACCTGTTACAAAATATCTTGTGGGCAAAGTCGTCCATTCACTCACTCCCCGTCTGCCATCTTGGTATGCAGCCTTTACACACCACATCCGCGGTAGGGATGCTATGTTCCACAGTGAAGGTATGCGAGTATGGTGCATTCCGGCATACGTATTGCACTATAGACCTTTATCATGGTACAGCCATCTTGTTTTTCTCCTATTAAAATCAATGTAACCAAACCGAGGCTGGAAGGGAAAAATAGTCTGGCACCTTCATTCAATAATTGGAATCACTATTCATAATTGCTAATGCATACAGGGAACAAGACAAAGATGGTGACAGCATGATAAAGGTCTATTGAACGTGCCCCTAAGTCACAGAGGTAAAAGGTGACCTGACTCCCCACGAAAGTATGTATTTTCACAGTGCAAATGAGATATCAGTGCTGAAATCTATAAAAATAAACTTTAGTACAAAGTGTTACAAGCTACATTGTACTTACCTCTGTGTACATACGCACATAGCCTGATGTAAATCCCACCACGACGCAGGTCCAGTCTGGTGCCCCCTGTGAACTGCGCTTCTGGGACGCCAGGGGAAGGCAGAGAACACTGGTCACACACTCGCTGTGAAACAGATGAAGATTGTCACGTTACGTGCGAGACATGCACTAAACTGCTGAGACACGACAGAAAGCCATTTCACAATTGGGAGTTTTGCTCCCCCACCACACATAAAAAGGTAGATGAAAACAAATATACAACTAATAATAATTTAATAGATTCATGAAAATGAATTAAACTGCTGCAAAATGCTAACTGACTGGATTGACCTGAAATATACAATCCACAAAATTAGCTGGCAAAACGTTTCAAACTTTAAGTTCTTTCTCAAAGGCATATGCAAATAATTATATTCATTTGTAATTGAAACTAAATTCTTAGCTCTTTATGCATTTTGTTGCTGATTTTTTTATGACCCTGGTTATAAGATCAAGAATTCATCACAAGCACTTGGGAAACTTTACCTATTAAAGGAAACTTATCTGGAGGAGATGATGAACATTTTGCCAGATTTGGAGATGAAAATGAAATCTCACATATGAGAGTTTATCTTATTCATACAAAAAGAGACTTTGTTGTATTACTGCACTTTCTAATGTAGTTGCTGTCATTAATATTTCAGGCTGAGAATGGCTGCTGTATACTGTATACATTTTTGCATTGATTTTTGCATTTGCTTCAAAAAGCATTTTATTACGATGAAAGCAGTTACCCACCCACTTGCTTCAAAGGCAGGAAGTGAGCTGGTCTCACCGACGGTGGAAGTTACCCCATCTGGGTTTATATGTCTGAAAATTTGATAATTTCTCTGGAATCTCTAGAAGAATTATCCTTTATTTAGATTTGGGCTCAGGAAAAACCGCAAGGCTGGTAGAGTTGGCAATTCAACATGCCGCTAACCCTACTACCTCTGATCGTAACCCTTAGAGTGGATTTAGCCTTGTATTAGATGATTTCAATTTTAAAAAATGGAAAGGCAAAATTAATTTTGCTTGTAGAAAATGTATGTTATTGTTAACACAGACATGAAATTTCCACATTCCTTACAAAATGATGGGTAAACATGGTCACATTGGCTCAGATTGAAGCAAACGATGTCAGTGTGCACATTTCGGCCTAGAATGGACAGGCACTATTTTCAGGGATGCTGGTGAGATTCTTGTCCAGAGCCTGGAAATATGACAAGGGAAGCCTGACAAACCCTTTGCACATGAGAGTGTGAAACAAAAATCACCAAGTGTGGGCCGCCTTGTAGTGTTCATTGTACATGTATGGAATAAGTTAAACCGTATGTGTATGCAGCCAGCATGCTTTGACTGTTTTACTTGATAAGCACTTTGCACACTACATGTACATGTATGGGGTCCATGAAGATACATGAAAGCCAAAAGAAGGCAAACGCTGACTCTCCATTACAAAAAGTGGTCTTTTAGTTTTTAACTTGAACTTTGCTTTCTGTGCATATGTACATATACTCCCAATCTTGTTCCTAATTTCCTTACATGGCTGGCATCTTTTCATCAGTACTTTTTTAGCTGCTGGTACTCCTCTCTCAATTCTTAATCATTACTCAATTGCTTGTTTTCTTGTAATTGCTTTGTGATTTTTGTAATCATTGCGTTCTTTGTTCTTTGAATGAATAATTATAATAAATAAAATTAAAAATAAAAAGATACATGAAATCGATTCTAACATTTTACATGAAAACAGGCTTTTAAGCAGACCTACTTGTGGGTGAAAAATTTTAATAGTAGGATCCCAAAAAAAAAAAAAAAAAATAGGACTTTGGGGGACAAAATCAGGATAAAACTTAAGTAGAACTTTTGCAGGTTTTAAGGATTAGTTTTCTTTGTTACTCACCCATGTCCACAGTATCACAAGCCTCATTTGGCATGTTCTGTACTCACAACACTTGTGTTCCATCCTCAAGTAAAAAGTTCTTGCAAGTAAAGTTGCAGTACTTCCAAGCCCGTCATTGTGTCATTTTCATATGACAGTATACAAATAATGAATGTTTATGAATGCGATGGTAAGAATAGTTTCATGACAGATTGAATGTTCCATTCCACGAGGCGAAGCCGAGTGGAATGGGACATTCCATCTGTCACCGAATGAAATTATTCTTACCATTGCACGAATGTGAAACATTCATTATTTGTTTTATACAACGCCTGAATAAATCCGACAGATTGCATGCATGGATTTCTTGGTGTAACGTTGTTACAACGTGCCGTTTACCTTCTCCAGTTCTCAGTCCCGCATAAAACCGCGACAAAAGTGGTCCAGTTCCGATAAAGCTTTAATTGTTGTTCCTGCGTGTCTTGCAAATTCCTATAATCGTTTGACTGCATATTTCATTTGTCTCTTTGTGTTAGCAGCGTCAGCATCGCCTACGAGTTCCAATATTTCGTCGTCTGTTAGGAAAACAAACCACGGTTCGGAAACACAGTCCACCAGTTTGTGTGAATGAAAGCCTAGACTGGTTCCCGGTCCCGGGAACCAGTCCAATGACAGCCATGTTGTAGCGGCGGGGAAGTTCTATCAAATGCGTTACCGTTTGATAGAACCATGTGATAGAACTTTTGTTGGCGGTGCGTGTTCGCGTCGTGCGATGGGACGAATAATTCAATGCACGTGATCAACCAATCGGATGGCTGGGATTTATTCAGGTGTTGTATAATGTGTAATAACACTGTTACGAAAAAATAATCCATGAGATTTCATTTTTCGGAGTTGTGGGACAAAAAAGAAAAAAACAAAAAGTACATGTAGGAAAAATTGGAATTTCAAGAAAAAAGTAGGAGCACTGTAAAAAAAAAATTTGAAAAAAGTAGCAATAATTGGAATACTTGAAAGCCTGTGAAAAAGAAAGCCTGAAGTTTTTGTCTGAAAACTAGCATCCCTGTATTTCAGTCTTCGCTGGGAATGGACAGGCCGATTTTCCAGATGAAATGCTGCTGCTCGGAATCATATCAAACCAAAATGCTAGAAAACCTCAGTACTTTTGGCCGAGGTAAAATTATTTTGTTCATCAATTCTTGTAGGTATTATACGTGCTCTCTGTGACTAGCTCACCCTTCCTCCTGGTTGAGGGTGCCCTTGTATACGATGTGGTAGCGGTAGTCAATACCGTCGTCGTCCCGAGGGTCCCACTTCTCTGTGGGAGGAGAAAAACACGAGTTGAAATTCTCATTAACCTCTTGTGTCTGGCCGTTATTGATGGGTTGCTGGTAGGCCAAGAACAGGGGGGCTGTTAAAAACTACCTACGCTGTAAGAACACTGCCTTCTCTTCGTACCCTAAGACCATCAGATCATTGGTAGGAGACAGGGAGATATTACACTCCTGCAGCCAAGATTCCTGGTCATCCTTGTTTTCTTCAGAAGTGTCCCCCTCCTGGAAGATAAATCAGAGTTTGAAGATGGATCACTGATCTCACTGATGTCAACTTAAAGTCCCTCTTGTGGGTTTGTGTTCTAATTACAGGCTGAAGGACTAACCCTCACTCACTAGGCATTTTTTCATCATTTGATTCACCTTGTCAAAACTCTCAGGCACTATCTCTACTCGCCTGGCTACTCGCCATCCTTTCATTGTTGTTGTTCCAAAGGCTAGTACTGTGAGATACTCTTCAATATTTTTTAACCCTCGTACTGCCTCTCTTTTGGAACTCCTTACCTGTAACCTGCTTCCCTTCCACCTATAATCTTTCACAATTCAAATTAAATGTGAATAGATACCCTCTGACCCCAGTGATTTCTGTCTTTTCTTGTCTTTTTTAGCCTAAACCTTGAGTGGCTCTTTGGCCTTATGCTGAATTTAAAAAAAGCTTATTAATCCCTGACAGTCCTGAATCCTCCAATTTTAATGAGATTTCCCACGCACCCCAGTGAGTTAGGGTTAACCCTAACCCCCTAGACCCTTTTTGCTAGGAACCATCCTCAATCCTCCAAAATCCTCCGATTACCCTGCCCCAAAAAATGCATTCATCCTCAATCCTCCAAAATCCTCATGTGCTTTAAACACCGTTCATCCTCAATCCTCCAAAATCCTCTGCTTGAAACACCATTCATCCTCAATCCTCCAAAATCCTCTTTTTAAAAAAATACCATTCATCCTCAATCCTCCAAAATCCTCCTTGCTTGAAACACCATTCATCCTCAATCCTCCAAAATCCTCAAAAACTGCAAGGAGGATTTTGGAGGATTGAGGTGGGTTAGGGTTTAATGAAAATGAACTCAATTTTGACTGAGAAAACCTACAAATTACAACAAATCCTGCTCCTAATTCAAAATGTGAAACTTTTTAAATGTTACTTTATTATTGAAAGTCAGGTTTTTTGTAGAACATGCCTCATTGAAAATATATTGTGGGAAATTACATGTACAAGAAAAATGGGACATTAGTTGAAAACCTAACCGTATATAGATCTATTTGTGTAAATATTGTTGTTCGTCAAACAATCCACAAGGGAAACTGACTAGGTAAATTTAAATACATTTTCAAAGTGAACAAAGAAACTGGCAGGAGCAGGATTCGAACCTGCGACCTCCGGGTTACCGTACCGGCGCTCTACCAACTGAGCTACATGTATCTTGCCCTATGTTGGCGGTCTCCCAAATTGTCAGTATCTTTGTTCGGGTGAACGCTAGTCAGAAGTCATAAACCCAGAATGCCGTATAGCCAGGGATCACACCCAATTTTTACGATACAACCTGGGAAGCGACATTGTGGGGATCACTCAATGAGGATACGACTTTTTAACTTATAATTCGTCAAACAGTCCACAAGGAAAACTGACTAGGTAAATTTGAATACATTTTCAAAGTGAACAAAGAAACAAACAAACGGGCAGGAGCAGGATTCAAAATATTCGAAATATTTTTGTATTAAAAATTTATGCAGGGCCCCAATGGAAACCAATGTTCAACTGTCTGGGCACACCCTGGGTAAAGAAATGTAATAACTAAATAAGTAAATAAATAAATACATAAATTATCTATCTTATCTATCTTATCTATCTTATCTATCCATCAAAATATATTTTTCAGGGTGATACCCCATAAAAAAAAAAACATCCAGAATAGGAACCAAATGGCACATTCCTTGTACTCTAAAGATATGATATAGCTTTGGTAAAGATCAAAAATTGATTAGTCTCAATCTGAAAGCTTACTACTAAAAATAATACCAGTACCAATCCTGTTGATAAATATTTCCAGTAAAAAAATATGAATTTTTTTCTTCTGGTAACCCCTATTGGCTACAAAGTACCTGCAGTTAGAAAAAAAAAAAAAAAAAAAAACAGTGGACAATGATGACCTTTCAAATACTGACCTCTTCATCATTTTGGTTCCAGCCCCAGTTGGCATCATCCCATCCATCTGCAAAATACAAAATAATTTGTGAACAGTTAGAATTTAACTTGGGGACTGTCTATTTAGTGCAACAGATTTCCCATGCAAAAGAGCTACATGTATTCAGATATATTGACTGAATATCTTCACTCCCCTGTTACAAAATTCTTTGCATTTTACAGAGATGTAGTCGAGTCCATCGCAAGTCCCTGCAAGTCCCTGCAAGTCCCTGCAAGTCCCTGCAAGTCCCTGCAAGTCCCTGCAAGTCCCTGCAAGTCCATCACAAGCCCTCTAGTCCTAATCCCAATCACAAGCTATTTAAATGAGCTTTGACAAAGGCATTTCTTTGTCATTATTCATCCAGTTACCAGGCTTAAAAAAATTAGTGAATTGTAGTGAATTTATATATTATCCCTCCTATACTTATAACTATCACAGCCTATCAAAATCTCTAAACACCAACTCTGACAGTTTGTGTGTGTTTCAATCTGAAATTTGATAGGTTTGATCTGTACAGCAGCTGGGTCGATTTTGGCCCTGAGAACAGGAGGGTTAATTAAAATGTGGTTATTAGTACTAGCCTGTGTAGATGGTCATGTAGGCAGGCGCAGTACAACACCTAATAACTGAACACAGGTAAGAATACTGAGCCAGCTTAGTTTCTACATAAATTGTGAAAAAAAACCTGAAAAACCTATATAATTTATAAATCAATAAAACAAAATGAACATTCAATACATAATAGGCCAAACAAAAAACTTGTGTTGCCCTTCAATGAAAAAAAATCGGGAGGGAGGGTCGGTCGGTCAACTTTTTTTACCATCCATGAAAACAATATCACATGCCGTGTAACTCAGAAGTTGGGAGGCAGAAAGTAAGCTTATAAATTTAAAAGTGAGATGGCGAAATGCACGATTGTACATTTTTGTGTACCGTTGTAGCTGTATTTAAAGCCAATGAACCCTCCTACTATTTCACCATACAAAACCTTACAAAATTTTCATATCCAAATGTTACCATAGCATTAACACACACATGGCAAAACCATACAGCGTAATTCTATAGCAAGCTTATTGACATGGCAAAACCATACACATGGTTTTGTATGGTAAACATGCTTCACTGTGGTACACAGTGTATGCCAAATGGTTTTGTATGGTAAACCATGGAGGTATGGGTAAACATGCTTCACTGTGGTGTACAATGTATGCCAAATGGTTTTGTGTGGTGAATATACTTCATTGTGGCTTATCAACAGACTACTTGGGGCTATGGTGAGTTATATATAATGTATAAAGAGAAACCACCCTAATTCTAAAATGGTATAGGCCTATTCATCAATGTTCCCCAGTACACAATGGAGTTGGTTCACCATACAAAACATTGCACCTGCCAGCAGACACAGCCTGTACAACCATACAAAACCTTACAGTGCCATACACTATACAGAGGTAAAGTTGATTTACCATTCATCACCTTACATAGTTCAGTACAGGCAAGTCTTTTGACCATACAAAACCAGACAGCTGTCAGGTTTTGTATAGTATACCTGCTGTACACTCAGTGACTCACTGTATGGTTTTGTATGGTGAATAAACTTTCTTATAAATTGCCTCAAGAGTAGGAGGGTTAAAAACGTGTGTGCAGGAAAAGGTGAGATTTTGAAAATTCCTTAAAAAAAAACAAACAAACAAACAAACCAACCTACAAAAAACCGCGACCAGACCTTTGTGACTTTTAGGGACAGTCGCAAAGGGCAACACAACTATTGGTTTTTGTTTGCCTTATACATATACTGGAGCAGTCAAGGATGATAATCTTTCTTTTTTTCACTTAGCACCAATCATATTGTGTGAGTTTAAAAGTATTGGTAAATGACTTTGACCAATGCGGTATTCTGAACTTATCTCGGGCTTGATTTAACTCCTTGGGCACGGTATTTTACGGGAGACGTCGGGGTGTTGCAGCAGTTCTGGCAGCCAAATCGAACCGCTACAATGCTACAACCGCTACAATAATCCAACAATGGATTGAAACTGCACAAATGGCGGCCAATGGCGTCATCCGGTCTGGTGGCACTCTTTTTTTTGGACGCCATATGGCGTCATCCGTATGCAAGTGGTTAAGGCATACACCAGTATTACTGACAGCGATCTGCAAACAGCCGTTGTATATCGAGCCCCGAGGCGCGTGCAGTGCCGCTGGCCGATAATCGATCGGGAAAACATCGTTCATGTTCAAAAATCCGCTCCATTATTTTGTACACAGCTGGTTTGTGCATGCACCGAAGTTGCACGAAAAATTCACCTTTTTCGGGTTTAACTTGAGCATATTCTTATTTTGAGGGGATGACAAGCTGCATGAATTACTACTCTGCATTTTGGGTGAGTGTTTGGTTGATATATTCAGGGAAACGGAAGATATCGGCAATAAAAAAAACCGACCCTTGCCAACCCAATAGGAGTGTTTCCAGCTAGCTCTAAATGGCGAATCTCACATGTCATGATGAGCCTAGAGCTGGAATTTTCAAGCTAGGCCTAGCCACTGCGTTAAAAAAACATGTTAAAAATGTTTATGTTTCTAAGAAGAGCTTTTGTAATTGTAATTTTAATGAATTTATTTGGTTTTAAAATGTATGCATTTTCATTCCTTGTATGTATAGGGCATTGAGCGGCCTTTTCTGACAGACTTTGGCGCTATAAGATTTTAGTCCGGAAATTGGGCACATTATTTCAACAACAGGAAAATAACGTTAACCACCAACCTATATCGACTGCATCGGCTGCTTTACTGTTGGGAATGAGGAATTTACGAACTGCAGAAATATCCTCGAAGCGTCCAACGTTACTTAGTACACACGACATTCTTATTCCAACAACTGTACGGTCGAACAGTTGATCGTTTTCCCCAAATCAATATTTTCGACAGCTGTCATGGACGCGGCCATTTTGTCTTTCTTTCTTAACGTGACGTAATTCGGTGAGGTCGTAGCCTCGATTCAATTCTGAATTCGCTGGTGTACTGCTTGGGAAACACGTAGCCTGATGAACCTTTCAAATATACAGACTTGATTAAAGCCTAAAAAATGTAGACCCCCGGCAAAATGTAGAGGGCGCTATGCTAACTTTTGTGCGTATCGAGTATGTCATGTGTGCTGTTGACATGACTATTTTTTGGGGGGGAGGGAAATACGAATTTGTCACTTGCTACATGTAGCTGTTCATAATTATAAATGGCCATTCATAATCATATAATCGTTTCCTTCTTCCATGATATAATCATCCTAGTATAAATTCTAAGATTGACGAAGTTGCAAAAGTCTATTATTTCTGAAAGTGGTGACGATGTACTAGAAATGGACGATCTGGAATTGAATCCAAGAATTTTATCAGCCACGAAGAAAGGTTTGTAAAGTTAAACTTTAAATAATCAGTAGATATTTAGACCGGTGTGAAGTTGGTTCCTTATTCGATATTCGACATTCAATATTGAACCAGTAACCAGTTCCTTATTCGATATTCCAATACACAACACACGGTGTACAAACCCGCCATGACTCGCCGAACCCAAAGTCGTATACACGTTCGGAAATGACTACTAGACTGGTTTACTGTCCCACCAAGAATAACGGACTTTGTTAAGACCCGTAGCCAAAGCAGCAGTAATAGTGTGTGTCGGATGAGGGGGGGGGGGGGGGGGGGTTGCGGTTTCAGGATAGTGGATCTCAACACGGATCAAGTTGTTTTGACGTGATCTAGAGCTTTATTATTATTATTTTTTTTAAAGATGCGTTTGGCAAATTGATTTTACATTTCAGGTCACATTTCGCCATTAGGTTTGTACACAAAATCAACGCCCGTGAACAATCCCCTTTAAAGTATGAAGGACCCCCTGCACCGGGCAAGACTAGTGATAGAGGGATAGAGAGGGACCCAGAGATCCGTTAAAAAATAGTGCCCACCTGGTGCAGGGGGTTCCAGTATTTTTAAAGATTTTTTAAAGATGCGTTTATCTTAATGCACAGATCGCCATTAGGTTTGTACACAAAACCAACGCCCGTGAACAATCCCCTTTAAAGTATGAAGGACCCCCTGCACCGGGCAAGACTAGTGATAGAGGGATGCAGAGGGACCCAGAGAACCGTTAAAAAATAGTGCCCACCTGGTGCAGGGAGTTCGAGTATTTTTAAAGATTTTTTAAAGATGCGTTTATCTGAATGCACAGATCGCCATTAGGTTTGTACACAAAATTAACGCCCGTCAACAATCCCCTTTAAAGTATGAAGGACCCCCTGCACCGGGCAAGACTAGTGATAGAGAGATGCAGAGGGACCCAGAGAACCGTTAAAAAATAGTGCCCACCTGGTGCAGGGGGTTCCAGTATTTGTTTATTTTTTTTAAAGATGCGTTTATCTTAATGCCCAGATCGCCATTAGGTTTGTACACAAAATCAACGCCCGTGAACAATCCCCTTTAAAGTATGAAGGACCCCCTGCACCGGGCAAGACTAGTGATAGAGGGATAGAGAGGGACCCAGAGATCCGTTAAAAAATAGTGCCCACCTGGTGCAGGGGGTTCCAGTATTTTTAAAGATTTTTTAAAGATGCGTTTATCTTAATGCACAGATCGCCATTAGGTTTGTACACAAAACCAACGCCCGTGAACAATCCCCTTTAAAGTATGAAGGACCCCCTGCACCGGGCAAGACTAGTGATAGAGGGATGCAGAGGGACCCAGAGAACCGTTAAAAAATAGTGCCCACCTGGTGCAGGGAGTTCGAGTATTTTTAAAGATTTTTTAAAGATGCGTTTATCTTAATGCACAGATCGCCATTAGGTTTGTACACAAAATTAACGCCCGTCAACAATCCCCTTTAAAGTATGAAGGACCCCCTGCACCGGGCAAGACTAGTGATAGAGAGATGCAGAGGGACCCAGAGAACCGTTAAAAAATAGTGCCCACCTGGTGCAGGGGGTTCCAGTATTTGTTTATTTTTTTTAAAGATGCGTTTATCTTAATGCCCAGATCGCCATTAGGTTTGTACACAAAATCAACGCCCGTGAACAATCCCCTTTAAAGTATGAAGGACCCCCTGCACCGGGCAAGACTAGTGATGGAGGGATGCAGAGGGACCCAGAGAACCGTTAAAAAATAGTGCCCACCTGGTGCAGGGGGTTCCAGTATTTTTAAAGATTTTTTAAAGATGCGTTTATCTTAATGCACAGATCGCCATTAGGTTTGTACACAAAATCAACGCCCGTGAACAATCCCCTTTAAAGTATGAAGGACCCCCTGCACCGGGCAAGACTAGTGATGGAGGGATGCAGAGGGACCCAGAGATCCGTTAAAAAATAGTGCCCACCTGGTGCAGGGGGATCCAGTATTTTTAAAGATTTTTTAAAGATGCGTTTATCTTAATGCACAGATCGCCATCAGGTTTGTACACAAAACCAACGCCCGTGAACAATCCCCTTTAAAGTATGAAGGACCCCCTGCACCGGGCAAGACTAGTGATAGAGGGATGCAGAGGGACCCAGAGATTCGTTAAAAAATAGTGCCCACCTGGTGCAGGGGGTTCCAGTATTTTTAAAGATTTTTTAAAGATGCGTTTATCTTAATGCACAGATCGCCATTAGGTTTGTACACAAAATCAACGCCCATGAACAATCCCCTTTAAAGTATGAAGGACCCCCTGCACCGGGCAAGACTAGTGATGGAGGGATGCAGAGGGACCCAGAGATCCGTTAAAAAATAGTGCCCACCTGGTGCAGGGGGTTCCAGTATTTTTAAAGATTTTTTAAAGATGCGTTTATCTTAATGCACAGATCGCCATTAGGTTTGTACACAAAATCAACGCCCGTGAACAATCCCCTTTAAAGTATGAAGGACCCCCTGCACCGGGCAAGACTAGTGATGGAGGGATGCAGAGGGACCCAGAGATCCGTTAAAAAATAGTGCCCACCTGGTGCAGGGGGTTCCAGTATTTTTAAAGATTTTTTAAGGATGCGTTTATCTTAATGCACAGATCGCCATCAGGTTTGTACACAAAACCAACGCCCGTGAACAATCCCCTTTAAAGTATGAAGGACCCCCTGCACCGGGCAAGACTAGTGATAGAGGGATGCAGAGGGACCCAGAGATCCGTTAAAAAATAGTGCCCACCTGGTGCAGGGGGTTCCAGTATTTTTAAAGATTTTTTAAAGATGCGTTTATCTTAATGCACAGATCGCCATTAGGTTTGTACACAAAATCAACGCCCATGAACAATCCCCTTTAAAGTATGAAGGACCCCCTGCACCGGGCAAGACTAGTGATGGAGGGATGCAGAGGGACCCAGAGATCCGTTAAAAAATAGTGCCCACCTGGTGCAGGGGGTTCCAGTATTTTTAAAGATTTTTTAAAGATGCGTTTATCTTAATGCACAGATCGCCATTAGGTTTGTACACAAAATCAACGCCCGTGAACAATCCCCTTTAAAGTATGAAGGACCCCCTGCACCGGGCAAGACTAGTGATGGAGGGATGCAGAGGGACCCAGAGATCCGTTAAAAAATAGTGCCCACCTGGTGCAGGGGGTTCCAGTATTTTTAAAGATTTTTTAAAGATGCGTTTATCTTAATGCACAGATCGCCATCAGGTTTGTACACAAAACCAACGCCCGTGAACAATCCCCTTTAAAGTATGAAGGACCCCCTGCACCGGGCAAGACTAGTGATAGAGGGATGCAGAGGGACCCAGAGATCCGTTAAAAAATAGTGCCCACCTGGTGCAGGGGGTTCCAGTATTTTTAAAGATTTTTTAAAGATGCGTTTATCTTAATGCACAGATCGCCATTAGGTTTGTACACAAAATCAACGCCCATGAACAATCCCCTTTAAAGTATGAAGGACCCCCTGCACCGGGCAAGACTAGTGATGGAGGGATGCAGAGGGACCCAGAGATCCGTTAAAAAATAGTGCCCACCTGGTGCAGGGGGTTCCAGTATTTTTAAAGATTTTTTAAAGATGCGTTTATCTTAATGCACAGATCGCCATTAGGTTTGTACACAAAATCAACGCCCGTGAACAATCCCCTTTAAAGTATGAAGGACCCCTTGGACCGGGCAAGGATATTGATGGAGGGATTTAAATTTTAAAACTCTGATATTTAATTTTTTTTTTTTTTTTTTAATCATGATTTTTATCAACTCTGTTTAAAAGTAATCATTACTGAGATAGATATCATTGATCATAATCATTCCTGTACTAATTATGGGCCGAATTAGCCTTTTCCGAAATAAAGTGTATAATCTTTCAGATTTTCAAAGAAAATTCGGAGAAATTATAAAAATGTGAGGTACGTTTTCTTTTTAGTGAAAGGTACTGCCTTTTCAGAAAATTGGTTTCAGAAAATGTTCGATTAATAAAATAATATGTCATTTTAAAGTTATTTTATAAAAGTGTGCTGGTCTCTGTTGGAAAAACGTAACCTAAAAATATGAGTTTTGTATAAGATTTACAGAAAAGGTTACAATAATCTGCTGAGTTTATGCAGCTCCCTTTACCCATTTTTGACGTGAAATTTTTGACGTGAATATTGACGTGAATATTTGCGACCGGAGAGCGGGACGTGATATTTTTGACGTGAATAGTCACGTGAATATTCACGATTTGGGGCAAGTCGTACAATGTTGTCGTGAATATTGACGTCAATATTCACGATTTCCGATGTCCCTTCAGGGCCACCATAAAAAAAACATTCGACCCATTATTCAATAAAAGTATAACAATTAAAGGATATACTTATTCTCACAAATATCAATAATGACAAAACAGGAATTAAAGGTTTATCTGCCCAAATTGGTCTAGATAATTACTTTTTCTAAGAGGACTATTTGCAATACACGTGGATGGACATGAGTTCCCCGGTTGCTATAGAAACGATGACATCAGGATCGGTGTAGGAAACATTACGGAGGCCCCCAGAAACACGGACCCCTACAGACATTAATTAATAAACAAGAAAGTTACCGTCATATTCCGCTGCCTCCAATTTTGTGATCCTTGGTCTGAACCAGCGGTGGTAGAACGTTTTGGAAAGGTTGGGGTGGAGCAAGGGGCATAGCAAGACCAATTTGATGGGAGGAGGGGGGGGGGGGTCATCACAAAATTGGTGACTATATTGATGATGACTTGGGAAACGTAGAGAGGATTTTTCCTCGGACACACGTCCGCTAGAAAATCGCTCGAGAGGGGCTGCGTGTGTATGAACGGGTTTAGCTATACGATAGAGGACTTGGGGCAATGGGGGATTAGGGATAACAATGACCCCGAGGACCTGGGCCGAGTCCTCGGGAGATTTTTGTGTACAAACCTTATGGGACTTGTTCGGAAAAAGTTGAAGTACAAACAAAGGGAACAATAGAAGGGTTCCCAAATCTTCTATTCATGGTCCTCGTACCCGTAAGTATAGTAAAACGCACATAATGGGTGTGTGTTCTTACATTAGTCTCCTTGCGGGTACATGGAAGAAAGGGCAACAATGGTGACAATGTTACCCCACGAGGGTGTCTCGACCTACCCCACAGAGTTAACGCTATGGGTTTTGAGATTTCAAAGGGGACATTACAGGCCCGTCGGAAGGTATAAAAAAGTAGGGGGGGGGCACCAACGGTTTCCCACCTTGGTTGGTAAATTACTTTGACAATTAACTACGTCGGCAGATAGGGAGTGGGGGGGGGGGGGGCTCCATGGATCTTAAGATTTCCAAAGTTTTTTTAATTTGAATGATGACGACAATTTGTATGGGCCGAAAAGGATGTGTCTTGGTGTGGGGTAGACCTTAACTGGAATTTTTCAGAATTGTCTTCTTTTTTTAAGAAAAATTAATGGGAATCAACATTTCAAGATTCATTTTTGTGATGCATCAAAGGGAAATCCCTTTATTTCTGTAGGTTAAGGTTTGTAATAAATACCAAATTTTGATGTTTTATTTAAGAAAAATCTTACAGTACAATAATTTTCAATTTCATTCCTTGATTTCTCGGAGGAAAAGGAAAACATAAAAATTACTGACAAAACAAAAGAAAACTAAAAACGTTCAATATGTTGAGGTTTCATTACAACTTGTAACGGTGCTGACAACTCCAGATAACCTCGTACATCATGCAACAAAAGTTACCTATTAATTATGTGATTTATAAAATAGAAACAACTCTCTCCTAGACTCCAAATACATTGTCTTTCAGAGAATCGCAGTCTCCCATGGCTTGCCAATCGTAATGATGTGCATCGGATTGGGTTGACCAGGCCAAACCGATCCGAAACATAATACTGTAACGTAAATGATCGAGATTTACTGTGCGGCACGAGCGCGAGCACTCGCAAGTCACTATTAAATAGTTTACTATAGAGGGCGCTAGCGCGTTTATTGACTGCGGAAATCAGCGACGCGGACAGTTGGTGTTTGGATCTCGTCTTGGACGGACGTGTGAGTGTCGAGCTCAGGTAATAGGAGGCGACAGTGCGCGCTATCTCGATTCGAGCATGGGCCTCTGTTTTAAATTACTTGAGTGGGACCACGGTGGGATACCGAAGAGGAAACTTGGGATTAGTTTCTTGGAACTAGGGATTAGTTCTGGTCCGTGTAGGGAAAGAAGGGTTAATTTACCTTTGCGACCATAGGGAGAGGCACTCGTAGCTTGGGAGGTTACAAGGGAGGATCCAAACAGGAGGCGCGCTAATAGCTGGGGGCGTGAAGCTAGCGCTAGTCGCTTAAGAGGAAACCTTGATCATTCCAATCAATTAATTACTTGAGGGTACTACTTAAATCGATGATTACTCGGAGGTTCAAACAGCAATGATTGAGTAATAAATAAATAAAGGAGGTTACATCAAATTACTTATATCAAATTATACTTCTTGTCCTGTCTGTACTGTCTGTCCCCACGCCGAAGTGTACAGTTATTAGCCCTGTGCATTAGGCGGTACATTTCCGTCCAACGGGCCTACCCTACCGGTCTTGGGTTTCCTGAAGGAGTACCACACTCGCTGGGTGACCACCGGAGGAATAATAAGTCCGGGATAATTTGGTAAATCCGCCACAATACATATAAACCGAATCCGAACCGAAAGTCCGAAACCGATCTGAACTCTCAAAACCGACCTAACCCCCACCCGACAAAAATTTATGGAAAACCGACCGGGACCGACCAAAACCGAACCGAACCCGAAACAAACCGAATATTTGGCTTGGTAAAATCTTCCTATATTTAACGATAATTGTGCCTGAGCTTACCCGCGTCACGTGAATTTATTTTTGTCGTCTCTCAGTGCAAAATCATATACGGTACGCGTATACGGTGAATAAACCTCAAACCACGTGCACAATATGGAAAAAATAACAGCGCGTTGTGACAAAGTCGATATCAAAATCGGTAAAAAATATGTTATCAACATTTTGGGCGCAAGAACTTAAAAATACATTTATATCTTTCATGTCCCGCATGTAATTCACGCGTGCAAGAATTAACCAGACCGGCGGACCAACACTAAACTGAAACCAGCTGAGGAAAACTGCTTGCAAAACAGGCAATGTATTTTTTTATCAAGATAGCAACATGTTACAAAGGATGAAGAATAACCGAGAAATAAATAAAAACGACTAATCTGAAAAGTGACAAAGATTTTGCTTCAGTTGGGCAACTTCCGACACACAAGCTTCTTAGATTCCGAAATATGATAGTTAGATTGCTATGAGGCAGAAATAAAACACTCGGTTTCTTTAATTTACTGATTTTTGTACTGTCTAGTATTTATATGTTGTTAATAATTTAAGCCGTGGTTTAAGCAAATACTGAAATGCCAAGATTCCTTTCTTCCATTTGTTTTAAGTGCGACTATGAACTTCCTCAACAGTATGAAAAGTGAGAATTTTGTTAGATTGTATAAAGCAATAATAATTCAGCATCTTTCTAGTGACATTTTCACGCACACCCTGTACACTCTTAAAACGGATTGGTTGAAACCAACCAATATATTGGTAGGATTGGTAGACATGTGTCCAACCAATCCAATTGGTTGGACACATATCAATCCAATCATTGGTTGTTTTAACCAAAATACTGGTTATTTCAACCAATCCGTTTTTAGAGTGCCAACACGTCATTGGACTGAAGAACCACACTGAATTCACCTGCCAAAAAATGCGCGTTGATCGTATACCGGTACAGTGTCTCCGCAACAATATTGCACCACGTGGCAAAATGTCAATGAATAAATCATCAATTATGATGGATGAACCTTTAAATAATATAGGTTAGATTTTTGAAAACAGAAGTGGGGTCCAGTCGGAAATAATGCCATCTTTGATATTGGCTGTAATTGAGTTCAAATAAGATGTAAATAATTCAAATAATGATAATGATAGCATTGGTAGAGCAGGGCGTAGCAAAGAGGTGGCATTTCCCCCCGGACCCACAGTCTCCTCCTCCTATAACCACACTCACTTCTATTGTTAAACCAGTGGAATATGCGTACTACCAACCGTTCCTCCGATGGTTTATTCCAAAAACTGGGCATGCCCAGTACATTAGTAAGATAGAATATGCAATTCAAATTCATTTTGGGAAAAGTATGTGAGGATACATTTTCTTTGAAAGCGGCAGTTTTCTGCGCTTTTGAATAAAAGTTCTCATTAGCCCTTTGATTTGACGCTAATTAGTGAACACAATCAGTCTTCTCTAAATTTCGAGCATGTAGAATATTGACCTATCACCGTTTACGAGTTAACCACGCCCCTTAGACAACCCTATGGGAATTTTGTGTGGTAATTTTTGTTTGTCTCAAATTTTGCGCGTTCCACGTGGAATTATACTTGATGTGATTGGATAATAATTCACAAGCTGCGTTGACGCGATTCGCCTGCGATAGGTCAATTATAAGTTTAGTCTGGTTCCCTGACCTGAAGATTTCCTGACGTCTAAATCTTGGGTCAGGTAGCTACCGCGGTTAAAAATAGATCATGACGCGTGTGTTAGTCCGAGTGACGTCAGTGGCATTATTCAAATTTAATATTCTTCCAAAATCCAGTCGGCAAAAGACTGCAAGAGTGTGGCATTGATTTTTCAGTTTTTATATATAATTGAGAATTCAAATTCCAGGATCTGTAACGGGCCTGACAGACATTTTGTTATTGCAAACATCAACGTTAACAGCCGAATGTTACCGAAAACAAGTTCGGAAAACTTCGGACATTTTCGGAAAATGTCAGAATTCTGAGTTTTCGTCACGTGACATTTGCGGCTACCGGACCTAATATTCATCAGAAATAGTCCGAATATTTTGGTCTGGGAACCAGACTATTATAAGTTATCCCACGAGCGCGAGTGGGATAACGAATTTATCTTCAAGCAAACTTGACGCGCTGTGCGAAACCAGAACGTACCACGTACACGCACGCATCAATAACAGTCAGAAGATATTATTTGCTGATGAGTAGTTACAATGATCTATATTTTCCTAACTTAAGTCAATAACAAGACAATGCAAAGAGGATTGAATTTTTCAACATTATTAAAACCCTTTTGCTTTTAAAAGGTCAAAATCAGTCAAAATTTCCTTCCACCTCCTCTGCCTATACTTTGTACACAGACATGGTCAGATTACATGTGGTTTGTACATGTGGCAGAAGGGTCACAAACAATGACTGATTTTGACCCATACAACAACATGGCTCAGAATGCATGTTTGCATAGGAGGGTTGAAATAATTTAATATACTCAAATTCAACATAACCACATTTTCAACTGGAACTTTGTCGATAGACCCATAGAATACCGAAGTCTGACGTCAGCTGCTGCGGCAACTGGTTCCAAACACATCAGTTAGAATGTATTCTGATTCCAAACATTGCATTGATTGACGTCATCACTTCGGTACTCTATTGATCTCCATTATTATTGTTGTCAATAATAATGGAGATCAGTGGACAGACCCATTGATCTCTAAGGTTGCGTCCGAATCGCTTGTCTATGGCTATTGTCTAGGTGTTCTTCCATTACAATACGCGTGACGTAGCCGTAGCTGTAGACGCCCATTTCGGACACGGCCTGACAATAGAGATCAATGAACAGACCTCTTTACGTATGCCATTCTGAAAACAGGAAAAACTGGGGCCGATTTCACTAACGCTTTGCGATCATCGCAAATGCCGAAATCGCTCGCTAAACTCAAAACCCATCGCAACTTAGCGATGAATTTTGAAGAACGATTTCACTATTTTGCGATGAATTTGTTCATCGCAAATAATCAAGTTAGCGATTGATATTTTGCGATGCGTTATTAGTGTCCGCAAAGTCTATTTTTCATCGCAAAACATTTTTCGCCATTTTTATTTACAAACGTTGTACGACGTTTTGTAAATAAGGCGATCCCTAGAGAGAGGGTGTTCCGAGATACTTTTGAGAAGTCAAGCGATTGACGCAACAACCAAGTGTTTGACTTTTTGTAGCTCTGCATTTTTTTCGCGACTGGATGTGTCTATTATATACAACTACCTCGGGACATCACGGTATTTCTGAGGCAAGTACCTGTCAGATCATTCACAGGGGGGGTACAAGTCCTTGTTGGCATAAGAGACTGAAAACATTTGATCAGCAAAAAATCAGCTTTGTAATGACATAGGGGCCTATTGTGAAAATTACCGGAACTATATAGGGGCTGTGAAGTGCTGGGAAACACATTTACATAAACAACTCCAAAATGCAATCAAAACTAAGTTTCTTTTTAGTTCGTTTCTTTCGCGGGAAAAATTCTGAATGAGTGTTCTGCATACGTGTTGCATATACTAGTGAAGTACGCGCGGGCGAATCGCAAGCTCGCATGTGGTTTTGGGTTACATCCATCATTGATCTTCATTATAAATGGAGATCAATGAGTTACATGTTGCTGTAATCCGGTTTTGGCGAACTGCGCATGCTCGAACCACATTCCCACGTGTACTCTGCGTGAATCAGCCTCGTACAATACATTTCTTTTTTTAATTCGTTATCGCAACAGCGATGGATTTAGTGAAACGAAAAAAAAAGACGCAATTGCAACGGCGATGGATTTGCGGCTAGCGATGAGTTTGCTTGATGAACACGGCTGTCATTGGACTGGTTCCCGGTCCCTCCGTTGTCCATTATATACATATGGGGACAGGGAACCAGTCTAGGCTGTCATTCACATAAAAATGGCGGACGGTGTTTCCGAACCGCGGTTTTTTTTCCCAAGGAGGAATAGGTTTTTCTAACAGACGACGAAATATTGGAACTCGTACTTAGGCGATGCTGACGCTCCTAACACAAGAGACAAAATAAATATGCAGTCAAACGATTAGGGGAATTTGCAAGACACGCAGGAACAACAATTAAAGCTTTAACTGATTCGGAACTGGACCACTTTTTGTCGCGGTTTTATGCGGGACTGAGAAGGTAAACGGCACGTTGTACACCAAGAAAGATTTATTCAGGAGTTGTAAAAAACAAATAATGAATGTTTTCGTGCAATGGTAAGAATAATTTCATTCGGTGAAAGATGGAATGTCCCATTCCACTCGGCTTCGCCTCGTGCAATGGAACATTAAATCTGTCACCTCATGAAAATATTCTTACCATCGCACTCATAAACATTCATTATTTGTATAATTTTTTATCACACTCTCAACTGCCACGGATCGACCAATCAGGATCGAGGATTCAGGTTTGCATGAAGATAAATGTTTTTATTTAGACTATGCATAAAAAACGTAATTTTGCTAAAACCTTTGTACATTTCGTTGTAATAAAACAAAAACCCTCCACCTTCCCCCCCCCCCCCCCCCCCCAAAAAAAATGAGACTGAATCCACGGCTGAACTTCCGCGGCTGAATCCACAGCATTTGCCAGGTTCGTCAAAAAAGTAGCCCGGTAGAAATATATGCAAAGAAATCTGCAAAGAAATTTGCGATAAAATGTGCGACATCGGAAATATCTGCAAGAAATTTGCGATGTGTGATGTCCCTTTAGGGCCACAACATCAATGAAATACAATGACGTGCTTAATTTTGTGCATGCGCGCCCTTTTGCACCGTTGGAATTATAGTTGTTGCGCTGCGCTCAGGCTCCGACGGTTATGCACACTGGGATCAGGAAGGCTTAGGGCAGTACAGGGGGAAGCTTGGGAGGAGAGAATATGACTAGTATTAGTACACATGCCTCTACCCCAGCGGATATTTCTCGCCCCTCCCCCTTTTATTTTGAAGAAAAAATTTGGCCCGTGCCGCCCCCCCCCCCCCCCCCCCCCCCCCGGTTCCGGCGGTTATGGACAAAGGAGAATAAAAGAAGGAAAGTGAAGTCTACAATAGAGGTACCCCAGATGAGTACATAATGCAATCGTGGACCTAGGACAAAATAATATGGGCCGGGCGTAGACAAAGGGTCCACGATTGACCGAACGTCCACGATTGGAAAACGTGTACAAAACATGGGAGGCCTTCCGAAAGAGTATAAACAAAAGAGGAACAATGTGGGGTCCACGATTGCACCCGTTTACATGACTGGGTGGGCGCGCGTGTGTGTACAGGTTCTGCATATCTCCGAGGGCAAGAGGAGAAAGGAAATACAAAGAAACCTTTCAGTCCTCGCACGTCAAGTCGTTTGTTGAAATTGGTCCTCGCACGTAGTATGTGCTTATTCCATGGGGTTGGGTTATGTTAAAGGAACAAGTAGGAAACATAAAGCATTGTCCTCGCACGTATTGGGAAAGTACGACTGGGTGTGTATGGGGGTGGGTGGGGGGGTGGACGTTAATTTACAGTTGGGGGCGCTGTCCACGCATACGTGGTTTCGATACCTGGTTAAAAAGGTACCCCCCTTTGGACACCTTTTCTGACGGTTCTCTGGGTCCCCCTGCATCCCTCAACCACCAGTCTTTCCCGGTCCAAGATATATCCAGAACGATATGGGGCAGAGGGGTAACCCCCTTTTTCCCCCATACCCTATACACTCTCCAGACTATTGTTATCTAACACATCCCACCCTAGACTTCTGAAAGAAATTCCTGAGATTCCGGGAACACAGTGACCAACACAAAAGAGGGGGGTGGTCCCTCTGCCCCATATCGTGCATCATATGGTCCGAAAGGTCCTTCATACTTTAAAGGGGATTGTTGACGGGCGTTAATTTTGTGTACAAACCTAATGGCGATCTGTGCATTAAGATAAACGCATCTTTAAAAAATCTTTAAAAATACTGGAACCCCCTGCACCAGGTGGGCACTATTTTTTAACGGATCTCTGGGTCCCTCTCTATCCCTCTATCACTAGTCTTGCCCGGTGCAGGGGGTCCTTCATACTTTAAAGGGGATTGTTGACGGGCGTTAATTTTGTGTACAAACCTAATGGCGATCTGTGCATTAAGATAAACGCATCTTTAAAAAATCTTTAAAAATACTCGAACCCCCTGCACCAGGTGGGCACTATTTTTTAACGGTTCTCTGGGTCCCTCTGCATCCCTCTATCACTAGTCTTGCCCGGTGCAGGGGGTCCTTCATACTTTAAAGGGGATTGTTGACGGGCGTTAATTTTGTGTACAAACCTAATGGCGATCTGTGCATTAAGATAAACGCATCTTTAAAAAATCTTTAAAAATACTCGAACCCCCTGCACCAGGTGGGCACTATTTTTTAACGGTTCTCTGGGTCCCTCTGCATCCCTCTATCACTAGTCTTGCCCGGTGCAGGGGGTCCTTCATACTTTAAAGGGGATTGTTCATGGGCGTTGGTTTTGTGTACAAACCTAATGGCGATCTGTGCATTCAGATAAACGCATCTTTAAAAAAAACTTTAAAAATACTGGAACCCCCTGCACCAGGTGGGCACTATTTTTTAACGGATCTCTTGGTCCCTCTCTATCCCTCTATCACTAGTCTTGCCCGGTGCAGGGGGTCCTTCATACTTTAAAGGGGATTGTTCACGGGCGTTGATTTTGTGTACAAACCTAATGGCGATCTGGGCATTAAGATAAACGCATCTTTAAAAAAAAATTAAAAATACTCGAACCCCCTGCACCAGGTAGGCACTATTTTTTAACGGTTCTCTGGGTCCCTCTGCATCCCTCTATCACTAGTCTTGCCCGGTGCAGGGGGTCCTTCATACTTTAAAGGGGATTGTTGACGGGCGTTAATTTTGTGTACAAACCTAATGGCGATCTGTGCATTAAGATAAACGCATCTTTAAAAAATCTTTAAAAATACTCGAACGCCCTGCACCAGGTGGGCACTATTTTTTAACGGATCTCTGGGTCCCTCTGCATCCCTCTATCACTAGTCTTGCCCGGTGCAGGGGGTCCTTCATACTTTAAAGGGGATTGTTGACGGGCGTTAATTTTGTGTACAAACCTAATGGCGATCTGTGCATTAAGATAAACGCATCTTTAAAAAATCTTTAAAAATACTGGAACCCCCTGCACCAGGTGGGCACTATTTTTTAACGGTTCTCTGGATCCCTCTGCATCCCTCTATCACTAGTCTTGCCCGGTGCAGGGGGTCCTTCATACTTTAAAGGGGATTGTTCATGGGCGTTGGTTTTGTGTACAAACCTAATGGCGATCTGTGCATTAAGATAAACGCATCTTTAAAATAACTTTATAAATACTGGAACCCCCTGCACCAGGTGGGCACTATTTTTTAACGGATCTCTGGGTCCCTCTCTATCCCTCTATCACTAGTCTTGCCCGGTGCAGGGGGTCCTTTATACTTTAAAGGGGATTGTTCACGGGCGTTGATTTTGTGTACAAACCTAATGGCGATCTGGGCATTAAGATAAACGCATCTTTAAAAAAAATTACAAAATACTGGAACCCCCTGCACCAGGTGGGCACTATTTTTTAACGGTTCTCTGGGTCCCTCTGCATCCCTCTATCACTAGTCTTGCCCGGTGCAGGGGGTCCTTCATACTTTAAAGGGGATTGTTGACGGGCGTTAATTTTGTGTACAAACCTAATGGCGATCTGTGCATTAAGATAAACGCATCTTTAAAAAATCTTTAAAAATACTCGAACCCCCTGCACCAGGTGGGCACTATTTGTTAACGGTTCTCTGGGTCCCTCTGCATCCCTCTATCACTAGTCTTGCCCGGTGCAGGGGGTCCTTCATACTTTAAAGTGGATTGTTCACGGGCGTTGGTTTTGTGTACAAACCTAATGGCGATCTGTGCATTAAGATAAACGCATCTTTAAAAAATCTTTAAAAATACTCGAACCCCCTGCACCAGGTGGGCACTATTTTTTAACGGATCTCTGGGTCCCTCTCTATCCCTCTATCACTAGTCTTGCCCGGTGCAGGGGGTCCTTCATACTTTAAAGGGGATTGTTCACGGGCGTTGATTTTGTGTACAAACCTAATGGCGAAATGTGACCTGAAATGTAAAATCAATTTGCCAAACGCATCTTTAAAAAAAATAATAATAATAAAGCTCTAGATCACGTCAAAACAACTTGATCCGTGTTGAGATCCACTATCCTGAAACCGCCCCCCCCCCCCCCCCCCCCCCCCCCTCATCCGACACACACTATTACTGCTGCTTTGGCTACGGGTCTTAAAACAAAGTCCGTTATTCTTGGTGGGACAGTAAACCAGTCTAGTAGTCATTTCCGAACGTGGATACGACTTTGGGTTCGGCGAGTCATGGCGGGTTTGTACACCGTGTGTTGTGTATTGGAATATCGAATAAGGAACTGGTTACTGGTTCAATATTGAATGTCGAATATCGAATAAGGAACCAACTTCACACCGCCGATATTTAGCCGGTATCTGGTATCAAACGTCGAAACGACCGAAAACGATATTTATACTCAATACTGGTTGTCTAATTTGATACCCCACCAAAATCAGTCAGGAACAGGAAAATCTTGGAAAATAACTACATGTTATTGTAGCTAGAAAATAACCATCCATTTGTGTTTTGAATTATATAAACACATGGCACAACCTTTTTAATTTTGACACTTTAAGCCCGGTTCATACTTCATGTGAATTATTATTATTACTTATCAGCTATTAGGCCCTTATTATTATTATTATTTATTTATTCGGCCAAATTACAATGAGCAACAAAACAACTATAAACAAGAAAATGAGAAAAATACAAAGTTAAGAAAAAATGCATGAGGGGGAGGAGAGAGTGGTATGGGAGCAGGTAGTCCGAGTAACTTGGACCCTTTATCGCCTTTTTAAACATTTGGACATGATCTGGCGACAGTAGGGTCCAAGTACGTGTACGGCAATTTTCTATTCATTAATGAAATATGTCTAAAATCCCAACAAAAACATCAGAATTCACCTTTACAACGGCCACCAAAATACTAGATACGCCACCTTCGGAACAAGTGGAGTTCCATTTTCAGATGAAGGTACCAAGGTTTACTTAGCATCTAAATAAAAAATGAAATATTCCCAGAGACACCTGCAGAACATGTCTTTTCGCTGTCTTGGAGTTCAAATCGTGACCCCTCGACCTTGCATGACGTCACCCTGATGCGCAGCACCCGCACAACGCGGGACAATCTGTTTATGCCGGCGACTGTTTCATGAGTGGTACAACGGTCGAGATCGCCAAATCATGTCCAAATGTTTAAAAAGATGATAAAGGGTCCAAGTTACTCGGACTAGGGAGCAGGAGGGAAGGGGGATGGTTAGGGAGGAGATTGGTGGGGGGGGGGGGGGGGGGGGGGGGGAGGGGGGGGGAGAGGGAGAGTGGGTAGGGAGGGGAGAGATTGGTGGGAGGGGGATATACAAAAACAATCCATTTAAAGCTGGCCAGGATAGACAAATATGTACTGAAACACTGTGGCCCGAAAGCCTGTCTATCCAAGCTTTAAAAGGATACAATAAAGACACTTGGGATAAAAAAAATATATATATCTAAATATATAAAAGGAAAACTATGTAATAAATAAAAATATGAATAATGAAATATATAAATAGTTAAAGTAAAATAATAAAATAAAAAATAAAATAAAAAGAAGATAATTAAATGAAGAAATGATTAAATACATGCAATACTAAATAAATACGAATGCGAATGCGAAGAGAATTTCATGACGTCAACAATTGAAGTTTCATTGTGACGTTCTCCGTTACCTTAAAGAATTTGCTTCGCATACGCATTCGCATGAAGTATGAACCGGGCTTTAGTCGGGAAATTTTCGTGCAGTATGTATTTAGAGGGGAAGAATGTTTGTGTTTTCTGTGTTAGGCCTAGATGTTCTTGGCACTGTGTATGGTCACTCAAAGTGTTCACATACATGTTGATATCAGCCTAATTTTTCACAGATTTTGCTCACTTAAATTTTGAAATAACAGGTTGTAGGCCTGTCGAGCGCAATCTGGAGTTTTGCGCAAGTTTATTGTACTCCCTCCTGAGCTAATTTCCCTTTGAATGAAATCCATTCATAGGGATATGAACTCATCAGGAGGGAGTACAATAAACTTGCGCAAAACTCCAGATTGCGCTCGACATGCCTACTACATGTTTAGATGTACCACATGTTTAGTTGTTATCAAGGAGGGTTGGTTATTTTCCAAGATTGTACTGGTCCTGACCAATTTTTGGTGGGGGTATTAAAAAATGAAATATTTCCGAAAAATGTTAAAAGTTAAAATCCTTTGCCTATACAAATTAAAGTTGGGTTCAATTTTCCTGTAATTCGAGTAAATAAATTGTAAGGACAAACATGGAACGAGCTGACAAACGTGAAAAGTATTATAGAAAAGGCAAAAGTTTAGTTGGGGACACCTCCAAAATTGTTTCATTTCTATAGTTCTTAAATAATTTTTAGCATTCAACCCACTTTTGGTTGGAGCCATGCGAGTTTGGAGAAATGACTGTTTCGCAAAGAGGTCCATTCGGCTGTTCCATAACCTGCCATGCCTGTTGAACTAGCATTGCTGATTGGCTAATGGAACTTCTAACATCCCTGCTACAACCTCCATCAGCCAATCATTGATGCTTTCTAAAAGGTTTGGTATACCAGTATCATTATCGCCATAACTGCACTCGATAATCGTATTACCTCTGTCATTTCACACCATATGTTCTTGCAAAAATCTAAATCCTGTCCACTTCCCACACAAATAATCTTGCTGATATTCAAAATAAGGCGATTGTGTAGTGTAGGGCCCTGTTCCTTATAGAAAACAAAAATCCACTTTTAGGAATGGAATTGCCAAACTAGTTAGCGACATTACAAACAAACAGGTATGCCGTTGATAAAGGGCAGGGTTTTAGTTTTTTAGGTAAATTTTGGGTTAAAGCGGCGATGAAGACGACAAAACGCAACTCGAAAATAAGAGATGGCGATCACCGCGACGCACAGTAAACACGCAAAACCTCGTTGATTCGCATGGCAACTGCCGTAAAGCGCATATAAAAAAATTGCATTTTCTACCGGAATAAATTGTTCAAAATTATAAAAAAAGATGTCAAAAAAATTAAGAGAAGTCTGCTTTAGGTTAAAAAAGTCATTTTGGAATGAGAAAAAATACCCTTGACTATTTTTATAGAAACTAAGGCCCTACACTACACAATCACCCAGAATACCATCACCAGCTAATTTATGTGAACCATTTTATAAAAGTGGATTTTCGTCCCTTTTATAGGAAAGGTGTCCTAAACTACATTGCACTTGTTGGTAAACAATTTCAGAGTATTTTCAAGCAAAATGTGAAAATGAACTAACTTTTTTGGCAAAGGAAAACCCTTCAACTGTTTCCTTGTCTATTCCACAGCCAGGCTTACGTCATTCTCCAATGTTCTGAACCTGTCTTCTGCTGATCTGGAGCGTTGTACTAAGCTATCAGCTGGTGATGTCAGAACACTGTTGAATACCGTCTCCAGGAGAGTGTACAATAACCCTTCTGCTACGGGTAAGGCAAAAATAAAAACCACCCTACCCGCTTCATTTTTCGAGGCCTCCTCCTTTTTTGGGCAGGGGTAGGTAGGCGTTTTGAACAGTCTTGTTGACTTGACTTGCTGACTTGACTTGAATCGGACTCGAGTCACAATTTTTTTGACTTGAGACTTGACTTGACTTGGGAAAAAAATTACTTGGGACTTGACTTGACTTGAAAGAACATGACTTGTGACGCGACTTGACTTGAATAAATTTGACTTGCTGACATTAACACTTCTGTTAAAATAAATACAAACATACAGGTATCAGTTAAAAAACAAGCCTATAGTGCATATACAGCAATCTGGGTGTCCAATATGTATGCAGGGCCGCAGCGCTGGCCGAGCTGCATGGAGAATTGTCGAAATGGCACACCAGGTTAATTTTGTACAGTGCATGTGTGCTAGCCGATGCATTGTCATTTTGTCATTGGAATTTTTATTTACTAACAATTGACTCGAGACTTTGTACTTGACTTGAACAAAATTGACTTGGACTTGACTTGACTTGAGAAAAAATGACTTGGTTACAACACTGGTTTTGAAACCCCTTAGTTTTTGTTCTCTCCCTGTTTCCGAGTCAATATTTTTTTACCCTCAACCAAAATATTTTTTCCCTGATGTAAATTCACACTGATTGCGCAGTACCTGCAGCCCGCTGCTACATTGGATTCCGATTGGCTAGTTGATGCTGGCAAGCTCGGTGGTCGAGTGGTTAAGACATCTATACAGTAGAACTTCACTATAAACGAATACCGTTATGCAGAACATTTGGCTATAATGGACATCCTCCTTGGCTCCCAAATTGTTGTATTCAATACACACCATTATTCACTATAATGAACATTTTTTGTGGGCTCCATGATGTTCGTTAACCCTAACTACCCCAAGCCTTGCAAACTCCAACAGCAGGTTTGGTCAAGTTGTGATGGGTTCAGTACTGCAGGGCCTTGGCACCATTACTTTAACATGGAGCTATGATGCCCCAATTTGTCTTAAGTCCAAAGAATGTGCCATAGGTTTACTGCACAGTGTTGGATTTTGACAGGTTGAGGAAGCCTCCTAGTAAAAATGCCTAGGGGTTAGGGTTAAAGTGGTGTTTTACTAGTAGTACTAGTAAGCAGGAGGTTGCGGGTTCGAGTCTCACCCGAGGCACTGAGCATACAGTGCTTCATATACTACGTCGGGAAAGGGCAAAAAGCTCCGATGCAAATTCCATCTTCACAATAAAATGTATCAAGTGGGACTCCACAAAGTTGAATGTACCGGTAGGCCTGGGCAAAAAAAAAGAGTTTGTGACACATTTTGAGTTATTTCCAATGTATAATTTTCAGCTCTTGAGTTGTACCAAGGCACCTGCCACAAGTCGTTGCTAGCGACCACCCTGAGCACCGGCTGTGGAGTACTGGATGAATTCCTAAGGGGAGGGATACTGTCTCGCGGCATCACCGAGATTGCTGGTGAGAGCGCAGCAGGCAAGACCCAACTCTGCATGCAGCTGTGTCTGAGTGTGCAGAGATCAACCCAAAATGGAGGGCTGGGTGGAGGTCAGTCAGGAACGGCATTTAGCATTTTATGCGGCACTTGGGGGGAAGTGAGTTGGTCTCACCGATGGTGGAAGTTACCCTGCCTGGGTCTATAGGTCTGAAAATTTGGATAATTTCTCTGGAATCTGTTGAATAATTATCCTCCATTTAGATCTGGGCCCAGGAAAATCGAAAGGATGGTAGGGTTGGCAATTCAAAATGTCGCCAACCCAGGCTACCCCCTCTGATTGTAACCCTTTATTACCTAGAGTAGCTTTTCAATAAAAAAAAAAAAACTAAATAAAAATGGAAAGGCAAAATAATTCTGGACAGGCAGTTGTTTTTTTGCTTGTAGAAAACGTGTCACACCTTTTTTAACCTTTATCACTAATACTGATGACATAATGAAATCTTCACCTTCCTTGCAAAAATGAATCATTGCATACACGCTCTCTCTGACCGGATGCAGGAGTTGTCTCAGATTTCTGAGACAACTTTGTCCACATGTGCATGCAGACTTTCGTGCGACCACTTATTGCAAAAAGTGGGAAAATAGCTTTTCCTAATTTCCAGCCGCTCGTTATAACGCGTATCTGAATAATGCGGAAAAACTTAAGAAATATAAACAGAACAAACAACGCTAAACGGGCTTGGCCAATGTGCTGCAAACAAAATTAGTATAATGAAAACGTGATGGGCCGGTTGACGTGTATTCGCGTACTGCGTTTCAACGAACAGGGCGCACATGCGGCCGAATAATGCGCGTATTTGGAATGTTTTTTGTTTGTCCAAGATTTGGAATATCATGTGATGTTCAACAGATGCTACGATTGGATAATGGTCATGAACGGCGATAGGTCAATTACAACATCCCCCGTTATTTTACTTTTCCTTATTACTTTGCAGGGGCAGTTTATATTTGTACGGAAGATGTTTTCCCAAGTAAACGGTTACATCAGCTTATTGAGAATTTCCAGAAGAGATTGGATGTTACTGAATTCCAGAAGGTCCGACTTGGAGACAACATCTTCATCGAGCACGTGTCTGAGAGGGTAGGTGAATACGCAGAGCATGATTTAGGGGGAATAGTGTAACATTACTTTTTTCGATATCCAGGCTTGGGGGGAAAAACAATGTTTAAAACCCTCTGCAGATGCACGTGGCAGATTTTTTACTAAGTAATGTATTAATCTTTTGTTAAGATAGTCAATTTCTCAGGATTAGTACTGGTACCATCTTTATAGACAATAAAGCTTTCAGATTGAAACTAATAAATTTATTTTTTATCAAACAATCCACAAGGGAAACTGACTAGGTATTAAATCTGAATAAATTTTCAAAGTGAACAAAGAAAACTGGCAGGAGCAGGATTCGAACCTGCGACCTCCGGGTTACCGTACCGGCGCTCTACCAACTGAGCTATCTCGCCCTATGTTGGCGGTCTCCCAAATTGTCAGTATCTTTGTTCGGGTGGGCGCTAGTCAGAAGTCATAAACCCATAATGCCGTGCAGCCAGGGATCACGCCCAATTTTACGATACAACCTGGGAAGCGACATTGTGGGGATCACTCAATGAGGATACAACTTTTCAGCTTATAATTCGCCAAACAAAAATGGAAACTGACTAGGTAAATCTGAACAAAGAAAACTGGCAGGAGTGGGATTCGAACCTGCGACTTCCAAGAATACCGTACCGACGCTCTACCAACTGAGCTATCTTGCCTATGTTGGCGGTCTCCCAAATTTATGTTTTGATCATAACCAAAGCTAGCTATATCATGCCTTTAACCCCTTGAACCCAGGCATACTGGGTATTTTATGGGGGCGTTGGGGCGCCAGTCCGGGTTATGCAGCCAAGCGAAACTGAAACAAGCATAACATATACAATACCTCAATAATGGATTGAAAATGCAGAAATTGGCGTGTATAGACGTCAACCGGCCAGGTGGCAATTTTCAATCTGCATACGTATTTGGGTCAACCATACGCAAGGGGTTAACTGCATCGCATTGCCCTCCTCTATACAGTAGGTCGCATGGAATTCTTAATTAGAGCTACCCGATGGATAATTCCCGTTTCAAGTTTTGGGATATCCCCTTATCCTTTTTTGTCCCTGATGACAGGATCAGCTTGTCCACTGCATACAGTATCGCATCCCTCTCCTCCTGAAGCAAAGCCACATCAAGCTCATCGTCCTGGACTCCCTAGCCGCCCTCTTCCGCTGCGAGTTCAGCCCTAAGGAGGCTGCAAGACGGGCCAAGCACCTGCAGACCTTGGCTGCACAGCTGCAGAGACTGAGCAGGCTGCATGATGTCCCCGTGGTCTGTGTCAATCAGGTACAGGCTTTTTTTTTTTAAATTGAAGCCACCCAATAAAGCTAAAAGCCACTCTAGGTAAAGGGCTACAACAGAGGTGGTGGGGTTGGCTGCCCTACCACCTTTATGGTTTTTCCTGCGTCCAGATCTAAATAGAGGATAAATCTTCAATAGATACCAACAAAATTATCCCAGTTTTCAGACCTATAGACCCAGGCGGGGTCATTGTCTTGAACATATTAATTCACCTTCCGTAGATCCAACCAGTCTCACTGTAGAAGGCTGCTCATCAGTGTTGTAGTGAAGACCACACAAGACCACACAAGACCACACAAGACCAGCACAAGACCAGCACAAGACCAGCACAAGACCAGCACAAGACCAGCAGTCTTAATCCAAGTCTTAAACTATTCAAATGAACTGTAACAAAAGCATTCCTTTGTTATGGTTTATGCCTGTTACTTGTGCCTGTTACAAGCTGGTCTTGTGCATGGTCTTGTGCCTGGTCTTGATAATGGTCTCGACTACAACACTGCTGCTCATAGCCACTTATACGTGTATGTGCATTCAAATGGCAAGCTACTGTGTCAAGTAACCTTTTTAATGTGTTGTAATGGACTACACAGTGTACTCAAGTAAACCAATCAAGCGTGCTGTGAGTGCGGACGTGGTTTTAAACCTTCCCCATGCGATACACGTACGACGATTACTCCATGGCAGTCTACACGTGGTGGTTTTGTTTATGATTCACGCTATCTGGTCACATGGGTGAAAAAAGTCTACGGGGGAATAGACCGATCTATCAAGCCACGCCCATTGTGCACATGGGTAGAGATATGCGCACCTCCATAATGACATATTGCATGCTGCAGCCATGCGCGCTACACGGGTGCACAGGTATGGTAGATTTTAGTCTTAATTTTTTACGTATAGTCACAGCCAGTCATTATGTCAAGGGGAGGTGCTTATGGAACAGTCTATTAACCCTAACCCTCCTCAATCCTCCAAAATCCTCATGGTGGTTTTCAAGGATTTTGGAGGATTGAGGAGGAATGGTGATTGAAGCACCGGAGGATTTTGGAGGATTGAGGAGGAATGGTGATTGAAGCACGGAGGATTTTGGAGGATTGAGGAGGAATGGTGATTGAAGCACAGGAGGATTTTGGAGGATTGACGAGGAATGGTGATTGAATGGTGATTGAAGCAAAGGATTTTGGAGGATTGAGGATGAATGGTGATTGAAGCACAGGAGGATTTTGGAGGATTGAGGATGGTTCCTAGCAATAAGGGCCTATAGGGGTTAGGGTTAAACCTCTTGCAGTTGGCTGTTGTGACTGGCTGTTCACGTTTATGTTCAGCTGTGCAGCTGAGCATAAACGTGAACAATAGGCACCACACTGAAAACTACCATGTTGAGCCCCCCTCGTGTGAATGAAAGCTTTGTTTGAAAAAGCCCCATCTATTCATTACACTCCCATTCAAGAACAATATAGTTGAATAATGAATGGATTAAATATGATATTAAATATTGTGTATGAGCAGGAATGCGGCTGTTCACATTAACCGGCCCAGGTGTCTTGCCTTACACCACAGCTACAAGGAGTTAAGCTCTGATATGTACTTTTATATGAACACGTATTCATGAATACTTTGTAACCTGTGATTACTATTTCATTTCATTTGGCAGGTGACAGCCAACATGACAAGCAGCAGCCTCAACCCCAACCAACGACAGCTCATCCCAGCCCTCGGCCTCGCCTGGTCCAACCTCGTCCAGACTCGCCTCATGCTCGGCCGGACCAATTACAAACTCTCGTCCACAGAGGCAGGCCAGCATCATCCTTCAGACGTGAAACAGACGTCCCCGGAGAAGGACCCTGGACATCACGAAGCTCCCTGCGGGAAAACAGGGGTACCGGTGAGATCCGTGGAGGTGGTGTTTGCCCCGCACCTGCCCAACGACACCTGCTATTTTGTGGTGGAGGCGGCTGGCGTTAGAGGACTGAGGTGACAGGTAACTGGTGAATTGCCACTCTCGTTGAGAAACCAGCCATTTAGTTGTTTACGTGATTGAGTGGGCCGTGTTTAATGCCTTGAAGTTTGCATGAAATTACCAAAAAGACCACTTGCGGCACTTCGCAAAGGAGTTTTGTCGTCCGTGAATCACATCAGTAGAGTCAAAGGGTGAACTGTCTACTACACGTGTAAGTGTTGCCCCAAAATAAAGCACAAACTTTACAGATCATTATAATGTGGAGATAGAGCCATGATCCGGTGAAAAAAATATGATTTTTCCCTCACGGTTTGAGACAAAAGTTTCCAGTTTCAAGTCAATGGTACCCTCATCATGAAAGGTACAAGTAAAATTCACAGTCTCAAACTCGGGAGGAAAAATCATTTTTGTTAACACATTTTGGTTTTTTGGGTGAATTGCGTGAAAAACTGAAAAGGTCCAGCTGGTTACCAGTTTCCCCATTGACTTGTGCACAAAATCGAGCCGTGTTCATGCAAAAGTGAACTACTGCACATACACTGTACAGTCGTATTTGAAATTCCAATTTGGCATATTTTGTTGATTGTGTTTAAAAAAAGTTCTGATGTGGCTGTACAGTCATTTATGCAATCGACTATTACAGGAGATCTGACTGAATGTTGCATAGGTTGTCTGAGGTCACACTCTGATCAAATTTTGAAACTTGGGATGCAGTGTCTTTGACGTTTAGTGTTTCAGTTTTATTTCAGAGTGATAACATCGGATTCTAATAAAATGTAACTATTCTGGCCTGTAAAAGAGAGCACAGTCTGTAAAAGGTCAGGTTGGTGTAGTGGTTCTTTCCTCACCTTTCACCTCTGCTGACCCTGGTTCGATTCCACCTGGTGCACTAATGGAGTGGCTTTTTAGTCCCTACCCAATTGCATGGGCATAATTGAAATTTCCTTCGTCGTCTTCTCTCAATTCAAACTGGGCCCTGAGGGAGAACAGTGCTAATGCACTGATCGGGCTACCCAGGATAAATAAGAATTAAATTTAAAAGCTTAATTGTTACTGTGTATTATAAAACATTAACTGTTTGATGCAAGTTGTTGTATTGTTTGTTCCTGCTCTTAATAAAATTAGAATAAATTGTTAAATAAAGAAGTGCGTTAAGTCAGAGGATGGACTTTTTGCGATGATGTAAATTAGAACAGAGATGTTTTCTCTTTTGCCCTGTCCCGACGTAATGTATGAAGCACTGTATACTCGGTGCTTTCCGAGAGCCTGTGTGAAAAAATTCACAGGCTTAATCGGGTGGGTTTCGAACCCACGATTAACCCATGCAACCCTAACCCCCTAGGCCCTTATTGCTAGGAACCATCCTCAATCCTCCAAAATCCTCCAAAATCCTCCAAAATCCTCCTGTGCTTCAATCACCATTCCTCCTCAATCCTCCAAAATCCTCCGTGCTTCAATCACCATTCCTCCTCAATCCTCCAAAATCCTCCGGTGCTTCAATCACCATTCCTCCTCAATCCTCCAAAATCCTCCAAAACCACCATGAGGATTTTGGAGTTTTGAGGAGGGTTAGGGTTATTAAGGTCTCAAACTCGAAGTACTGATCAATCCTTGTCTTTCCTAACCTCTGTAAATAGATTTATTGTGTGACATCCCAGTACCCTAGGACACTAGAAACATTACATATGACTGGGCCTTGTCTCTATTATGCACCCATCAATTGTTTACCCCTCCCCGGGCTGTTACTCCACCCCCAAATGTAGGGATTGTCATTTCAGTGACCAAACCCCCACCCTGGGGCACTAGTCTCCTGTACAAAAGTATAGGGTCGATTTTAATTTACACTCAGAGAAGTTCCAAAGTCCCCACCCTTGGGTACAAAACAAATACCAATCCCGATGTCCGGGGTGGGGGGGGGGGGGGGGGGGAATAATTGATAGGTGCATGCATTATGTGCATTATAATTTTGAACATAAAATGCCATATAATAGCCAAGAATTACTGTTTATATTATTGTTCTGCTGGTATTTTTATATGACTATACTTGTTTGAAAATCTACCTTTATCCCCCTCTTGTTTGGTCCCCGCCCGCCACCCCCGCCACCCCCCCCCCCCCCCCCCCAAAAAAAAAGAACATGGTGGGAACACAGGGGACCCTGCTCAAATTAGGTAAATGCTTGGAAAATATGAGAGTTTCCATAGTCACCGGATTTCCTCTACCCATTAATTCATTTTGCATAAAAAACACTGCATGCTCACCAGTAGCTACATAGATATGCCAGTCCCTCTATATTTTAAGACTACATGGATTGTATAAAATACGAGCATGACTACAGTTATAATCAATAGTATTGGATGAGCCCATCACAATAGGATTTGTCTGCACTTGTTTTATCCCACACAGGCCTTTGTATTAATCTTCAGTAAGAGGATTCTCTAACTCAATGGTTTGTTGGTCCCAGAAGAGAAACTGATTAGGTAAATTTGAATAAATGGTTGACTCTTGCCCCTCATACATTACAGCTCCTACCTCCACAGAAATGGTAGGGGGCTATTAGGGTGAATCTACTATAGTCTAACTGGACGCCCCCTACCCTCACCCCCTCACCTCCTCCCCCCGCCATATTGTTCCGTAAGTGCCATTTTACAATAATAAATAATAAAATGATATACATTGTATTTTATGTGTAGCTGTACGTACATGACATTTAGGCCAGCTGATAACCACTGGATTGAAGTGCAAATTCAGTTTTTGACAGTCAATCAATGCTTAACAAATATTTACATAAATGAGAGTGCACACAGCATATGGCACTTAAACAATCACCTGAAGCCTGTGGAATTTTAATTTGACAGCAGTAATTGCATTTAAGAATTTCTGGTAAGTTGCAGCATTTTTATAAATATAGGTCCAGCATATTTTAGTTTCTATTGTTTTGTAAACAATTTGTAGATTATTAAAAAAATTATGTTGGTGGGGAAAATTATTTGGTTCGTAAAAACAATAAAAAAGCAAAGTTATTCACTTGTGAATGAGACATCAAACGAAAAATCTGCCCACTGCACTTATTTATTAAATAATTGCTTGACAGAATTATTTTGTGGCCCGACAATAAATCCACTTCCGACGACAGATCTTTTTGTGCATTAGAGGGTAAAAATCATACAGTTGAAAAAATTAATTTAAATAAATAAATAAGAAAAATCAAATTTGTTGAAAAGCATGGACAGTATATCTTTGAAGCCTTGTCAGCTGTTTTTACCTGCAGGTAACCTGGAAAAATGTTTGATCATCAAAATTCAAATATATAGATAATTAATCATCGACAAATGAATTAATAGAAAAGTATCATTCACAAATCTGAAACCCTTTTGCTAGTGCATTTTTTTTCACACGAAATACTTTATGGCTCATGCTACCATGCAGACAGTATACTTCCTGTCTGCAAGCGTTAATCCGAAGGGTATTTACATCACAGAAGAACCGAAGTTCAACAGTACAAATCGAAATAAAAAAGAGTTAATCTTTAACAGGGAGGTCGTGAATTATTCATAACGGTGATTGACCGTGTTTTATCTGACCCGATCCCGCCCCCGCCCCCCCCCCCCCCCCCCATCCCCCCATCCCCCCCCCCCCCCCCCCCATCCATTGATATGGAAATCACTCGGCGGCAATGCAACCATGGCAACGGACAATATACCGTTGCGTTTGTGCACCACCATCCATTGCATTTACGACCATGAAACTTTGCACCGGCCGGGCAGTATAAATCGTGTACTGAATGCCATTTTGGGGAACATTTCTGTAACTCCGGTAACCGGAATACTCCTTTGAAAGAAAAACTGGTTGGACACTGCTGAACTGTCCCTAATTTGGATCAGGTTTGTTCCTGAAACACCTGTAATTTTCGCCTCGGCCTAACGTTATGTAAACCAAAAAAGCTGCTGGTGTCCTTCCGAATTCCCCGAACAACGAAACAGATGTGAAGTGTGTACATCGTCAACGCCGGAAGCCGAATTGGACTCACAAGTTCAACCCTTACTTTAATGTCGATAATTTGGCTAAACTGGGATGGAATGGTTCATATTTTAACATCCAGTGTTTGAACAAGGGCGATAAACGTCGAAATCACGGTGCATTTGTCTGGGACTTGTGATCGTATTAATCGCCATCAGTGCACAGCTAGCTAGCCACAGGGCAGGGGCAGCCTGTTGCCGTGACGGCCTGCACACGGTCAATCATCAACATCGCGCCACAGTACTCACTCGCACACAAACAGTTCCAGTTCATCGCTGTCAGATAACCAACCGCTGAGATTTGTTTGAAATAACAAGGATTTAGGAACACCAAGCAATATGCCTGACATCTGAAGATATGAGATTCACTTATTTGAGTGATCCGGAGACGGTAAAGAGACCACAAGATGCCGATCGCGCAGACCAGGTTTGTTTGTTTGTTTCTATTTGACAATCTAAATGATCTCCGTCATGGATATTTAAAACTAATAGAATACAATAAACATAACAATTCAATCAAATTTAAAGAAAAAAAAACAGACTAAAACACATGATACAATATTTTATCTGCGGGGTTGTTGAGGATAACACAAGAAAACGGCTTATTTCCATTGTGGTAATCATGCAAATTATACACAAGTTATAGTAATACAAAGTCAATTGCACATGAAATGTTACATAAGGCCTTTTCACACTAGAGCGCCGAACCCCCGAGTTCAACCCCGTGTCGTTTCACACTCGTTTCGCATAAACCTACCTCAGCCAACCTCGGGGCGAGCTTGCCCCGGGGTTGGGCATGAGCGTTTCACACTAGTTTGTATTTCATCGACCCCCAGATGGCCGGTAAATTCCTAACTTCCTCTTCGCTGAAAATAATTCCTGAGATTCCGGGAACACAATGACCAACACAAAAGGAGGGGGGTCCCTCTGCCACATATTGTGCTTCAGAATAATGGCGCTGCACTTTAATTAACAATAGCACGCACTTTAACAGGAACTTTGGAATTCTTTTGTCGAGACCACCTGTTTCTCAACCCGGGTTGTACGAAACCCCGCACACAGGGCGATGTTTCACACTAGCCATTTTGCCCCAGGGGCCACCCCGAGATCGGTCTCGCCCCGGGTTGAAAAATCTCACCCCTGGCCTGGAGCAGGGGTGAGTTCACCCCGGGGCTAGACCAATCTCAAGGGTGGCCCCGGGGCGAAAATGGCTAGTGTAAAAAGTCGCACATTCTCACCCCCTCGTCGCCCCAGGGCCACCCCCGAGATTTTGTCTAGTGTGAAAAGGCCTATAGTCCAAGTTCATATAAAACTCAAAAATGAAATCTGACCGGCAGTTAGAAAAAATAACAATGGTTTACATACATGTATATATAGGTTGGAGATCCTCCAAGTCCACAAGTTCCTACAGTGTGTCCGTAACCAGGACAAACCTCAAATCGAGAAGCTATGTTCCCATGGGGTTCCCCACTTGATCAACTACTCCGAACCCAACCAGGGGGAAACAGGACTGCACCTGGCTGCAAGGGTCAACGATGAGGACATGGTCAAGTTCTTGTTGGAGCTTGGGGCTCACCCCAACGTGGTTGACCTGAAGGGCCGGACTGCAGCCATGAGAGCGGCCGAGTACGGACACGTCCAGACGCTGGAGGTGCTGGCCAATGCTGGCTCGGACATGAAGATCAAAGATGCTGAGGGAAAAGGTGGGCGTATTACGGAAAAATCTTTATGAATTTTTTCCACTTTATTTTTTATTACAGGTAGTTATGAATACTCCTAAAATTGTTGGATATGATTTAGATGGTAATATCAAAACGTTTTAAAATGATGTTTGAATTAATGTTGCTCTCAATCAACTTGTGCCTCAGTCTTCAACTGTATGAAGTTGGCGCATAACCTGGAAGAAGAACTTAATGAAATTGTTGCTATTGGTACAAAAAAAATTTCTTTCCATGTCATAAATATTCACCTTATTGGGGTCTCATTATGATATTGATGATTTTATTTAACATTTCTGTGTGCAAATAATTTCTCGTAATATTTATTATTTTTGTATGAGTCGGAGTTAAGTCATTGAGTCAAAGACTGAGAAATAAATTCATTTATATCATCCGTAAACTTTATTTTTGTTTTTAAATCATTTATTCTTTTTAAAGGAAACTCACTTTTTTTTAGCCAACCATTAAAATGTGTGAGAACATGAAACCGGCAAAAGAAAACATATTGAAGATATTAACTAAAATACCAAATTTGAAAGATCTTTTTTTTCTCTAAGGATTTAAGTTTATCATAAAAAATGCCTTACTTGCAAAGTAGTACTCATTTACAAATGTTCTATCCTGTACAGGTATTTTGTTCTATTGCATTCTGCCCACGAGTCGCCATGCCAAGTGCACCGAGATAGTTTTAGAATGTCGCGCCGAGTGTAACAACGTAGCCAATGACGGCATGCCACTCTTAGTCTTGGCTTGCATGGAGTCTGTAGAGAACGAGAAAATATGCATCCAGTTTCTGGAGAACGCAGCCAATCCAAACAGTGCTCAACCGGTAGGTTTCATCACCGGGATACAGGGGCGGATCCTTGCTGTCAAAAGGGTGGGGGGTCTTGTGATTAAAAAACAAGAAATGATTCACGGTTTGAAAATGGATGGTAAAGGCAAAATATTCAAAACTTCATGATTTTTCAACATTTACAGTGTAGTTCAGGGGTGAGATTTTTCAGGATTTTTCCTGACTTCAGGATTTCTGATTTTTTTGGTCGGGATTTCAGCATTTTTTAAGGAATCTGGAATTCCTGAGGTGTTTTCAAAAAGGTGTTTTTACCTGTAAAAGTAGATATAGACCAATAAAAATAAATATTTTAAGGGGGTGCCTTTAGGCAAATATTATACAACCTATATGTTGATCTGGGGTCCTCTGGATTTTTCGTGGATTTTTCGTGGATTTTATATTTTTCTCTTTCCCCAGTCAAGTAACAAGACACCTTTAATAGAGGCAGCACGCAGCGGTAGTGTGGCCGTCGTCCGAGAGATCTTGACCAAAGGCGGAGCGGTCAATGCCATGGACAAGAACAAGAGAACTGCAGCCCACATGGCGGCCAAGAATGGTCACTTTGACATCCTACATCTGCTGTGTAGCTACGGGGCTGACCTGAGCTTGGTGGATACCATCGGGAACACCATGATCCACTACGCGGCAGAGGGGGGCTTTGCTAACTGCCTGAAGTATTTGTCTCAGAGAGGTTGGTATGAAGCCATAACTAAGGCCAAAGTCAAAATTGTAGTCTCTCTGTTTACCCAGTTTGATCACTATAGTTCCCCTTTGTGCCTCAGACTGTGCTGTTTGGTAGCGTAAAATTTACTGTTTTTAGAAAAAGTCATGACTGCATGTTTTTGCCGTCGTCGCTATTAGTAAAGCAGTCATAAGACATCAGTCCTGAGCAGCAGTACAGAATTCTGGCATGTCCGCAGAAAAATTGCATCATCTAGTGATGATTTTGGAGTGGAGCCACTGTGGATTTCTGTGCGCCGATTTAAACAATTGTTATGCCAAGAAGATGAAGATTTTGGAGCAGAGCTGTCATACAAGATTTTGGCGCATCCATAGAAAACTGGCATTGTCTAGTGAAGATTTTGGAGCAGAGCAACCATAGATTTTGATGAGTCCGTAAAAAAAATTCCCTTACACCAACTGAAGATTTTAAAGTGGAGCGGCTGTAGAAGATTTTGGCACTTTGTGGCAGATTTCTCTAAGGGCGCTCAATTTCATGTTACCGTGTTACTTCCCACATATGCCATATGCCATAGTGCATTTTTGTAAAATCGGCTTGATTGAAATTAATCAAGAAAACTGAGTGGTGAAACATTTTCCGAAATTATCTCAGAAGTGTTGTGATCCCGTTTCGGCTGTTTCAATTTTCCCTGTTTTAGGATGCAGAGCAAACACTAAGAACGACGATGGCCTGCTTCCGAAGGTGATCGCCAAGAACAACGGATTCAAAGATGTCATGAAGGAGTGCCGCAAAGCGGAACGCCTGTCCAAGAAGCTGCAAGGAGGTGGGAAGGCCCCAGCTGAGGCCTGGGCCATCAAGATGTACGACTGGGCTTCGGAGAACCAGACCCGACTCCTGGAGCGATTCCAGAGCCTGGACCAAGACGCCAACGATGTACTGTCAAGAGAAGACTTCTACGACATCTTGGTGGCCCTGGAGGCACCTGTTGATGAGGAGAAATTCAAGGCGCTCTTTCTACTGCACGACAAGACCAAAGAAGGAGTGATCAACTACCACGAGTTCTTATCCGGGAAGAAATACATGCACAAGACTTACCTCATGTCGGCTTTCGAGAAAAAGGAGAAGAAAAAGAAAGGAAAGAAGGGAAAAAAGAAGAAAGGAAAGACCAAAGTCCCGATGCCGATTTGCGTCGGCGCCGAGGGCGCCAGAACTGATTACGGTCAGCCGCCTGAACATCTGATACACAGACACGTGCCGTTTACGGATACCGGACGTTTTGATCGAGACCATCCGCCGGACCATCCAATCCAAGACGACTCGGCTTGGTATCTCCACTTCCCGGAGAAGACGTATATTAACGTGACTGATGCAGCCAAGATGACGGATCTGGACTCACTACGTCAGGCTTATTCGCACGGACGATCAGTCAACACCCAGGACAAGTACTACAAAACGGCACTGATGGTTGCATGTGCACATGGTAACATGGACGTCACCAAATTTCTTTTGGAGAATGGGTAAGTATGGATGACAGACTTTAGTTGGTTATTTAACTAATTTCATTCTCTTCCGTTATTCTACCATGATATGGTTTCTTGCTGTTGTCAGTTAGTATTTAAACCATACTAACTCCAACAAGATCCAACTGCAGTACATTTCTGTTGACATAAAAATGTTTTTTGTTTTAGCTATGCATAGTGTCCCACTTACCTGTTGGCTGCTGTGGGACAACAAGGTCCTTGTCAAATATTACTGAAGATTTTTCCAATTATGAAAACATCTTGTTGTGACTGAAGCCCAGGGTGGAGATAGTCAGCAAAACTGGACCAAGTTCAACCCTGCTGACTGTCAAAAGTTATACATTGCCCCGAAATCCCCCTAAAATTCATCTCTTTGATTAGTTACCTAACCTACACGTATTTCCCTTCTGAGGGAAAGAGCTGTCTTGCAATGGTTAAATTCAGCACATTGCAGCTGTTTATGGTGGAACATAATGTATGCTTTAAAAATGCAACAGAATGCACCAATGGTAAAAAGTTGTTGCATTTAGCAGTCAAGGCATGTCTCCTGGTCTGATGCATTCTTTTGTATTTAGTATTATACATGTATAAGCCTGGTACAGATGAGTTCACTGCACAGTGCAACATTGCATTTGCAAGGGTTCTTATTTCAGCTGTGTTGCATTCTGTTGCATTTGGCAGGGTGCTCAGAGAATACCTCATGTGGGTTAGGGTTAACCATAGAAATGGTAGAATTTGGAGTCAGAGTCGTACCGATTGCGTGTGTTATTGCGGGCAGCCTTGTGGACATGTGCAGTAGAGGTACCCGACATATAGTCAGCGGAACGACTCCAAACTCTGATGTCGCACAGAAACCTATGCAGCTTTTGTCTCAGTTTCGTGACAAAATTTTAACGAATAACCTGCACAAAAACGAGATCTGTATCTGTAGGTAAGAGCCGGTGTAGCATGAATTTCAGTCACTATGAAATACGGGCTCATTGGTAGTACTGCACATGCCTAAGGGAAAAAGAGTCCGATTTTCATAGGAGTCTGATTTTCATATGACACCGGCCTTTAAACAGCTGAAGGGACTCCATAGTAGCTGATATTTCTTCCAAACTTTGTTGGTTGATTATTTTAAAGGACTGATTTTAGTACTGCTCTTATGATCTTTTGACAAGGAATTCCTTGTATTACGGTACCAAAAATAGCATAAACTGATGTAACAAGTTTCTAAGAATTGAAAAACCACTACCTTTTCACACTATGAACCCCTTGGATGTGATTTCCTATTCAGAATGGACAGGAGGATTAAGATAATGTGATTTTAACAATGAGGGTCCAAAATCACATCCGAGTCCAGAATCACAATGCGGTTTAAGCTGTTAAACCCAGAAGTCACAATGTACTCTTTGTCAGGGTGGGATAATAGTTCAAAGGCTTCAGATGTGATTTTAAATAGAGTAGGATGTGATTTTGGACCCTCATTGTTAAAATCACATCCTCTTAATTAATCCTCTTGTCCATTTTGAATAGGAAATCACATCCAAGGGATTCACAGTGTCATTTTCAGTAAAAACAAACATTTATGTCATGTTTTATGTAGGTGAAAACAAGTTGAACTGGATAACCATTGCATGATTCCTACTTCTCACAAAAGGTGTGAAAATTGGGATAATTTCTTTGGTATCTATTGAAGATTTATCCTGGACCCAGGAAGACCGTAAGGGTGGTAGGGCTGGCAACCTGAAATGTGGCCAACCCCACCACCTCTGTTGTAGCCCTTTACCTAGAGTGGCTTTTAGCCTTGTATTGGGCGACTCCCATACAAAAATATGTTCAAATTTATCTGTCACTGTCTCACAGAGCTGACGTCAACTGCCGAGACAATTTTAAGTGGACGCCATTGCACCATGCCTGCCTGTCGGGTCAGCTAGATGTAGTGGAGCTCTTGGTCAAGTACCATGCGGATCTCAATGCCCAAGCCATGAACGGAGGGACACCATTAATGAGAGCAATCCAGACGTCTGCCCCGGATATCGTCAAGTATCTCATCGAGAAAGGGTGCAATGTCACGCTAGAGAACAGAAAAGGTGAGTCTTTGGGTTAATAATAATCGATAAAAGTATGGAGGGCCCGACGCTTCAAATTCCAGCAGAATTGTTGTTTCCTCCCCAACACTCATGGGCTTCAAAATTTCAGATCTTCTTGAAGTCTCAGGAGTAACTTTTTAGTCTTAATTTGTAGGTAATCAGCTTACCTATACACGCTGCATAAAAAAAACACTTTCAGGGGTTTATGTACTTATTTTATTTATTTTAATTCTTTCTGGTAATGAAACCAAGGATTCCTTAATAGCACATAACACACTGTAGCTCGAAAGCCTGAAGAAACCTGTAGGAAGACGACGAAGAAATTTTCAGTTTTAGAGGTGGGAGGAAAACCCCAGAATGATATTCTGATGATGGGCAAACCCACGGAATCAGGCAGGGACTGAAAAGTACCATTAGGGCCAACCTGACTCCCCATGCGGGTAACATTAGGCAAAAACATTCCTAAGGTCAGGCAGGGGATTGTTTGAAAAAATAATTCACAGGGGAAAAGATCGACCGATCAATTAAGTCCCGCCCCTTGACTAATCACATGCACACATAACAGACTTTTGTCAGATCATATCCGCAGCTGTGATTGGTGAGTATGTTAAGGGGGTGGGGCTTAACCCTAACTCCCTAGGTGGCGTGAAAAATCGTTTTGAAATTGGAGGATTCAGGACTGTTAGGGTTAATGGATCAGCATTTTGTGTAGGGGGATGACTTTCTATATTAAAATAACGTTGCATCTTCTTGCACAGTTCTTCCAGACTTGGTTGGGATAGAACATTTAATAAAATGCTCTAATTGAAATGTACAATTTGATCAAAAGAAAATATCCTAACATGATTCAAAATTTAAAAACTGTAGCCCAATTGGGCAACAAAAAGCGTTTGTCCACAAACTGGTGTGGTTGGAAAGATCGTTAAACGGTAGTGTATAATAATGTACACGACCATCCCTTGAAAATGTGCTATTTGTCTGAAAATCATTGATGTAAATACTTTCGGGGACAAAAATTTGGTTCAGAAAAGTCTGACCACTGGAAACCAATGTGCGTAGTATTCCATCAATGATTTTCAGACAAATAGTGCATTATGTTTCTACGTTTTAATGACCTTTACAACTATAGTCATATTTTAGGATGAAAGCTTTTTCCGCATTCAAGGCAATGTGTTCCCATAAAGACCCGAGGCTTTGCCATCAAAACAAATGAAGCCATTTTCGTGAAATTATAAGATTTCTTGGTTGTTTGTCTTTGCTAGGAGACAATGCTCTAGATGTTGCCAAGTGGTGGGCGGATCCCAGGGTCCTGGAGATTGTCCAGGCCAAGTTTGAGTCCATCCCGCAGCCCAAGGACGGAAAGAAAGGCAAAGGAAAGAAGGGACGAGGGAAGAGTGGGCAGAAGAAGGCGCCAGCGAGGGCGCACTCCGTACCGCCGATACCCCAAGGGGGTATGACACAACAGGTGGTGAGTCAAGCCTCTTATGCAAACAGTTCACAGTGTAATGTGCAGAGAAATCACAGCACATTTAAACGTAGTATACACCATTTGCTTTTGCTGTAATTTTCAGAAATGAATGGATTCGGAGGTTTAGTATTTCATAACAAATACTGTAACACTGACCTGTTTAAAGTTTTGTGTGCATAGATGCTGGGAAAACAAAGAGAAAAAAATGCTGTAGTCTGGTTCCCTGACCCTACTTCAGGGAAGCCCGAGTACATTGGCGATCAAGTCCTAGGCCAAAAATTTGAGTCCGCGTTTTTCAGGGTTCGAGTACGAGTACATAAACAGTCAAGTATGGGTCGAGTACGAGTACACCGTAAGAAACAAAAATGCCAAGTTATGTTCTGAACATTATTATAATGTACCTGCATTGTCAAGAGTCTAAACACCAACAATTCAGGAGACTGACTATTTCACTTTATTTCCATGTTTTTTATTTACTTTATACACAACATGATGAACCTACTAAAAAAGTTGTAGATCACTTGATTGAGCCAGAAATGTCTCCTTTTGGGAATTTACCCAACAGCCTATTAGAACTGTTTATGTATGTGTACTTTCGAGTCCGAAGTTGCAGTATCAAAAGAGAAAATAATTGATTGTATTCCCGGGTACAGGTATTGAGTATTGAGTCTAAAATGCCGAGTCCAGGAACGAGTTCGAGTACAGGCCAAGTCCAATTTGTTTTTGAGTACTGAAAGTTTGGGCCGAGTACTTAGTGGTACGTGTACGAGTACGAGTACTCCAATACTGGGGGTCACCAGACATGGAAGGCAAGGAAGGCTGCGAAAACCTGAATTTAAAAAAAAATCAATGGATCCTTTTTTCTGCAGCAAACATCGGACTCGCCTACCATCAGCCCACGTGAGAGAAAGGGTTCGGTTCTACGGGCCGCTTCAGCCATGGCTGGGGGCATCGAACATCATGAAGACATCACCTACGTTCCATTTGTTGCCTGGAGCAATGTGCCCAACACGCGGGAGCTCATCGTCAAGAAAGAGCAACGTCGGATGCGGTTCGGAGATGGAGTGGACTTTCCTGACTTCAAGATGCCCTTCAAGGACACCTTCATGAAGAAGTCGGAGGCTTTGGGCGGTGTGGATTCCGATGACGATGATTAAACGACATTTTGTGACCACGGCGGGATGAACAGATGAAGTCTGCAGTAAGACCATGACCTAAATAAATTGAAAGAGTAGAGTGGGTTAGTAGGACCAGAGGGTGGGATGAATTGTATGCTTAGGAACCTATTCAAGTGCAAAACCATGAAACTGCAGTTTCAGAATTTATCGGTTTCTTATTTAAGAGTCAGAAATTGGATGGAATACGCTGTTTGGTAGTCGGTAACCAACAAAGACGTACAGGGGCCCATCTACTTGTGTGTGTATACTGCACAGTAGCAACACAGAACAATCAGAACAGAATGGTCATAGACATCTTTAAAAAGGAATCATGCAAAATATATAATCATATCCAATTACGGTCCTGATCTAAATGCTCATTTAAAAAAATTCTTTCTGGTAATGGAACCAAGGATTCCTCAAAAGCACATCGCACTGTAGCTCGAAAGCCTGAAGAAACCTGTACAGGAAGACGACGATTCGAACCCAGGTCACAGTGGTGGAAGGTGAGGAAGGTGAGGATGACTCTTTTAATTTGAAGTAAAAAGAAGATGGCGTTTCTCAGTCCTTTTCAAATCGTTTTCATTTAGTCATGCAAGAGGGCGCTGTCTTTATTTGGTAAGGGCGTCTCTTTCTATTTCTTTGGTTCTCATTTTTCGACCGACCCTATTTTGGGCTCCCGACCGAAGAGAAAAAAATACTTTTTTATGCTGCCGCCCCTGTCTGGAATTTCTTACCAAGAAAAAATATGTAAGAAAAACAGTCTTTCCAATTTCGTGGAAGAAAATGCTGGAAATAATGTCCAATATTACGTACATGCACCTCTTGTATTCACAGCGGCACGGTAATTAATCCAAATGGGTTCATATTTGTTTTCCTTTCATTTAACTTTGTTGCCAAAATTGGGTTTTGGGTTTGTTTTTAAATATATTTATAAATCATGCACAGAAAGTGTGCTCCAGCACGGAAAACGGGTATTTTATAGCACAACAGGATTATGAAATCATGTTTCAGTTGTGCAAATTTGTATTTTTACAGTTGATAAAGAAGATTTATGTTTATAATTTAGAAAGGCACACATTTAGCCTTATTGCGCTCAATACGTAATTTTGTTACCCCAGATTTTTATTTTATTTTGACCGTCCGACCCTCCTTCAAAGTGAAAAAAAAAATGAGAACCATAGAAATAAAAAAAAGGGATGCCCTACTAGAAGTCACTCTTTGTCAAGACAGCATAACAGCACAGAAATCATTCATCTAAAATAACCCATCAACAATGTTTGGAAGAAACTGTGGTAAGAAATGGATTCCAAATGAGCTATTTCAGATGGAAATGAAGAGAAAGTTTGATTTTTTCTTTTAAACAACAGTGTGGAGGTACCACTGTTGCACCTGATGACATCATGCTTTGGCTGATGAATATGAACATTTGCATTATAATCAAAATGTTACAATTACTCCCCAGAGTTGCAACACATAGCTTGAAATGTATGGCAACATGACAATAACACAATCCTATGTGTGTTTGTGGTACATTTTCTTTAAGACGAATGTAACAACGTGTAGAACAGGTTACTGTGATTTTGGGCAGGTTTTAGAATACTTTCGTCTCTTTCGTGCAAAAAACTCCCAAGCAAACTACTTTTAAGAAATTATGTACATAATAATGTACACAGAATGTTAAAAAATGTACTTGAATTCCATACCAATTTTGTAAATTTCAAATTTCATTCGCCCCTTGGTTTGGCTTTGTTGCAAAAAATCACAGTAACTTTGATCATCAGAATGTAAAATTCCCTTGCGTACGGATGGTGCCAAATGCCGCAAAAACAAATTGCCACCAGGCCGGATGACGTCTATAGATGCAATTTCTGCATTTTCAATCCATTGTTGGATTATTGTGTTTGTTACGCTTGGCTCCACAAGCTTTGTCTCCGTTTTGCTTGGCTGCAAAGCCGACACGGCACCCCGGCGCCTCACTATGATAACTGTACTCAAGGGGTTAAGTTTCAACATTATCATGCGTTTATATAGATGAAACAATATTTTGTGTACATTTCTTGAATAAATGAAATGGATTTCCTTATTTTTGCTAAAAGAAGACCGACTTTTTTAAAATGGAAAATCAGCGGCTATAAATTGAGTACCGGTAACTGTATAGCTTTGTGGTGTAGGAGTTAGTTGTCTTGCAAATAATCAGGGTAGATTTGTGGATTGTTTGACGAAAAAAAAGGTTCAGGAAATGTTTGTCTGCTCCATGCATTCTGACAGTCATTTATTTTATATTATGACGTTTGTGCAGTTTTTTTCTGGTGCGATTCAGTTATATAATGAAATCAAGAAATCAATCAAGCGCCGCAGAGCCAAATTACATTTCTACAGCACACAAATTACTGTGCAGGCTTTTAGCACCCCACATTCAAATTAGGCCTAACATTGCTTTTTAAATCTTTTGGGGTTAACTTTAAAATATTGGAATGTCCGAGTTTGAAATTTAAAAAATATCATCCTGAATTTCCAAAATGAAAGAAAAGTCTTCAAAATAGTTCAAAATTTTTTTGAAAATGATTTAGCGCCCCCCCCCCCCCCCCCCCAGTTCTCTGCTTCATAAACAATGGTTGCTGGAGTTCAGGGCAGTGGCAAAAAAAAAAAAATGTTTAGTGTCCCCGCCTACTTTCTTTTTTTTGAGGCAGTCTGCTTTTTTGGGGGTTGCCTTTTCTCTAAAATAATCCAGAAAAAACATTTAAAAAGAAGAGGAGAAATACCCCTCCCAGTCGATCTATTTCCAAGTTTTGAATTGATTTGGTGGACTTCACTATTGGCTGAAGCCATCTCTTTAAAAAAAAAAAAGGAAAACACTACCTGGCAGGATTTTCAAACAGAAGTTTAAAAAATTCCTTTTTTGAAAAAAAAACACTTTAATTCTAAACATTTTGTTTTCATCTTCCCTTACTGTACTGTCTGTAACGACCATGTTATTGCATTCATATTCCCTTCAGTTTTGTTCTTACCATCGCAATAATGATAAATCATGGATGTCAAAAAATTGTTCAGATGTTATGCTCTTTATATAATGTAATTTATTTCACTTTGGAAATGCAAGAGTTGAACATTGCTATATTTTGATCAAAGTCTGTATGTACAGTGTACAATGTATGTACATTTCTGGTATCAAAAAGTAAACATGAAATAAATGAGCTTGCAGTAAAGTCCAATAAACGAAGTGAGACTTGTTTTCTTGAAATGAACTGTAAAATACATTTTCTGTTTATTTGTGATTGTAATAGCCCATGCCAAAACCATTTAACAAATAGCATTAAATTAAAAATAAATGATCAAAATCAGTAGTGTGTTTTAACTCTATACACAATCCTTAAACATTCCATAACTTGAGAAATGCTTTACCTACAGACCCTGGTGAGGGCTCATTTTAAAGCTCTTGGACTCCTTTAAATGGTGGGCCAAATTTTCGTTTTGATTTTTGGCGGGAAGTGACTGGTTTTGACATTTAGTAACCATAATGTGACTGGATCCTACAAAATAAGTCCTAAGGAGATTTTTGGCATTTCTTTATTTAAAAGAAAAAAAACAGCTCTTCATTTTAAAATGTCACTCAGTTTGACATTCTGATGAATATGGACACTGTGAGAGAAAAGTACAACATTCCCAGTTCATGTTGACTTCTATGTAAAATATGTGAAAGGACAAACTCAAAAGTAGCTCTGGCAAACTTTAGACTCATTTTGTTGGGTTGGTTTACATATTCTGGGTCAATTGTGTTGAGTGGGTTAGGCTATAGGAGAGAGGACTTGGGACAATGGGGGATTAGGGATAACAGAGGACTTGGGCAGAGTCCTCGGGAGAATTTTGTGTACAAACCTTATGGGAGCTGTTCGGAAAAAAGTTAAAGTACAAACAAAGGGAACAAAAGAAGGGTTCCAATTCATGGTCCTCATAAGTATAGGAAAACACACATGTGTGTTTTTTTTTTTGTTTTTTTGTTTTGTTATGGCACAAAAGGTTTACCTAACTCAAATAGCGCCCTCCTATCATGTCCGCCAGGTCACAAAAAGACTAATTGCTGCACTTACTGAGCCCCTGCGACAACTAATGGGCCTCAGTAATAGCAGGTTACACAAAATTGTTTGACATTGTCCAGTATCATTAATATGGATTCTTTTTCATGTCATTTTATTTTATGTGATTTTATAATTTTCTTAATTGGGGGTGCGGCATGACCTAGATCTGTCCTTGTACCGAGGATGTACTAGACAACAGGCATAGTGGTATTTATATAAAGTTGTTCCCGAGTACCTGATTGCTAATGTCAGGAACCGGTTCTAGATTATGGAATCGAGTACCCGTTACTTTCTCAGACAATGAAAAAGAAAGTTCTTAAATGTCATTTGTGGGGAACTTTGTAAATGAAAAATGGATACATGAAAAAATATTAACAGATTAACGTTTATGACGCTTGCAAAAATGCAATCCATACACCGTATTAAAGCTATAGAGCTCACTGTACACACTTGCTTGCACTGATGTGGGAGTATTAACGTGCGGATGTTTGCCAACAATGAGCAACAAGTTTTAATTTTTGGTATTGGCTTTCTTTAACAGGTACTCCGGTAACCCGTGCTTTTATTCAATCAGGTACCCGATTCCCATACTGTCCGTATTTGCACACCCCTAGAAAGTTGCAATGTGGGGGTCCCAAAATCAGTATGGGCTTAACATGGGGGGGGGGGGGGGGCCATTCTCCATTAAACATGGAGAATGACACACATGCGCGTATCATTGTGAAAGGAATGTGGACTAAACAGGGCCAGGTTGCCTAAACTCTCCTAGCTCTGATAGTGGGACTTGACACATCCATTAGCCTTCTTGAGATATGGTGAACACAGGAGGGCACTATTTGGCTTTTTGGGTATTAGGATACACCACACTAAATAGGTCAAAATTGCTGTGCCAAACTGATGACCATAAATTGTAAACCCCACAACATTTTTTTGAATAATAAATGTTTGGGTCATGCAATTGATAGATTGTGTAATTATCAGCTATCATAACCCCCGGGATTCTGTGCATCAACTTTTGTGAAGACTTGATAAATTTTGGCTTTAAAATTGGTCCAATTTGGCTTAGCAAGTGGAGGGATGCTTTAATGAAAATGACTGCGAGCCGGTTTGAAAAAAAACCCACATTTTTGGGGGTGGTACTTTCTTGGGATAATTATCAAAAATTCTCAACGGAATATTCTCAACGGCTGACCTGCCAAAAATTGAAAAGAATTTGACAGATTAAGATTCAAACTATAATTTTCAGTAGTGTCACAAAAACTGAGAGACTCCTGGATAAGGATTTTGTTCACTGTGAAGTTATTGGATTTTACACTAAGGTCAATGGGAGTTTGTGGTGCACCCATTTATAATCTGTGTTTGCTATTCATCCAAACCAAACAGCGCCCTCCTTTGACCACCACATCTCAAGAAGTCTTATGCTTTCCATCAAACTCAAAGTTTAGCTCCAACAAATCTACTGTACACCAAATGACCTAGAGACACGGAAGCAGAGATCATCCATTTAGGAATCGTAGATACTGTTTTATTCTTTAAAGCTCTGTCGCACAATACACATTACAAGTTTAGTTTGCGTTTCCTTTGAATTGCACAAACAACTACAAACAAATGCTTAAAAACCTGGATAACATCTCACAAACTGAAACTGGTCAAAACATGATTATCAGGTTAGATTATGCCATATTTCTAAACACAATCTCACTATAATTTTGGAAAAAGTAAGACTTAAGCTCAAAGATACACGTCATTTAAACAAAACGATCCTTTTTTTTACCAGTAATAAGACAATTTTGGGAGATTTGTGTTTATAATTTCGTAAATATCAATATAGTAACTATTTTTAAATTGCTTGATTTGTTTTACATTGGTAAAGGTCCACTTAAACAAAAAATGACAACAAACTGATTTGAAACATTAAAAATACTTCTTTAACCCCTTGAAGTCGGTTATTTATAGTAAGGCGCCGGGGTGCCTGTGCAGCCAAGTGAAACCGACACAAGAGGTTTGTGCAGCCAAGCATAACATACACAATAATCCAACAATGGATTGAAACTGCAGAAAATGGCGTGTACAGACATCATCTGGCCTGGTGGCACTGATTTTTTTTTTTCGGCTATAGCTGTCATCCGGCTTCAAAGGGTTAATCCTTTTAGTCCTGTACTTGGGGTATTCCAGGTAATGTTGCCTTCAAATCCCACACCTGGATATTCCAGGATTTGTGGATGTGTAATCCAAATATTTGGGATGTAGAGATAATTGTGAACCCCTTGGGCGAGTTCGCCCCGGGGCGAACTCGCCCCGGGGCGAACTCGCCCCGGGGCGAACTCGCCCCGGGGCGAACTCGCCCCGGGGCGAACTCGCCCCGGGGCGAACTCGCCCCGGGGCTGGATACTCTGGTGTGAAAAGGCCTATTGTCCATTTTGAATAGAAATTAACATGCAAAGGTTTCACACTGTTACACCAGGTTACATGGCTTTATACTTGATGTTTATTTGATATGGAGATTAACAGAACTGGAAGGTTTAACGGCACTTTTTAGGAGATATAAAGCATACATTTGTAACCAGCATCTTGTGGAATACCTTTTTGCCCAACTTAAAGATTTCTTTAAAACATGTAAAAGCACTTGTTTTTACTGAGCATTAATACTGATTCAACACTGAAGAACTGTGCGAACCTTTCATACCGTACAGCACTCATCGGAAGGAAAATTTTGAATATTAATTGCTTAAGTTTCAGACCCATGCAACCCACAAGAAAACACCATTCTAAAACTTTGATACAACATTATTTCACAACTAAATAGTGTGGACACTTTAAAGCAACAAATTTCTACCTGAACTGAAACTGCACTGAAAACCATTGGCCGTTTTTTTTGGCTGTTCATGCAAATGACTTTTTTCCCCCATCAAGGAATTCATTGATACGATGAACTCGTTAATGGCCAGCAGTCTTTATTTCTAAAACAAAGGAGCCTGCAGGTTTGGTAAAATTCACATTATGGGCGCTTTAAATAAAACATGTAAACTACGTAGTCAATTATGATGTCAGTTTACACACAATGCATATTTAGGCTTTGCTGCGACATTTTTAGGCCACAATATCATAGCAAACCCTGTCAATGCACAAAGTAACTCAGGTCATGGCTCAATTTTACGGAGCCGCTTAGCGAAAAGAAAATGCTCAGCAAATTTTCAGCAGATTTTTGTGCTAAGCGGCTCCATGGAATCGGCCTCATTACAAATGGTACCCTCCTCACAAAAACCAGGCTACCAATATCAACGGTGTCATTCAGACGGGGGGATAACTCCACCTAAAAAAAGTTGTCGTTGGAAGGAAATATAGCTCTCTCTTTTAGCCAGCTCCTGTGGCAAGCCAGCTCTGGGGCTAGCCAGTTTCGGGGCTAGCCAGTTTCGGGGCTAGCCCCGAAAATTTGTAGGGCTAGCCCTGCTTTCAGCTCAGCGGGACTTCTTTTTACGACCTAGCTCCACCATAATTAGTCGTTTGGATGCAACTGACCTAGCCCTCACTGACAGGTACATGTACCGTCACCCCATGAACACATATTACGTAACATATTTGGAGACCTTTTAGCTCCAATGCAAGCTCCGGAGCTAACTATCATTGTATGAACGTGAGCACCAGGGCACATTTTAGATTTTATCACTAGCTCTACGGAACCCCCGTTGAGTTCATTAATTGAAAAAGAGCTAGCTCAAAAGCTGCCCTCCGTCTGAACCTACCCAAAGTGATGCACACAGAAACTGCACAGACCTATTACGGACTCTTGCAATTCCTACATAAAAACCACGCTAAATAAACAGAGCTCTTATTATATACATGTACACGACTGCGTCCTCTACGAGGCACGGATTAACACAAACGGACCTTGAAAGAACAACCAAACACTAAAAAAACAAGTAAAGAAAAAGTACATGCTTTGAGCATGACGACACAAGTAATACAACACATAGAGATTTCAAGTTTTAAAAGATGCCTTTTTAAAATACACATACATTTTTATTTTCTGTAAATTTACATACATGTGTCTGTTTAGTGGCAGCTGCAGAGAAATTCTAGGCACGGATGAAAGCTTATTACAAGCCATTTAAAAAATAAATTGGTTTATTATCAGCGACATACATTTTGATGGATTCCTTCAAAAGAAATTGCAGTAGTTTGTGTTTTAAAAGTGAACGATACTCTCTGCGTGTTGTAAAATTATCACCAAAAATGTCACTATATTTTGCGTACTTGGAATCCGAACTGCCTCACTACATTTCTGCATTATGTACAGAGGAACCCTCTGGGCCTCAGATCCCTGAATTAGGAAAAGGTCAACGAAGGAAAACCCCAATCTTGTTTTTTTTACAGCCTTATGCATGAATGGAACTGTGAAACACATGATGACACACTGTTCCTATAAAAAGACTGCAGGACGGAGCACACGAGGAGCACATGATATGCATATGCAGGGTGGGCACAGTTTCTGAAATAAAAAAAAAAAATATGGGGGCATACTCATGACATTTTTTGTCGGTGAACAATCTCGAAGACAAATTTTTTTTGGGTAAAGCTCATGCTAGTTTTGTTCACTTTTGGTGTGTGAAGTCACTGAAAATTGTATTTCACATATGTGTACTAAGAAAAAATTGTTCACTACATGGTTTTACAACAGGAAAAAGAACAAAATCTTGGGTCCCTGGTGTAAAGTATAACATGCTTCACCATTAAGTTGAAAAAATATGTATTCAGATGATTGTGAACAAGCATGGAGATTGTGAGACGTGTGTTATCCCAACAGCTCTCAATATCCCACACATGCACTCTTTGAGCGGACACAATTCATTGACAAGACATATCAGCACAATATACACGATGGCTGCACATGTTTTCAATTGATCCTTACTCATAGTTTAACCGGGAACCTTGGCAAGTGAGTCAACTGGACATCTGCTAGTTTTGTAACCCTGGTTATGAGCGTTGCTAGGCAATCAAAGGTTAACAAACCTGAAAAACCTTGATCCCAGGGTAAGACGAGAATATGGTTTGGATAACCACAAGATTGGGATGGGAGTTGGCAAATGTCAGTTTAAGTACTTCCAATTCTCAAACAAGAAGCAACAAATATAAAGTTCTGAACCTGTAACCATTCAAATTTTTTCAAATAGAAACAAAATACATTTCAAGACAAATCGAATGGTCATCTTTAACAGTTAAGTTTTAGAAGTTTCAGTTTAAATTATGACAAAATGGAGGAAATTTAACTTTTCAACAACTTTCCAGGCCTAATGATTATGTAACAGACCAAACCATTAACCATTCCCCCTTGACATATTTACTAAACAAAGCCACACAGGCAATATGCCGGTCACTTCTGTCAGACTTTTGTCCGGCCACAGCTGCAACTATAAAAGTGTTTCAGAGCAAAAAACAATTTCGACAGCTTCTGCTGGCTTTATTGCAAGCCGGCATTAACAAAACTCGGCATACATTTTACAATAATGTTCACTGGACTAGCCACAACTGTATTAAAAATATTCTTTGACCTACGCGTACCCATTCTCTTATTAAAACAAATGACAGACGGAATAGACTCATTAATAAGAATACACTCAACAAACCTACATGTATCGGCAATCCCAACATGTATACAATTACAACACTTCTTTCTGTCCAATTTCTTTTTACACTGCTTTAAGTTTGAATTTATGATACATTCATGTCAAGAAAAACAACAAAACCATGCTTTATAAATCATTCTTCCATCTCTGCCTTTTCTGGTAAAAAATTCACGTATCTAAAATAAAACAATTTGTAATATATTTACTGATATACAACCTTTTTTCGAAACATCTTTCAAACCTTACAACAGGCACATCTTGAACACTTTTATTGTTGTGATTTTGACAATCTCATTTCTGCAGCCGACTTCTTGAAACATTCCGCACGTACGCGGCATTTCATTGTACCCCATGAAATGCGACGCTAAAGTTATCCCGTGAGCACGAGTCAACCATGGAAAATGTTGTGCTTGTCGCATCCATGAGGCTCAAAGGCTGGCCTGTGCAAGCAAGAAAATGAATATCTTCCAGGAAACTTGACTAACTATTAAAATTTAAATACAATTCATTTATCATTTTCAGATCTCCTCATTTCTGATTGAAACCGACATTATGCTGAAAGCAGTTGCATCAGGAGAGCAAAACAGAAACAAAGTTCTCAAATTGTCATGTTTGTCAATAAATATTCACTTAATTTTCTGTGTTTAACGGATACATTCAGACTAAAAGCGAGGGCAATAAGTTTTTCTTCACCCGTTTACGCCCACTCTCGGTGAATAAAAAACATGTTTTAATGTTCTGGTAATAACATGTGCAATGTGAAGTCGAATATGAACCACCTACTATGGGATAAAATTCAACCGTTGTTGCTATGGAATTGACCAATCAGGATCAAGGATTCAAGTTTGCTGGAAGATAAAGTATTTTATAAGTTTCAAGAAATTGGCTGCTAACATCGGAAGCCCTCTTCAACCTTTCACTAACACACATTTTATTTATAATTATTCGCCCCTTTTCTTACAAAGTACACACGGTTTATTCACTTTAGCCGCACTTTTCCTTTCCCCTGGTTTCCCAGGATTTTTTTTTCTCAAGAACTTCTTAAAGCTTTCACAAGCCATTTCCAGTTTTATCCTGAAAATTGTGAGTTTTTTTCTGACCCTTTTTTCTGAACTTTTCCCTCGACTTTTTTCTCTTTCGATTCTGACATCGACCTACACAATTCTTACATATTCATGTAAACCTTCAGGATTATTTTAAAGGTGTGTAACAAAGATATACAACAAGAATTCATTCTAACAACCATAATTTCTACTCATGTGCTTCAACACCTAAAGAAATCGTTCCTCAAAGTTTCCATAAAATTTCGTTCTGGGTTTTTAATGTGAAAGTAAATCCAAAAAAGGGAACTCTCTACTCACATTACCAGTACGCATTCTTCACCGAGATGTTCCCCAGCGACATTGAATAAATAAATAATGTTATCGGTGCTTTTTCTATCACACAGACACACAATGTCGTGTTTTACTACACAAGCTATTCCTTCCATTGTTCCCATTGTTTGTACTTAAACATTTTCTCAACAAGTCCCATAAGGTTTGTACATGAACACTACCGAGGACTTGGGCTCAGGTCCTCAGTTGTATTGTAATCACTAATCCCCTATTGTCCCAAGTCCTCAGACGTAATGGATAACCTGTGCAAATACGTGTACACAAAACAGTTCACATCACTGCGATTGCTTTAAAAATTAGTAAACCACATGGGATAAAATTTCAACGACACCAGAAAGATGAACAGGAGATACATCTGTAGAAGCAGAATTGAGAACAATTCTGTAGTTTTGAAATTCCTGAACAAACCACATGTACACACTTTTTATAAAGTTCTGTACCGCAAACACGTTCACTAGTCACCCTTTTTAAAAACAAATTTAAAAAGTGTTTCTGTAACCAGGACAGCTGCAACATAACAGCCATGCATGTACATGTACTATGTATCTTGTAGTTTTTTGTACACAAGGAAAATATAAACCATACAAACATTGTCTATTGTTAAAGATATACCGTCCCTGCCCTTCAACAAAAGTACTTTTTTCTTCCATGTTTTATTTTAATGAAAAAAATACCTACTTCTTGCTATTCTGGGCGTCTACAACCCTCCAAAAAGGCCTTTATTCTTGTTTGCTTTCAGGCATTTAATAATGCACACGAAGATATGCCCAAATTATAGGTCACAAATAATTCAGTATCTGTAACGAAATTATTCAATAACGAAGCGTGGGCGGGTCTTTCTTTCAATGTTTCATTCAAAAGTAAATAACTTTGAATTGCTATAAAAATAGCAATAAAAAAAGGAAACGGAGTAAAACTTGAAAGAGCACGAACAGTATATCTTTAAGTAATGGGAAAGTCTGAGGCTGGTAGTAGTTTCTAGATCCTTGTTGGTGTAGATAACTTGAACAAGATAACTTGAACAAGATAACTTGCCTCAAGATAACTTGAACATTTGCAAACTAAAAAAGTAAAATATTTCATCGCACAGACAACTGAGATTCAAAAGAGAAACGGAGAAAAACTCAATTGTTATGATCTGATTTCTTTCAATCACTTTGGCTGCTTGAAACTTTTCAAAAAGTTTGGATGTAAAACAGTATAATTTAACAGGTGGCACAGTTTTTAAACACCACAGCTACTTCCATAAGATTATAACGATAAAGTAAAATATTTGACCTTTTAAAAATATTTATTGCTAAAATTCATTTTAATAAACATCTGCATGAGCTGTCCGGGAATTTTTTTAAGTGAAACAAACTTTCAGTAAATCACCCAAAAAAAGAATCAAAAAAAATCAGAAAATCAAAATTAAACAGAAATGCTTAATATTCAGCCTTTAAAAAGGTGAAAAAAATGTACAAATGACTGAAATCCTAAAATATGATTTGCTCTCGATGTTGTATAAACTTCAGGAACCTTTGGTTTGTAATCGGCTGCCACACATTGTATATTGAACTCAAAAAATATTTGAGGCTTTGCCTAAAATGTTACTCTTCTCGACATGGCACTAGGCACAGTGGTAAAAAAATAAAAAAACATGCTTAATTAGATGGGACTCGAACCATGTATGGAATTGTAAGCTTGTGATTTTTTCCAAAGCTCTCTGAAAGCACTGAACATGCAGTGCTTAATACCACACAGGCAAGGGCAAAAAATCTTGTTACAAATAAAGTTACCTCATCCCGACACAAATTCTAAATTTGATTTAAATAACTCTTGCAAGCAACACCATGCTATTAAAGGTACAGTTAATATTCGTTCAAGATTCTTACATGCACCTTGAACTGGTGGTTTGTATGGACTACCTTTTCTAAGAATCAGAGAGGACAAGAGGGGGGGGGGGGGGAGATCACAGAAATTGGTTACCACAATGTTATTTCACAGACTACTGGCTTCTGTCTACATAAACATTCTTCATCGTAATAATTTCCGAATGTGTTATTCAATACAAGCAAGCAAAGGCTCTTAGAGGATTTTCCCTGGTGTAGTTAAACTCACTGTTTTGTTATGAGGTTGAAGATGTTTGAAATTTTTACAATTTTCTTTTCTATAAGCACATAAAAAGTGGAAAGCTTTTCCAAAATCCCTTTTAATTGTTAGGCATTGCGCCCTGCTAGCTTTAAAGCACTTTGAAGTGTTTCAGTGATATATTTCTACAATTGTGAAATGATCCTCGGAAAAAGAAAAACAAATCAGGATAATCATTCATCAGCTCTTGGTGAAACAGTTCCACATCCTACGAGACATATTACATGTAGATTCTGTCTTTATAACAGATTTGTTCAGTGCAAAATTCAAGGTTTTCAATTAGTGAATTTTCAGGTGACCATGTACATGTACATGTATGACACAGCACACTAGACATGAGCAAGGTTCTTTCACAATGTATTTTCGAGGTTAAACAATCACTGGACGCGTGCATAATTAGAGTCTGCAGAATCAAGATTAAAGGGACCTTACAATTGGATTTATATCACGTATACATGAAAGACAGAATTATTTCCAGATTCTTGCAAGTTTTCTTTGCAGCAATTCTAGGGAGTAACTGAAAAATTATTGGAGTTTCAAGTTTATGCAAATTTTATATTCATGAGGCAAAGCATGATGTCATTGGAGAAACAACGATAGTGTCTCAATAGCTTTTGTGTACAAAAAAAATATGAAATATTCTGAATGCGTTCCAGAGTTGTAATTGAGTCCCTTGCAAGTTCTTTCGCAAGTCCAGTCCGAAGTCCTTTCCTTAAGCCGGTCACAAGTAACTGGATAAACAATGACAAAGGAATGCCTTTATAACAGATTTGTTCAGTGCAAAATTCAAGGTTTTCAATTAGTGAATTTTCAGGTGACCATGAATAGCTTGTGATTGGGATTAGGACTGAAGGGCTTGTGATGAACTTGCAGGGACTTGTGATGGACTGGACGGCTTGTGATTGACTTGCAGGGACTTGTGATAGACTCGACTCCATCCCTGATGCGTTCATGTACAAGGTTCCATGTTAAAGTTAATTTCCATATTACATACGTGTAGTTCATTTTGAATCCATTCTAGCCAACATTTCTTGAAAACTTTGATGGGTTAGGGAGCATTTCATATTGTCCAGATTACGGTATTGATTTTGGTACCGCCATTTTTCTTTGCGGCCTTGCATTCTGTACCTCAGACCTTGCTGATTAATAGGAAGCCAGGCAGCTTCAAACTCACTCATTATATCAGCCAGCTGGGAGTTAATACTTGTACCGCAAAAACGAAAAACAAAAACAGGTACCGTTATTGATACCGTTTTCTGAAAATATGCAATGATCCCTTATTTTGGAAGGAATATTTTAGTACTGTTATTATTATACTCTTTTGACAAGGAGTTCCTGCTTTTACTAAACTCAAAAAGCACCCCCTTGCACGAGTTAACTGGGAAGATTTTAAGAAATGGAAAACATTAATTAGACCATGGTTGAATAGTAGTTGAATGGTTTAGGTGTGAAAACAAGTTTAAATAGGACATCAATTGCATGGTTCCCTTAAAGGTAATGTATAACATTTGCAAACATAAAAAAACTGAATTATTATGAAATACCTTACTTGGCTGTCAGTAAATAATAGTCTCAAGCATCCTGTGAAATCATGGCGCCTGGTGGAATTTTTGTATCAGTTTCCAACGATGGTCGGCTGATCGTCATTGGAAATAGTCAAGTTAAACCTGATAATTCCCTGACGTCTATAAATTCCTCCGTTTGTCTGAAGTAGGATCAGGGAACCAGATTACAAGAACAGCATTTCCCAACATCTATGCACACAAAACTTTAAACAGGTCAGTGTTACAGTATGCATTATTAGAGAATCTTGATGATCTTGGTTAATTTGGTAATTTTTGTTTACAGAAATGTAAACTTTTCAAAAAAAACAGAAAATTTTCGGGAAGTTACTTTATCTGGCTGCAAAATAATATCAATCCAGTTAATAACATCAGTTCGGTTGAAATGATAACCGAGTCTACAACGGTTTTACATGACATGCTTTATTGCCCGTATTGGATTCTGACCAACTTATTATGAGCCTGTATCGGGCTAATCATTGTTCCAGTTTGGGCATCAGTAATTGGGCAATAGCGCATGTACATGTACATGTACATGTAGAAATCGGCATTTTTAAGAGCTTGAAAATCAACTTTCCCCCAAGTAAAAAATTGTAAAAAAATGTTTGTGTGTGTTCAGGGCAACCATATAAAGGTTTCCGAGTAGAAATTCTCGGTTGTTTACTAAAATGTCAGGGTTGGGCATTTTTCATGTCAATTCTTACTGGACTACTTGTCTAGGACTATAGAATTTGAGACTGAATTTCATGTATATTTTTTAAAGAAAAAACAAACAAACAAACCATGAATTAAAATGCTCACATTAGTCAATATTTGCTGTTACCCATACAGTGCATACATCGGCTGCTATGCCTGCATGTGCACATTTGCCTCCATTGTTCAAGACCTAAAAATAGCAAGTCTCATTTTATTGAATTTCCAAAAGGTTGAATTTTTTTATTACAGGAGTAATTCATTTAGAGTGGGTTTGGAGTAGGCACAAGGAAATTGCTCTGACACTTATTCACGATAAAGCCAAAATGGTGTTTGGGTAATTGCAGCTTTAGTAAGCGACTGACTGGATTTGCAGCGAACAATTTGACAATCGTGGTTCCTTATAATATTAAATGTATCTCTGTCCTTCCAATCATGAAGCGGCAGAATGATTTCGATCTTGTCTGTGGAAACCTCGCCCCAGCTGTTGAGGGGAAAAATTCAATAATGGATGAAAAGCACTTTGGTTTCGTATGATCCATTTGTGTACACGAAAATTAGGCGATTCTCTCATAAATTGGCATGGCCTAGAATGTTAATTCTTCAAATAAATAATTGCAAAAAGTTTCACAAAGTGTTACATATTTTGTGTGAAAAAAAATATTCCATTTTAGTCAGAATGCAAGTTACTGACCACAGATTTACACGAAAAAAAAAAAATCAAGATACTTCTGGAAAAATTAAATTGCATATCCTGCGCAAATTGTAAAATTGCCGCAAAACATAGTGGTCCGAGTGATGCACAGCATACCTGCACATGTTAACATGGTTTCTTGACGCCGAGTATTTCAGCTTTCTAGAAAATACATGTACCTATTTATAGTGGAAATATTAAACAACTTTCAGAGGATAAAAGGCCAATATAACTGTAATGAAGTGAAAATGGTTCTGCCAATTCACTAAGCTTTGCCACATCCAATTTGTATATATAGAACACTGGGCAAGCTGTTTCAATACTTAAAAAAAGAGGATTTCTCAGGGAAAAAATTCTTGATAGTTTTGGGTCTGAAAAAAATGCAGCATTAGTAAATACACATGTAAGTTTCTGTGTTGTAATATATGAAACCAAGTCCTGAAGTTTCACAACAGTAGATCTTAATGCAATGCTGCTATACAAATATCGATAAGTCCTTTAAAAAATAAAAATAATTCAGAGTAAAGACAGCCCAATACCTTGAAAATATAATAGGACCATGGAAATGTTCCCAACCCATTCGTACTCTATAACATAAAATTCAGTGTAAGAAAAATAATTTGGGCATGAAAGGGTTAAAATATGTGAAATTTATCTTTAAAACACACTGCATACTGAGAAATTCACACCTAAAAGCTGTGTTATACAGACGCCAATTTCACAGAGCTGCTGTGCACAAGAATTTGCTTGGCATGAAAAGTCTTCCTTGGTAAAACCAGGCTTGCCAACCAAATGTTCATGTGATGTATTCAGTTGAACGCCACTATAACGAACATCACAGGAATCACAAAAAATGTTCACTTTAGTGGTCATTCGTTAGACATGTAGTGAATAATGTTATGTACTGGGCCCAATTTCATGGCTCTGCTTACCGTTAGCGAAAAATCCCCGCTTACTGTAGCAGAAAATTGTGCTTACGGCAAGCATATTTCACGCGTTAGCGGGGAATTTTGGCTCCTGAGCATGTGTACATCCCGTAACTAAGGATTCTGTGCTTACAGGGTTAGCGCAGAATTTTTCTGCTAGCGCTGTTAGCGCAAAAGGTGATCGTAAGCGCGGAAAGCTGTGGTTAGCAGAGCCATGAAATTGGGCCCTGAATAACTCAGTTTGGAAGCCAAAGATGTTTAGTATAGCCGATTAATTTTCAGTACAGTGGTGTGCATTATCGGGAAAATCTACTGTAATGCTTGTGGCTGGTAGCCAGCTGTTATTTGCTTAACATGAAAATGACATGGAGTTTTCACTAGTAACCTGTTTTTACTGAACAAGACTTTTGTGTGTAAATGGCTGCAGGTAAAATATACATGAAAGTGTACAAAAAAACCTGTCTTCCAAAATTTTGGAAGTTGAATTTTGAGTTGAATTACAATGTAATGAAATTTTAGGGAACATAAAGAACAAAATAAAAACAAGGCGAGGGGAAATCACATTTCTAAACATAAATTTTGTCATTAGGACGACGAACTGTCAAATGACAATTACACTTGTGTCAACTAAGTGCATATTCTTTTTAAATCCAGTTTAGAGTCTCTGACATACACATTTTGGTAAAATTACATAAAACTTACTGAAATATTCCAGCAAGGAAGTTTTCACAACATGGTTAAATGCAAATCTCTTTCAAAAAGTGTGGTCTTTTGTTGTTTTGTTTTTTTGATATAATATTTGTCAGCTGTGCAAAAGAAACGGTAGAGTTACTATTAGGTGCACTTATTTGCATGGATTTCTAACAATAGAAAAAACCCAAAAATTTCAAAAAATTTAATTTAAAATTTTCAAAAAACCATAAATGTCTTTAAATTGAAATACACATAATTTTCTCTGTTTGAGGTACAATTTTAATTGTAATGATAATTTGAAAGTTTCATTTTTTAGCCGCGTCGCATCTCAGACGGGGCTCTATAAGCACTTAGCATTGTTCTTCTTCTTCTTGTGCCAAATTTGTTTAATCACGTGACAGTCACGTGACAGTTTTCCTCGACGAAACTCTCACACACGCAAAGCCTATGAGACCGCAGGCTGTACTGTGCATGTGTCTATGACGAAACTGTCACACACGCAAGTCACCAACGACGCGGCTCCTGCACGAATTCGTGCTTGTAACATTTGAAGCTTTTTAAGGGGCAACCTTCTTCAACAATGTATGACGGATTTATCCATCTTTCAAATGGCCAAAACTAGATGCATATCTAATCTATTTTATTTCATCTTACTGAAAAGCAATAAATGTCATTTCACTATGAACAAAAGAAAAACGGCGCACTAACAATGAACATCCATTGTTACTTGTTCACAGTGTTTGTAAGTACGACTACGGACCAACACAATTCTGTGCATTTCTATGAAAATAGAATTCAATTCTTCAACTGTGTAATTAAGACTTTACTACTGAACGGTGGGAAAATTTAACCAAAAAAGGAAACTGAATAAATATTCAATTAGCAAAAAGTACACAAATCTCTTATCATGCAGATTTTTTCTTTAAGAAAATAAAAATGCAAATTCGTCATTAAAAAAAGTGAGTGGCACTAAATGTATCTTTTTTTTGGTAAAACACTAAAATTTGTACAGAAAGGTCAATGCTATTTTATTTTAGTTTAGGCACATTACCAACAATGCCATTGCATCTCTGTCATTTTAGCGTTGCAAAATATACATGTACAATGTATCTGTAAAGCTTTTTGGTAGTGCCCAAGAAAAAAAACCTCTCATAATTATTAACATGTTTTGATTAAATAGCCATTTTAAAATGGAATGTTCATGACTTATACCTTAAAAATATTAATAGGTTTGTAACTTACATGTTCTATTGATGTTATATTTCCTGACGTTTACCACAAATGGCAAGGTTTCAAAGAAGCAAGAACAGTTTATAACACCTGAAAAAAAGTATGCCAAGCACCAGACTAAATATACCTGGCCATCTAAATTTGTGTTCTCTTATATCCTAAGATTCAAGTCAACATTCTTAGGCAGAATAAAAGACGATTAAAACCCTAACCCTCCAGGGTATTTTGGCTAGAAACCCTGCCAGACGCATCAGATTGCATACTTTGTCACATTGACTTGTGTGCAGAGTGCAGCAAGGTCAAGCTGTCACCACAGATGCACTGTGCTGCGTCTGGCAGGGTTAGGGTTAAGTCTGGGCACCTTTAAACAATGTGGTTCCAGGAAAAAGATTTTTGTTCACTTTTAGCGCCGCCAAATAAAACATCTCTTTGGTAAACACATGCTGTGATAATGGCAATGACTGGGCTAAAAAATATAAACACATTGTTGCGGTATACCATTTTAAGCCATACATTTATTTAGAAGCAAACTATTAAAGTTGACTCCTGTACATCTCTTAGGCTTCATCAAACAATGTGACAAAACCCTACAGAATGAGCTTTTGTTTTTTTGTTTTGTTCATCACAAAGAATACACTGCTCCCTCTTGCCTTCGGTACAACCCCATTCACGTTTGGACATTGCAACCTTATGAAACAGTGTAAAGCCATCTTTTACAGCGACTGACACGAGCTAAACCTCTGACTCGCTGTGTGGGATCTAGTCACAAATGTAACATTTCAATAATACAAACCCGTTTTTTTCTTTATTTAATAATTTGTCTTCCTTACATGTATGTTATTTTCCACCCAAGATCTTTCACAGGGATGAAGCCATCATTCCCGTCTGGGTCGCCTCCGCAGACTGCCGTAGTCTTCGTACTCACTGATGGAGCGAGGTCTCTTGCTGACGTGAACCTGGGACTGAGCGGTCAGCTGGAGTTGGATGGCAGCCATGTTGAGCTTGCCCGAGGTCGTCAAGATTTCCTTCAGTGCAAGCATCTTGGCACTGTACAGCACAATGTGAGCCACGGGCGGGCGGGGGGCTGGTAACCCTAAGCAACTCTCGTTGCTGGAATTGAGACTGTCTGGGTCATCTTCCACGTCCTTCCCTTCCTCGTCCTCCGACATCTGTGATTTCCACCGCCGGCTGAATGCCATCTCCGCAGGGCTCTCGGCCTTCATGACCGACTCCATGGTCATGCCAGGGAAGGCACTCCCATTGCTTCTCGTGCTCAAGAAGTCATTGAAATCAGTCTCCGAGTTCAACATGGTGTCGCTGCAAGAAGCATCTACAAACGGTGCGGTTGCGTTTCCGGCTTCAACACCCTTCACATCAGTTCTCTGGCTGTTTGAGGGAAGTACTACCTTCTGATGCCTGTTGCTTCTCAAGACAATATTTGAATTGATGTCCTCCCTCGTTCTTCTGTGCGCCTCGTCTTTTTTGGTCTCTTTGATTGTCTTTGGTTCCTCCTTCCTAACACCCTCTTTAACATCCTCAGTCTTTGCCTCCTTCTCGTTTCCGTTTTCTCTCTCCGGTTCCTCCTCCAAGTTAAACCTACCAGACCTACCTGATTCCACCTCGACCAACTCCCGGATGTCGGCGGAGAACCGCGTCAGCGAGGCGATGAACCGCTTGGCCCACGTGATGTGCAGAACGGGGGTGGTACTCCCCTCTTCCCACAGACAGATGCCATCGTAGAAACGCAGAAAGTAGCCGTAGCATTCTGGATCATTGATGACCTTAACGGCCACCTCTGAGCTGCCGGCTGAGCCTGTCTTGACGATGAAAGGGATCAGATCGTTCGCTATCTCCATAAACTCTTTGTACACCTCCTCGTCCTCCCTGTTGTAATTATACCTGTTGCAGAAAACAACCAGGGATTGATTTCAATAATCAGCCTGAAATTCTAAGTGGTGTAACTAAAGATTCTTGATTCTTGCACTCAAGGCCTTGGTTCCTAGCTTACACCCCCACCCCCCCCCCCCCCCCCCCCCCCCTTGTGGAAGATGAGGACAGAATCAACCTGCACCAACCTGACCAGGCAAATGTAACACATTAAGGCAATGGAATTAAACATCAAAGCATATAGAACCAACCGGCTGATGACAGCGGATGCTTCTGCCCACTGTTCCATGGCCGTCTTATACTCAAGCTGGCGGTACAGGTGTCCCCCAAGGTACGTGTATGGGTACACGTGGTGATTATCGTAGTCATTCTGTGCTGCCCTGATTGCTTCTTGGAATAGCTCGATGGTCGACGGCCTCTCTGGCGTTGGGTCTATACTCTCCAGATCACCAAGGTTACCTAGTGCCATTGGGTACCTGGAAAATGAACAAAGTGTGATTTTAACCTAGATTTGCATAAAATTACTGGAGGGCAGTGAAGCAGTAGCAGATTTTGGGCCGGGGGGGGGGGGGGGGAGATTTTTTTAAAAAGATGACCCCATTTTCTTGAGCAGAATTCTTTTATAGGTGTCCCCATTTTTCTCTTTACCCCATAACAATTTAAAAGTGGAGGGTGGAAGATGTTAGCACCAGCTCTGAAACGGTAGTGATTTTTCCGGAAAAAAATAAACAAACATAAAAAAAAAAAAAATACAAAGGGGGGGGGGCAGCAAGTTCATTTCATCAAAAGCACAACAGCTGTGTCTCAGCTTTTGTGTAAAAATAAATCAAACTTTTATTTTCATTTTCCATGTTTAATTTAACTTTCATGCTAAACAGCTTGTTTGGACTCCATTAGCGACCAATATTTCTTCAAAACTTTATTGATGGGTTATTTTCAAGGACTGATTTGACCACGGTTAAAAACGAGCATTTTAGATCATGTTTGAATTCTGTAACACATGGTAATACGAACACTTGAAAACAAATTGAACTGGATATCCAATGCATTTTCTTTTAAGGCCGTTTTGTATTCTGTCATTTGACAATAATGTTGAAATCTATTCAGAAAATATTATACTTACTTTTTGAGATGTCCTAGATCATAAAGCAACCACATCAGTTCCTAAAGAAAACAGAAAAACATAACATCAGAACCCACACCACATGTAAAAGGGTTTTGTCCATTCACACGACAGGCTTTCAAGCAGACCCAGGTGAAAATGTAGGAGAAGAGTATGATAAAAATCAGACAGAAATATTTCTCAGGAGGTACTTGTACCATCTTTAGAAAACAGCAAGCTCTCAGATTGAAACTAATCGGGTTTATTTTTAATCATTGCCAAAGCTGTAAACATCAGTCTTGTTGACCTGACTTGCTGACTTGACTTGAATCGGACTCGAGTCGCAATTTTTTTGACTTGAGACTTGACTTGACTTGGAAAAAAATGACTTGTGACTCGACTTGACTTGAATAAATTTGACTTCCTGACATTAACACTTCTGTTAAAATAAACACAAACATACAGGTATCAGTTAAAAAACAAGCATGTAGCACATACATGTATTTAGCAAGCTGGGTGTCCAGTACGTATGCAGGGCCGCAGCGCTGGCCGAGCTGCATGGAGAATTGTCAAAATAGCACACCAGGTTGATTTTGTACAGTGCATGCATGCTAGCCTACGCATTGTCATTTTGTCATTGGAATTTTTATTTACTAACAATTGACTCGAGACTTGGTACTTGACTTGAAAAAAATTGACTTGGGACTTGACTTGGGAAAATATGACTTGGTTACAACACTGGTAAACATAGAGCAAGTTCAGTTGGGTGACTAGAGTCGACTAGACTTAACCATAGTCAAACTAGATGTCACTCGAATGCTGCATGGTTTGACTAGCTAGTCCAACTGGATCAACCTACATGTACATGTACATTGTACATGTGTATAGCTCCGGAGCACTGTTTCTCTAGTCAAATTCGAGAGTTACGTCACAGTTTCAAGATGGAGGATAGGTAAACTGGGGCAAGTCATATGGAAACGTTTACCCGGTTTTGTCTCATAAAAGAATTGAACACACGCGCGCTCTGTGGAGCGATGTGTACACAAGGTTGCGGGCCACTGACCTGCAGTGCAGGGTAGTTCCATTGTGGGAATGGGTAAATATACAATGGCACAATGAGGGGACAGGCATAGTGTAAGCATACAACAGTAACAAATTGTTGTGTAGTTCCATGTATTTTAATGCTTTACTCTTCTGATCAAAACACCAATGTAACCACTGAATAACGCGTACGCAGAAGCAGAAGTCACTAACGTACGTGGATGTAGTTGAAATTTGGCGCGCGCGGCCTGTACAGTTCCCAACCCCCTACGAGTTTTAATGGTACGATCCAATAAATAGGACTGAAAATCAGCTTTAATTGTAAAATATCACTTTAAATTAATCCCAAAACTTAAAATAATAGCTTGACAAATAGTCTTACATATTAATAATTATTAAAAACTATATTAGATATTGTAGAATTGTAGCATTTGACGAAGAAAGACACCGAGTAATAATTTATGACGTCACAAATGAAGCTTTGCGCGCTTGTGCATCCGGGACCTTCAGACGAAAGGTCATTTCAGACGCTAGCTGTTAATGGACAGTCTTTTTAAAAGGCTTTCTTCCGACGAAATTATTTAACCAATCAAAATAGGTTTTATATCACAAGAAAGCTAACAATCAGCATATTCATAAACCGCTAGGCCCGAAGCAGCCTGGTCACGGTGAAACGAGTGAGGGCTTGCGAAAGCGGGTCATGTACGAAGAAACTCGCTGTTTTGCCAACTCTCCCACGTAAAAACGAGGACATCTTGCAGACTTACTATGTTTTTTCCAACGAAACTGAGGAACTGACTGGTATTATTTCTAGGTTTTGGATTTGATGAATAGTTGTTCTTGTGACTCCCGGGCGGCCCAATACTAGCAATGAAAGCACTTTTTTATAAAATCACTTTTTCATGAAAAAATGCTAATTTTCCCTATGTACGCAGGCCGCACGGAGCGGATGAGACAACGTTTCCATATGTTTGCAAACATTTACGATAAATTGTAGGTTTTGTCCATCCTCCATCTCCATAGTTTAGTCGGCAGGGTTGGTAAAAACATCACGCCAAATTGATAATAACTCTTTGCAATAAGATAAGATAATTATTTATTGTACTAAAGTTAAGAGGATAAATAATAGTAAATAAAAATGACGTTCTTTGCATAGATATTTGACGTAGTTGATCGACTACATGTAGATGCGTTCGAGTGAAAAACAGACCACGCATGCGTGATGTAAATTGCAAATTGACAAAAGGGACTAGGTCAGCAGCACTCGAACTTGCTCATAGCTTTAACCAAAATAGTGTTTCACAGTTCCACAATGACTACAAGCACACAAGTATTTTATTAAACCTTCTTCCTTACAGAAATCTATTTCAGGTAATTAAATACATTCGATATAAAAATATAACATTGAAAGATTAGATAAAACACCCTTAAAACTCAGCAGTATAAATAAGTAATTCATTTCTTTGTTCATTAATAACTAACACAATAAAATGCGTACATTTCAAGATCATGACAAAGTGAATAAAATTGGGGGAAAAAATATATAACAATTTTGATGTATTTTTCACTCATTGTATTTTCACAGTTCAAGTTGTGTGTGTATATTTAAAACACACTTGAGTCCTTCCGCATTGCAAAACATTTGTTCCGAAATTCTCCATCAATTTTTAAACACAGTGACTCAGCTTGACTCAGTTATAAGAATGACAAATACCCAAACCACATGCCGTCATTGTGTTGGAAAAAGGTTAATATATGAGGAAACGTGCACGTGTATCTATATATACTAGGGAGATTGCTTATTGGGTAATTAATCCGGCTGGTTTCAGTGACTCACTATTAAGCAGTCTTTCTATTCGTACCATCGCTGCATTTTTTTTTTCAATTTCAAAATTAACCAGCAAGGTGGGTTTGCCACCCCCACACTGCTACTATTAACTCCTGCATAAACAAGAGTCCATTCCGTAGTCCAGACTATAGAGTCCCACTGAATGAATCGATCTGTATCAATTCACAAATGAACGTACATGCAGGCTACATGGCTATCATGTGACCTTTCTGATGTGGGATTCAACCCACAGCCGTAATAAAGTGTGTTGGTTAATAACACTTCTGCACATGACCGGTCCGCTTATTTGAATACAATTAAAAAGAAACATTCCGTCTGAACAAACTAGGGTTCAAGTTGGCCGAGAGCCAACTCCTTGGACTTTCACATTGGGTGTGTCTGGTTTGAATCCCACCATGATAACCCCTGTGAAATCGATCGAGAATCCTAGCATATGCTTGGGAATGTGGGGGTTTTCCCCCCAGCTTAAACTCTGGGAATTTCCAACCACATTTGCAGTAGATGCTTCCTTCCTCGTCTCTTCGGTACAAATTCTTGGTTAGGTTGTGGTGCAGTCGTGTATTTATATAATTGCCAAATATAAATAGCTAAATCAGTAAGTTGTAATATGAAATTAAAAGCTGGGTTTGTTTTAATTAAACAAAAAAGAGCAGTTATAAAAATACACGCGACGCCGGTCCTGAAGTGTATTTTTCCTCAGCCGGTTTGATAACAGAAAAGTCTGTTTTCACATCAGCCACACTGGGGAAAATCACATCAGTTTAAAGCGCTTGTCCTTTCAGTGTAAGAAGGAATTTGTTAAAGTGTGGAAGTGCTGTGGCCTGGTGGTTTGGCACATTGAATTCTGCAGGTTGTGGGTTCGAGCCCAGTCCTGGGCTATAGCACTTCTACGCTTAATATGGGTAGAGGCATTATTAATGTCTTGCAGTGGACTAGTTACCCATCCCGACCCTATTCATACTGTGAAGAGATTAGCTGGCAGTCTTGTTTCAGTGTGAGGGGCTGGTTCTTTCACATAATCCTCTGTAGCTCACACCTCGAGTGCCCTAGGGCTTGTGATGCGTGATTTGCATTAAACAAAAAATATATACAAATATAAAAATGCCCTTTCGTCCATATGAGATCACATTCAGAGATTTGTTTCCTTTCTCTATCAATACCATGAACATCTACATGTATTGTCTGTATGGTTTCGCCCACAATGAGTCACGGTTCTGTTGAGACAGCATGCATCCATGTGAATAATAAAAATATGACTGTTACTAACTATCTTGAATGATAATTATGTTGACAAAGTGCATGATTTTTCCGGGGCAGGAGGGGGAGGGTGAGGGTGAGATGGGGGAGGAGGGGATTTTTTTTTATGCAAATCGCCCATGACAAGGCCAAAGGCCACTCAAGGTGTGGGCTACAGAGGAAAGTGTGGAAGAACCAGCCCCTCACACTGAAACAAGACAAGATAATCTGATCTCTTCACAGTATGAATAGGGTCGGGATGGGTAACTAGTCCACTACAAGGCATTAATAATGCCTCTACCCATATTAAGTGAGAAGTGCTATAGCCCAGGACTGGGCTCGAACCCACAACTTGCAGAATTACCCGCAGACCACGAATTCAATGCTTCAAACCACTAGGCCATGCTACTTCCACGTAAATGAGGCCCACACCCTATTTTTTTCCTCATTTCTCAATTTCTCATTTCTATTTACAGCTATTGGCCCACAAACATGTAGATGTGTATGACTACTGATAAATCTGAATGCCTTCTAATAAACTTCCGAATATAATACTGAATATCGTAATATCGTAATACATGTTGTTAATGGTAATACCGACTTTAAAACTGACACTGCAAAACCATTAGATGTGATTATCTATTCAAAATGGACAGGAAGATTAGACGGATGTGATTTTAACGATGAGGGTCTAAAAACATATCCGAAGCCCAGAATCACAATGAGGTTTAAGCTGTCTAACCCAGAACTCACAATGTACTCTTTGTCAAGGTGGATAATAGTTTAAGGCTTTAGATGTGATCTTGAATAGATTAGGATGTGATTTTGGATGCCTATTTTCGAAATCACATTGTTTTAATCCCTTGTCCACTACGAACAGAAAATCACGCCCAAGGGCCGGTTCATAGAGTATAGAGTGAATACCGGCATAACGCCAAATAATACTAGCAATTAAATTATTGACTGCTGTTATGTCATGTGTAACAACATTTTTTTTGTTTAACCCTATTGAGGACATACATGGCACCTTCCTTCAACAATACCACATCCCACACCAGTCAACATCATGATCTTAATACATGTACATGTACACACCACCACTGATCTCTATGTAAACTGGATAGCGCATCGGCTGTTCGAGTTGACGCCACCGTCCGCCATTTTATCACTCCCAATACAACAGGTTTTCCAACCTTGTCCCTAGGGTCTCATTTCATCCTCGTTCTCCTTACATAGCGATCAATGGTAAATTGGGAGTGGTAATATGGCGGGTGCTGGCTTCAGCTTCTTGTACAGCGCGCAATGGCCAATGAGCTATCCAGTTTATATAGAGATCAGTGCACACCACATGTGAAAACTACATGTACATGTACATGTACATGTACATGTACTCCAACTGACTGAATACATCCACTTGTGCACTGCGATAAGACAAGTATTCAGAACTTCATTTACGTATTTCCGGTTGCATTCATCAAGCTTCAAGTGCGTACAGTATGCATTTCGTCAACAGTGCCGTACCCACAAGACAGAGGACTAGGGCAGGAGTCAGAGAAGCTCAACCCCCCCCCCCCCCTGCTACTTATCTTTGGTTTCCATGGTATCAAATGACTTGAAATATTTCTGGTGGATGACAGAGCACCCATTAATAGGGCAACACTGAGTAACTGGTGCATGATGGATGGATAGACACAGAAATTCCAGTGTACCTCCACACCAGGAGAACAAAATAACACAAATGGTAGTGGGAAAAAAATCATGATAGTTGATAACCCCCCCCAAAACAAATATAAGTGAAGCAAATTTTGTACCATAACTCACAGTTATGTTCCTCATAATCCTACTAAACTGAATTTGTTTTGCTGACAAATTCACTTCTACCATGAGCGGGCGGTGTTCAATATTCCTGAGTATTCATGAGTTTTTCAGTCAAACCAATTCACTCTTGCAATAATGAAATACCGGCAAAGTCAGTTTCCCACTTCAATACCGGTTTCACTGCATTGATGAAATCTTAGAAACTGCAACATACAATGTACATGTACATGTACATGTATATGGCAGATGGATGCAAATTCAGTCAATTTGAAGGACCTTGACAACATGTTGATTGGCCAGGCTGTTCAGTTGTCTATGCAGCCTGAGCCTACTTTACTTTTGGAATGTCCTGGGCAATCAGACAGAAGGCCTGTAAGCATGTAAGTCATGCCTAGTGTTATTTCCAATGATGTAATCAAACCAGTAATGCGGTAATACGAAATACAACGCTTGGGTCATTCCGTGTCAGATCACCCAATGGGTTAAACTTCTTCAAATTGGCTCAAATGTGGTGTGTGGGGTAATTGAAGCTGAAAAGGCTGAAATTTTGCCCCATAATTGTGATATTCCTATGCACTATACTATAAATCTATGCATACATAGATCATGCTACATTGTAATTAGCTCAAATTTGGCATATGTACATGTACATTGTATACATAGATTTATAGTAAATTGCATAGGAATATCACATTTTAAAGTTTGCCAACTAGAAAGCAAATCAAAAAAATATACCTGTAATTTGTTGATATGTAGAAAACATGTTGGGGTATAATTTTCACCCAAGTTCATCTCAAGGTCACGTGATCCACCGGGTCAAAGTAAAGGTCAAAAGGTTTCAAACTTCAAATTGCTCCGACATAAAAAAAATAATGGCAAATTTGGAAAAAATGTTACATTTCCAAAGACACCAATATCAACATATTTGGCCCACTGGTTACAGAGATATACATGTAGTCATTTGAAAATTGGTAGGTTTTGGCCAAAATTTCCCAAAAGGGGCATGCCGTAGCATAAAAATCGTTGGATTGATGGGGGCTAACTTGAAATTTCAGCTTTTTCAGCCTCAATTACCCAATACACCAAATTTGAAGGGGTCAGGTTTAAACTTCCAAATTTTGGGGGGTGATTTGACACGGAATGACCTGCTACTATAAACCCTCCTGTTCTGGGGGCCAAAATCGACCCAGCTGCTGTACAGATCAAAACCTATCAAATGTCAGATTGGAACACACACAAACTGTGAGAGTTGGTGTTAAGAGTTTTTGATAGGCTGTGGTAGTTATAAGTACATGTATATGAGGGTTATTTAATGGTAATGCCAACAATTAATGTATACCCCCCCCCAAAAAAAAAAAAAAAAAAAAAAAAAAAAACAGGATACGAAAAATTAAAAAAAATTAATAAAACAAAAAGGTGAAAATTAAGCAAATCTCATAACATCACACATTCATTGTAGTATTTCTCATAATCTTATTAAATAAATCTGCTTCACTGACAAATTCACGTTAAGTATGAACTGAAGTGAAACAACATATTTTTATAGACAATGTGACCTGTTACGTTTTACTAGGTGATACCGCATATGACAACCAAAGAAAACCCAAAAAACAGAAACAGCCACTGACAAATCTTTGACAAATTTTCACCCATGGTTCACTGTTCAGTATAACACCAACAATCAATCTTGTTTATGTTCAGTAATACAATTAATTTAGCAATGAATGGATGGACAATGCGAGTGTGGAGGGCGAAGCTCTTACAGCGTGGGGTCCGAGGTCCACTTAAGGGGACCGACATATTTTGGATTCTAGATGCTCTGTGGTGCAATCTGAGACAATTCCTGGCCACTTTCCCTTGACTGTTTTGAGCAAAAGTTTTTAAGATTATGTAGGCAAAGTTCATTTGAAATTGTTTAGAATATACTCTTGCTTTTAAATTCATAGCGTAGTGGGGCAGGATTCAAGCAAGGTTCTAATTCCCGAAAGCATGGTGGGAGCTAGCGCTATTCAATGCCTGGCTAGAACACTGCGTACAACAATGCTTGATTTACAACCAACTTTTACCTATAAGCAGATGTCATTTTTACACTATCTTCACTATCTTGGATTCAGTGCACACCGAGATATCCTGTTGTGGGAAAGAGTTCCATATCCGGACATCACTTATATCCCCTTAATATGACTTAAAAACTATCAAAAAGTGTAAATCTGATGAAGAAACACGAATTTAGGAGGGAAACATTTTCAACTTATTCTTTGAAAATACTTTGACTTTTTCTGTCATGGCCCATAGACTTTGTGCACGAGGTATAAGTGATGTCCGGATATGGAACTCTTTCCCTGTTGTGTTTGTATTACCTGCTGAAGTGATGCTAGTTCAATACTGTCAAGAGAGGAACTAACAGAGGGGTTGACGGCAGAGACTAGAGCAGCCACCTCCATCCTCCTATCGCACACTACAGGGTGATCGTTGAGGTACAGCCAGCTTCCCTCTGCTACACCTATTGGAAGAACAGAATGAACACTACGTCACTAGGATGATATCGTCACCATCACCACGAACTGACACTCTCTAGCGCGTGAGTGCCAGGGCGCGCGCGTATTTTACAGAACAGAGTAATTTTCGTTTTCACGAACTGACACCCAAGTAGGGGAGCGCGCGCTAACCACATTTTCATTTTCACGAACTGAAACCATTCTTAATTTCACGAGTTTAGAGGTTCAGTTCAAAGTTTCTGTATGGAGTAGATTCGTGTCAAAGCTTTTAAAGCGTTTTTCTTGGAATGGTATTCCCGCTACATGCTTGCGTGTCAATTCGTGAAAACGAAGTCTTCTCTAGCGAGTCAGTGTCTGATGTGCGCGCGCACACCTGGGTGTCAGTTCGTGAAACCGAAATTTACTCAGTACGCGTTTTCACGAACTGACACCCAGGTGCGCGTGAGTGTCAGTTCGTGAAAACGGTGACGATATGAGCCCAACTAGCTCTGGCCTTCATATGCACTTCATTGTTTCTTCCACAATAATTTCCTATACAGGGATCGAAATATCCACTGGACCGCTGGACCGAGTCCAGTGATTTGAGCGTTGGTCTAGTGAACTCTTGACCAAACTAGTCCGGTGGTCTAGTAATTTTTTTCACTAAAGTCCATTTTTTCCCCTAAATCTGGTGAACCGAAAAAGCCCCATCATTTCTGGAACGGCCATTTTTAGTTTTGAGACGGGGAGTTTCAAACAAAACAGCATTTCTAACCCCTCCCCCAACAAGGTCGGCAAAGGGGAAAAAATATTGAAACAGCACACTCATTCAAAACACTGTGTGTTCTTATTTTTACCACTGGTCTTGTGAAATACCTTCCGGTCTAGTAAATTTTGTGTACTACTAGCCCAGCTGTGTAGTAGATTTTTACCTGAAATTCGACCCCTGCTATATGTCAGTCATGTATGTATGCACTGACACTTTGATGCATTTGGATTGGTAAAAATCAAGAGGAGTGAATCAACAGGTTTTCTTCTCTTCACAGAATCAGACTAATAGGGCCGAGTCAAATTGAATAATTGAATATTCAAATAGTTGACCTTCCATTCGATCAAATTTATTTGAATATTCAGTTGTCCAGACGGCCAATTTTTGGGTAAACAAAGTATGTATAGAGGCAGTCTAATTAATGCACAAAACTGCTCATTATCATCATTGTAACAGATTCTCACTTTTATGAATATAGCCAGCACCAAGGAATGATTTTAGGTTTATCACATGTGCAAAAATACAGAAATACCCTTTTTTGCCCTGGTGAGAAAGTTATATTTTCCTAACAAAACACAGATGTGTAAAACACAGATAGATAGCATGCTGTCATACAATTATTTGGACAGGAACCAGTCACAAAGTCACGGATGCAATTACGTTATAAAATTTGAACCTTTTCCTTTTCTTATATTGTTTGCATTTCACCTTCGAATATTTGAACCCAAAAATAAATATTCTAATATTCGATAATCTGTCGAATATTTTAATATTCGGCACTAGCCCTAAGACCTAAACCAAAAGTTACTTGAACTGATTAATGCCACTTTTATGCCAGCACCAGATGTACATGTTGATCCACTTCACAAAACCCATCGTAAGCACAAGAGTATTTTTAGCACATTACGTTTACTATTTCATGTACATGTACATGTATGTATTCTCTCAACAAGAAACAGTCATATGGTTACCAACAAAGAATTCACATTAATTTGTATTTTGAAATTATTTTTTTTCAACCTGCCACTAGAGGGCGCTCCTACAAGTGATGACGTAATTCTGCTTATGAATGGAAAGGTCACGGACACACGTATTTCGTACAGTACTGGTATGCTACGACAAATTTTGAGCAACTTCCGGTAACAATGGAAGCAAAGGTCAGGTGACCTTGACATTTGTGTTTGAAATAATTGCCATTCAATACTCACTTGAAACAAAAATTGAGGTCATAACTCCTAAGACGGATTTTTTTTAAAGCAAATTTCAAAGACCGACAATATTAACTTTCAATATGGCTTGGAATTTGACACCGGATTGTGTCATCATGACGTAATTCTTCAACATACATGTACAACTTTGCTATAGGGCCTACTGTTTGTCTTTGCCAAGTACATGTACATGTATGTTTAAGATCCGAGGTTGTTTGATGGCAAAAGTGCTGCTTATAAAATCGATGCACAAAGTCTATGGGATTTGGGACATAATTCAAATAGGAAACAGAAGGGAAAAAAATCAGAAACAAAACAAAGGCTTTTCCAGCGGTATGCCGGAAAAGCCAAAACAAAATCTGGACAAACTTATGCCTTTTCTAACTGTTGTAGGAAAAGCCAATGATACTCGCCAGCAACAACTGTCTAATTGGAAACTACAACTGCTGTACATGTACTTTGTCAAGGTGAATCACAGACAATAAACCTTTTCGACATTCTCAAAGCATCATGTGAACTGCATCAGCCCTAACTGGCATTAGAAGAGCAAGCACATTAGAATGGACATGATTGGTCGCATTGGTCACATGTTCGTTGTCATGCTTGCAAAAATCCTCTTCTGATTGGCTAATAATGTGACATTATTAGCTGTTCTAATTCCAGAAATTTGCATTCATCAGTAACTGGTACCCTGAAAGGGATTTCCCAATTATTTCCTTTATTTTTATTGCCATTTAATATTGATTTTTCTGGTTATTATTTTCCTTATGTTCCATGCAGAGATATGTGAAAAGGGTATCGCTCAACTCATGACAGAGATTTAGCATAAAATCAATTAATATTTGGACTGGTTCACAGTGCCATAGGTTTGTGTATAAATTACATGGTTTGTTTGGCCTCCAAACCCACAATGCATTGAGAATGTGGAAAAGGTTTATTGTCTGTACACTGTCACCTGCTTTTGGTCTTGATTTTTGTACTTGTCATGATATAAAAGTGTCTTCTTTTAACCCATTGGGCCCAGCTTTTATAATGGGGCGCCAGTATGCCAGATGGGTTTGTGCAGCCAAGAGTAACCCACACAATAGGCGAACAATGGAATGAATATATGCAGAAGAATGCGGGTATAGACGTCAACCAGCCAGGTGTTTTTTTGTTTTTTTCAAATCGCGCCTATAGCCGTCATCCATACTCAATGGGTTAAGTTACGAAGACCCAAAGAAAGGTCTTAAACTTCATCAGGTATCCCACCACCGTCAAGGTATTTACAATGTGTTCAACTCATTTAAATTTTTGTGACATACCGGTAGTTTCTACAAGTTTTGTATCACAACTAGATTTATGACGCGTGGCACAGCTTTGTGAAATCAGCCACAGGATTGTTAGTGCCCCATTAGGCGAAGTAAAACATAAAACATGTTTAGCGTCCACGCCCGTTTCCTTTTTGGGGGCCACCTGGATTTTAAAAAATAGTGGAAATTAGGTGGAAAAAACCCCCAAAACGTCAACTGATCCATCTGAAAATAAAATACAAGCTTACTAAAAACTATTAAACATGTTCAATTCTCTTGTCTACCTTGTCTCTTCCTTTCTTGTATCTCTGAACAGTTGGAAAACCTATGGTTGTCAGAAATTTTATAAAGAATGAAAATAAACAAAAAATAAAAAGCCTGCCCCTCCTCCTTCCTTTTTTTGTGAAAAATCCACCAGCCGCTATATCAGATTAGAACCAACCAGCCAGCCAACACCGACAAGCTCGGTGGTCGAGTGGTAAGACATCTGCAAATAATCTCTCGTGACAACTCTTGGTGAAGGGCAAAACCAAATACTGAGCTGAACATGTTTTTTTACTTGGCCCATGTATCTACATGTGTACATGTGTACATGTACACAATGTACATGTACAGGGATAATCTGCAGAGAACTGTCTGAGAATGGGAGTCCTACATCAGGCCAAAAAAACAAATTCTTTGGTTGTCCTCCACACCCCTTCGCCAGTGGGGGGAGGGCGGGAAGAATTTTAAAAACATTTTTTATATATATATATTTTTTTTACATTCCCCGGAAGTCCAACTTCAAACAATACACAAAGTAAAACAAACACACAAATGTCCTTAGGCTGATAAACAGTTTAATTAACCCTAACCCTCCAGGGTATTTTGGCTACAACCCTGCCAGACGCATCAGATTGCATACTTTGTCACATTGACTTGTGTGCAGAGTGCAGCAAGGTCAAGCTGTCACCACAGATGCACTGTGCTGCGTCTGGCAGGGTTAGGGATAATACCGCTGCCTCTTCAGCGATGGCCGCCGGGTCCTTCACTCCATCGGAACACACCATAGCCCCAAGGCTGCCAGTGCTGACACTGTCTCCTGGGGCTCAATGTCACTCTATGGACCACTTTTTGGTGGACGCGACCTTTGTGTGTTTCAGCTGTATTTGAGCTGGCTCAACATTCGACCAAAAAACCTCACAAAGTTTCGATGTGGTAGCCACTGCACATACAATCAAACAAGACTTTTACACCCAGTTTGCAATGAATACTGAGCGTGTATTAAAGACGCCATCTTCCCACGTACACGTTCAGTTGATGCATTTTTTTGTTTGAATATTTATTATTTAACCCCTTGCGTACGGATGAAGCCATATGGCGCCATTGGCCGCTGTTTGTGCAGTTTAAATCCATTGTTGGATTAAACAGTGCCACCAGGCCGGATGACGCCATCGGCCGCTGTTTGTGCAGTTTAAATCCATTGTTGGATTAAACAGTGCCACCAGGCCGGATGACGCCATCGGCCGCTGTTTGTGCAGTTTCAATCCATTGTTGGATTATTGTGTATATGTTACGCTTGACTGCACAAACACATTGTGGCCGTTTCGCTTGGCTTCCAGACCCGCCACGGCACCCCGACATCTCCCGTAAAATACCGTACTCAAGGGGTTAATCGTTTGTGTAAATATACAACAACAAAATTCCAAACTAAATATTAAAATATATAGTGATTAAAGAATATAATTAGAAAAATGTTGAAACTTATTTTTTCATAAGTTTATTTCTCAAATGCGATTTTCATAATATTTTAGCCTCGTGCGTTATACATGTGTCCTATTTGTGTATTTCTGTACCGCGTGTTTTTCCATTTATTTATTGTGCGAAGTCACACACTGATACTAGAATATGAACTTTCAAACTCTGGAGTAAAAGGTAGGGTCATGTTTGTGCATTACAAATAACAAAATAAAGATGGAAACGAGATTGGAACGAATCAACCAGCGAAATCAATTTGAGTTTTGGGATAAAATTGAAGCAAAAAACTACTTTTTTGGCGCGGGCCGAAAAATAGGGGCGGGCGGTCAAGGACAAGTAACCACTTCAAACAAGTAACCACTAGGAGCTCAATTGTGATTTACACCCTTTATAACTTTAGAAATAAAAATCCAGGCAGAATTGGAAAACTTGGTCAAATTATAGTCAATTACACTGTACATGTACATGTACATGTATGTCATCTCCAAAGAATCCCCAAACAAATTCTTCAATTGGCACAGAAGATTAAATGGCAATTCATATTCCTGAAATTGATATTTCAATCAACGTTTTGATTAAGGACCTTATTGATTTGTATGCTGTACATGTACAATTACGTGTACGTGTAGGGTGTCTGCAAGGTGCTAGGACTGCAATCAAAAACATGAAAGAAAAATCAAGTTACATTACAAGAAATGGGCATATTCATTTTCAGAAAATCTTTTACATCCATACTGCTGTACATGTATTTCAGTATTGGGGGAAATTTCCAGATGAAATACAGAAAATCCATATCGGTTGGCATATTGCTATGACGATTCAAGTACATGTAGCTACAGGCACAGCCTTTACACAATGTAAGTCTCACATCAGTTACAAAAGGATTTAGCATAACTTGGCAACAGCTCAATATTTTCCCGGAATTTGTTTTCTCTCACAAATGGGCCTTTGGTAAATTCAAAAGGTGTTCCACAAAACAAACACTTATGTCTGACAAAGCCAGTTACAGGCAACATTACATTCAACACAATGTGGTTGCAACAGGAGGAATTTCTTTTGATCCATTTTTGTTGATGTCTGTGTTAAGCATGTGTACAGAAACACAAACCTACATGTACATATGTAGCTCAAGGACAGAAATGAGGTGTGCATTTCTCCACAACCTTGATGGATCATGGAATCATGTGGTTTGGTCTGTAATCATAGCCATGTAATATACTACTCAACAAATTAACCCTCCCTCTCTTGGTGCCAAAATGGAGCCAACTACTTAACCTATCAAAACCTATCGAGGTTGAAACACACAAGCTGTTGGAGAGGAAGGGCTTAGGTGTCTTGATAGTTTTATGGTTATGGTTAGGTTATGATAGTTATAACAGTAGGAGGGTTAATTAAAGGATCAGACATTTAACATTTGTCTTTGAAAATTTCAGCCAAGTGTGTAGGCTTGGGCGAATCCGTGCAGGAGTCAACTCTACTCGAAGCAATCAGAGTTACGATTCCATTTTTGTTTAGGTGTCAACTCCTTGAAGTAGCCAATTCCTACTATCTTGGAGTAAATTCCAGGCATTATCTGATGATTTTGAAACTCAACGACTCAAAAAAGTATTTAAAACTTGCTGATTCCCTGAAAAGACCACAGCTTCACAGCGCTAATTGTTTCATCCATGCACCACAGACGCCTGTTTTGTGCATACACACAGAGTCCATTCTGAATGGAATTGCGATGCCTGCTCCAAGTCAGAGTCGCCAAAATTATCCACTGTTAACAGGTGTGTTGCTTGCCGAGTTTACTTATTGTACACTGCAGTGAATGTTCATGCTTGGTTAAGCACCATAGAATGTGCAATGATGCAACTGTTCAGTCATGTGTTTCAGAGTCCAATTGACTGGAGGGGTAAACATGTTAATACATTGTAAGTTTGATTCTTTAATTTTTTTGAGGAGTGTAGTTGAGAGTCAGCACAATAAAGGTAGTATAAATAAATAACCAAAAACTACTGAATTATTACGAAATACCGTACTAGACTAAAGTAAATAGCAGTCTCAAGCATCCTGTGAAATCATGGCACCTGGTGTGCTGTCGTTTTTGGCCCACAATCGTTGGAAATAGTCTAGTTCCCCGACCTGATAATTCCCTGACTTTATAAACTGCTCCGATTTGTCTAAAGTGGGTTCAGGGAACCAGACTACTAGAAAACAAATTCTCTCCGTTTTCGCAGAATCTGCACACAAAACTTCAAACAGGTCGGTGTTACAATATTTGCTAGCACACTATAAAATACTAACCCCAAATCCATTTATTTCTGAAAATTACAGCAAAAACAAATGTTGTTTACTACCTTTAAGGAACTGCAAATTAGAATCACTTCTTAACTACCTGTCAACAATTTTTATTCATGGATCCATGCTATAAATATCCAATTTAACATTTACCATGTCTCACAACAATACCTACAATGTACATGTGGTTTTCAGTTTGTTTAAATCTTTCCAATTTAGTCAAACAAAAGAGCGGTATTTTCGATGGGTAACAGAAGAAACTCCTTGTCCAAACAGAATAATACAAAAATCATTCTTCAAAAGCAGGGTTGGCCGATTTGAATCACGCTGATTTAAATCAGCCGACCCTGATGTGAATTAGCATTCGTGTTGGCAGATTTGATTCACACTGATTTAAATCACTGATTTAAATCACGATTGAAATCTTTTTTCTTTTTTTTATCACTGATTTTAAATCACTTTTTGTAAAAGACTTATTTTAGGAAAATAAATCAGGGTTGTCTGATTTAAATCATATTGATTTAAATTAGCCAACCCTGTTCAAAACACACAATTACGTGTATAGGTTAAAAAATTGTATCCTCATTGCGTGATCTCGACAATGTCGCTTCCCAAGTTGTATAAGAAATTTAGGCGTCATCCCTGGTTATACGGCATTATTGGTTCATGACTTCTGACTGGCGCCCTCAAATAAAGACACTGACATATTGGGAGACCGCCAACACAGGACAAGATAGCTCAGTTGGCAGAGCACCGGTACGGTATTCCGTAGGTCGCAGGTTCGAATCCCGCTCCTGCCAGTTTTCTTTGTTCACTTTGAAAATGTTTTCTTTAATTACATAATCATCTCAAGGACTAATAACATTCTGGTGGATATTCTCCTTGCAGATGAAAATCTTAATTGTTTAACAGGGTTACTCAATGTCCCATACGTAACTCTAAAATATGAAATCTAGCCTAAAAAAATCTAGCTCAAAATCTAGCCTCACCCCCTTTCCCCCTCAGCCCCAAGATAACTAGAAGCGAAGAACAATTTGCATTTCCAAACAATTTCCTTGATAAAAAAAAATCAAACACAAGAACTCTCCCTCCCCTCCCCCCTCCCCTCCCCTCCCCCCTCCCCTCCCCCCTCCCCCCCCCCCCCCCCAAAAAAATGGGCTAACGAGTAATGTACACCTTACACATCCAAAACATGGACACCTTTGTCACTGTCATACCCAGCTTTATGGACTGTCCTCTCTTGTCCTCGTTACCCTTGCCGTGCCATGTGACCTCCGCAGTATCTGTCCCGTCCTCCCCGAACACGACCCAGGCATGGTCCTCCGACAGAGCCAGATGAACGTCCTTGTAGCCGAGAATCTGGCATGCTGCTACCACGGCAACGGCGACACCAAAACAATCCAACTTGTTTCCTGTGGAGAATCAGTGAGAGAGAAAGACGACATGACATTCGACATGAGAGAACCACTGAATGAATGTTTTCAGAGCCAACATTACTCAAGAGCAGTGATGTAGTCGAGACCATCACAAGACCCTGCAAGACCAACACAAGACCATCACAAGACCTTCAGTTTAAATTCAAGTCTCAAGCTATTCAAATGAACTGTAATAAAAACATTCCTTTGTCATGGTTTATGCCTGTTACTTGTGCCTGTAACAAGTTAGTCTTGTGAATGGGTCTTGTGCCTGGTCTTGTGATGGTCTCGACGACATCACTGCCCAAGAGACCTTCCACGGTGCCACTGCAATTTTCTTACCGATTGACTTCCAGCATGCATACATTGTAGCTTCAAATCTTACAACATTCAACACATTTGAGAAAGACTCACATATTGCATTTATAATCAAATATTCAAAATCTATTGATGTTCAATGTTCGTTTATTCCTCCAGCACGTCACAAACTTGCAGTACATGTACACATATCTTGAGGGAATGGCCAAAATACTTGTGATATCCGGAATTCGACTTAAGCGAGTTCCCGAAATTTTCAACAGTCCTATCATCTACGCGTACACGTACATACGTGTACATGTACATTGTATGTGTATGGCTCCAAAGTAACTAGCTATGCCGGGCTTTACTCGAATTTTATATTGTTCTTACCTAAAAGTATTTCTGAACATGATAATAAACCACCAAATGTCATTATCTAACTGTGTTTAGGAAGTCTTTATTCTGTGTCACGTTTGTCTAAGAAACTCTGCATATGCTATCTGCATGCACTTGGGCGGTCACATGACTGATCATTATTCAACCGACAGAAGGCGCACTATTGTGAGTTTTCACGGATTCGTACATTCACTTGTTTTAGGTTTTCCTTTTTATCTTTTTTCCCCTTTTTTATCGCAAATTTTTCACTAGTGTCTTACTACTGAGATATCTCAAAGAAACGACGCCTTGTTTAAAGTTTTAGGCTTCGATTTTGGCGAGCATCGCGTCCTCAGAAATTGGTATGCGGTCACGTGGACACCGCACTGAGCCAGTGATTGGGTTTTCTGCACTAAGCCAGCTTCTGCCTCTGATTGGACAGACAGCTTGAAAGCCAGGAGTGCGCGGCATCCTCAAAGGTTTTCAATGCGGCTATTTGGACACTGCAAAGAGCCAGCGATTCGACTGTCGGTGTGGGCAAGCAATGGGCAAGCTGAAGTGATCAGGCCAGAACGAAAACAAGGATTGGTTGCGGTTACGGTAGATTGTTATGCTTGTGTGACCAAATCGAACACAATGGCACGTGCACACTGTCTACGTTTCGAAAAGACGAAGGCGATAGCAATTATGACTCATGAAAAAAAGTTTAGCTTTGGTTGACAATTCTTTGTGGCTTTTTTGACAGTGGTTTCTTTAAACTGATTCACCAGAAATTTGAGTTATCCGAGTTTGACTTATCGCGATTTTACTGTAATATATTACTAACAAGGCTAGCATGTTGAAGAGATGCTGATGCTGATGCTGATGCTGATGCTAATAAATAAATGTTCAAATACTTATTTTTTAAGTTGAATATTAGGAAATCAAAAGTACATGTAGTTCCATAAAAAGGACCAATTCTTTTTTGTAACATTTTTTGCTAAATATTTTTCCTGCAAAAATAAAACTTTAGGATGAATTTCGATAAAAAATATATTCAGTTACTTAAAAAAAAATTCAGCTGAAAATCCATATCTGACAGTGAATTGAATGTTCTCCTCTTCTCCTCCATGTAAATCGATGCCGACAAAAAAACCAAAAACAGTCCCAGCATGTTTCCTATTTGTCAACACTCTAATAACCTTATGGAATGTCTCTGTAACCATCTGCTTGTTCCTTTATGATCTAAAACTCCATTGTAAACATACAGAGGGTTATGTACATTGTACATATGTACATTTAACAATGTGTACATGTACAATGGCTACATGTACACATGCATTTGCATGTAATACAATGTAGGGCAAGTCTGCAAACGATGTGGCCTTTGTTTACAAATTGCAGCAGGCATATGGGGACATGTGACGCAGACTGATTCGACCAGGAAAAGCAAACCGAGAGATTTGAGTGTTTGTGAGTTTACGCACTGGTTCAGTTTGATTTTTCGCACGTTCATGTAGGCACGTTCATGTTTAGGGTGGCATGGGTGGCTTGTGCGTAAAGCGCTCGCCTCTCACCAATGTGGCCCGGGTTCGATTCCCGGCTGCGGACCATATGTGAGTAGAGTTGTGCGTTGGTTCTCTCCTGTGCCACGAGGATTTTTCTCCGAATCCTCCGGCTTTCCTCCCCCCGGAAAAAATCAAACACTTTCAATCTCTGGCTGTGCTCAGTGGTCATATATGGGTCGATGTGGCCGGCTGCCAGAGGCGCCTTTACGTGCCAGCGACTCGACCACGTTGTAGCCGCGTCCTTCGCAATTCAGCACCCAAGCTGCGAGTAAGGATGATTAGCCTCCTGAATTATTATTATTATTATGATGATGTCTGTTGCACCAGGGTTGGCTATTTAAATCAACGTGATCAAAATCAGCCAACCCTGGCTTGCGCTGAGCACACAAATTGTGTTTTGGTTTGGGTAATGATGTCAAAGGTCATATAATTTATAAGATATCAGAAACAATGGCTCTACATAATACATAACACCGTGTATACGTGTATGTACAGTTGCGACCGAAAGTTTACATACACTCGAACATTGTTTTTGGAGCTGTTCTCTCTCTTGCAATTTTTCTATAGTCAGTTCTCAGTAAATCAATAAAATCATGTTTCCAAAGTCCTTCCTCATGCATACATAATCATTTGGATTTGATTCAAAGCTTGGGGATGAATTCAGGATGTAAACTTTCGTGAAATTGTATGTGATCTCCACTTGCCCAATCAGAAATGATGGCACGGTGTCTATAAGTATAGAGTACCGAAGTTATGACCACAATGCAATGTTTGGAACCAGAATACTTTTGTTATTTTGTGTCAATGTGTTTGCATGACTGGCTGTTAAAGGGACAGTCGAAATGTACATTTGTTAGGAGCCAGTTGTCGTGCCAACTGACGTGAGACTTCGGTACTCAATAAACAATCTTTTTTGTTTTGTTTTTGGAATAACCCAATTCAAGGCTAAAAGCCAGGGCTGTGCCGAATATTTGACTATTCGATCGATTATCGAATATTCGAATTGTTTATTTTCAAGTTCAAATGTTTGAAGGTGAAATGCAAAGGAATATAAGAAGGGGGAAAAAGTTAAATTGTTATAATGAAATTGCATCGTTCCGTGAATTTGTGACTTTTGTTCCTGTCCAAGTAATTGTATGACAGCAAGCTGTGTTACAAACACGTAATGATGAATGTACCTGTTCCTACTTTTTGTTGGGAAAATAAAATGTTCTCACCAGGGCAAAAAAAGTATTTCTGCATTTTTGCACGTGTGCTAAACCTTTACTAAATCATTCCTTAGTGCTGGCGATAGTCATAAACTTAAAAGTGAGAATGTACATGTACATGTACAACATGTATAATGATCATAATGAGTAGTTTCGTGCCTTGATTAGACTGTTTCTGTACAAGTTTACCCCAAAATCAGCCGTCCAAACAACCAAATATTTGAATATTTGATCGAATGGCAGGTCAAATATCCGAATATTCAATTATTTGCTTTGACTCGGCCCTACTCTACATGTAGTAGGTAAAGGGATACAATCAGAGGTGGTACACGTACAAATGTACATGTACATTGTAGGGTTCAGTGTTCTAGCCAAAGCATTAAATACATTTAGCGCGAGCACCCACTACGCTTTCGGGAATTACACTTTAATCCAGCCCCTACGCTACCACTACGCTATAAAGAGTATATTCAAAACAATTTCAAATGAACTAAATTTGGCCTACATGTACATGTCTATAATCTTAATTTGGTGACATTTTGAATTGCCGACCCCTCCACCCTTACAGTTTTCCTGGGCCCAGATCTAAATAAGGGATAATTCTTCAACAGTTTCCTGAGAAATTATCCCAATTTTTGGACCTACAATGGTACAGAGTTAGGTGGGGTAACATCAACCACCAGTGAGACCCACTCAACTCAACTCACCTCCCCCCCCCTTTCTGTAGAATAATTGGCTGTTTCGAAAGCTTTTCGAAACAGCCCTTGTTTTCGTTAAGATTTTTTTTTTTTTTTTTTGGCTGTTTCGGAAACTTTTCCGAAACAGCCCTTGTTTTCGTTAAGATTTTTTTTTTTTTTTCCTTTTCAGACTTTTTCCCATAGCATTTGTACACGTTTTCTTTCTTACCGGCACTTTGGCTACTTTTATGTTACCGATTGACTTCAAACTTGGCAGACACTTAGACTAACTGCTCAGAATGTATGCCGAACATTTACGTCATGATGACGTCATCACGTGATTTTTTATGAATTTTTGAAATATTAAAATCGTAATATTCTTTTTAATATATCTAGCGAACAAAACAAGATATTTTAAAAATTCTTTTTGTTATAGCTTTGGTATGTCTCAAAGATATGCACTAAAAGAAAAAAAAATGTGTGATGTCATGATGACGTCATCAAAAACTGCTCAGAATGTATGCCGAACATTTACGTCATGATGACGTCATCACGTGATTTTTTATGAATTTTTGAAATATTAAAATCGTAATATTCTTTTTAATATATCTAGCGAACAAAACAAGATATTTTAAAAATTCTTTTTGTTATAGCTTTGGTATGTCTCAAAGATATGCACTAAAAGAAAAAAAAATGTGTGATGTCATGATGACGTCATCAAAAATGTGCTTTTTTAAAACACATATAAGGATAGGTCCGATCGTCATGAAAATTGGTGGGTAGGTAGATACTGGCACTAGGATGCAAAATCCAAAATGACGTCATGATGACGTCATCACGTGATTTGTTATGAATTTTTGAAATTTTGAAAATCGTAACATTCTTTAAAATATATCTGGCAAACAAAACAAGATATTTTAAAAATTCTTTTTGTTATAGCTTTGGTATGTCTCAAAGATATGCACTAAAAGAAAAAAAAATGTGTGATGTCATGATGACGTCATCAAAAATGTGCTTTTTTAAAACACATATAAGGATAGGTCCGATCGTCATGAAAATTGGTGGGTAGGTAGATACTGGCACTAGGATGCAAAATCCAAAATGACGTCATGATGACGTCATCACGTGATTTGTTATGAATTTTTGAAATTTTGAAAATCGTAACATTCTTTAAAATATATCTGGCAAACAAAACAAGATATTTTCAAAATTCGTTTTGTTATAGCTTTGGTAGGTCTCAAAGATATGCCCTAAAAAGGAAACAAATGTGTGACGTCATGATGACATCAAAAATGTGCCTTTTTAAAACACATATAAGGATAGGTCCAATCGTCATGAAAATTGGTGGGTAGGTAGATACTGTCACTAGCATGCAAAATCTGAAATGATGTCATGATGACGTCATCGGCAATTTTTTTTATGATTTTTGAAATTTTTGAAATTTCATTTTAATCACAAAATTTTACACAAAAAAACAAAACAGCCCTGTGTTTGTCCACAAACACTGTACCATATGTCTAGTTTCTTTTTTTTTTTCTTTTTCAGCCAAATGCCCATAGCATTTGTACACGTTTTCTTTCTTACCGGCACTTTGGCTACTTTTATGATGCCGATTGGCTTTAAACTTGGCAGACACTTAGACCAACTGCTCAGAATGTATGCCGAACATTTACGTCATGATGACGTCATCACGTGATTTTTTTATGAATTTTTGAATTTTTAAAATCGTAAAATTCTTTTCAATATATCTAGCGAACAAAACAAGATATTTTCGAAATTCTTTTTGTTATAGCTTTGGTATGTCTCAAAGATATGCCCTAAAAAACGAAAATTGTGTGACGTCATGATGACGTCATCAAAAATGTGGTTTTTTTAAAACGCATGTAAGGGTCAATCCGATTACAAAAATGTATACATTGAATTTTCCTCTCCCTAATTCCAAAATTTCATGATCGTGGCTCACTCAAGTAAGAAATAACAGCCATTTGAAAATTTAGACCAAATTCAATATAACACAAAGGAATTCTGGGAAGGGCAGATAACCATGGCTTAAATGTGCATGCTGTTTATAAAAAGGTTGATTTGTAGTCTTTGTTCAAGTCGCTGAATTTTAAAATTGTGTAAATCGTAACATTCTTTTCAATATATCTAGCGAACTAAACAAGAAATTTTCAAAATTCTTTTTGTTATAGCTTTGGTATGTCTCAAAGATATGCCCTAAAAAGCGAAAATTGTGTGACGTCATGATGACGTCATCAAAAAATTCTTTTTTTAAAGTCGCTAGAATATTGCCCATAGCATTTGTAAACGTTTTCTTTCTTACCGGCCACTTTGGCTAATTTTAAACTTGGCAGACACTTACCCCAACTGCTCACAATGTGTGCCGAACTTTTACGTCATAATGACGTCATCACATGTCACGTGACGTCATCTTAAAGGGGCATTTTTCAAAGCCATATATCTACAAAAGTACAAGTTCGATTAAGTAAAAATGTAATATCTAGGTATCCAAGTAGTTTTATAAATGAAAATTGACATGACGTTATGATGACGTCATCACTTGTGACGTCATCTTAAAGGGGCAGTTTTTGAAGGCGCATATCTACAGAAGTACAAGTCCGATTAAGTTTAAAAGTCATATCTAGGTAGCCCAGTAGGTTTATAGATGAAAATTGCATGACATGATGATGACGTCATCACATGTCACGTGACGTCATCTTAAAGGGGCAGTTTTTGAAGCCATATATAAACAAAAGTACAAGTCCGATTAAGTTGAAAAGTTATATCTAGTTTTTTTCCTTCTTCTTTTTCAGACTTTTGCCCATAGCATTTGTACACGTTTTCTTTCTGACCGGCACTTTGGCTACTTTTAAGCAACCGATTGCATTTAAACTTAGCAGATACTTAGACCAACTGCTCAGAATGTATGCCGATCTTTTACGTCATGATGACGTCATCACGTGATTTTTTATGAATTTTTGAAATTTGAAAATCGTAACATTCTTTTCAATATATCTAGCGAACAAAACAAGATATTTTCAAAATTCTTTTTGTTACAGCTTTGGTATGTCTCAAAGATATGCCCTAAAAAGCGAAAACTGTGCGACGTCATGATGACGTCATAAAAAATGTGGTTTTTTTTTAACGCATGTAAGGGTCAATCCGATTACAAAAATGTATACATTGAATTTTTCTGTACCAAATTCCAAAATTTCATGATCGTGGCTCACTCAAGTAAGAAATAAGAGCCATTTCAAAATTTAGACCAAATTCAATATAACACAAAGGAATTCTGGGACGGGCAGATAACCATGGCTATTATGTGCTTGCTGTTTATAAAAGGGGTTGATTTCTAGTCTTTTTTCAAGTCGCTAAATTTTTGAAGTTTTAAAATCGTAACATTCTTTTCAATATATCTAGCAAACAAAACACGATATTTTCAAAAAAATTTTTGTGATAGCTTTGGTATGTCTCAAAGATATGCCCTAAAAGGGAAAAAATGTGTGACGTCATGATGACGTCATCAAAAGTGTGATTTTTAAAAACACATATAAGGATAAGTCCGATCGTCATGAAAAGTGGTGGGTAGGTAGATACTGTCACTAACATGCAAAATCTAAAATGAGGTCATAATGACGTCATCACGTGACTTTTTATGAATTTTTGAAATTTTAAAATCGTAACATTGTTTTCAATATATCTAGCGAACAAAACAATATATTTTCAAAATTCTTTTTGTTATAGCTTTGGTATGTCTCAAAGATATCCCCTAAAAGGGAGAAAATGTGTGACGTCATGATGACGTCATCAAAACATTTCTTTTTTTAAACGCATGTAAGGGTCAATCCGATTACAAAAATGTATATATTGAATTTTCCTCTCCCTGATTCCAAAATTTCATGATCGTGGCTCACTCAAGTAAGAAATAACAGCCATTTCAAAATTTAGACCAAATTCAATATAACACAAAGGAATTCTGGGACGGGCAGATAACCATGGCTATTATGTGCTTGCTGTTTATAAAAGGGGTTGATTTCTAGTCTTTTTTCAAGTCGCTAAATTTTTGAAGTTTTTAAATCGTAACATTCTTTTCAATATATCTAGCGAACAAAACAAGACATTTTCAAAATTATTTTTGTTACAGCTTTGGTATGTCTCAAAGATATGCCCTAAAAAGCGAAAATTGTGTGACGTCATGATGACGTCATAAAACAATTCTCTTTTTCAAGTCGCTAGAATATTGCCCATAGCAATTGTAAATTTTTTCTTTCTTACCAGCCACTTTGGCTACTTTTAAACTTGGCAGACACTTACCCCAACTGCTCACAATGTGTGCCGAACTTTTACGTCATGGTGACGTCATCACATGTCACGTGACGTCATCTTTAAAGGGGCATTTTTCGAAGTCATATATCTACAAAAGTACAAGTCCGATTAAGTTGGAACGTAATATCTAGGTATGCCACCGGGTGTTATAGATGAACATTGACATAACGTTATGATCAAGTCATAACATGTCACGTGGTTTCATCTTAAAGGGGCACTCGCTAGATTATTGCCCTTAGCATTTGTAAACGTTTTCTTTCTTACCGTTCACTTTGGCTACTTTTAAACTTGGCAGACACTTACCCCAACTGCTCACAACGTGTGCCAAACTTTTACGTCATGATGATGTCATCACATGTCACGTGACGTCATCTTAAAGGGGCATTTTTTTGGAGCCATATATCTACAAAAGTACAAGTCCGATTAAGTTGAAACGTAATATCTAGGTATGCCACCGGGTGTTATAAATGGAAATTGACATGACGTTATGTTGACGTCATCACATGTCACGTGACGTCATCTTAAAGGGGCAGTTTTTGAAGCCATATATAAACAAAAGTACAGGTCCGATTAAGTTGAAAAGTAATATCTAGGTAGCCTAGTAGGTTTATAGATGAAAATTGACATTACATTATGATGACGTCATCACATGTTACGTGACGTCATCTTAAAGGGGCAGTTTTTGAAGCCATATATATTAAGAAGTAAAAGTCCGATTAAGTTGAAACGTGGTATCTAACATGAATTTTAAACAATTTTGTATAATTATTTTTGTAATATATTTTTAGGTCATACACACTTAAATATAAATGTGAAAAATGTGTGACGTCTGATGACGTAATCATGGTCATCAACTGCTTGTATGCTCACATTTCTAAAAAGATTATGAATAAGCCTACGTGATTGCTTGACCTAGACGACCATAAAACGAGATATTTTATCCACCATTGAAATCTCAAGAATAAGAATCAAACTACAAAAAAAAACCAAAACGAAACAGCCCTGTGTTTGTCCACAAACACTAAAGCTCTAGTTATGTACTGTATGAGTTCTGCAGACAATTTCACGAAACAGTGTGTAACTTACGCCATGGCGTAGGACTTGCGCTATTAAAATGTTGCACAGCTGCGCAACATCCTTGCGATTCATTTCACGAAACGGTGCGTAGCTGCGCAATGTTACATGTATATACTACTCAAAACAATTAAAGGATCAAACTTAATTATTATTATTATTTTGTTAACCCCTCCAGTCAATTTGACTTTGAAACACCTGACTGAGCAATTGCATCATCTCACATTCTGTGGTGCTTAACCAAGCATGAACATGCGCTGCAGTGTACAATGAGTAAAATCTACTTCAGTACACACCTGACAGATTTTCAGGCAAATGTCTGATCCTTTAATTTTTTGTTGTTGTATATTTTCTTTTATACATCGCGGACGAGGCTGAATGCCGCTTTTACGACGACTGTTTGAGTACAACAATAAAAATACACAGAACAGTCGTGAAATAACTGCGGCAGCGCCATTTTGAAACTTTTCACCTTTGAAACTTTTTGCTCCGAAAAAATAAAAAAATTGGTGGCAACTTTCGGAAATACCTCACAGGTAAACCTGTAGCGGATGATCATTTCATTACTCTCTGAAATAATCTAGTAAATATAAACAAAAAAATAGCAACTAACAGCTCTACTAATGCTCACGCTCAGCAAGCTAAGTCATCATTTCGGTGTTTTTGCGGACAATTTAAGCCACCTAAAACGAGTGCATAAGTTACGCCATAATTTGTGCCGCAAGTCAGCGACTTACGCAGTGCGTACCTTTCATGAAATCGATTTTTAAAATGTCACAGATGTTGTGCAACTTACACAATAAATTGTGGCGTAAGTAGAGTTACGCAATTGCGTAAGGTTTTGTGAAATCGGCTGCTGAAGCCTAGAAGAAAGTAGGTCCTTGGAAAATTGTCCTTCGTGCACCTAAAGTGGTTTTGAAAAGCTGTCAGTATTGCATTTCATTACATTCCTTGTGTACAAGTACATTGTACATGTACAATGCATGTACAATGCACGTACAGATGTACACAAGAAATGGAATTAAATTCAGTTTCACCCAAGGACCTACAAATATCCAACAATAATCAAAAGCTGGGCACCCATATAATGAACGTACATGTACATGAGGGAGGCTTTCACCAAACAGCACTACAGGGCAATTCCACAGCAATAGGGACAAAACTACATGTACAACAATTTGAACAATATTTTTTTAATGTTTGGATTGCATTCTGCATATATTCAGGCATGCAACTTGGAATTAACAAAAAAAACAAGGAAATTCCAACCTTTACAAGACTTTGTACAGTGGTTTTCAATTTTCAATGTCATAAGTATGAAGTGAAAAACGAGGAAATCAGCTGATCTGAGGAAAAGTTGCATGCCTGTATATTGGACAACAAATCTCTATGTTTTACTAAATTAGCTCTCAATGTTTTGTAAAATAATATTTGTTAACAGAGGAGGACTTTTTGGGTGAATTCTCCAACGTTAGTGATGTAACATAAGTGACGTCACCTAGTACTGATTTGATGCAAGTCTTTCTAGATTGCTAATTGATTTGAATTAATGTTAATTTAAATGTTCAGCTCTGACCCCTACAAGTTCTGAGTTGTTCTTTATGTCTCTTGGTACATGTACATGTACATTGTGTAGGCCTCACCATCATTTTGTGTTGTTGCAGTTTTGCCTTAGATTGGTCAATGCTCTTTGAAGCTGTGAGGCAGGAAAGTGACATGACTATAAATGTAACATTAGGCCCTGTCCGAATTACTTGGCTGCGGCTTGAAATCACACATGAGTCTATGGGAAGTGGCTGCAGCCGCTACCATAGACATGTGTGTAACATCTAGCCATAGCCAAATAATTCGGACAGGGCCTCAGTGATGGTTAGGGCCTAGTCTAATCAAATAGTTGAATATTCGACCTTCCATTCGATCGAATATTCAAATATTCGGTTGTCCGGATGGCAAATTTTTGGGTTTAGTGTACAGAGGCAGTCCAATTTACGCACGAAACTGCTCATTATCATCATTATAACAGATTCTCCCTTTTTTGGACTATTTTTGACCAAGGAATGATTTAGTAAACGTTTAGCACAAAAAATTTGCAGAAATACTTTTTTGCCCCATTGAGGAAATTTTATTTTCCTGACAAAAAGTAGGAACGAGTACATTCATCATTACGTGTTTGTAACACAGATAGATAGCCTGCTGTCGTGCAATTATTTGGACAGGAACCAGTCACTAAAGTCACGGATGCAATTTTGTTATAAAAATGTGAACATCTTTTTCCTTCTTATATTCCTTTGCATTTCACCTTCGAATATTCGAACTCGAAAATAAATATTTGAATATTTGATAATCGGTCGAATATTCAACTATAAATTCAACCTTATACACATGTATCAATTAGATGCAACCCTGTACTGTGTCTGTGGAGGTCGGAGCTCCCATGTAAAAGGGACAAAAAGAGAGTCAACAAATCACCGAGTTGGAAAATCATCTTACTGAAAACAGCCGAGGTTAGTACAATGGCCTGTGTGGGATAAAACAAGTGCAGATAAATTCCTCTTGTGATGGGCTTATCCAATACTACTACTGTAGTGATGCCCCCCATTTTATACAATCCAGGTAGTCCAAAAATAGAGGGACGAGCGTATCAGGTATGCACTATAGTGGCATGTATGATTTTTACACTCACCTTGTTTGACAAAATGAAAATCATTCTCAAAGATATTAATACATGTACATGTACATGTACATGCACGTGTATCAATGCTTCTGAACGGTGAGAACAAAGAAATTCCCTTTTTGGACTTGAAAAAAAGAATTTAAGTGTTCTTGTTCACTATTCAAAATGTTCAAGCTATTTCCCGACATGTGAGGGCACTGTTGCTGTGAAGTCAATCAAGGTACATGTACAAGGTACATTAGGAACTTCAAAAAGAAGCAAAAATTTGACTTACATGTACATGTACATGTACAGTACATACATGTACATGTATTGTACAGTTTGTATGATACAGTACATTGCAATTGAAAGTTAACACTGTAAATGGGAAATTTTGTGAAAAGAATTCCCATTCACATTTCACACACAACTTTCCCATCCCCCTGCGAATTCAAGTGAGAAATTATTTTCCCACGTTGAGAAAAGGTGTGAAAATGTTTCCCCACTTGTGGTGTGAAATGGCGTGAAAAAGTTTTCCCACTTTTGTGAAAAGGTGTGAAAATGTTTGTTCACACCTTTTTCCCATTTTGTGAAATGAAAATTAATTCCCCGGAAGAGAGAAAGTGTGAAGAGAAATTCCCATTTTGAGGTTAACTTTCAATTAAAATGTACTGTAAATCTGTTTACTGACTGGCTACTATTTAGGCAGAAACACAAACATGTACAAAATTTTTATTCAAAAATTCAGCTACGATAAGCTTTCCCTTAGTGTGACATCACTCCTCTGCTCATGAATATATAATTTCATAAAATCCACGGGATTACTGACACGGACATCAACGCCTTCAGAATAGAAAACCACAGGTTGAAAGTGATGGTGAATTAGATGTACGTGTACCTGTGCATTTTGTGGGTTGTCGTACTGAAAATCTATTTCCTCGCTTAAAAAAAAAAAAAAATTCACAGCCAAATATAATTTACAATAACCCAAACTGACAAATGAGTGAATGGCATGAATACACCCGACATATTATCATACATGTGTAAGGTTTATTCTATTACTGATGAAGATGATGAAGTCAAATCCACTGTTGTTTACACAATACAATGATTCAGCCGGTGCTGGTAGGTTTTTCATCCTGTGTATTTGACATGTTATGTGCTTTGACATGATGTACATGTACATTGTACAGTAGTACAATTGACATTTTCAAGGAGTTACATTGTACTTTTCTTTTCATTTACCCTACCATTCTGGCAGTGACCCAATGATTTTTAGACTGGTTCCTGTCCTCAAATCGGTTAGGTTGGCCTACATGTAGTTGTACTTTCCCCGCCTTCCACCGCTGTGACCAGGGTTCAAATCCCACCAGGGTCGGCATGTGGATTGAGTTTTTCAGTCCCTGCCTGATTCCGCGGGTTTTCTCCAGAATATCATTCTGGGGTTTTCCTCCCACTTCTAAAACTGAATCTTTCTCCGTCGTCTTCCTATACAGGTTTCTTAAGGTATTCGAGCTACAATGTACAGTGCGATATGCGCTTGAGGAATCCTTGGTTTCATTACCAGAAAGAATAAAAAAATAACCAAATAAATATGGTGACTGGCAGTTCATGTATACTGGCTCTTTTGATTGGTCTTCATTTATGTAACACTACAAAAATGTAGTACTTTTCAATTTTAAGTGTTGGATTTTTCTTTTCTTAAGTATCAGAGTCTTAGAGAATTATTTTGTATGTTTCGAAAAAATATTGTGGGGATCACTCATTGAGGATACGACTAAGCCATATCCTAATTGAGTGATCCCCGCAATGTCGCATCCCAGGTTGTACATGTATCATAAAGTAGATCGCAGGCTATAGGGCATTATGGGTATATATGACTTCTGACTATCCCCAATCTCCACCGAACAAAGATACTGACAATTTGGGAGACTGCCAACCAGGCCTCGACCTTAGCACTAGCCCGGCGTACAATGTCTAGTAAAAACTGCTCCGGGCTAGTGAAAAGCACTCTTTAACTTGCCCGGCGGGCTAGTTAAAAAAGCATACCTACCTGCTTAAAATTGTCACTGTTGCTTGATATAAATCAAACAAACGTTCTTGGTGAGTTTGAGTGAATCTTCTTGTTTCATTTAATGACCAAGTACAGCGCTACACGGCGTCCCGCACAGTCAATACTATGCCGAGCCGCCGCGCTAGCGCTATGCATGCCGCTCGCTGTCTCACAGCAGCTAGCATGTATGCCATTCATTGCGCGTGTGATGCCACAAGCGCACATGACTTGTACAAGGTTGGTAGTCTCATATCAAGTCCAGAGTGTACGTGTTGTGCACTTTTTTTGCCAAATGCTGTACGCATGGGACTGGTTGGGTGTGGGAAGAAAAGTACAGTGAAAACAGTGAAAGTGCACACAAAAAAGACTATGGATCTTTTCTCAATGCTCGGATTCGATACGGCTGACACTGAAACATTTTTATTTTGTACATCATCAGTGTTTGAAAAAAATGATTAAGGACGGTCACATTTTTAGCCCATGTAAATTTGAAGGAAAACGCCAACTAATATTGGCGGAATAATGTCATGAATGTCTATAAGACGCAGCGAACCGTACGCGGCGCTATACAATCTTAGGTACGTACTGAAGCCAGCTTTGATTAATGGGCCCAACCGGGGAATTCCACGTGCATACTGAGCATGCGCATCGGCACTTGACCTCAGCGATTCCATGAGCCATGCATGCAGTGCATGAAAGAAGGCATGAAAGGTACGGGGCGCGCGTGCGAAGATTTGTGCGTGTGGTCTGTACCGGGCCGGTGTACATGGTTGGTGAGAAGTTTTATTCACTTAAGTCTTTACATTTTCCGTTATGTGGCGATATCTAAATGTATCCAATCCGTCCAAAAAAGGAAGCAAAAGAGAATACGATGCAAACTAGAGCAAAAATAAAAGACAACTGGCCTACAGACAAGACTAGGAGCGGGACTTTGGCTGGCTCAGCTACGATGGAAATACGATGTTTTGCCGTGTTTGCCGCGAAATGAAACTGACCGGGGGGAGTGGAAGGAAACATATTACCTTATCATTCAGTAATTTCTTTTCTATTTTATAGTTTGAAAAATCTCTTATTAGTTACAACTCTACTGAATCCTCCAATTTTAATACGATATTTCGGACACCGTAGGGAGTTTATCGTTAATGGGATATTTACAATGTCCATTAAATGTGGGCTAGTAAAAATTTCTGCGGGCTAGTAAAAATTTCTGCGGGCTAGTAAAAAACCCAGTTACCTTGCCCGGTGGACTAGTTAAAAAAAAGCTTAACAACCCTAACCCTGCCAGACGCAGCACAGTGCATCTGTGGTGACAGCTTGACCTTGCTGCACTCTGCACAAAAGTCAATGTGACAAAGTATGCAATCTGATGCGTCTGGCAGGGTTTCTAGCCAAAATACCCTGGAGGGTTAGGGTTAAATTAAGATCGAGGCCTGGCCAACATAGGGCAATATTGCTCAGTTGGTAGAGCGCCGGTACGGTACAGTATTCCTGCTGTTGCAGGTTGAAATTCAGCTCCTGCCAGTTTTCTTTGTTCACTTTGAAAATGTATTCAAAATTACCTCAAGAGATTTGTGTGTCGCTTAAGATTTTTACTGTATCCGAAAAGCTTAAACAACTAACGTCCAATTTTGGTAAAAATCTCCTTCAGTCCAGTACTTTTAGGAATTGGCTTCCTTCTAACCGTGATAATAATCTGAGAAACTCAAACAAGCTCACCATCACACATTGCCATACCAACTGTTATAAGTCCAGCCCTATTCCATTTTTAATAACACTTTTAAATAAATAACATGAGTTGTTAAGCAAACTATCCTTATGTTTTATATAATTATTTAATCTTAGTCAACCTGCTTGTTTATTGTGTTTTTGTTCAATGTCTATATTTTTGTGGATATTTATTGTAAATGCCCCCTTTTTATATCATTTAAATGTACTGTGAATTGGTTAAATTATCACTTTTCCATGTCTTTTTAAATACCATTTCGTGTTTTTCTTTAATGTAGCTTATACATATTTTTTATATTATATTTATTGTAAACGTCATTTTTATTGTAAATTTACTGTAATTCAGCCATTTGGCTGAAAGAGTTATTTCAAATAAACCATTAATAAAAAATAAAAAAATAAGGGTGCTAATTAGAAGAGCAAACTTATTCACTCGACGAGCCACATCTGCTAAGACCCATTCAGAAGACGGAAAAATTTCCCTGTGGAAAAAAATGGTTTTGCCAGCTGAAACAGACATTACAAGTGAAGGAAAGCCACTCAGAATTTCTCAGTATATAGGCAATAAGACAAAGCAAAGTTCGGATTAAAAACAAATATAAAGTTTCCATTTGTACAGGTCTGTGTTCCGATTCAAACCAGGGTCGCCTATAGACTAATCCCGTGACCAAAATTAGAAGCATTTACGGCGGTGGCACCACGGGCAGCCTGCATGCAAGCATGGCACCACCGCAAAAATGGCTTCTAATTTTGTTCGGTGAATTCCCGTATATAATTGATAGCAAGTAAAATACTAGACCTTCAGATCAGAGAGTATATCAGTACATTCTACAACTTTCAAACTTTGATTATGTCAACCCTGACAAAGCATTAGTTCCAGCGCACATGGGATGTACAGTGTACACCAGGGGCCAATTTCAAGGAGCTGCTAAGCACAAAAACTTGCTTAGCACCAACAAGTCTTGCTTAGTTGGTATTTTCATGCTAAGCAAACAACAGTTGAATGCCAGCCACAAGCGATACACTTTACATAAAAGTTTGGTTGGTACAGTACAAGTTATCCTGTATTTACATACATGTACCAAGGAAGACTTTTCATGCTAAGCAAAATTTCATGCTGAGCGCCGTTGTGAAATTAACCCCTGCAAGTTACAAGAAATTTATTGTAGCATAAATACGCACATTTTTGTATCACAGCAGTGCCTACGGTTGCTCGTGTGCTCATTCCAGCAAAAAAAACCCTCTTGTTTTGCAGCACCAATCTCATTACTCATGAAAATATTCCATTCAGGGAATTTCCCATTACATCATCCTTCCTTGATTACACACCCGCTAAATAGCTTTGTGACTATACATCAGACCCTCATGGTGTATGATACTAAATCTACTCAAACAGAACTACGCAATGCTCAATCGGGTTTGTAATGGCAGCAGGATGTACACAAACTTCTGCTATACTGTCCTCCTCTATCCAACACAGGAGGGCAATTCCACAGCAATAGGGACAAAACTGAAAAAAATCCAAACAATGATCCCCACAATGTCGCTTCCCAGGTTGTATCATAAAAATTGGGTGTGATCCCTGGCTATGCGGCATTCTGGGTTTATGACTTCTGACTAGCGCCCACCCGAACAAAGATACTGACAATTTGGGAGACCGCCAACATAGGGCAAGATTGGTTGGTAGAGCGCCGGTACGGTAACACGGAGGTCGCAGGTTCGAATCCCGCTCCTGCCAGTTTCTTTGTTCACTTTGAAGAATCCAAACACTTCGATGAGGGTCATTCCATAAATTTGGGGTCCAATTTTGGTGTCCCTGTTACATCTGACATGTATAAGATTTTGCAATTCAGGACACATTCTTTAATGCCTTCTATCTCCAAGAGTGATTATGTAAAGCAAAGTACCTGCCAAACAAGTAAAAAATAGTGTGAAGTCAAATTTAATGATACTTGATGGAAATGACACAAGTCATGTGTAACAGGGACACCAAAAATTTCACACTTTTAGATCCCAAATTTATAAAATGACCCATATGTTCTTTTTATGTTTGGATTGCATTTTGCATATTGTGGATGACAAATCCCTATGTTTTAAATTAGCTCTTAATATTTTGTAAAATAATATTTTTGAACATACATGTAGGACATTTTTTTTTTTCCAACATACATGTACATGTAACATAAGTGATGTAACGTAAGTGACGTCACCTATTACCAATTTGATGCAAGTCCTGCCTAGATTGCTTATAGTTCAAGTTTAGAAGACAGTCGGTGATAACAGTACTCTTAAATACACCAAGTCCCTTTTATTAATGTTATGTGACGACCAATAAACTGAATGTTCAGAAAACAGTAACCAAAGTTCTGAGTTGTTCTTTGTGTCTCTCGGTAGGCCTCACCACCACTTTGTGTCGTGGCAGTTTTGCCTGAGATTGGTCACAAGGGTTTGAAACTGTGAGGGATGAAAGTGACATGACAGTCAACAAATGTTACATTAGTAGCCCAGGAGGAAAATTCGGTAGCGCAGTAGCAAGGAAAGTTATGAATTCTAAAAGATTGCTGATATCACCAGAACTGGCGAAAAGTGACAGAACCAAACATGAACGATAAAGATCGATCTGGCAGGTTCGCGGGTAGACAGCGGCGGACGATACAGCCATCTTTGGCACCTGGCACATTAGCGCTCATATTTTGTGGGCCAAAGTTTAGTTTGGTTTCAGTTTGAGATTATGTTAACCCCTTGCGTACGGATGACGCCAAATGGCGCAAAACAAAAAAAACAGTAGCACCAGGTCGGATGACGCCATTGGCCACTACATGTACATGTATTTATGCAGTTTCAATCCATTGATTATTGTGTATGTTACACTTGACTACACAAGCACATTGTGGCCTTTTCACTTGGCTGCACAGGCCGTCCCGGCACCCCGACGCCTCACTACGATAACCGTACTCAAGGGGTTAAAAATAAAATCTTTGTTTTATTTCTTATTCACATTCTGTCACGCATTACTTGTTACAGAAATAAGCGCAAGCAAAATTTTGCAAGCGCAAGATGTTTCAAATGCCAACTTGTAGAATGTGCAAGTAACCGTTATGGAGAATTTCTAGCCCTGGCTGAGAACTTGTATTCTAAAATATACTCATCCTTAATGCAAGTATAATTTTCTGTACTGGTTACTCGTGAAACATTCTCATTCTCTCATGTACTCCTGGACAAAAAAAGTCCACATGCTTGTACTCATACTAAAAACGAAGTACATTGTAATGAGGGAAGGGCATGTTTGTTTCTGCTTGTGTTAACATAATTTACCATGAGAAAGAAACATGTACACAATGTACAACATTGGATAGTATTAATCTGAGCATGGACAAACTTTTGTTTCTCTATCTAGAAAAAGAAATATCCTGGTACATGCATCATGTAAGAAGTCTTTCCAGTATTAATCATTACAAGAATTCTACATACATTACTGGTAATATACAGCACTTTACATGTAGATGGTCCTTGTCTGCTTGTCTGCCATGATGGACCACCCGCAATGCAAAATTTAGCAACCTTGTTCCCGGTGCCGCGTGCTATGCTAAACGAAGCGCGAACGTACATGTACGTACGCGTGTACGTATGGAATTGATGTTACAAGCGGTAACCAGACGATTTCATGTGGATCACACGTGCACATGGCTGCGCTATGCCTGTGGCATGGCCTGACGGCCGCGCCCCGGCCCACACCGCACGCGTCACGGCCGGCCGGTCTGGCACGAAACTCGTACAGTGCACAGTACACGGCAAGGCTTCCACGTCCTGCCTTACGGTGTGTAAGCATTTTGATCACATATTCATCGGAAATGTTGGCTTCTTGTCAAGGTTTTGCATGGTCAGATGAAATATTGGCGTGTAATGATGTACTATGCATGATATTTTATGGTTAGAGTAACTGGCTTGTTAATGAACAAGTTCACTTCTATTCTTACTTGAGAAAGTCGAGGAAAAACTCCAAGAATAACGTTGAATCCAAACATGATCCAAGTCACCCAAGTGCACAACTTCTAGCTTCACTTACAATGTCAGGCATGCTACATGTACATGTACTCTTCAATTTCCAAAAACGTGGAAAATAAAATGCGAGCGTGTAGCGCTAGCATGAAGCTCTACGACGTCGTGCAAACATGTACATGTAGGTGTAGTGTCCGTATCCCGATGTATTGTATTGTATTTATTGACGCGAGAAAGAAAATGCAGAACCAGACTATCAGTCTATTGAGGGCGTTATAGCGACTAGTTCATACAACGGCAAGACTATACATGTACGCGACAGAATGTGTACGGAGTCTGTGTCCTGCACCTTTCTATGTAATGTACATGTATGTATACAAAATACGGAGCCAGACGATGTGCAATAGCAATATTGGTCATGTTGGTGGACGATTCCGCGGTCGGCACGGTGCGAAACGAGCTGAAGCACAGATTTTGTTCACGGTCGGATTTTTAAAAAATGCGGAAATCCGCGGATCCGCGGAAAAGTTGCATGCCAGGAATGTACGTCGCGTACGTCAGGAAAAATGGCATTTATCGTCTTTTTCTTCCCACAAGTGCCAGCGAAAATCATCTTTTATGCTATCTTTGTCATCCTCAAGATCATTATTGTAAATTTGAAAGCATTGCATTTTGTACAACTAAATCTGAAACCTCCGAAAATTATGCAACTTGTGGCTTTCACTGCAGTGTGGTATTAATATTTCAGACGTGTCGGGGTTAATGCTTAAACTTATTTCCAGTACATGTACAATGAACTTACATGTAGCAAAAAAAAGAGTTAGCATGTTAGAATTACAGAATTTCATGGAAGAAAATACAAAGTAAAAAACAAGCATCCATTCACGTGTTATGCTATCGCCAAAGCTAGCAACCTGAGCTTGGAGTGTTGTTCTGTAGCATCATAAAAACAAAGAATCCAATTTACCGCCACTTTCAACTTTATTTCTAATTTGAAGGAGTTCATTTACCCTTTCAGCAACATCTAGGACTCTACACTAAATTGCTAATCAGAATTGCATAGTCATGAGCACAGCTGTCATCTTTGGCAAAAGCTTTCAAGCAGCAGTTGTGCATAAAATTTTAAATGGATTTGTACTTTTCTCAAGGCCGATTCTCTGAGCCGTTTTTTTTCTGTCAATTTTGTACTTGATGTTTAGCTACATGTAGTTATGCTTTATACGTTACTAGGCCTTTTCACACTACGAAAAATCTCTGTGTTGTACACGGGTCCGACACGTGTTGACTTTTCACACTACAAAATTTTCAACACGGCACTGACCCATGTAGAGTGCTCAACCCGGGTTGAAACTAACCCTGCTCGGGAGGTGGGTTGAGAGCTCTCGACCCGTGTAGAGAAGTTCGACCCGTGTTGAAAACACCTCTGGGTTGAGTTCGACCCATGTGAAAAGGTAGTGTAATTGACCCGTGTTGAAATTTTTTCAAAGTCTACACGGGTTGGACCCGTGTAGATTTTGACACGTAGATAGTGTGAAAACACCTACTGTCTAAATAGATCTGCAACAGCACACTCATTGGTCAGGAAACGACAAACATTTTAATAATTAAAAAGAAGAAAATATATCCTCCAATTTTGAAAGAATGTAAAAAACATAGAATATCACATGCTTACAGTATTGACATCTGCACAAAATATTTAAAAATCACACTCATTCTAAATTCAATTTTAAGCCTTGAAAAAAAATTTGAAAAGGCCCAACTACAATGTAGGCCTGCATGTACATTGTACCGTACATGTACTGAACAGTGTGTCCCCCAAAAAAGGAAACTGAGGAAGAAATCAATATGTTTCCACTTTGATGAGGAATAATCATAAAACCAAAGGATATGTACTTGTATCAGAAAGATTAACATTGTCAGCTTTCATACAAACCCTCATGTGATGAAATTCGCTCATGGCTCCATAAGCTCTTTGAAAAAAATGGTGGAAATTTTGCTTTAATTAAACACTTTTTAGTTGCAAGGCATTTTAGATAGGGCACCATAGTAATGGCCAGTCTCTTTACAATATCTGCACCATGTGAGAAATTTTTTATTAGCAGGCAAACAGGTATTTCACATCTCTGGTCGACTCAAGATGGGGTAGGGGTGTGCATCGGATCCGGGTACCCGATACCCGACCGTTCATGTCAGGAACCGGTTCCAGATTATGGAATCGAGTACCCGTACAACTTTACATTATCGCATAGTAACTTCCCAGAAAAAGATAAAGGAAAGGTTTCAAATGTTATTTGTCAGGAATTTTCAAAATAAAAACACGACTACATGGGAAACCAGCACAGATTTCATGTTTATGACGCTCATGAAAATTGACAAAAGGAATTTACCGGTTGTGGTTTTTGCAGTCTGGGTATGGATCAAGAGCCTCGACCAGACATACATGTAATAGCATGCCTCGTTCCACAATAAATACAACTGATAGAGCTTCTGTCTTTTGTGATATGCCCATGCATGTGTGCCGGAACATGTAATGGCGGAGTAGTGATCATGTTTACTGGACAGGCATGAGATTTTTCACTAATTTTCAGACTTTTGTCTGAAATCAGACTTTTGAATCTCAGCGAAAGACATTATAGCAACTTCCGGGATTGGAAGTTTTGGGTTGGGTTTCTTTAACGGGTACCCGGGTACCATATTTTTTTCAATCGAGTTCCCCGGTTCTTTTACTACCCGTAAATGCACACCCCTAAGATGGGGGGACCTGCACATTATGGAAATTACCATGCAAGAACATCTCTAGCAGCAGGTTTTCAACTAAGTACATAAATCTCATTGCAGTTTACCTTGAGGTTAAATGGCCTCCTTATTACATGTACCTGTGTCAATGCCATTTCATGTTTTTCTTCAGGGGTTCATGAAACTGCAAGTTTTTGCCACACCAGGAAACTCGGACAATATTTGAAAAAGTGTTATTATTACCGAGAGAGATGACCTTGGCAAGAATCAACAAATTATTGAGTATTAAGATAATGAAAACTCACAACCAGCTCTGCATTGGTATAAATACGGATGGGATGTTGAATGACATTGTGCTTATTAAAGGCGAATGATCTGAAAAGTGTTCAGAAGAAGGAAAGAAAAAAAAGGAGGGGAAAAAAAGGATGGAAAAAATAAATTAAATAATAATAATAATAAACTAGAAACTGGTGTTTGTGTACAAACACAGGGCTGTTTCGGGTGTTTTTTTTTTTTTTGTGGGAGTATGATTCTAATTCTTGATGAGATATCAATGGTAGATGAAACAAAATCTTGTTTTACATTCAAGCAATTACGTATCCTTAATCATAATTGTTTTGGAAATGTGAGCATACTTGCAGTTTGTGACCATGATGATGTCATTGTGATGTCACACATTTTGCACATTCATATGTAAGTACCTATCACCTAACAAATGTATTACAAATTGTTTTTTGAAATTAGCATGTAGGTTTGATGAGATATGGCTTTGGGGTTTAAAAACTTAAAAATTACTAGAAAATCGTATAATGATGTCATCATGACGTCATGTAATTTTTGTCAATAACGCCTGCTAGCATACCTACATATCACGTTTCAATTTCATTGGACTTGTAATTCTGTAGATATATGGCTTCGAAGAATCCACCTTTAAGATGACGTCACGTGACATGTGATGACATCATCATAATGTCATGTCAATTTTCATCTATAAACTTGCAGACGTACCTAGATATTACATTTCAACTTAATCGAACTTGTACTTTTGTTTATATGTGGCTTCAAAAACTGCCCCTTTAAGATGACGTCAGGTGACATGTGATGAAGTCATCATAACGTCATGTCAATTTTCATCTATAAACCTGCTGGCCTACTTAGATATTACATTTCAACTTAATCGAACTTGTAATTTTGTTTATATATGGCTTCAAAAACTGCCCCTTTAAGATGACGTCACGTGACATGTGATGACGTCATCATAACGTCAATTCAATTTTTATCTAAAAACCTACTGGGCTACCTAGATATTACTTTTGAACTTAATCGGACTTGTGCTTTTGTAGACATATGGCTTCAAAAACTGCCCCTTTAAGATGACGTCACGTGACATGTGATGACATCAATTATGATAATGTCATGTCAATTTTCAGCTATAAACCTACTGGGCTACCTAGATATTACTTTTGAACTTAATCGGACTTGTACTTTTGTAGATATATGGCTTCAAAAACTGCCCCTTTAAGATGACGTCACGTGGCATGTCATGACGTCAGCAAGAGGTAAAAGTTCGGCACACATTGTGAGCAGTTAGTCTAAGTGTCTTCCAAGTTTAAAAGTACCCAAAGTGCCGGTAAGAAAGAAAACGTGTACAAATGCTATAGGCAATAATCTAGCGAGTGCCCCTTTAAGATGACACCACGTGACATGTTATGACTTGATCATAACGTCATGTCAATTTTCATCTATAACACCAGGTGGCATACCTTACGTTCCAACTGAATCGGACTTGTACTTTTGTAGATATATGGCTTCGAAAAATGCCCCTTTAAAATGACGTCACGTGACATGTGATGACGTCATCAGGACGTAAAAGTTCGGCACACATTGTGAGCAGTTGGGGTAAGTGTCTGCCAAGTTTAAAAGTAGCCAATGTGGCCGGTAAGAAAGTAAACGTTTACAAATGCTATGGGCAATATTCTATAGACTTGAAAAAAGAATTTTTTTATGACGTCATCATGACGTCACACAATTTTCGCTTTTTAGGGCATATCTTTGAGACATACCAAAGCTATAACAAAAAGAATTTTGAAAATATCTTGTTTTGTTCGCTAGATATAGTGAAAAGAATGTTACGATTATAAAACTTCAAGAATTCAGCGACTTGAAAAAAGACTACAAATCAACCCTTTTTATAAATAGCATGCACATTTAAGCCATGGTTATCAGCCCTTCCCAGAATTCCTTTGTGTTATATTGAATTTGGTCTACATTTTGAAATGGCTCCTATTTCTTACTTGAGTGAGCCACGATCACGAAATTTTGGAATTAGGTACAGGAAAATTCAATGTATACATTTTTGTAATCAGATTGACCCTTACATGCGTAAAAAAAAAAAAATATTGTTGATGACGTCATCATGACGTCACACAATTTTCGCCATTTAGGGCATATCTTTGAGACATACCAAAGCTGTAACAAAAATAATTTTGAAAATATCTTGTTTTGTTCGCTAGATATATTGAAAAGAATGTTACGATTTTAAAACTTCAAAAATTCAGCGACTTGAAAAAAGACTAGAAATCAACCCCTTTTATAAACAGCAAGCTCATAATAGCCATGGTTATCAGCCCGTCCCAGAATTCCTTTGTGTTATATTGAATTTGGTCTAAATTTTGAAATGGCTGTTATTTCTTACTTGAGTGAGCCACGATCATGAAATTTTGGAATTGGGTACAGGAAAATTCAATATATACATTTTTGTAATCGGATTGACCTTTACATGCGTTAACAAAAAAACTAATTTTTGATGACGTCATCATGACGTCACACAATTTTCGCAATTTAGGGCATATCTTTGAGACATACCAAAGCTATAGGAAAAATAATTTTGAAAATATCTTGTTTTGTTCGCTAGATATAATTTAATGAATGTTACGATTTTCAAAATTCAAAAATTCATAAAAAATCACGTGATGACGTCATCATGACGTAAAAGTTCGGCATGCATCCTGAGCAGTTGGTCTAAGTGTCTGTTAAGTTTAAAGGCAATCGGCTGCATAAAAGTAGCCAAAGTGCCTGGCAGAAAGAAAACGTGTACAAATGCTATGGGCAAAAAGTCTGAAAAAGAAGCAAAAAAAAACTAGACATGCTATGTGTTTGTCACGTTATGACAAACACAGGGCTGTTTCGGGGTTGTTTTGTTATTTTGGATGTGTAATATGCTTATAATAGTAAAAGGTGTTTGTTAGTTAAAGACGGAGGGGTTAGGATGTTGTTGTTGGGAGGAACATAAAATTTACAAAATAAAAAAAATCATAGAAAATTTGCCGATGACGTCATCATGACGTCACTTCGGCTGCCGCATGCTTGTGGCACACTATCTACATACCCACCAATTTTTATGACGATTGGACCTACCCTTATATGTGTTTTTTTTTTAATATATTTTTGATGTCGTCATGATGACGTCACACATTTTCTCATTTATGTGAAAGAATATAGAAGCTAACAAAGCTATTACAAAAAGAATTTTGAATTTAGCATGTTCTGGTGATGAGATATGGGTTTAAGAAACTTTAAGGTTAAAAAACTTAAAAATTACTATAAAATCGTATGATGACGTCATGATGACGTCATGATGACGTCACCTCAATTTTCATCTATAACACGTACTTGTCTACCACCATAGCAGGTTTGAATGCAATCGGACCTACGGTTCTCTAGATATGTGCCCTTGAAAAATGCACCTTTAAGATGACGTCACATGACAAGTGATGACGTCATCATGACGTCACTCTTCGGCATACATTCTTAGCTTAGGGTCTCTGTTTGAGTTAAACCTGATTAAGATCTGAGGTTGTCTAGTGACCAAAGTGGCTCTTACAAAATTCGTGTACAAAGTCTATGGGATTTGGGATAAAACTAAAAAGTCATAGAAAATCAGCTGATGACGTCATCATGACGTCACTTTGGATTTTACATGCTAGTGGCACTATCTACCTACCCACCAATTTTCATGACGATCGGACATATCCTTATATGTGTTTTAAAAAAGCACATTTTTGATGATGTCATCATGACGTCACACATTTTCTCCCTTTCAGGGCATATCTTTGAGACATACCAAAGCTATAACAAAAATAATTTTGAAAATATCTTGTTCTGTTTGCTAGATATATTGAAAAGAATGTTACGATTTTAAAATTTTGAAAAATTCATAAAAAATCATGTGATGACGTCATCATGACGTCACTTTGGATTCAGCATCCTAGTGACAGTATCTACCTACCCACCAATTTTCATGACGATCGGACCTATCCTTATATGTGTTTTAAAAAAGCACATTTTTGATGATGTCATCATGACGTCACACATTTTCTCCCTTTCAGGGCATATCTTTGAGACATACCAAAGCTATAACAAAAAGAATTTTGAAAATATCTTGTTTTGTTCGCTAGATATATTGAACAGAATTTTACGATTTTGAAATTTCAAAAATTCATAAAAAATCACGTGATGACGTCATCATGACGTAAATGTTCGGCATACATTCTGAGCAGTTGGTCTAAGTGCCTGCCAAGTTTAAAGCCAATCGGCACCATAAAAGTAGCCAAAGTGCCAGTAAGAAAGAAAACGTGTACAAATGCAATGGGCATTTGGCTGAAAAAGAAGAAAAAAAAAAAGAAACTAGATATTACTTTTCAACTTAATCGGACTTATACTTTTGTTTATATATGGCTTCATAAACAGCCCCTTTAAGATGACGTCACGTGACATGTGATGACATCATCATAATGTCAAGTCACTTTTCATATATAAACCTATATGTACTGGGCTACCTAGATATTACTTTTCAAATTAATCGGACTGATACTTTTGTTTTCATATGGCTTAAAAAACTGTCCCTTTAAGATGACGTCATGTGGCATGTGATGACGTCATCATCATGTCATGTCAATTTTCATCTATAAACCTACTGGGCTACCTAGATATTACTTTTCAACTTAATCGGACTTGTACTTTTGTTTATATATGGCTTCGAAAAATGCCCCTTTAAGATGACGTCACGTGACATGTGATGACGTCATCATGACGTAAACGTTCGTTACACATTGTGAGCAGTTGGGGTAAGTGTCTGCCAAGTTTAAAAGTAGCCAAAGTGGCCGGTAAGAAAGAAAACGTTTACAAATGCTATGGGCAATATTCTAGCGACTTGAAAAACATATTTTTTTATGACGTCATCATGACGTCACACAATTTTCGCTTTTTAGGGCATATCTTTGAGACATACCAAAGCTATAACAAAAAGCATTTTGAAAATATAGATATATTGAAAAGAATGTTACGATTAAAATTGTTTTATAATTTAGCGACTTGAAAAAAGACTACAAATCAACCCTTTTTATAAACAGCATGCACATTTAAGCCATGGTTACCTGCCCTTCCCAGAATTCCTTTGTGTTATATTGAATTTGGTCTAAATTTTGAAATGGCTGTTATTTCTTACTTGAGTGAGCCACGATCATGAAATTTTGGAATTAGGTACAGAAAAATTCAATGTATACATTTTTGTAATCAGATTGACCCTTACATGCGTTTAAAAAAAAAAATGTTTGATGACGTCATCATGACCTCACACAATTTTCGCCTTTTAGGGCATATCTTTGAGACATACCAAAGCTATAACAAAAAGAATTTTCAAAATATCTTGTTTTTTTCGTTAGATATATTAAAAAGAATGTTACGATTTTCAAAATTCAAAAATTCATAAAAAATCACGTGATGACGTCATCATTACGTAAAAGTTCGGCAGACATTCTGAGCAGTTGGTCTAAGTGTCTGCCAAGTTTAAAGCCAATCGGCTGCTTAAAAGTGGCCAAAATGCCGGTTAGAAAGAAAACGTGCACAAATGCTATGGGCATTTGGCTGAAAAAGAAAAAAAAAAAGAAAAAAAAAAAAAAAAAAAAAAAAAAAAAAGAAAAAAAAAAAAATCTTAACGAAAACAAGGGCTGTTTCGGAAAAGTTTCCGAAACAGCCAAAAAAAAAGAAAATGATGTCATCATGACGTCACACATTTTCTCCCTTTCAGGGCATATCTTTGAGACATACCAAAGCTATAACAAAAATAATTTTGAAAATATCTTGTTCTGTTTGCTAGATATATTGAAAAGAATGTTACGATTTTAAAATTTTGAAAAATTCATAAAAAATCATGTGATGACGTCATCATGACGTCACTTTGGATTCAGCATCCTAGTGACAGTATCTACCTACCCACCAATTTTCATGACGATCGGACCTATCCTTATATGTGTTTTAAAAAAGCACATTTTTGATGATGTCATCATGACGTCACACATTTTCTCCCTTTCAGGGCATATCTTTGAGACATACCAAAGCTATAACAAAAAGAATTTTGAAAATATCTTGTTTTGTTCGCTAGATATATTGAACAGAATTTTACGATTTTGAAATTTCAAAAATTCATAAAAAATCACGTGATGACGTCATCATGACGTAAATGTTCGGCATACATTCTGAGCAGTTGGTCTAAGTGCCTGCCAAGTTTAAAGCCAATCGGCACCATAAAAGTAGCCAAAGTGCCAGTAAGAAAGAAAACGTGTACAAATGCAATGGGCATTTGGCTGAAAAAGAAGAAAAAAAAAAAGAAAAAAAAAAGAAAACTAGAGGCATGAGGTTGGTGTTTGTGGACAAACACAGGGCTGTTTCGTTTTTGGTTTTTTAGTTTGGATGTGAAATGTGAATACAATAATTTAAGTTTGTCAACCAATCGCGCTGCTGCCAGTTTTCTATGTTAATTTTGAAATTAATTAAAGTTGTTTGTAGTAGTAACATGTGATGACGTCATCATAACGTCACATAAATTTTCATCTATAAACTTGCTGACCTACCTAGATATAACTTTTCAACTTAATCGGACTTGTACTTTTGTTTATATTATATGGCTTCAAAAACTGCCCCTTTAAGATGACGTCACGTGACATGTAATGACGTCATCATCATGTCATGTCAATTTTCATCTATAAACCTACTGGGCTACCTAGATATTACTTTTAAACTTAATCGGACATGTACTTCTGTAGATATGCGCCTTCAAAAACTGCCCCTTTAAGATGACGTCACATGTGATGACGTCATCATAACGTCATGTCAATTTTCATTTATAAAACTACTGGAATACCTAGATATTACATTTTAACTTAATCGAACTTGTACTTTTGTAGATATATGGCTTAGAAAAATGCCCCTTTAAGATGACGTCACGTGACATGTGATGACGTCATTATGACGTAAAAGTTCGGCACACATTGTGAGCAGTTGGGGTAAGTGTCTGCCAAGTTTAAAATTAGGTAAAGTGGCCGGTAAGAAAGAAAACGTTTACAAATGCTATGGGCAATATTCTAGCGACTTGAAAAAAAGAATTTTTTCATGACGTCATCATGACGTCACACAATTTTCGCTTTTTAGGGCATATCTTTGAGACATACCAAAGCTATAACAAAAAGAATTTAGAAAATTTCTTGTTTTGTTCGCTAGATATATTGAAAAGAATGTTATGATTGAATTTTTTTTAATAATTTAGCGACTTGAAAAAAGACTACAAATCAACCCTTTTTATAAACAGCATGCACATTTAAGCCATGGTTATCTGCCCTTCCCAGAATTCCTTTGTGTTATATTGAATTTGGTCTAAATTTTGAAATGGCTCCTATTTCTTACTTGAGTGAGCCACGATCATGACATTTTGGAATTAGGTACAGGAAAATTCAATATATACATTTTTGTAATCAGATTGACCCTTACATGCGTTTAAAAAAAAAAATATTGTTGATGACGTCATCATGACGTCACACAATTTTCGCCTTTTAGGGCATATCTTTGAGACATACCAAAGCTATAACAAAAATAATTTTGAAAATATCTTGTTTTGCTCGCTAGATATAGTGAAAAGAATGTTACGGTTTTAATACTTCAAAAATTCAGCGACTTGAAAAAAGACTAGAAATCAACCCCTTTTTATAAACAGCATGCACATTTAAGCCATGGTTATCAGCCCTTCCCAGAATTCCTTTGTGTTATATTGAATTTGGTCTAAATTTTGAAATGGCTCCTATTTCTTACTTAAGTGAGCCACGATCATGAAATTTTGGAATTAGGTACAGGAAAATTCAATATATACATTTTTGTAATCGGATTGACCCTTACATGCGTAAAAAAAAAAAGCATTTTTGATGACGTCATCATGACGTCACACAATTTTTGCCTTTTAGGGCATATCTTTGAGACATACCAAACCTATAACAAAAAGAATTTTGAAAATATCTTGTTTTGTTCGCTAGATATATTAAAAAGAATGTTACGATTTTCAAATTTCAAAAATTCATAAAAAATCCCGTGATGACGTCATCATGACGTAAAAGATCGGCATGCATTATGAGCAGTTGGTCTAAGTGTCTGTTAAGTTTAAAGGCAATCGGCTGCATAAAAGTAGCCAAAGTGCCTGGCAGAAAGAAATCGTGTACAAATGCTATGGGCAAAAGTCTGAAAAAGAAAAAAAAAAAAAAAAGAAAAAAAAAAAAAAAAGAAAAAAAAAAAAATCTTAACGAAAACAAGGGCTGTTTCGAAAAACTTTCGAAACAGCCAACTAGAGGCATGAGGTTGGTGTTTGTGGACAAACACAGGGCTGTTTCGTTTTTGTTTTTTTAGTTTGGATGTGAAATGTGAATACAATAATTTAAGTTTGTCAAACAATCGCGCTGCTGCCAGTTTTCTATGTTAATTTTGAAATTAATTAAAGTTGTTTGTAGTAGTAACATGTGATGACGTCATCATAACGTCACATAAATTTTCATCTATAAACTTGCTGACCTACCTAGATATAACTTTTCAACTTAATCGGACTTGTACTTTTGTTTATATTATATGGCTTCAAAAACTGCCCCTTTAAGATGACGTCACGTGACATGTGATGACGTCATCATCATGTCATGTCAATTTTCATCTATAAACCTACTGGGCTACCTAGATATTACTTTTAAACTTAATCGAACTTGTACTTTTGTAGATATATGGCTTAGAAAAATGCCCCTTTAAGATGACGTCACGTGACATGTGATGACGTCATTATGACGTAACAGTTCGGCACACATTGTGAGCAGTTGGGGTAAGTGTCTGCCAAGTTTAAAATTAGGTAAAGTGGCCGGTAAGAAAGAAAACGTTTACAAATGCTATGGGCAATATTCTAGCGACTTGAAAAAAAGAATTTTTTCATGACGTCATCATGACGTCACACAATTTTCGCTTTTTAGGGCATATCTTTGAGACATACCAAAGCTATAACAAAAAGAATTTAGAAAATTTCTTGTTTTGTTCGCTAGATATATTGAAAAGAATGTTACGATTTACACAATTTTAAAATTCAGCGACTTGAACAAAGACTACAAATCAACCTTTTTATAAACAGCATGCACATTTAAGCCATGGTTATCTGCCCTTCCCAGAATTCCTTTGTGTTATATTGAATTTGGTCTAAATTTTGAAATGGCTGTTATTTCTTACTTGAGTGAGCCACGATCATGAAATTTTGGAATTAGGGAGAGGAAAATTCAATATATACATTTTTGTAATCGGATTGACCCTTACATGCGTAAAAAAAAAAAAACATTTTTGATGACGTCATCATGACGTCACACAATGTTCGCTTTTTAGGGCATATCTTTGAGACCTACCAAAGCTATAACAAAAAGAATTTCGAAAATATCTTGTTTTGTTCGCTAGATATATTGAAAAGAATTTTACGATTTTGAAATTTCAAAAATTCATAAAAAATCACGTGATGACGTCATCATGACGTAAATGTTCGGCATACATTCTGAGCAGTTAGTCCAAGTGTCTGCCAAGTTTAAAGCCAATCGGCAGCATAAAAGTAGCCAAAGTGCCGGTAAGAAAGAAAACGTGTACAAATGCTATGGGCATTTGGCTGAAAAAAAAAAAAAAAAGAAAAAAAAAAAAAAAAAAAAGAAAAAAAAAAAAATCTTAACGAAAACAAGGGCTGTTTCGGAAAAGTTTCCGAAACAGCCAAAAAAAAAAATCTTAACGAAAACAAGGGCTGTTTCGGAAAAGTTTCCGAAACAGCCAAAAAAAAAAAAGAAAAAAAAAAAAATCTTAACGAAAACAAGGGCTGTTTCGGAAAACTTCCGAAACAGCCAAAAAAAAAAAGAAAAAAAAGAAAAAAAAAAAAATCTTAACGAAAACAAGGGCTGTTTCGGAAAAGTTTCCGAAACAGCCAAAAAAAAAAAAAAAAAAAAATTAAATTTCAAAAATGAAAAAAATCATAGAAAATTAGCCGATGACGTCATCATGACGTCACATACATTTTCATCTAACACATGCTGGCATAACTAAATACCACGTTTTAACTTAATGTGACTTGTACTTTTATAGATATATGGTTTCCAAAAATGCCCCTTTAAGATGACGTCACGTGACATGTGATGACGTCATCATGACCTAAAAGTTCGGCGCACATTCTGAGCAGTTGGTGTAAGTATCTGCCTACGACTTGTCTAACGACTTGAAAAAAAGACTAGAGATCAACTCTTTATAGACAGCATGCCACATGAAAGCCATGGTTTCTGTCCTTCCCAGAATTCCTTTGTGTTATATTGAATTTGGTCACAATTTTTTAGATGCCTGTTATTTCTTAATACTTGAGTGAGCCACGATCACGAAATTGTTGAATTAGGTAGAGAAAAATTCAATGTATCAATTTTTAATCGGAACGACCCTTACATGCGTAAAAAAAAAAAATTTGATGACGTCATTATGACGTCACACAATTTTCGCCTTTTAGGGCATATCTTTGAGACATACCAAAAGCTGTATCAAAAAGAATTTTGAAAATCTCTTGTTTTGTTTGCGAGATATATTTAAAAGAATGTTACGATTTCAAAATTTCAAAAATTCATAACAAATCACATGATGACGTCATTATAACGTCACTTTGGATTTTGCATCCTAGTACCAGTATCTACCTACCCACCAATTTTCATGACGATCGGACCTATCCTTATATGTGTTTTAAAAAAGCACATTTTTGATGATGTCATCATGACGTCACACATTTTTTTCCTTTTTAGGGCATATCTTTGAGACCTACCAAAGCTGTAACAAAAAGAATTTTGAAAATATCTTGTTTTGTTTGCCAGATATATTTAAAAGAATGTTACGATTTTCAAAATTTCAAAAATTCATAACAAATTACGTGATGATGTCATCATGACGTCACTTTGGATTTTGCATCCTAGTGCCAGTATCAACCTACCCACCAATTTTCACGACGATCGGACCTACATATCCTTATATGTGTTTTAAAAAAGCACATTTTTGATGATGTCATCATGACGTCACACATTTTTTTCCTTTTTAGGGCATATCTTTGAGACCTACCAAAGCTATAACAAAAAGAATTTTGAAAATATCTTGTTTTGTTTGCCAGATATATTTAAAAGAATGTTACGATTTTCAAAATTTCAAAAATTCATAAAAAATCACGTGATGACGTCATCATGACGAAAATGTTCGGCATACATTCTGAGCAGTTAGTCTAAGTGTCTGCCAAGTTTAAAGGCAATCGGGTGCACCAAAGTAGCCAAAGTGCCGGTAAGAAAGAAAACGTGTACAAATGCTATGGGAAAAAGTCTGAAAAGGAAAAAAAAAAAAAAAAAAAACTAGAGGCATGAGGTTGGTGTTTGTGGACAAACACAGGGCTGTTTCGTTTTTGTTTTTTTTAGTTTGGATGTGAAATGTGAATACAATAATTTAAGTTTGTCAAACAATCGCGCTGCTGCCAGTTTTCTTTGGTAATTTTGAAATTAATTAAAGTTGTTTGTAGTAGTAACATGTGATGACGTCATCATAACGTCACATAAATGTTCATCTATAAACTTGCTGACCTACCTAGATATTACTTTTCAACTTAATCGGACTTATAATTTTGTTTATATATGGCTTCATAAACAGCCCCTTTAAGATGACGTCACGTGACATGTGATGACGTCATCATAATGTCAAGTCACTTATCATATATAAACCTATATGTACTGGGCTACCTAGATATTACTTTTCAACTTAATCGGACTGATACTTTTGTTTATATGGCCTTAAAAACTGCCCCTTTAAGATGACGTCACGTGACATGTGATGACGTCATCATAATGTCAATTCAATTTTCATATATAAACCTATATGTACTGGGCTACCTAGATATTACTTTTCAACTTAATCGGACTTATACTTTTGTTTATATATGGCTCCAAAAACTGTCCCTTTAAGATGACGTCATGTGGCATGTGATGACGTCATCATGTCATGTCAATTTTCATCTATAAACCTACTGGGCTACCTAGGTATTATTTTTCTACTTAATCGGACTTGTACTTTTGTTTATATATGGCTTCAAAAACTGCCCCTTTAAAATGACGTTAAGGACATGTGATGACGTCATCATAATGTCAAGTCAAATTTCATCTAAAAACCTACTGGGCTACCTAGGTATTATTTTTCAACTTAATCGGACTTGTACTTTTGTTTATATATGGCTTCGAAAAATGCCCCTTTAAGATGACGTCACGTGACATGTGATGACGTCATCATGACGTAAACGTTCGGCACACATTGTGAGCAGTTGGGGTAAGTGTCTGCCAAGTTTAAAAGTAGCCAAAGTGGCCGGTAAGAAAGAAAACGTTTACAAATGCTATGGGCAATATTCTAGCGACTTGAAAAAAATATTTTTGTTATGACGTCATCATGACGTCACACAATTTTCGCTTTTTAGGGCATATCTTTGAGACATACCAAAGCTATAACAAAAAGCATTTTGAAAATATCTTGTTTTGTTCGCTAGATATATTGAAAAGAATGTTATGATTGAAATTTTATATAATTTAGCGACTTGAAAAAAGACTACAAATCAACCCTTTTTATAAACAGCATGCACATTTAAGCCATGGTTATCAGCCCTTCCCAGAATTCCTTTGTGTTATATTGAATTTGGTCTAAATTTTGAAATGGCTGTTATTTCTTACTTGAGTGAGCCACGATCATGAAATTTTGGAATTGGGTACAGCAAAATTCAATATATACATTTTTGTAATCAGATTGACCCTTACATGCGTTAAAAAAAAAAAGCATTTTTGATGACGTCATCATGACGTCACACAATTTTCGCTTTTTAAGGCATATCTTTGAGACATACCAAAGCTATAAGAAAAAGAATTTTGAAAATATCTTGTTTTGTTCGCTAGATATAATTTAATGAATGTTACGATTTTCAAAATTCAAAAATTCATAAAAAATCACGTGATGACGTCATCATGACGTAAAAGTTCGGCACACATTCTGAGCAGTTGGTCTAAGTGTCTGTTAAGTTTAAAGGCAATCGGCTGCATAAAAGTAGCCAAAGTCCCTGGCAGAAAGAAATCGTGTACAAAGTCTATGGGCAAAAGTCTGAAAAAGAAAAAAAAAAAAAAAAGAAAAAAAAACTAGAGCCAATAGTGTTTGTGGACAAACACAGGGCTGTTTCGGTGTTTTTGTGTAAAATTTGGTGATTAAAATGAAATTTCAAAATTTTTAATAAAATTAAAAAAATTAACAAATTATAGAAAATTAGCCGATGAGGTCTCATGACGTCACTTCGGCTTCTGCATGCGGGTGGCAATATCTACATACCCACCAATTTTTATGACGATCGGACCTACCCTTATATGTGTTTCAAAAAAGCATATTTTTGATGACGTCATGATGACGTCACACATTTTCCCATTTATGTGAAAGAATATAGGAGCTAACAAAGCTATTACAAAAAGAATTTTGAATTTAGCATGTTCTGTTAAAGAGATATGGGTTTAAGAAACTTTAAGGTTAAAAAACTTTACAATTACTATAAAATCGTATGATGAGGTCATCATGACGTCACCTCAATTTTCATCTATAACACGTACTTGTCTACCACCATAGCAGGTTTGAATGCAATCGGACCTACGGTTCTCTAGATATGTGCCCTTGAAAAATGCACCTTTAAGATGACGTCACATGACAAGTGATGACGTCATCATGACGTCACTCTTCGGCATAAATTTTCAGCTTAGGGTCTCTGTTTGAGTTAAACCTGATAAAGATCTGAGGTTGTTTAGTGACCAAAGTGGCTCTTACAAAATTCGTGTACAAAGTCTATGGGATTTGGGATAGAACTAAAAATTCATAGAAAATCAGCCGATGACGTCATCATGACGTCACTTTGGATTTTACATGCTAGTGGCACTATCTACCTACCCACCAATTTTCATGACGATCGGACCTATCCTTATGTGTTTTAAAAAAGCACATTTTTGATGACGTCATCATGACGTCACACATTTTCTCCCTTTTAGGGGATATCTTTGAGACATACCAAAGCTATACCAAAAAGAATTTTGAAAATATCTTGTTTCGTTCGCCAGATATATTGAAAAGAATGTTACGATTTTAAAATTTCAAAAATTCATAAAAAATCACGTGATGACGTCATCATGACGTAAATGTTCGGCATACATTCTGAGTAGTTAGTCTAAGTGTCTGCCAAGTTTAAAGCCAATCGGCACCATAAAAGTAGCCAAAGTGCCGGTAAGAAAGAAAACGTGTACAAATGCTATGGGCATTTGGCTGAAAAAGAAAAAAAAAAAAAAAAAGAAAAAAAAAAAAAGAAAACAAGTGTTTGTGGACAAACACAGGGCTGTTTCGATTTTTTTTATTGTTAGTTTGGATGTCAAATGTGTATGCAATATTTAAAGTTGTTTGTTAGTTAGCAATGACGGAGGGATGAAGATGTTGTTATTGGATGTGTGAAGGATTGGTTTAAAAAAAGGAATCGTGTACAAATGCTATGGGAAATAGCCTAGCGAATGCCCCTTTAAGATGACATCACATAACATGTAATGACTTCATCATAACGTCATGTCAATTTTCATCTATGACACCGGGTGGCATACCTAAATGGTGTGTTTCAACTGAATCGGACTTGTACATTTGTAGATATATGGCTTCGAAAAATGCCCCTTTAAGATGACGTCACGTGACATGTGATGACGTCATCATGACGTAAAAGTTAGGCACACATTCTGAGCAGTTGGGGTAAGTGTCTGCCAAGTTTAAAAGTAGCCAAACTGGCCGGTAAGAAAGAAAACGTTTACAAATGCTATGGGCAATAATCTAGCGAGTGCCCCTTTAAGATGACACCACGTGACATGTTATGACTTGATCATAACGTCATGTCAATGTTCATCTATAACACCCGGTGGCATACCTAGATATTACGTTCCAACTTAATCGGACTTGTACTTTTGTAGATATATGGCTTCGAAAAATGCCCCTTTAAGATGACGTCACGTGACATGTGATGACGTCATCATGACGTAAAGGTTCGGCACACATTGTGAGCAGTTGGAGTAAGTGTCTGCTAAGTTTAAAAGTAGCCAAAGTGGCCGGTAAGAAAGAAAAAGTTTACAAATGCTATGGGCAATATTCTAGCGACTTGAAAAAAGATTTTTTTTTATGACGTCATCATGACGTCACACAATTTTCGCTTTTTAGGGCATATCTTTGAGACATACCAAAGCTATAACAAAAAGAATTTTGAAAATATCTTGTTTTGTTCGCTAGATATATTGAAAAGAATGTTACGATTCCAAAAATTTAAAATTCAGCAACTTGAAAAAAGACTACAAATCAACCCTTTTTATAAACAGCATGCTCATTTAAGCCATGGTTATCTGCCCTTCCCAGAATTCCTTTGTGTTATATTGAATTTGGTCTAAATTTTGAAACGGTTCCTATTTCTTACTTGAGTGAGCCACGATCATGAAATTTTGGAATTGGGTACAGAAAAATACAATGTATACATTTTTGTAATCAGATTGACCCTTACATGCGTTTTAAAAAAATAATATTGTTGATGACGTCATCATGACGTCACACAATTTTCGCCATTTAGGGCATATCTTTGAGACATACCAAAGCTGTAACAAAAATAATTTTGAAAATATCTTGTTTTGTTCGCTAGATATATTGAAAAGAATGTTACGATTTTAAAACTTCAAAAATTCAGCGACTTGAAAAAAGACTAGAAATCAACCCCTTTTATAAACAGCAAGCTCATAATAGCCATGGTTATCAGCCCGTCCCAGAATTCCTTTGTGTTATATTGAATTTGGTCTAAATTTTGAAATGGCTGTCATTTCTTACTTGAGTGAGCCACGATCATGAAATTTTGGAATTGGGTACAGCAAAATTCAATATATACATTTTTGTAATCAGATTGACCCTTACATGCGTTAAAAAAAAAAAGCATTTTTGATGACGTCATCATGACGTCACACAATTTTCGCTTTTTAAGGCATATCTTTGAGACATACCAAAGCTATAAAAAAAAGAATTTTGAAAATATCTTGTTTTGTTCGCTAGATATAATTTAATGAATGTTACGATTTTCAAAATTCAAAAATTCATAAAAAATCACGTGATGACGTCATCATGACGTAAAAGTTCGGCATGCATTCTGAGCAGTTGGTCTGAGTGTCTGTTAAGTTTAAAGGCAATCGGCTGCATAAAAGTAGCCAAAGTGCCTGGCAGAAAGAAATCGTGTACAAACGCTATGGGCAAAAAGTCTGAAAAAGAAAAAAAAAAAGAAACTAGACATCTGGTGCAGTGTTTGTGGACAAACACAGGGCTGTTTTGTTTTTTTGTGTCAAATTATGTGATTTAAATGAAATTTCAAAAATGAAAAAAATCATAGAAAATTAGCCGATGACGTCATCATGACGTCACCATGACGTCACATACATTTTCATCTAACACATGCTGGCATAACTAAATACCACGTTTTAACTTAATGTGACTTGTACTTTTGTAGATAATGGTTTCCAAAAATGCCCCTTTAAGATGACGTCACGTGACATGTGATGACGTCATCATGACCTAAAAGTTCGGCGCACATTCTGAGCAGTTGGTGTAAGTATCTGCCTACGACTTGTCTAACGACTTGAAAAAAAGACTAGAGATCAACTCTTTATAGACAGCATGCCACATGAAAGCCATGGTTTCTGTCCTTCCCAGAATTCCTTTTTGTTATATTGAATTTGGTCACAATTTGTTAGATGCCTGTTATTTCTTAATACTTGAGTGAGCCACGATCACGAAATTGTTGAATTAGGTAGAGAAAAATTCAATGTATAAATTTTTAATCGGACCGACCCTTACATGCGTTAAAAAAAAAAATTGATGACGTCATTATGACGTCACACAATTTTCGCCTTTTAGGGCATATCTTTGAGACATACCAAAAGCTGTATCAAAAAGAATTTTGAAAATCTCTTGTTTTGTTTGCGAGATATATTGAAAAGAATGTTACGATTTCAAAATTTCAAAAATTCATAACAAATCACGTGATGACGTCATCATGACGTCACTTTGGATTTTGCATCCTAATACCAGTATCTACCTACCCACCAATTTTCATGACGATCGAACCTATCCTTATATGTGTTTTAAAAAAGCACATTTTTGATGATGTCATCATGACGTCACACATTTTTTTCCTTTTTAGGGCATATGTTTGAGACCTACCAAAGCTATAACAAAAAGAATTTTGAAAATATCTTGTTTTGTTTGCCAGATATATTGAAAAGAATGTTACGATTTTCAAAATTTCAAAAATTCATAACAAATCACGTGATGACGTCATCATGACGTCACTTTGGATTTTGCATCCTAGTGCCAGTATCTACCTACCCACCAATTTTCATGACGAACGGACCTATTCTTATATGTGTTAAAAAAAAGCACATTTTTGATGATGTCATCATGACGTCACACACTTTTTCCTTTTTAGGGCATATCTTTGAGACCTACCAAAGCTGTAACAAAAAGAATTTTGAAAATATCTTGTTTTGTTCGCTAGATATATTGAAAAGAATTTTACGATTTTAAAATTTCAAAAATTCATAAAAAATCACGTGATGACGTCATCATGACCAAAAAGTTCGGCACACATTCTGAGCAGTTTGTCTAAGTGTCTGCCAAGTTTAAAGCCAATCGGCACCATAAAAGTAGCCAAAGTGCCAGTAAGAAAGAAAACGTGTACAAATGCTATGGGCATTTGGCTGAAAAAGAAGAAAAAAAAAAAAAAGAAAAAAAAAAAAAAACTAGAGGCATGAGGTTGGTGTTTGTGGACAAACACAGGGCTGTTTCGTTTTTTTTTTTTAGTTTGGATGTGAAATGTGAATACAACAATTAAAGTTTGTCAAACAATCGCACTACTGCCACTTTTCTTTGTTAATTTTGAAATTAATTAAAGTTGTTTGTAATAGTGACATGTGATGACGTCATCATAAAGTCACATAAATTTTCATCTATAAACTTGCTGACCTACCTAGATATAACTTTTCAACTTTATCGGACTTGTACTTTTGTATATATATGGCTTCAAAAACTGGCTCTTTAAGATGACGTCACGTGACATGTGATGAAGTCATAATGTCATGTCAATTTTCATCTATAACCTGCAGACCTGCCTGGATATTACATTTCAACTTAATCGGCTTCAAAAACTGCCCCTTTAAGATGACGTCACGTAACATGTGATGACAACATGATAATGTCATGTCAATTTTCAACTATAGACCTATTGGGCTACCTAGATATTACTTTATAACTTAATTGGACTTGTACTTCTGTAGATATGGACCTTCAAAAACTGCCCCTTTAAGATGACGTCACGTGACATGTTCTGACTTATAATCATAACGTCATGTAAATTTTCATCTATAACACCCGGTGGCATACCTAGATATCACGTTCCAACTTAATCGGACTCGTACTTTTGTAGATATATGGCTTCGAAAAATGCCCCTTTAAGATGACGTCACGTGACATGTGATGACGTCATCATGACATAAAATTCGGCACACATTGTGAGCAGTTGGGGTAAGTGTCTGTCAAGTTTAAAAGTAGCCAAAGTGGCCGGTAAGAAAGAAAACGTTTACAAATGCTATGGGCAATAGTCTAGCGACTTGAAAAAAGACTACAAATCAACCCTTTTTATAAACAGCATGCACATTTGAGCCATGGTTATCTGCCCTTCCCAGAATTCCTTTGTGTTATATTGAATTTGGTCTAAATTTTGAAATGGCTGTTATTTCTTACTTGAGTGAGCCACGATCATGACATTTTGGAATTAGGGAGAGGAAAATTCAATATATACATTTTTGTAATCGGATTGACCCTTACATGCGTTAAAAAAAAAACACATTTTTGATGACGTCATCATGACGTCACACAATTTTCGCCTTTTAGGGCATATCTTTGAGACATACCAAAGCTATCACAAAAAGAATTTTGAAAATATCTTGTTTTGTTCGCTAGATATATTGAAACAAATGTTACGATTTTCAAAATTCAAAAATTCATAAAAAATCACGTGATGACGTCATCATGACGTAAAAGTTCGGCACACATTCTGAGCAGTTGCTTTAAGTGTTTGCTAAGTTTAAAGACAATCGGCTGCATAAAAGTAGCCAAAGTGCCGGTAAAAAGGAAAACGTGTACAAATGCTATGGGCAATAGTCTGAAAGAGAAAAAGAAAAAAAAAAGAAAACTAGAGGCATGAGGTTCGTGTTTGTGGACAAACACAGGGCTGTTTCGTTTTTTTTTTTTAGTTTGGATGTGAAATGTGAATACAACAATTAAAGTTTGTCAAACAATCGCACTACTGCCACTTTTCTTTGTTAATTTTGAAATTAATTAAAGTTGTTTGTAATAGTGACGTGATGACGTCATCATAAAGTCACATAAATTTTCATCTATAAACTTGCTGACCTACCTAGATATAACTTTTCAACTTAATCGGACTTGTACTTTTGTATATATATGGCTTCAAAAACTGGCTCTTTAAGATGACGTCACGTGACATGTGATGAAGTCATAATGTCATGTCAATTTTCATCTATGAACCTGCAGACCTGCCTGGATATTACATTTCAACTTAATCGAACTTGTACTTTTGTTTATATGTGGCTTCAAAAACTGCCCCTTTAAGATGACGTCACGTAACATGTGATGACAACATGATAATGTCATGTCAATTTTCAACTATAGACCTATTGGGCTACCTAGATATTACTTTATAACTTAATTGGACTTGTACTTCTGTAGATATGGACCTTCAAAAACTGCCCCTTTAAGATGACGTCACGTGACATGTTCTGACTTATAATCATAACGTCATGTCAATTTTCATCTATAACACCCGGTGGCATACCTAGATATCACGTTCCAACTTAATCGGACTTGTACTTTTGTAGATATATGGCTTCGAAAAATGCCCCTTTAAGATGACGTCACGTGACATGTGACGACGTCATCATGACATAAAATTCGGCACACATTGTGAGCAGTTGGGGTAAGTGTCTGTCAAGTTTAAAAGTAGCCAAAGTGGCCGGTAAGAAAGAAAACGTTTACAAATGCTATGGGCAATAGTCTAGCGACTTGAAAAAAGACTACAAATCAACCCTTTTTATAAACAGCATGCACATTTGAGCCATGGTTATCTGCCCTTCCCAGAATTCCTTTGTGTTATATTGAATTTGGTCTAAATTTTGAAATGGCTGTTATTTCTTACTTGAGTGAGCCACAATCATGACATTTTGGAATTAGGGAGAGGAAAATTCAATATATACATTTTTGTAATCGGATTGACGCTTACATGCGTTAAAAAAAAAAAAAATTTTTGATGACGTCATCATGACGTCACACAATTTTCGCCTTTTAGGGCATATCTTTGAGACATACCAAAGCTATCACAAAAAGAATTTTGAAAATATCTTGTTTTGTTTGCTAGATATATTGAAACAAATGTTACGATTTTCAAAATTCAAAAATTCATAAAAAATCACGTGATGATGTCATCATGACGTAAAAGTTCGGCACACATTCTGAGCAGTTGCTTTAAGTGTTTGCTAAGTTTAAAGACAATCGGCTGCATAAAAGTAGCCAAAGTGCCGGTAAAAAGGAAAACGTGTACAAATGCTATGGGCAATAGTCTGAAAGAGAAAAAGAAAAAAAAAAGAAAACTAGAGGCATGAGGTTGGTGTTTGTGGACAAACACAGGGCTGTTTCGTTTTTGTTTTTTAGTTTGGATGTGAAATGTGAATACAACAATTAAAGTTTGTCAAACAATCACACTACTGCCACTTTTCTTTGTTAATTTTGAAATTTATTAAAGTTGTTTGTAATAGTGTCATGTGATGACGTCATCATAACGTCACATAAATTTTCATCTATAAACTTGCTGACCTACCTAGATATAACTTTTCAACTTAATCGGACTTGTACTTTTGTATATATATGGCTTCAAAAACTGGCTCTTTAAGATGACGTCACGTGACATGTGATGAAGTCATAATGTCATGTCAATTTTCATCTATGAACCTGCAGACCTGCCTGGATATTACATTTCAACTTAATCGAACTTGTACTTTTGTTTATATGTGGCTTCAAAAACTGCCCCTTTAAGATGACGTCATGTAACATGTGATGACAACATGATAATGTCATGTCAATTTTCAACTATAAACCTACTGGGCTACCTAGATATTACTTTTCAACTTAATCGGACTTGTACTTTTGTTTATATATAGCTTTAAAAACTGCCCCTTTAAGATGACGTCACGTGACATGTGATGACGTCATCATAATGTCAAGTCAATTTTCATCTATAGACCTATTGGGCTACCTAGATATTACTTTATAACTTAATTGGACTTGTACTTCTGTAGATATGGACCTTCAAAAACTGCCCCTTTAAGATGACGTCACGTGACATGTTCTGACTTATAATCATAACGTCATGTCAATTTTCATCTATAACACCCGGTGGCATACCTAGATATCACGTTCCAACTTAATCGGACTTGTACTTTTGTAGATATATGGCTTCGAAAAATGCCCCTTTAAGATGACGTCATCATGACGTAAAATTCGGCACACATTGTGAGCAGTTGGGGTAAGTGTCTGTCAAGTTTAAAAGTAGCCAAAGTGGCCGGTAAGAAAGAAAACGTTTACAAATGCTATGGGCAATAGTCTAGCGACTTGAAAAAAGACTACAAATCAACCCTTTTTATAAACAGCATGCACATTTGAGCCATGGTTATCTGCCCTTCCCAGAATTCCTTTGTGTTATATTGAATTTGGTCTAAATTTTGAAATGGCTGTTATTTCTTACTTGAGTGAGCCACGATCATGACATTTTGGAATTAGGGAGAGGAAAATTCAATATATACATTTTTGTAATCGGATTGACCCTTACATGCGTTAAAAAAAAAAACATTTTTGATGACGTCATCATGACGTCACACAATTTTCGCCTTTTAGGGCATATCTTTGAGACATACCAAAGCTATCACAAAAAGAATTTTGAAAATATCTTGTTTTGTTCGCTAGATATATTGAAACAAATGTTACGATTTTCAAAATTCAAAAATTCATACAAAATCACGTGATGACGTCATCATGACGTAAAAGTTCGGCACACATTCTGAGCAGTTGCTTTAAGTGTTTGCTAAGTTTAAAGACAATCGGCTGCATAAAGGTAGCCAAAGTGCCGGTAAAAAGGAAAACGTGTACAAATGCTATGGGCAATAGTCTGAAAGAGAAAAAGAAAAAAAAAAGAAAACTAGAGGCATGAGGTTGGTGTTTGTGGACAAACACAGGGCTGTTTCGTTTTTTTTTTTTAGTTTGGATGTGAAATGTGAATACAACAATTAAAGTTTGTCAAACAATCGCACTACTGCCAATTTTCTTTGTTAATTTTGAAATTAATTAAAGTTGTTTGTAATAGTGACATGTGATGACGTCATCATAAAGTCACATAAATTTTCATCTATAAACTTGCTGACCTACCTTTTCAACTTAATCGGACTTGTACTTTTGTATATATATGGCTTCAAAAACTGCCCCTTTAAGATGACGTCACGTGACATGTGATGAAGTCATAATGTCATGTCAATTTTCATCTATGAACCTGCAGACCTGCCTGGATATTACATTTCAACTTAATCGAACTTGTACTTTTGTTTATATGTGGCTTCAAAAACTGCCCCTTTAAGATGACGTCACGTAACATGTGATGACGTCATCATAACGTCATGTCAATTTTTATTTATAAACCTACTGGGCTACCTGGATATTTGTTTTCAACTTAATCGAATTTGTACTTTTGCAGATAAATGGCTTCAAAAACTGCCCCTTTAAGATGACGTCACGTGACATGTTTTGACTTAATCATAACGGCATGTCAATTTTCATCTATAACACCCGGTGGCATACCTAGATATCACATTCCAACTTAATCGGACTTGTACTTTTGTAGATATATGGCTTCAAAAAATGCCCCTTTAAGATGACGTCACGTGACATGTGATGACGTCATCATGACGTAAAATTCGGCACACATTGTGAGCAGTTGGGGTAAGTGTCTGTCAAGTTTAAAAGTAGCCAAAGTGGCCGGTAAGAAAGGAAACGTTTACAAATGCTATGGGCAATAGTCTAGCGACTTGAAAAAAGACTACAAATCAACCCTTTTTATAAACAGCATGCACATTTGAGCCATGGTTATCTGCCCTTCCCAGAATTCCTTTGTGTTATATTGAATTTGGTCTAAATTTTGAAATGGCTGTTATTTCTTACTTGAGTGAGCCACGATCATGACATTTTGGAATTAGGGAGAGGAAAATTCAATATATATATTTTTGTAATCGGATTGACCCTTACATGCGTTAAAAAAAACACATTTTTGATGACGTCATCATGACGTCACACAATTTTCGCCTTTTAGGGCATATCTTTGAGACATACCAAAGCTATAACAAAAAGAATTTTGAAAATATCTTGTTTTGTTCGCTAGATATATTGAAACAAATGTTACGATTTTCAAAATTCAAAAATTCATAAAAAATCACGTGATGACGTCATCATGACGTAAAAGTTCGGCACACATTCTGAGCAGTTGCTTTAAGTGTTTGCTAAGTTTAAAGACAATCGGCTGCATACAAGTAGCCAAAGTGCCGGTAAAAAGGAAAACGTGTACAAATGCTATGGGCAATAGTCTGAAAGAGAAAAAGAAAAAAAAAAGAAAAAAAAAAAAATCTTAACGAAAACAAAGGCTGTTTCGGAAAACTTCCGAAACAGCCAAAAAAAAAAATCTTAACGAAAACAAAGGCTGTTTCGGAAAACTTCCGAAACAGCCAAAAAAAAAAATCTTAACGAAAACAAAGGCTGTTTCGGAAAACTTCCGAAACAGCCAAAAAAGAAAAAAAAAAAAATCTTAACGAAAACAAGGGCTGTTTTGGAAAAGTTTCCAAAACAGCCAAAAAAAAAAAGAAAAAAAAAAAAATCTTAACGAAAACAAGGGCTGTTTCGAAAAACTTTCGAAACAGCCAAAAAATCTTAACGAAAACAAGGGCTGTTTCGAAAAACTTTCGAAACAGCCAAAAAAAATCTTAACGAAAACAAGGGCTGTTTCGAAAAACTTTCGAAACAGCCAAAAATTTAAAAAGGGCTGCGTTCCACTTACGCGAACGTTGCCAACGTTGGCCAACTACATGTACGTGATAAATTTTCCATTGGATGTGCACACAAAATTTGCGAACGTTGGGAGCGTTTGCATTGTTCGCGTAAGTGGAACGCACGCCAGGTTTCTCAAAGTGCTTTTTTTTGCTATGAAGCCTTGAGCAAATTACATCACAAGGGGTTACGTGTCATATAAAACCCGAGAATCTTTCTGGTACATACAAATCCTTTGGTTTTCTGACTTCCAATTTTTTTAAATTTTTATTTTTTTTGGGGGGGGGGGGGGAATCCTGTATCATAGTATACTGACTTTGGTCAGCTGGTTTCTGCTGTTTAAAAACCACAAATAGCTCCTGGCTATAAACCACAATTGCTCTATACACTTGTAAAGTGGAGGCCACAGGGCAGGGATGGCTTTATCCTGTGGTTTTGTGGTTTTTAATCCACTTGGGGAGGTGAGATTTGATAGCCTTTTGGGGGTGTGTACCCCTGATCTCAATGAGATCCCCTTGCAGTTAACACACACACATGTAGGTCACATGAGGTCCTGGAAAGTATAGCAGTGTTCCTTGAGCAATGGAATGGGGCTTGTGTAAAAACCTCCCTTGTTCTACCGCCCTTTTTCAGTTACGGGCACATACATGTATTTCCCTCTGAAATCCTACAACAAATTGAATGTTTGGTCAGCTACCTAACCTAGATTTTTGTTAATTTCCAAGTGTAAAAGTGCTACCATAAGGCCCAAAAGAAATTGTTTGGTTGTCCTGGACCGACCGCCCCTATTACGTATATTAAACTGTTTATCGGCCTAACAACATTTGTGTGTTTGTTTTACTTTGTGTATGGTTTGAAGTTGGACTTCCGGGAAATGTTTAACAATTTTTTTTTAAATTCCTCCCGCCCCCGCCCCCGCCCTTCCCCCTACTGGCGAAGGGGTGTGGAGGACAATTTTGCCTAATGTGTAGGCCTAATATTTACGGAGAAATGAGGATCAAACCGAAGCATTGACATCTGGACATTCAGACTGGTGCCACACATAGTGCAGCCTGTATGCAACCAAAGTGCCGAGGGCGCCACCCTAAATTCCAACGGTCCGACTTTTCCCAAACCGATCTGGCATCCCCCACATTATTTTCGTCAATGATTTTCAGACAAACGGCAAATTTTCAAGAGATGGCCGTGTGCACCGTTATATTCTACTTTTGAATGATCTTTCTAACCATGGCAATTTTAGGACAAATGCTTTTTGTAGTCCAATTGGGTGGTCTCCAACCAAGGCAATGTGTCCCTTTGTGGCAGAACTGCAATGCACAACAGAACCCATACAATGACACGGGGCATGTCTGACAGAAAGTGTCATTCTATCTGGGGGTGTTCATTTTTGAAAAATTTAGTATTCGATTATTCGAAACTGTGTTTGACCGAATATTCGAATATTCGATACTCGCCGATCAAGTTTTTCATGCGTCAGCTGCAACTGCATGCCGCGCCGGTAAAAGGTTGCACGCAAAGCACGGTGGTGTTTTACGTGCGGCAATCGATATTATGGACCGCCCGATCGACCGTTGTCTCAAGATCATTACGATTACGGGTACATATAACGTTCTGATAACAAGAAACCAAACTAAAGCCTGCCTTTTTACAGTAATTATTTTATAAGTGTCAAGGGTTTTACGGACAGGAACAATAAACATCCCTCCAGAAAAAGTTACCAGCGACAAAAAGTGGCATTTGACACTGCTATGTGCAGTAACTTTTCTATTAAAATAGCATCAGAGTCGTATCTGTACATGCATATATTTTTTCAAATATTCGAACCGGTAAAAAGGTATTTAAATAATTGGTATATTCGGAACAGCCTTAATTCTATCAGGCATTTATTGCTAGGAATGAAATGTCAGGCCCTCATAACTTTTATCAATTATATATTTCAGGTCAGTCCACTTAAGTTACATGTACATGTAGGATGCAGTTTGTGGTTATTACTCGAGTTAAAACATTTCTTGATGCTGGGATACCATATATGTTAACAAAGCAATAAAAAAGAAAAAAGAATACTGATTTAACAATTTTTCAGAAATGTTAACAAGTTGTGACTACACATGTACTGGTAATGACTTTGGTGTGTCTTTCAAAACGACTTGATAAAGAATGAAGTTATGAGCCCCCAAAAAAATTGTTTCAACTTTTGATAATGATTAAACCCCAAAATTCCACATGTCCAAGGCCCAATGACATGGAGTTGCTTAGCACAGTACATGTATACTGCTTATAAAGTTTTCTGCAACGCAAAAATCAGCTGTACATGTATGTATTTCAGCTGGCCAACTGTTGTTCCTGCATACATGTATCTAAGCAAGTTTTCCACTCTAAGCAAATTATATTTTTATTCTTTGCAGCTCAGTGAAGTTTTGACAGGTTTTGCCCACAGACACTACGTGCACATGTACATTGTAGTTTCAAACGGTTGCCTCATGCCCCCCCCCCCCCCCCTCCCCCATCCTTTTCTTAAATGACTCATTCAGTTGAGTAAAAACCTTGACCGTGTTCCAAGAAATGAAAGACATGAGTTTAGCATGGGAAACTTTCCAAACCACAGACGGGACTAAAACCACAAGAGGATTCTTCCACAGGAAAGCCTTGATTGAATTCTAAGAATGGACAAATGCCAAAATGTCCCGTAGTTGCAAAATTGCCTTAAAAGATCACCATGTGTCATGGCTCATCTTGAGTGAAAAGTTCATGACAAAATGCCAAAATGTCCTTAACCCCTTGAGTACGGTGGGGTGCCGGGGCGGCCTGTGCAGCCAAGCGAAATGGTGGCAATGTGCTTGTGCAGTCAAGCGTAACATACACAATAATCCAACAATGGATTGAAACTGCACAAATAGTGGCAAATGGCATCATCCAACCTGTTGCCACTTGTTTTGCGCCATTTGGCGTCATCCGTATGCAAGGGGTTAAGTTGCAAAATTGCCTTGAAAGATCATCACATGTCACTGCTCATCTTGAGTAAAGAGTTCATAATGTACAAATAAATTGTATTCCCTTCTCCCTTCAGCGATCACGGATTTTCACTCTCTCTACTTGAGGACTAGGAATTCCCAATATAAATTACTTCCGCCTTTAGCAAGTTGGCATCTGTAACAACCACGCTAATTTCTGTAACAATTCACACGACAGAACTCAAATTACTAGAAAAAAAAAATTATTTTTAATATACATACTCTCAAAACTGAAGAAAAAACTGTTGCCCTCAAAATATTTCACACGAGTGCTAGTGCGCCAGGTGCTGTCCGTGCTGACGACACAAAAGCTAAAGTAAAACCTTGGTACATGTAGAAGAGTGCTAAACGTAGTCACGTACATGTACACACTTGCGCAAAACACCAGCTTCATTGAAGGGTAACTTGAGATTGGTTATTTCTCACTTCCGTCTCCGAAGCACTACAATGGTAAATCACAACATACATGTAGTGAGCTTGAAGTAAAAGTGCAGACAACCTGAATCTGCAAGTTACCATTCGCAGAATAAACTAGGAGTAAGTTGGACATTGGATTTTTTTGGGAGATATCACTAAACGGTCCAAGTTACACATACAATGTAAACCCCTTTTGGGGAGTTTAAAATTCTTAGCAACACACCTTGATACAGGTGACCTTCGGTGCTGCAATTCATCAGAAGAACTATCAAAATGAATTATTTTATCTATTCAGATGGTCTTTATGTGGAATATTTTTTTTTAAATCGTCCACTACGGCTACGTTCAGACACCGTTTTAAATTCCCTTAACCGGATGACGCCATATGGCGTAAAAAAAAAAAGTGCTCAAGGGGTTAAAACACTAGTTGAACTCAATTTGGTTTAAGTTTTAGCTAAACCGGTGTCTGAACGGTTTTAAAGTTGCACCGAATCGGTTTTATCTCGCCGCTAAAACAGTGATTTAAAACACCTCGGAGGGAGGGTTTAGCTAAAACTAGAACAGTTTTATCTTATAAAACGATGTCTGAACGGTTTTAGCTAAAACGCTTCTTGTTTTAGCCAGCACAGTTGACCCCTTTTGTGGCGCGCCTTTTGTTGTGTAAAAAATCGTGGTTGTCACGTCAGTGCATGTGCATGTCCTACATGTATACACAGCACGCACGCACTACATGTAGCGTGGTCCATCAGTCGCCATCTTTGCTAAATACAGTGTGAAGCCTTCACGTCCGTCTTTCTGCTCTTGCCCTTACATTATTTAGTTCATTGTTCCGACATTTTTTGAAGCAGCTGTTGAACTTTTTTCCAAACTGTTCACCATTGTATCATGGCCACTGCTTCGACTTCAGTTAAAAGCTGTGCACGCACAATATACATGATGCATCCCATCCACACAATTATTTTATGATACACACGAACTAGCGCGCGCTTTACATGTATTTAAATGAGCGGAAGTTTCTATGTCACCCCAGAATGGAGATAAACCACTTCGAGTTGAACTCGCTATATACTTAAAACGGTGTCTGAACGCTCGGTACGTTTTAATTTTACGACTGGCCACCCGTGATGAATGACCGTTTTAATTGTTACCGTTTTAACTAAAACGACGTCTGAACGTAGCCTAAGCAATGGAAGTATCAACTTCAGCAATGATTTGGGCCCAATTTCATGGCTCTGCTAACAACAGCTTTCCGCGCTTACGATCACCATTTTGCGCTAACAGCACTGGCGGAAAAATTCTGTACTAACTCTGTAAGCACAGAATCCTTAGTTTAGTGCTGCAGCCGAACCGCTGAACCGAACTAAAAATGGCCGAACATGGCCTTCCGAACCGAACCGAACCGAACCAAAATTGTTGGTTCGGAAGTTCGGCAAACTTTACGCAGACATATTGATAGCGCTAGGAATGCATGCGATGATAGGACAAAATTAGCACACACAGGCGGCACGGATATGATTGAATTTACCTGTTGATAAGGCCCTTCTTTTCAGCCTTACATTGTAGCAGGTTTGGACTCGAGAACATGTACATGTACCGTGTAAACGGTTACATTAGCCCAGGTATACTGCATGCAATGTAGACAGTCGATAGAATTTAAAAAAAAGATAAAGCCTTTTTCATTCTAGGAAGGTAAACAAAAAAATCATAAAAGAGTTTCCATCCCTCCACCCCCGCCTAAAAAATGTAGTGTTCTCGAAAGCGAGCCCCGCTTAGTATGCAATGATTGGTTGTTCACACGGCGACACAACATGAATATACATTTCTCGTTTTGTGGGGATGCACAGTCCAAGGATGAGATTCCAAGAAAATAAAGTTTAAAGTTTGTGAGCGAGTACGGCGTGATAAAGCCTTTTGGGGCCAGGGTACAGATTCCAGGTACTCTCTCAAGGACACCTTTTAGTTTAGAACAAAAATACTTGCAAAAATTGTACCCCCGAAAATGGTGGTAGGATTCTACATGTACATGTCCATTCCTTCCTAAGCAAAAACTCCTGCCTTGTGAATTATATGTTGCAGCACTTTATCCGCCATACGCCAGTCCTTCTCTGCTCGCAAAACAAATGTTGAAGAACAAAAACGTTCCAGAATAAAATTTTCCAGATATGTATTTGTACTTTTTACCATAATTTCAAAAAATGGAGGTCAATTTTGCTTATCGCGCACACATGCGCTAACGATCATGTTCATGTACTCACAAGATCAACATGCCCGTCGACTCAGCGCGCAGTGGCCACATCGCCCCTGTGCATTGACCCACGAACCTCTCGCACCAAGCCGGTCAATTCACACGATTTTCCCAGAGTTGTGTACCTTTACACCATGAATGCTTGGTACAAATGTACATCTGCATTTTGTCGTATATAGTGATTTTGTCTTTATAATAATATGACATTTTCATTGTGACTGCAAGCTTGAATTGTCATCATCTATTGGGTAGATTCATTTTAGCGTTCAAAATTTAGCTTTCAAATTAGATGTTCAATCACCAGTTTTGGCATCGTTTTTGTCCGTGGCAATATATTGCTATGGTCTGGTTACGGTACGGAATGCTTGTACAATGCATAATTTATAAAAATGTATCGCGTGTGCGTTGTGCGACGGACACGTTGGATTCAGCTCATGGGGTGATGCGATGTTTTCATTTCGTGGTCGATTGACATGTGCGTGGCATCATCATGCACGGCATATTACTGCATGTGATTTTTGGTTAAATAGAAAGAATGACATGAGACAGGAAAAAATATTAGGAAGAAATGCGTCATTATTTTATTTCAGAACACATTCAACTTCATTTGTGTTGAAATATCTGACACCATAATCAAGCCAGCTTTCTAGAAATATGTCGGAAAGTCTAAAATGTCGGAACTTAATTTGAAAGTCGGAAGAATCTCATCCCGTGGCCAGGAAATGCCTCAGATTGCACCACAGAGCATCTAGAATCCAAAAATTGTCGGGCCCCTTAAGCAGGCCCCGGACCCCACGCCGTAAAGGGCTTCGCGCTCTGCGCTTGCATTGTGTCTGCCGCCCTGCTAAAATTTAAGGCCTTGGAGAAGTCAGAGAACACTGAGTCACAAGCATTGCCACGGCAGTGGCCCGCGGGGTGTGACCATTGTCCCATTATTATCTACATTGTATCTTGCGCCCTGCGGGTTTGGCAACGTGCCAATCAACTTGTTATGACTGCAGTGGGGAGGGGAATTCCCGTTAGGACATTATATGTACTATCGATCGGCGCAATCGCGATTTGAGAGATTTTTTGTAACCCTAACCCTGCCAGACGCAGCACAGTGCATCTGTGGTGACAGCTTGACCTTGCTGCACTCTGCACACAAGTCAATGTGACAAAGTATGCAATCTGATGCGTCTGGCAGGGTTTCTAGCCAAAATACCCTGGAGGGTTAGGGTTAATGCATATGTACTTCCGAACACGAACCGAACCGATGTTCGGAAAAAGAAATCCGAACCGAATCCGAACCGAACCTGGAGAATCAGTTGCAGCACTACGTTAGTTAAAGGATGTACGCATGCTCAGGAGCCAAAATTCCCCGCCAACGCGTGAAATACGCTTGCCGTAAGCACATAATTTTCTGCTACAGTAAGCGGGGATTTCTCGCTAACGGTAAGCAGACCCATGAAATTGGGCCCAGGTGTGCAACTTTTAACAATGGCTGCCTGCTGTGTCTCATGACAAATCAATGACATAGGCCAATGTTGGCACACCACCTGTACAGTTGCCAAGTTGATGTCAAAATTAATTTTAAAAAAGCAATAATATGGTCCTGTAGGGCAGAGTGGACAAGTTTGTAGTTTGTACTCGGCCAAATCAGGCAGTGGTGGTGTCTAAATTGTCCGTTCTAGTACAGTTACCAGTAGCTAATGGATTTGTGGGAAGAGGGTCAGATGAATATCAGGGAGTGACGAACTTTAATACATATTGCTCTCACTCCCACCCCTCTCATTCCCATCCCATCCCCCCCAGCCCCATTCCCCTCCTCTCCCCATCCTTGTTGGAAATGTCTGCCTAACAGCTGAACAAATTGCACTCGGCAAAATCAATATATTACTGTGAAAATCATTATTTTTAGGACTAATTAATTTAACCAAAATTAATTTAAAAAAAACAATAATATGGTCCTGCAGGGCAGACTGCAGAGTGGACAAGACAAAGTTAAAATGTTGAGACAAAATGTTAAACTTCAACTGGCCAGAATGAATTAATAATACATGTATATAAAAAAAGGTGTTGACTTACAAAGTGACATTTATAAAAAAGTTACCCCCGTCCAAAAAGATAGGTTTCCAGAATATTTAGGCCTTTTTCACACTACGCTACAACCACTCAACCTGTGGTGATTCTTTTTTCAACCCTCACCTTAACCTCCTACTATTTAAAAGGTCAAAATCAGTAAAAATTTCCTTCCACCTCCCCTGCTATACTTGTACACAGACATGATCAGATTACAAATGTACATGTGTTTTTTTTGTACTATGGCAGGAGGGTTAAAAACAATCACCTTGACTGATTTTGACCCATACAACAACATGGCTCAGAATGTATGGTTGCATAGGAGGGTTTTAAACTTTGCATCATTTCGGGTTTGTTTCGAGTTGAACCCAGACAAACTCACACAGTCATGTAAACGGGTGCAATCGTGGACCTCCCATTGTTCCTCTTTTGTTTATACTCTAACTTTTTCGGAAGGCCTCCCATTGGTTTTGTACACGATTTTCAATCGTGGACGTTAGGTCAAACGTGGACCCCTTTGTCTGCGCCGGAATTCTTTTGTCCTAGGTCCACGATTGCCGGCATATACAAACTCACCCCTTCTCATTTGTTCAATGCCAGGAGACAGTTTATGTACACAAACCCATGGCAAGAAACAGTGTTGTAGTACCAATCCGAGTCCTATGCCAAAACAGTGAAAACATTGACTAGTCGGAAAGAGTTCCATTTCCGGCCATCACTTATTTTCCCTTTATATGACTTAAAAACTACCAAAAAGTGTAAATCTGATGAAGAAACACGAATTTAGGTGGGAAAAAATTTCAACTTATTCTTTGAAAATAGACTTTGTGCACGAGGTCTACCGGTAAGTGATGGCCGGATATGGAACTCTTTCCGATTCTAGATTCCAAAGTATGTTTTAACCCCTCCCTTGTGTCCGGGTGTTATAATGTGGCGCCAGGATGCCATGCCAGCCTGTGCAGCCAAGCGAAATGGACACAAGAGGCTTGTGTAGCCAAGCATAACATACACAATAATGCAACAAAGGTTTGAAAATGCAGAAAAGGTGGCTATAGCCGTCAACCGGCCAGGTGGCAATTTTCAAACCGCAGCTATAGACTGGGTTCAATGGGTTTAATACAATAATGGTCTTGGAATCACGCCTGGACTCAGCTGAGTCCAGAGGTGCATCTGCATGCAAGTCCATTAAGACATTATAAATGCTAGAGTCCGAGGTTAAGTCTGGGCTAGAACCAGGCTTCAATACAAGTCTGGACCTTTAAGTCAAGCGGACTTGCGTCAGACTCGGACCAGGACTGGACTACAAACTCGGACCAGGACTGGACTACAAACTCGGACCAGGACTGGACTACAAACTCGGACCAGGACTGGACTACAAACTCGGACCAGGACTGGACTACAAACTCGGACCAGGACTGGACTACAAACTCGGACCAGGACTGGACTACAACACTGGTGAGAAATCTCTACCCTGGTCTGGAGCAGGGTTGAGATCAATCCTGGGCAAAACCAATCTCGAGGTGGACACAGGGTTAAAAGTTGTCAAGTATGAAACATAGCTTGTTTTCAACCCAGCCTCAACGTCCCCACACCAACCGGTAGCTTTGTCTAGTTTGAAAAGGCCTATTGTTAAGAAGGCTCCCAAAAAATCATCTCAATGAAAGGTCCACTTCAGAAAAGGTTGGGTTGACATTTTGGGGGTTTTTTCCCACCTCATTTTTCACTGGTATAAAACAAATCCAGGCGGCCCCTAAAAAGGAAGCGGGCGGGGATGCTAAACATGTTTTTTTTTTACTTTGCCTAATGAAGATACAAAAAAAAAAAGGTTAATCCCTTTGAAAAGCTAAGAGCTTGAGGTAAGAAATGCCTGGAAGGGGTAAAACACAGGGACCAATTTTAATTAAGTGATAAACAAAAATTAAGGACATGGACAAGAAGGTAGAGAAGAGAGAAACAAGTTCCGATTTTGGTAAAGACTAGATTTGTAAATTTTAAATGGTGTTGAAAGTACCCAAACTCGCATTATTTCAATGCCCAATAAACCTACATGTATGTCTTGAAAAAGGGTTGTTCTATGTTTTGGAATGCATAAAGAGTGATGACTGTCTTCTGGCGATTGTGTAGTGTAGGGCTCCTCTTGACTTTAGTTTTGATCAAATTAGAGTCAAGGTTATTTTTTATCATTCCAAAATGACTTTTTCAACCTTAAAAGCGGACTTCTCTTAATTAATTCTATTGACATCATTTTTTTGGAATTTTGAACAGTTTATTGCGGTAGAAAATGCGCTTTATGGCCATTGCCATGCAAATCAATGCGGTTTTGCGTGTTTACTGTACGTCGCGGTGATTGCCATCTTTATTTTCGTGTTGCGTTTTGTCGTCTCCATCGTCGCTTTTACCCGAAAATTTCCTTTAAAAAAACTAAAAGTTAACCCTGCCCTTTATCTACGGCATACCCGTTGGTTTGTAATGTTGCTAACTAGTTTGGCAATTCCAATACCTAAAAAAAAATGTGTTCCCTTATATAGGGAACAGGGCCCTACACTACACAATCGTCCAATCTTCTATATATTACAGATTTGCTTATTTATTATGTGAAACACTGCAAACAGGTTTGAAGATTTGCCAACACCTGAAAAAGAGTGACAATCACCCAACATGACACCAAAAGGATCATAAACAGATTGGAATGATGGGATGATGTATTTAATGATGACTGACCTGTGAGATAGCTGAAGAGTGACTGAAGATGCGCCTTCTCCTTGTAGTAAGACCTGGTCAGTGAACTCCAGATGATGTCAGACACCTTCTTGATCAGTCCCCGGGTGGCGTACCCAGGCTTGTAGTCACTCAGGTCCACGGACCCCTTGATCTGGGTCTCAAACTTGCAATAAAGGGCCTCCACGTTGGGCAACTCGACCACGGGGAAGATGGGTTCGATGCCCGCCGCGCTGTTGTTGACAGCTGCGCTTGGGCCGTCGGTTTCGGAGGAAGTCGACTTACCACCGGCACCCCGGTTGCTGGTGAAGACGTTCTCGATCATGCCGACCGCTATGGACAGCATGGCCAGGTTGGGATCTGTGGTCTCGGTCAACTCGGACCGGAACAGTGACACCACCGATTTGATGTCCTGCAGCGGGAAACATTGTTTGGAGGAGTCGCGAATGCCCGCCATCGTGTCAACACAATGTGGGTTTTCGCGCACTTGATCGCAACGACAGATAGAAAAAAACACGGAACGGTTTACATTGCAAATGCGTGTACACATGTGCTACATGTCGTCGATGCAGCTAGCTGCATGGCGCGCGAGATATGGCCTCGTTCTGCTGTACGGTACCTCGTCTTCGTGATGTTTTTTCCAAAGGGAGGACGTGCGGTGTTTAGAGGGTGCAGACTACCCGTCATGAAATAACACCTCCAAGGAGCATGCGCGCGTTGAGGTGTAACAATTGCTCATCTTTAGCTTGTGTGTTTCTTTATCAACCCCAATTGTGATTCATCTGTCGAGTTTGGTTGATTTACTGATGATGATGCTTATTATAACTGTGACATATTGCATCTCATTTAGGCATTCGGATGTATGAACATTTGATCACAAATCAGCCATCTTGCATCCCGACCGCATCACCACCAACTCCACATCATACACTAAATGATGCAGCTCACCATCTCGCCCACATTTTAAATTTTCATCTTTACTAAGTTTCCCACATCAGATCTTCTTCACCTTCATCAGCCAAATTAATATTATCTATGGCTCCCCCCCCCCCTTGTTGGGGAGGGGGGGTGGGGTTGGCTTCAATTAATTTTTTTGCAGGTAAAGATACACTTCTGTGAATACAATTTCCTCTAAATCGTTCAGGATTGACAATTTACAAATTCAGCAATTCTTTACAATTATTTGACTATCAAGAAAATAATCAAATCGAAACAACTCCCCTGCCTGCCCCTAAATAAACCTTAAAACAAATCTAAAATCAGATTTGTTGGTGCCAAAACCAACCAAAGCCTCATCTTGATCCTCACACCATATTCATCAGTAGTATATCCATGTCCAAATGAAGAGTAGGGGAACGATCAAAAGGGCAGATCTGGAGTGCCATTTATGGGGTTAAAATTTCATGTTACAATTTTCATTTGAGGTGGGGGTGGGGAGGGGTGACATGCATCCCCTCAGCCCAGCTCTCCCACCCCATATTCCCTACTGGATCTTTCACAAATCAACCCAAAAAGTGACCCCCCCCCCCCCCCCCCCCAAAGGTCCAGCTGGAACATGTTTTGAAAAGGGGAGAAGGCTGGGCTGGGTAGGATTAGCAATGATGGGGGGAGGGGGGGTGTACACATGCAGCACAGCATATTGCATTTTTAAATATACCCTTTGGTGTATTCTTTTGAAAATGGGTTTACCTTTTTCACTATTAACATTTCTGGGGGATGAACATATGGACCTTCCCCTGCCCCCTCCAACAAAAAAAGAGGGGGATATCCCCAGGATATAAACATGCTCAGAAGCATCGCCATTATTGTAATTCATGTACATTTAGTGACCACCATTACTGTTGCCAAACTACATTTTTAATGGAAAATCTTTTTTTCTATTCACCTGTGCTGGAAACGGTACTTTAATCTCAATGTACATATATTCATTAAATGATTAATTTGACTACAATCCATATTATCCTCAAGCATTTAATTGTAAAAAAAAAAAAAATTCTAAAAATAAGAGAAAACAATGAAAGCAGTCCTTGTACATGTATTAAGTATAAAACAATATTTAATTACCATTTTTATGGAAAATTGTACAGAAACAACTGATGCATAAAATATACTTGTTTTATGTAAAAAAAAAAAGATCCTTTGGAGGAAATCACACGGTTGAAATACCAGAAGTTCAATATCATAGTCCTCAAAGATTTTTGTATGAACAAGAAACACAACAAACAAAGGCCTACCAATTAAATGTATCAACATTTAGAAGTGCAGTTACTTGATTTGGGAAACGGCTCGTCTTAAAACTGCTAATGTTGGAAAAATCATTACAAAGTAGAATACAATAATGTAAATGGCCATCCCTTGAACATGTGCCGTTTTGTCTGAAAATCACTGATAAAAAAATGTGCGTGCTTCGAGTTTCCACGGGGTTTTCAATGGTCCGACTTACCCGAACCAAACTGGCGTCCCTGAATTTTCATCAATGATTTTTCAAACAAATGGGGCATTTTCAAAGGATGGTTGCATACATTATTTTACATTATACTTTTTAATGATCTTTCCAACCATAGCAATTTTAGAAAAATGCTTTGTCCCTCAAATACATTTATATGAATCACTTGCGCACGTGAAATGCTAACCTGTCAAAAACAGGGGGGGGGGGGGGGGGGGGGGAGAGAATAGAAACTAATCTTTCTTCAACACAGTACCTGAGATTTTGAATTGGTCAAAATGGTTGATTTTTTTTATAAAAGTTAAGAGAGCCTGATATTTTGCTCCTAGTGTAATCTTTCTCAAATCCCCCACCCCACCCAAAAAACACACACAAAAAACAAAACAAAACAAAAAAATTAAAAATTAGTTTTTAGTTTTTTGTCAGTTCATGTGCATCACATCTACATTGTAAGTAAAGAATTTGTTGTTGTCAACTAGTCATGATTCATAAGTTCGAAAATACTCGACATGCTGGCATGTCTCCACCAGCACCCCGCCCATTCCAAAAACTCCTAGCTTCCTCCTCCCCCAATGTTTTGTTCATCTCATGTGAAATTGTGTACAAACCATCAACAAGGAGCAAGTTCGGGTGCTGCTGATCTAGTCCCTTTTGTCAATTTGCGATTTAAATCACGCATGCGTCGTCTGTTTTCACTCGAACGCATCTAGTCGATCAACTACGTCAAATCTAGTTTGTGTAGCAACAACAAACTGTAAAGAATGTCGTCTGCTAATTGTTAACGAAGCAAATGTTGGTACGTCATTTTTATTTTCTATTATGTATTTCTTTTATTTTCTCTATTTAACTTTAGTGCAATAAATAATTCATTATCTTATTGCAAAGAGTTATTATCATTGGACAAAACTAACAATTTACCGTAAACGTTTGCAAAACTTGCCCAGTTTACCTATCCTCCATCTTGAAACTGTGACGTAACTCGCGAGTGACTAGAGAAACCATGGTCCGGAGCTAGGTTGATCCAGTTGGACTAGCTAGTCAAACCACGCAGCGTTCGAGTGACATCTAGATTGACTAAGGTTAAGTCTGGTCACTCTAGTCGCCCAACCGAACTTGCTCAAGGTTGCAAGTTTTTGACAAATTTAAGAGTTTACTGAAGGATCAAGTATATTATAGCGGAAAGTAAATGAAAACATGTTTGTCAATCTAACACAGCCAAAACATTTTGATTTTGTTGGAAATTCAGTGTTCGCAAGTGGTGTTTAAAACAAAAACTAAAACAAAATTTAAATAAAAACCGCAACACACGCAAGAAAATTTGGTTGAGGGATAGAAACCTCCTACTATAACAACAATCTGATTTTGTTTTTGCAAAACTAGTTTTAACCTGAATTTTTTTCATTCATGTTACATGTAATCCGTGCAAAGTTACCAAACTCTATGCTACCCAAAATCAAGTGAAAGAATACATGTACATACATGTACATGTACACAATCACAGATGGATACAATATGTACAAATGTCAAAGGAACAATGACCTATGAAGAAATGACATCAACTCGTGTTTACCTCATTCGTGCAGCCAGGTGAGCGGAACAGTGCAATGGGGTATCACAGGATTGAGATTATGCCAATAAGCCAGTTCGGTATCTCAAAGGTCAAAGGTTATTCGGGATAAAATTGCTGACGTAGGGTCATGCCATGTTACGCGAACGCACATTCTGATTGAATTTAACACGTACGCGTTGTGCGACCACCTTTTGCGTTCACACGCACGCGTTAGGTCACGCAGGTCATTCAGGATAAAATGTATTGTGCACATGCGCAGTTGAAATACTGAACAGGCTTATTTGTGCCTGTTTTTGTGACAAACACCAAGACTTCGATTTTCAAACTGCAATGGTCTCCTTTAGGTCCCCAATATCAAGGTTTAATAGAATAGAATTTCTTAACTTTAGCTTGGTTAGAATTGCAGCTCATTAGCACAGAATTCAGTGTTACTGATTGCATGAAATTGGGCCAGGTCAATACACTTTCATCCTCTTAAAAAAGGATAAGGGAGCCTATCTGAGGAAATACTCCATGCCTGAATATTGCGGGAAAAAATGCAGAACATTTGAAATTCTTCAAGATGTCTGCGTTTATGAATCAGACGGCAGCTGAAGCTTGAATGTGATCAGGTTATTGGAAAAATCACCCTCGTTGTTCCCCCCGCCGAATATGAAGAGTTTCTGCTGTCTGGGTCCGTCGGCGCCGATTTCGTCATTTTCCTTGTCGTCGCTGTCAATGCCGAGCAGGTTGTCTCGTGGGCGGATGGCGAGGATAGTGTGACCGGCCGTAGGGGTAACGGCAATAGGCCAGAGGAGTCCACTCCAGCACTGGGAGTCTGTTATGAAAAGAAGACAAAAACTTCGAAGTGAACAACAAAAACTTTCAGGAGCGGGATTTGAAAATGTGATCTCCGAATTACCGTGTCGACATTCTCCCAAGTAAGTTATCTTGCTCTATGTTGGCAGTCTCCTTTAGTCAGTACCTTTCTTCAGGGATACTAGTTAGAGGCCACAGATGGCCGAGGGCAAGAAAACTTGATGGAGCACCGATAGGTAATCTGGAGGTTGCAGGTTCAAATCCCACTTCTGCCAGTTCTTTTTGTTAAATTTGAAAATTGATCAAAATAACCCAGTCAGTTTACCTTGTTTGATTATAAGAAATATTTTTATACAATAAATATGTATTTAAAATCTACAAACTTCCAAACTGCAGCACAATTATCAACTTCTTGACAACTTTTTTTTTTTTTTTAATGCAAATCACCCATCACAGGGCCAAAGGCCACTCGAGGTGTGGGTTTAGTGGAAGAACCAGCCCCTCACACTGAAACAAGACAAGATAATCTGATCTCTTCACAGTATGAATAGGGTCGGGATGGGTAACTAGTCCACTGCAAGGCATTAATAATGCCTCTACCCATATTAGGCGTAGAAGTGACAAAGCCCATGACTGGGCTCAAACCCACAACTTGCAGAATTACCCGCAGACAATGAATGCTCCAAACCACTAGGCCACGGCACTTCCACGAATGATTGATTGATCGATGGATTGATTGATTTTATTCGGTATTACCATATAAACAAATATAAATATATGTATATGTACAAACAAACAATTACTACAATACATTAAAAACATGGTAATACCAGGGATAGCCCATGAAAGTTTTTCAACTTATTTCCAATGGGGTCCCCTTATTGCACAATATCCACACAAAAAACCTACACTCCAAAAACACACAACGTCAAAACAAGCAAAAACAAACAATACTTATACAAAAAACGTCGAGCAAAACACAAACCAAAAACATAAAAACCACGCAAAAAAAAATTAAAAAAATACACGGATAATCCATACAAAACTAAAGATTACCAAAAAACCATACAATACTAAAAAGCATCATACAAAATGATATCTGGTTTCCATGATTTTTGATCAATTTTACACAAGGGCACCATCAACCATTTATTTGTTTTAATGTATAATGTATTTGATCGCATATGCCATGTTAAAATCAAATACCGATTGTGTCCTTTGTATTTTTCCTGTAAATTTTATGCTGTGGCACGAACTTTGACAATCGACCTATCACTGTTTATAAGCATTAGCCAATCACAGAGTTTGCTGAGTATCACATGACATTCTAAATCTTAGTCAATCAAAAACCTTCTAAACAGGTGCAAGCTACCGCATGTGCACCTTGCTTGTTGAAAAACAATACACGATGGTGTGGTCCATACGTTCATGCAAGTAAACACTATAGGCAAAGTTGTCTCGGACAAATCTGAGGCAACACCAGTCACAGATACATGTACATGTACGGGCAGCCAAATGTTTTACAAGCATGTGTGAATGCAGTGCGCTGTTACACACTACTGCATGTATCGCGTATCATACCAATGTGCTGCATTTTTACAAAGTTGTCTAAAAACTTGCAAATGACAATGCATCAAAAATTACATAACCTTTTTATTTCTCATTATTCTTCATTCCTTATGATTTTTTTTTACAATAACTACCTTTCTATTTCCTTATAAAATTGTCTATTTTCTATTGTCTAATAGGCCTACACTCACCAAGATGAAAGACAAAGGCATCCGTCATTGCATTTTCTCCATTAAACCCTCCCTGGATAAGTATCCCGTTGCCAAGCAGTGCTGCAGAGGCATGCCAACTGTTACCGTGGTGAAGAAACAAAATATTACAGATAAAAATTGTGCCAGTCAAGTTTCACTGATGTAATTACAACCAGGGCTACGAAAACAAATAGGCATGAAATGATTGGCACTCATTTTGAGTACTAATCAGGAGGAGATGAGCCTCACTGACCAATTGTGGCCTGACCCCATGAAACACGTCGAAAGTAGCAAAATGTGAAAACTGACATATAGGATTTCCTGAAAATAAAAGTTATAAGCTTTGATGAATTGTGTGCTGCTGAAGTTGTTAGGGTGTAGACTCCTTGTTTAAGAAATTGCAGCTCAAAATGTGTGACCTGTGCACAATATAACCCAAGTTCAAAAAAGGACCCCCCCCCCAAAAAAAAACCGCAGCCGAAGCCGCAGCCGAAGCCGAAGCCGCAGCCGAAGCCGAAGCCGCAGCCGCAGCCGAAGCCGCAGCCGAAGCCAAAGCCAAGCATAGCATGAAACCGAATACAGTTTTTAAACTTCGGGACATGATAGAATAGGGCCTTTTCAAGTATAAAAATGTTAAAATCACAAAATTGAGTTTTCAGTGAAAACAAAAGAACACTGTTTCTGCTTGTAACTCAGAAAGCCATAGTGTAACTTTCTGCTTGTTTCATGATGCAAGATCATGGGGACAAATTGTGTGCTTTGATTCGATTTTCAGAAGATATGAAGTCAACCTTTAAAAATATATCCTCTATTGCCAGAATGTACAAAATTCACAAAACAGCGCACGACGTAGCGCTTGCTTCTGACGGGCGAATTTTTAACTTAACGGTTGGCAAATCACCAATATTACCTCGTTGATTCGAAAAACCATTTGGCATCAATAATCCAGAGAAAATTTAATGACCCTTATGCAAAATGGCACTGACCAATTTAGAAAACACAGACTTTTGCCCTCAATTCAGTGGATATCAACTCCTGTGTATTGTTAATTCTCCAAAGTATTAAACAAATCACATGGGACCCAGGCTCAAGTTCATAGGGTTGATAAAGAAGTTGTACCAATAGTAACAGAACATTTTTTCGGCGAAAAAAATGCGACATTTGACACTGCTAAGCGCTGTAACTTTTCTATTAAAATAGCATCAGAATCATATCTGTACGTGCATATATTTTTTTAATTCGGTTGATGATAAAATATTTAAATATTCGGTATATTCGGGACAGCCCAACAAACTTGTTGGGCCATCCCCTCATTGTTGGCTCAGTGCGGTTATTAGTCAAAAAATCTCATGCAAAGAAAAATTCTTTATGGGGGCCTTATCTGCTAAGGAGGACATCAACCTCGAGTGGGGGAATGCGGGTGATGGACTACTGTTGAGGTTTCCCAAGAGTTTTGTCAAAGATCGTAGCCTCTTGCTCTGTGTTGAGCTTACCTCCTTGCTGAAGGTGGAGTTCCTTTCACTGCGATACTGGTGAATTCCATCAGGCCTGGCAGAATAAAAGGGCAGAACCTGTTCAGATTTTTTGCATGACTCTTCGAACCTCCCTCCCCCCTCGGTCTACCATGATACAGTGCACAACTGACCAGGAACACTACAAAATCAAGTTTGAAGGTAGATGCGAGCATTTTCCCCAGGAGAGAGAAAACCAAGAGGTAGGTAAGCTACAAACAAGATGAAGAGAGTTGGGATTAACCCCTTGATTACTGATGACGGCCATAGCTGCGGTTTGAAAACGACTACCTGGGCAGTTGATGTCTATAGGTGCACGTACTCAATCCATTCATGTACATTGTTCTCGAATTTGAGTGTACTGAATAGATGATGCTTTTTCAAACAAAGCTTTCATTCACACCAAAGGGAGGGGGGGGGGGTTCAAAGTGCATTTAAGCTTGTCTGCACAGCCCCGCTCTTGGCATACCAGCACTCCATCAATAACAGTCGGAGTAGGGGTGTGCATTTACAGGTAGTAAAAGAACCGGGTACCAGATTGAAAAAAATTCGGGTACCCTGGTACCCGTTAAAGAAACCCAACCCAAAACTTCCAATCCCGGAATTTGTAATAATGTCTTTCTCTGAAGATTCAAAAGTCTGATTTCAGACAAAAGTCTGAAAAATCTCATGCCTGTCCAGTAAACATGATCACTACTCCGCCATTACATGTTCCGGCACGTGCATGCGCCGGCATATCACAAAAGAAGCTTTATACAGGTATTTATTGTGGAATGAGGCATGCTATTATGTCTCGTCGAGGCTCTTTATCCATACCCAGACTACAAAAAACCACGACCGGTAAATTCCCTTTATTGTCAATTTTCGTGAGCGTCATAAACATGAAATCTGTGCTGTTTCCCATGTAGTCGGAAAGTTAGTTTTAATTTTGAAAATTCCCAAAAAATAACATTCAAAAACCTTTCCTTTTTCATTTCTGGGAAGTTACAATGCGATAATGTAAAGTTGTACGTGTACTCAATTCCATAATCTGGAACTAGTTTCTGACATGAACGGTCGGGTATTCGGGTACCCGGTTCTGATGCACACCCCTAAGTCAGAGGCTATGGTTTAAAGAGGCAAGAGATGAAAAATGCTTCGGTACTCACTAGGGATGTGCAACAGAACCGGATACCCGACTGTTCATGTCAGGAACCGGTTCCAGATCATGGACTCGAGTACCCGTACAACGTATAGCATAGTAACTTCCCAGACAATAAAAAAGGAAAGGTTTTGAATGTTATTTGTCGGGAATTTTTATAATTAAAACCCGACTACATGGGAAACAGCACAGATTTTGTTTATGACGCTCATAAATGATGGAAATTTACCAGTCGTGGTTTTTGTAGTCTGGGAAGAGCCTCGACGAGACATAATAGCATGCCTCATTCCACAATAAATACAACTGTGTAAAGCGTCCGGACAAGTGTCTTTTGTGATATGCTGGCGCATGCACGTGCCAGCACACGCAGAGGCGGAGAAGTGATCATGTTTACTGGACAGGCATGAGATTTTTCAGACTTCTGTCTGAAATCGGAATGTTTGAATCTCAGAGAAAGATAATATTACAACTTCCGGGATTGGAAGTTTTGGGATGGGTTTCTTTAACGGGTAGCCAGTTCTTTTACAACCCGTAAATGCACACCCCAAGTACTAACCCAGGTCCAGGCAATATACATCATTGAAGCATTCCGGAGCATCCCAGCCCCCAAAGATCACCAGTTTATCCCCAAGGAGTGTGGCTGAGTGTCTGCAAGAGAAACAAAGTAGGCTGTTAAACCTTTCCTTCAACCTTTAAATAAAAAAGTACACCCTTGACCTAGGCGTCAGTTTTCAACCGCAAATGTGCAAATGTGACCCGCTCTACAAAAAAGGGGTATTATGTCGCACTATGTGAAAACACACACAGGGCTGTTCTATGTGAAAAGGGTGAACAAATCTTCCCATAAATGATTTTTTTTTTGGTTTATTGGCTTCTGTTTTATATATATTTTCATAATATATTTTCAGAAACATTAACATTGATGAATACAGATGAATAAAATAAATTTTGATAAAAATTACTTATTTCTTTGCACTTTTTGTGTTTAAAGGCCTGTATCTCTAAACGCACTTACATTAACTTGGAAAATAGGAGTATATACAAATGTCAAGATATCTCAAGAACACAAAATGGCACAGGGGTCAAACCTACACCAAATTAAAGCTTAAGATGTGACAAATTCAACTATGTATAAAACTAATTTTCAAATTTTGCGACATAATACCCATTTTTGCAGAGCCGGTCACAAAATACTTTCTCACCATTGGTGGCACCATTTAACCTCTTTGTTTTGGTTCTTACCCATAGGCAAAATAAGACCTGTAGGGTTTCTGCTTTTCTGTTTTGCAACTTTAGCCGTAGGCCCCTGGAAGAAAGCAAAAACAAAAAACAAACAAAAACGACTAGGGGGCGGTTTCGACCCCCAAACCCTCCCCCCCCCACCCCACGGGATCCGTGCCTGAAACCGGTTGGTGTTTTATCGGCCGTTTAAACCACCCACTTGACGGGCTCTAGACCAATAGGAACATGTAAACTGTCTCAGGTATTTATAAATAATTAATAAACGTACACATTATTACAAACATTTCTCTTGTATTTGTTACATACCCAGATCGTGCTTCGGGCTTCTTTCCCATTACAAGTGGCTCATACCAACTCTCTGAAGCTGAATCAGTGAAACAAAAGTAAAGGGTGACATTTACAACCGCTGATCCATTACCAACAAAGATACTGACAAATTGAGGGACTTTAACACAGGGCAACGCAGCTCACTTGGTAGAGTGCCGGTAGAGTGTTAAATTGTTCACTATATAACCCTGTGAAGCCAAGCATAAAATGTCATGCAAACAATAGACACCACACTAAATAGAGTGGTCGTATTCATCGCACTTGTAAATGAAAGCTTTGTTCGAAAAAGCTCCATCTATTCATTACACTCACATTCAAGAATATAGTTGAAACATAAATGGATTGAGTTCGTGCAGGAATGCGTGCATAGTCGGCAACCGGCCAGGTGGTGTTTTTCAAACCGTGGCTATGGCCGTCGTCCGTTTTTAAGTGTCAATTCTTTTCAATTTCATACAATTTTTGTCTAGAAAAACCTCCAAAACAAACAAATTCCAGTGCAAACATGGCTTTGGGCTAACCTGGGTTGAAGACATGTAGTTTGTCACTGCAGCCGTCAGGGTGTGGATCTGGGTTTGGGTAGACTCCACCGAAGACGTACATCTCGTCATGATACAGGTTGCTTGTATGGTAGGCCCTGGTTGGCGCCCTCCCAGTGGCCTGAATGTTTGGATGAATGGGTAACTCTAAAAATGAGTCTTGGATTGCGTGTTGTTATTAATTTACCAGAAGCCTGCCATCTTTGCTTGATACCACCATCTTTAGGGGGCATGTGCAAAAGACAATGCATAATCTCCATGGAAATTATGTTCATGCGCAAAGTCCGCGCATGCAACTGCGTGCATGCGCATTCCAATAATCTCCATGGAGACCATGCATTGTCTTTTGCACTTGTCCCCTAAAGATGGCGATATCGAGCAAAGATGGCAGTATCCGCGAAACGGCTTATTTGTTATTTTCTGAAAATGCTGATCGAGTCATTGACCCTAACCATCCCAAATCTGCCAAAATCCAAAACCGTGTGTTGAATTTTGATGGGTTTAGGACTGTAGCGCCTTGGCACCATTACTTAAATACATGGAGCTATGATGCCCCAATTTGTCTAAGCGCAAAGAATGTGCCATACGTATAGTGCACAGAGTAGGATTTTGACAGGTTCAGGACACTTCCCAGTAAAAGTGTCACTGGGTTAGGGTTAAACATTGAATCCGAGTGGTCTGCACACTCCAGTACACCTCAGTAATGGCCGCCACAGAGAATACGAGTCATTGATGTTAAAGGTATGATATAAGATTGGTAGAGCTGACCAGATATTTGCAGGCAGTGATTATACTTTACATGATTCAACATATGTATAGGTTTCTCAAAAATGACAGCATTTCAGATGGAACTATAGAGTACCGAAGTGATGACGTCAATCAATGCAATGTTTGGAACCAGAATACATTCTAAACTGCATGTGTTTGGAACCATTGCCGCGGCAACTGACGTCAGACTTCGGTACTCTATTTTTTCAGGAGGATTTGTACTGGTGTCATTGTTACAAAACAGTAAGCTTTCAGACTGAAACTAATCATTATGTTTTTTTGATCATTACCCCTCCTATGTACAGTGCAGTTGCCATAGAATTGTCAGACCTTTCAAAACCTTTCAAGTTTGCTGGACTGAAGGGTTTTGAAAGGTGAGAAAACTGTCTAATAAAAGAGACCTATGAAAGGTTTTGAAAGGTGAAACAACTCTCTGAACAAACTGGTATACCATAGCCCAATTGTTCTACGTTTCAATACCTTTCAAAGGGTATTGAAAGGTGTGGTAGTGCAGTGGCAACAAATTCTGGAGTGTTTTAAAAGGTTCATAATTATTTTTTAGCCATCTTACCAGTAAGCAGATTTTGAAAGGTTTGGAAAGGTCAAACCATATGGAGTTAATCAAAGCTATTCCTTTTAAACTGATTATCAGCAGTGTCAGTGGCATATCAAGGTTTTTGGGTCCTGGGGGAGGGAGAAATTAACTTTTTGGACAAGGTGAATTTATACAAATTCAGGAAACAAATTAAAATTGGTGGGGGGGGGGGGGTGTGAATAAAGTACCAATAGTAAAGCTTTCAATTTAAACAAAAAAATGCATCACTAAGGCGGAAAGTACTTCCCCTCACCCCACCAAACCCCCCACCCTTCCACCATTTTATTTCTGGGCAAAAAAAATGGTCAAGTATTCATAAAGTTGGGGCACTAAATAGAATCGGGGGTCAACTTTTACAAAAAAAATTGAATTGTCCTCCCCCCTTCAAAGCCAAAAACATCATAGTTGTAGTCGAGTCCCTGCAAGTCCTTTCACAAGTACTTTCGCAAGTCCAGTCAGAAGTCCTTTCATAAAGCCGGTCACAAGTAACTGGATGAACAATGACAAATGAATGCCTTTGTCAAAGATCATTTGAATAGCTTGTGATTGGAATTAGGACTGGAGGGTTTGTGATGGACTTGCAGGGACTTGCAGGGACTTGTGATGGACTCGTGATGGACTCGTGATGGACTCGACTACAGCCCTGCAAAACATGGATCCATCCGTGATGGAAGCCATTGGACTAATTCTACACAGGACCACAAAAGCTCACCTTGACCAGTGACCATCTCCAGGACTCTACGTCCAGCACGTGGACGTCATTGTACCAGCGTAGATTCTTGGAGCCTCCATACACATACACGCACTTGACCTTTGTGTCGTAGACCGCCGTGTGGCCCATCCTGTACTGTGGCTTGGTGGAATCCGTATGGCTGATTCCTGGCACGCACCAAGTCGTCTTGTCTGGTTTTCAAGAAAGAACAGTTTAAAAGCAATGCTTCACCTCGGACGACGGCCTTGGCTGCGGTTTTAAAAAAAGACCACCTGGCCGGTTGTTTACTGCACGCGCATTCTTGCGCACTCAATCCACTGTTTGCATATTGTTTACATTATGCTTGGCTGCACAAGCCCGTATAAGCCAGTTCGGTATCTCAAAGGTTATTCGGGATAAAATTGCTCACGTAATGTCACGCCATGTTACGTGAACGCCCATTCTGATTGAATTTAACACGTGTGCGTTGTGCGCCCACCTTGCGCGTTCACATGCGCGCGTTATGTCACGTGGGTCATTCGGGATAAAATGTCATTGTGCACATGCGCAGTTAAAAAAAATAATAGCCAGTCAGAAGAGGTCATTGGACCTGCAAAGGAAATGTCACACCATGTTTACCTTGTTGCATTCAAACAACCCTGTGGGGATGAAACAGCACGCTGTGGTGTCACGGCATGCATCTTGCGACAAACACCAAGACATTTTTCAAACTCGTAAGAAAACGATGGTTTCCTTTAGGTCCCCAATATGAAGCAAAAACAATCCTTTCAATAGCATCTACGTACAAAGTACATTTTGTTGGAGAATGCACACACTGCAATGTGGTAATCTTTCAGCATGTGCTCATTTGGCGACCGTGGTAAACACAGTGCGACGGGATTTCTTTGTTGGCCCATTGAAGGTAAAGCTAGTGTCCCACTGAACCAAAATAATGACAAACTGGTTGAACGTTACCACACAGCAAAGTTAGATCAGTAGAGAATAGATTGATGATACGGTAACCTTGAGGTTGTAAGGTTCAAATCCCACTCAGTTTTCTATGCTTACTGTGAAATTTATCAAAATTACTTGGTCAGTTTCCCTTATGGTTTGTTAAGATGTCATATCCTCATTGAGTGATCCCGCCACAATGATGCTTCCCAGGTTGTATCGTCAAGTTGGGTGTGATCCCTGGGTATACGGCATTTTGGGTGTATATGGCTTCTGACTAGCGCCCCCACCCCCAACCAAACAAAGGCGCTGACAATATGGTAGCCTGCCAACTGAAGCACAGTAGGGCTGTCCCGAATATTCGATATTCGATCGTCAAGCGAATATTCTAATACCATTTTGCCAGTTCAACTCTGATGCTATTTTAATAGAAAAGTTACGGCGCTTAGCAGTGTCAATTGCCGCATTTTTGTCAATCGTAACTTTTAGTGGACGGGGGTTTATTGTTCCCGTCCGTAAAACTTGATACAACAGGGGCATGCAAACAAATGCTGTTTGAACGGTCCATAATATCAATCGGCATATGTAAAACACCAGCGTGCTTTTACGTGCAATGTTTTGTTACCGGTGCGGCATGCGCTGAAAAATTTGATCGGAGAGTATCGAATATTCAAATATTCGGTCAAACCCAGTTTCGAATATTCGAATACTAAATTAATCGAAAATGAACAGCCCTAACAAAGTGCAGGCTGTCGTCTGTCCCTGAAATGATTTTTGTAATTTTTCAGACAAATGGCGCATTTTTTTAAGTGTGGCTCACGTACATGATTACATTCTACTTTTGAATCATTTTTTTAACCACAGCAATTTTAGGACAAATGTTTCTCACCAATATCAAGCAACCAGACGCTGTCTTTACTGAGGGCTTGGTGATTTCCCTGACCACCAATCACCACAGCTTGCTTCTTGCTGATGGCACACATGGAATGACCCCACCTGGCACTAGGGACTGGGTACAAAAAAGACATAATTAACCTCTTGAATGCAGACAACGGCCATAGACCACTTAGCCGGTCGACGTCTATAGGTACATTCCTGCACGTACTCAATCCATTCCTGTTTCAACTGTATTGTTCTTGAATGGCAGTGTAATGAATATATGCAGTTTTTTCAAATAAAGCTTTCATTCACATGAAAAAGGGGGCTCCAAGTGCAATGAATAGGACCACTCTATTCAGCGTGATGCCTATTGTTTGCGTTTACGCTTGGCTGCACAGCTCGTTCTTGGCATACCAGCACCCCATCAATAACAGCCGGAGGATGGGAATTTACGTTTAATTTGATAAACGTTTAGCAAACTTTCCCGTACCGTTTAAACGTTTAGTCAACAATTGCAAAAAGGCTGCCGGCAGTCCCGGTATTTGTGTAGGACTTAGGAGAGGTGCTGTCCCAGCGGCGTATTGAAAACATCAAACACAAACAATTGTATACACTGTGTAGTACTAAAGGCGTTTGTATGTCTTTGTAAATTAAATAAATTTACAAAGATCCTAGATTCTTTGTAAATAAAACTGGAATGTAGATTGCGTAAATACAAGGTCCCATTTCTAAAATTTGAGTTCCGTTTAAACGGGGATAATTTCTAAACGGATTTGAATTTGTTTCCGTTTAAACGTCCCATCCCTAACATGGAACTAGCGTCCAAAACCTTCATGCCAGTTTTATCTTTCTAGACTCCATAAGGGAGAATATCCTTATTAAACCGGTGGTATCGTTCGTGGTACCACCGTTTTTGCTGAAGTACCACGTTCGGTTCTTTGCTTCACATTTTTAAAAGGAAATCCCAATTTGTTTTAAATGTAAAAAAAAAAGGTAAAAAATTTATTCAAAGAACTCATTCATCAGTAATGAATTATCCTATGACGAAACCAACTGTGTGTAGTTACAAAAATAACAATTATTATTAGAGCCACCTGATGGGGTATACCAGCAACTCACAAAAACTGTGGTTCCGCTTATAATACCAACAGTAACCCGGAGGTCGCAGGTTCGAATCCCACTCCTGCCAGTTTCTTTGTTCACTTTGAAAATGTATTCAAATTTACCTAGTCAGTTTCCCTTGTGGATTGTTTGACGAATTATAAGTTAAAAAGTCGTATCCTCATTGAGTGATCCCCACAATGTCGCTTCCCAGGTTGTATTGTAAAATTGGGTGTGATCCCTGGCTATACGCATTCTGGGTTGATGACTTCTGACTAGCGCCCACCCGAACAAAGATACTGACAATTTGGGAGACCGCCAACATAGGGCAAGATAGCTGAGTTGGTAGAGCGCCGGTACGGTAACCCGGAGGTCGCAGGTTCGAATCCCACTCCTGCCAGTTTCTTTGTTCACTTTGAAAATGTATTCAAATTTACCTAGTCAGTTTCCCTTGTGGATTGTTTGACGAATTATAATACCAACTGTTAAATAAGGACGCTCTCCCTAAAAACAACTCCCAAGTCAGCTATCTAGATTTGTGCAGCAGAATAAGGCTGAAACCAAAGTATCGCGATATTCGATATTATCGTGATGATGTCACTTTTTCCTTTACGGAAGTATGGAGAAATAAAATAAAAATACATGACAGAAGTCACCACGACATTGTGAGATTGGGGACAGTTGGGATCGGGCCTGCCAGGATTTAGCTCAGGCAAGCCCGGAGATTGAGCTCGGGTCCGCTCATTTTTTAATATCGGGCCGACCGAGATCGCGAATCAGGGCCGCCAAGATCAGGGTCGGGTTGACAAGGCTTCACTCGATGAGTAGTTGGGAGTACTACGACATTTTCCTTCAGTTGGCTTCTTTATGGCACTCCAGAAAGACGAGCATTTGTTTCCATTTCGGCATTGCTGATTAGTAACAGCTGATAATTAATACCACGTGAGCTGTCAAAAAACGATCGTATTGTATGTTTTGCGTACACCAGACAGCCATTGTACATGTACATATCATGCCACGCACGTGCGCTATATATAGGGCCGGCCATAAACCTGGGGTTTTAGTCTTTTCTCAAGACGAAGTTCGCTACACATCAGCTGCGTGTACGTGCATTGTACACTGTCAATAAGACGGTGGCATTCAGTGAGGTTGCTTGCACTGGACCAAGGTTACACCAACAATGCAACGCGCACGTGCAGGTGTGCTACAGGGGGTGGCCTTATTGCAACAATTGACATACCCCAGGCACATCAAATTTAAGACTTTTTAAGTACCTTTTAATGCTGCCCTAACCGAAATTGAAGACCAAAAATACGCGGACCGACACTAGGTGTATGGGTGGATTTTGGATCTCGGGATTGGAACGCTTGGTAAATACAATGTGTCTGCCACATGCGATCAGCTTTCCGGAAAAACATTGCTAAGGGTTCCAATAGCTGATTTTGTATACAGGCTCTGTGATTGTTATTTACGAGCTGATAAAAAAAATCATTACTCGCATTGGCCATTCTTTTTAAGACCTTGGAGAACTCAATTTAATACTTTTTAAGGCCTTAAATTGAGAAAAGTAAATTTCAGACTTTTTAAGACTTTTTAAAGACCTGCAGATACCCTGCCAGGGCCACTCACGTAAACGTTCGCCAACATTTGCCAATTTTTGTGCACATCCAATGGAAAATTGTTTGCGTAGTTAGTGAACGTTCGCGTTGTTTGCGAGAGTGGAACGCACCCCTGGTTTCACCAAGTCTTTTATCAAGACGGAGTTCGCTGCGCTCTAGCTGCGTGTAGCCTACGTACATTGTACATTGTGAATAAGACGGTGGTTTTCATTGTGGTTGTTTGCACTTGACCAAGACTAGACTACTCCCCAATGGTTTGTTTGTACATGTACATTAGCAAATGTCAGCACGTAAAACCCGATATATATAATTAATGAGCTTATTCTACCCCCGATTTTCTCAACAGATTCACATGATTCACGTTGGTTGACTTTCGACGGCCAAAAAAAAATGGAATTCCGGGAAAAAACCCAGAAACATCACGTCCCTGTCTTTGGCATCTGTTGAAGACATCCTCTATTTAGATATGGGCCCAGGAAAACTGTAAGGGTGGTAGGGTTGGATAATAAAAATGTGGCGAACTCTAATACCAGTGTTATAGCCTTCCATTGGGCGATTTACATTTATTTAAAAAAAAAAAAAGAAGATGATTAAGGCCAGTATTAACCTCACCTGAACCGTCAGTGTCAGCCTTCCCAAGCGTCTGTGGGCTTTGTTGCATCTGCAATCTTTTGGCCCTGCTCTGAGTCCTGGATGACTTCCGCTTCTTTCTGATGGATTGGGACAATGTGGGAGGTGTTGAGAGTTGCACTGCGACCTGTTTGGAAAAAAAAGTTTAAGGGATTTAAGAGTCAAATTGGGAGTTTTTTTTTACAAAATGAGTCAACAAAAAGGTGCAGTTCGGTTATTTTATAGTGTGTAAATATTATTATCTTCATAATACGCAGTCTGTTAAAAAAAATTTCATGGACTTTTCGCAGTCTTGTAACTATCCTCTCTGCATGCTAACTGTTGAGGGCGCTGCTTTATCTTGTAACAAGAACCCTGGGTTGAGAGTAATTATGCCTGCAAAGCCAAGCTTGCATCGTAGTCAAGTACACAACTGGTGTACAAGAAATGTGGCATGTTTCCAACTGAATGTGCATGAACAGTTCAGTGTATGCACATTGTGCACCATCACGAAAATGGAGTTGATTACAACACTCCAATAAAGGAAACACTGAACCATTGCACAGAATTGACGAGCACTTTGGTAATAAGCCAGTTTGGTATTTCAACTGCGCACGTGCACAATGACATTTTATCCCGAATGACCCGCGTGACCTAACGCGCGCGTGTGAACCCAAAAGGTGGCCGCCTAACGCACACGTATTAAATTCAATCAGAATGCCGTTATGTGACATTACATCAGCAATTTTATCCAGAATAACCTTTGACCTTTGAATTACCGAACTGGCTTATTGTCTTAACTCCTTCTGGCCGGCTGTTATTAATGGGGCGCTGGTATGCCAAGACAGGCTTGTGCAGCAAAGCATAACGCAAACTGCGGCTACACCCCAATTAGCCTTTTTGAGATATGGCGGAAACAATAGACTTCTTCACAAATATAAATACCGCCTGGTTGAGACGTACGTCACAATGGTCAAAAGGGATTGTGGGAAGTAATGAGACTGCTTTTTCCTTCCCACAATGCCTTTTGACCATTGTGACGTCTCAACCAGGCGGTATTTGCGATATTGTCTATAGGAGGGCACTATTTTATTTAAGTAAACCTTTTGTATGGTACAAAGTTTCCATCGTCTTTTTGATTGCACGACAAATTGCACAGAATGCAGATTCGGTTACCACGACCCCCATAGCCTTGTGGGCATTTATCTGCCACGTTTCCCCCCCCCCCCCCCCCCCCCCGAGAGAAAAATTGTCGAATCTTGTTGTGCACATGTGCAGTTGGAATACCGAAGTGGCTTAATGGCAGGCACCTAGAAAAATGTAACAATTTCAGAAACCTTCAATAAAATATATATACCTCTGGAGTCACCTCGGCCTTCAATCTCCTCCGAGAATTGCTGGATGGTGTCTCTTTGCCCGAAACTATTTCGTAATCGTTCAGTCTTGTATTGTCTGTGACTTCATCACAGACATCCTCCCGGCCCATGTCACGATAGGACACCAAGTCCAGCAACTGCGATTCTGTCTGTGAAGTCTCCATAGGATCAGCAATGCTTTTTACTGTGCCCTCTACAGGAGAGTTTTGGACTTCTATTGGTTCTGAGAAAGGTGAAAGGCGCAAGAGTGAAATGATGCTGCATTTAAACCCTTTCAGTACCACATTGTTTATTGGCTTATCTTCCCCCAGTATAGTCGGACTCCCTATTATCGCGGCAACTCTATTATCGCGGCATCGGAAATTCCTTTTTTTTCCGTTGCCAAAACTCCTTCGACTGGCAATTTTATATCCAATTCATCAAGCATTAAGGACTTTCTGCTGATTTGTGTAAAAAAATGACGATTAAAAAATGTTGTGTCGGGACTTTTAACGATTTTTAATAAATATTCACGTTTTCCAAAACTTGTACATTTTGCCTCACCGTGTCTGCTAAAAGGTACCGTCTATATTTTAACATGAATCTTTAATGGAGCTCTGTCCATGGAAGTTCCATTGTCTGGTTCCCATTCTACAGCTGCAAATGCAAAATGACGCCGAAGGACAATATTTCCACCGCGAAATCGTAGAAACATTTACGGGATCAAAATAAGGACAGTGCGGTAAAACAAATAAAACGATGCACCGTGTAAAGTGAATGGCGCCCCCAATCGTCAATCAGTAGACTTGTCTCAGTGAATTTTGTCGCCTTCCAGGGGGGACAGGGTGTTAATAAATCATCTTGCAGGGCCTAATCGTCTTTAATCAATTTGAACTTTACAGGGAAAATATCAGACTTTATTCAGGGGATGTTTTGGTCAAACATTAACCATGAATAAAAAAGTTGAAATCATTGTAAAAAACACTGCCCACATACCGCGATAATACAGAGTCTGTACTCCGCCGAGCAATGACGAGCAATGATGTGCATGTCTATTTTCACAGGCATCGCATGGGAATAAACCAAACCACCGTCGGATTTTTTATGTCAGTTTAAAAAAAGCAAGAGTTATACAACACAAAAGACAGGACAATTCGGGAAGGTTAGTGAGCAATCTCTACTCCGATCGGGAAACGTGATATCACCCTGATAAGTACCGCGGTAATACAGCGTCCCACCCTACCACATTCTTTGTTCAGTCAAACATAAAACCACTTACGCAGAAAAAGCAGCTGGCTGCTTGTTGAATGATTGTATTTTCAACCTATGATTTCACCCTCAAGAGTTGATTGAAACGGAAAATGTGTGTAAAGTTTGTTCCACGAAAGTTACTCTTTCATATGGTGTAAAAATGGCAAGTCATAGCTGCTAAAATGGCAAAGTTATGGCTGTTTTCTCTTCTGGCCCACTTTACCGAACAGGAAACTTGTTTGTCACACGGACAAATGGCACTCCATACAAAAGACTGTGGAAGACTATTCGGATACAGTTTTCTCAAAATATTGTAAATGGTGACGCATAAATTTGATAGCACCATTAGAAAGATCCGAAAAGCTTTTTCTGTTGATATGAGGATGAAGATTGGACAGCAAAAAACACAAACACTAGAGTTTATTGAGCTTTTTGGCTGCTTTGTATGTATTTTCCTTGTTGAATAAACTTGACATTGGTAAGCAACAGGGTGCTATGGCCTGTCGAGTAAACTCGACATTGGTAAGGAAAGGGTTAACTAGTTAAAACACTGAAAGGCACTGACGGATTTAGGGGGATGGGCTGCCCTATGGGCTAGCCATGGGTGCCTCTTCCACACTTTTGGCACCCCACCCCTTAAGACACATGTTTGTTTTAGTCACAGAGTTCAGTGATTTTGCCGTAGTGTTCAGTGTATGGATTACCAGAGTATGCATAAACAATTTATCGCAATACATGTTCCAAATTACAAATTGGTGTTACCAATACCATACCCCCCCCCCCCCCACTTTTTTATTACAACACTACTCTTCATTCACGCACACGACACACAGACTCTACTATCATAGCCACGCCAGGAAAACTTCAAAGTAGGTTGAGAGAGCGAATGAGGAATTAGCATTCTAGTAATTTAATATAGCCCTGTGGTCGTACCTTGACTGTTAACGTTCTCGTCCAGTGCAGGGACTGCTGGTTTGGGGCTAGACGGAGTGATGACGAGAAGGCCAGGCTGTCCCTCATCAGACATGAGGACACCTCGGACATGGAGGTCCTCCCTCCATACTCCTTGCCAACACAGTGATCTAAGTTCAAGAACATATCATTTTAACATAAAAAATTACTTGAACTCAATTATGTTCACAGCAATTTGAGGACTGCGTCTCATCCAGCCACCTTGTCAATGGGCAGGTAAAACTAATATGTGACTTTGATACTTTCTGGCATGCATCTCTGTTCTTGGTCCAACTATCTTTCTAGTTTATATCAATGATTTGTCTGATGTTTTGTCTCAGCTCGCCATGTACGCTGATGACTCTGCAGTCCACTGTGTTGTGTTTCTCTCAATTCTTCAAACACTTCTCACAAAAGCAGGTGCTTCATTAATGATCTGGAGAGTGTGTTGACATGAGGTACGACTGGCTGGTAACCTTCAATGCAAAGAAAACTAAACTGTTGTCTTTGTCTCGATCTAGAGATGATTCATTCCCTCACTTCATATGGGTCCCTTGATTTTGCCCTGAGGTATATGATCTACATCTTCATGGACTTGTAATCTCTCCTCGCCTTAGCTGGGAGAAGTATATCTCAGGTATTGCAAAGAGTGCTTCCATGCGAGTTGGTTGTCTTTGTTGAGTTCAGAAAGTATCTACCTCCTGATACTATCCTTTGTCTTATCCCTAACCCTCCAGGGCATTTTGGCAGATTGCATAGTTTGTCAAATAGACTTGGCTGCAGAGTGCAGCAAAGTGGAGCTGTCCGCACAGATGCACTGTGCTGCGTCTGGCAGGGTTAGGGTTAACCCCTTGAGTACAGTTAATTATAGTGAGGCGCCGGGGTGCCGGGCGGCCTGTGCAGCCAAGTGAAACGGACACAAGAGGTTTGTAACATACACAATAATCCAACAACGGATTGAAAATACAGAAAATGGCATAATTCTTTTTTGCGGCATTTGGCATCATCCGTACGCAAGGAGTTAACAAGACAGCCACATGTATACATCATCTCACCGAGTACTGTTCCCACATCTAGGCTGGTGCTTCTGCTTGTCACTTATCTTCATTAGATAGAGTACAGAAGCACATTGTTAATTGGGCTGATCCTTACAATCACTCTCTCAGTGGAGATCTTATGATCTTTCCTGCTTCAAGAGGAATATTAATTCCTACCTCTTGTTTCTTTAGTTTTCTTTTCTTTTGTCAAACAATCTACAAAGGAAACTGACTAGGTAAATTTGAATACATTTTCAAATTGAACAAAGAAACTGGCAGGAGCGGGATTCGAACCTGCGACCTCCGGGTTACCGTACGGCGCTCTACCAACTGAGCTATCTTGCCCTATGTTGGCGGTCTCCCAAATTGTCAGTATCTTTGTTCGGGTGGGCGCTAGTCGGAAGTCATAAAAGTCACAGCAGAAGTCACGGCATTCTGGGTTTATGACTTCCGACTAGCGCCCACCCAAAACAAAGATACTGACAATTTGGGAGACCGCCAACATAGGGCAAGATAGCTCAGTTGGTAGAGCGCCGGTACGGTAACCCGGAGGTTGCAGGTTTGAATCCCGCTCCTGCCAGTTTCTTTGTTCAATGTGAAAAAAAAAAAATTCTTTTGGTAGCTCTGTACATCAAGTGGGCTTTTAGCCTTGTTCAGGGTAAACTTTAGCAAACAAATATTGAAAATGTACATGTACAAATATAGGTCTAAACATTATTCCCATACCAGCTTTGACATTTTAATAAAATATTACCCACAAAAAAAATCAATTTCAACCATTGGGATTTTCCTAGCCTAATATGAGAAACATACAAGACTACAATCATCCTAGCTAAATCAGTACATGTTTGAAGTTACCTATTATCTTTCGTTAGTGTACCAATGTGGAATGGATTTAGGTCTTTCCCCAGATGTATCTGAGCGCACATATTCTGGTAGGGTTCATCGTCCGGCCAATCACCCACGGCAAAGAGCAGAAGAAAATCTGGGAGAGGAAGAGGGACGCTGCCTTCAAATTCACGCTGCACTCTGACGAGAAAAATTAAAATAAAATTAACTTTTTTGCAGGTGTTAAAATTTATGGTTTTTAATTAATGTGCAGGTGGGCATAGTGGGTGCTCATCATGAATTTCATTTCGCATCTTAGGGGCATTCTAAGTCACGTTCGTGACCAAAAAAAATGGGAAATTGTGTGATACATTCCGTCTAATTCTAAAAGCATTAGAGGTGCTTTGTTTTCTCCTGTGTATATGACTTATACAAGTCTAAGTTTATCGAGTGTGACATCACACAAAACAAAAGCCAATTAAAAAAAATAATAATTTCATCTCAATTTCATTTTAGAAAGGTGGAATGTATATCTACGGTAAGCATGTATTAAAGATCTGTATGTTAGAAAACAGAATTTAAATTAAATAAATCTCTTACTCTTACTCTTAGTCTTACTAGAATTTTATCATGTATTAGATTACAGAATCACTGTTAAAACAGAATAAATTAACACTAACTGTTATTTGCCGAAAGTGGTTATTTTGCCATGAACCGGCATCAGCAGTGAGTATTTTGGGGACCTAGGCCTACTACTAAATCCGATAATGGCTGGCTTCACACCTCCATCTAGGGTGCATAAAATATGTGGGATCATGGTGGGATAAATGATGGCATCAAATTTTACAACCTGCTGCTAGCGCTAGTGGAGCCATCGACATCACTGACACTTGCTACTGTTAATTCATGTGGTTTGCTGTCTGTTGAAAACAGTGCAAAGAACTTCAGTCTGTCCATGTTTACAAACAACCAAGTAGGCCTACATAATCACACGGTGTAAAAAAAAGGCTTGCTACATGCACGTACAGAAGTTAAGAACATCAACGTACGGGTATCATTATTTCAAGGACGTATGTATAACGACAACGCTTAGTTCGCGTTGGAAAGGGGTCCCACTTGAAAATCAAGTCTGGCGCGCGCAAACAACGCAACCTTCATACTTAGACTGGTGCTTAATCCACATGCATTGACTTTGAATTAATCCAAATCAGGTACCGCACTTGCTCTCGAATCGCGTTGAGCATAGGAATCGATTATCTCGTTTCGACACTAAACATGGTCGAAGTTGTCACGCTGTGCTTGACTCCCTTGTAATTTTTCGTAAAAATGTTATGCCTATTGTATGAGGAAAATGCGGTGGAAGAAAAGGCATATAAAGCAAAGTATTTTATATTAATTTCAATAGAACATCATTCTCCAAAAATAATCTAACATCACGGGGTATATTATTTTGGAATAATCTTAACGTGGAGCTGAAGAAGTCTCGAACAATAGAATCTGTTTCAGACCTAGCCTATATCAACAACTGCACCGCGTGTAAGCTTAAATATCGGTACTGGTTGATTATTATCTTTTTTCATATGGTTTGGTCCCATTTAAATTTAGCTTTTGATTGTCACTGTCTTATGTTTCATATTTGTCTAGATGTGTTACGTCCTAGTCTTTGTCTGTCATACAAAGTAAAAATAATTTTTTGCTTCTCTTTCTCCCTATGTTGGTAGCGTTTATAATGTTATTGTAAAGCGTTCAATAATTACTGATACATAATTTGTAGCAAATATATTTTTTTCTTAAATCTGTTAATGACGATGTGATGCTGCCAATATGGAAATAAATGTACGTGGTGTGTATCACCCATAAGCCGTAGTTATGATCCCCTTATTTATACAAGAATGGCTCTAGCAATAGGCCTATACTAAAAGTATAATAGCACCAAAGTTTGTCATGGGTGTAAATCTGCGTGGGAAAGATACATCCCTCACTTTTTGTCTAAAGAACCCATAGGATACCCCCCATGTTTTCCATTATCATGAAAACTATAAGCGTCTTTTCAAAATGGAAAAAACCACTTTATTCTACGATTAATATAAGTCACGTGCAAGTTGTGCATTATGGACATACCGTACATCCATCATGATGTGATGAGCCTACCGGGTGGGGGGTTTGTCCCATTAAAATGCAAAATCCATTCACTTTTGATTCAGATATCGAATGAAAACATCACCTACAATTATTTTCGAATAATTGCTTTACGCAGGTCAATTGCGGCCTGAATATGAATTCGGGATTATGTATTTATGCGTGAGAGCAACTAAGAATAAAAGCCTTGTAATGAAGGGTTGCAGACGCTCAAAATAAAAGAAGGTGGGTTTCATTAACAAACAAAAATACGTCAAACAATCCACAAGGGAAACTGACTAGGTATTTGAATACATTTTCAAAGTGAACAAAGAAACTGGAATGAGCGGGATTCGAAGCTGCGACCTCCGCATATGGCGCTCTACCAACTGTGCTATATCTTGCCCTATGTTGGCGGTCTCCCAAATTGTCAGCATCTTTGTGTTTGGGTGGGCGCTAGTCAGAAGTCATAAACCCAGAATACAGTATAGCCAGGGATCACACCCGAACAAAGATGCTAACAATTTGGGAGACCGCCAAGGGCAAGATAAAACAGTTGGTAGAGCGCGCGCCGGTACGGTATTCCGGAGGTCGCAGGTAATCCCGCTCATGCCATTTTCTTCAAATTTACCTAGTCAGTTTCCCTTGTGGATTGTTTGACGAATTATAAGTTTAAAAGTCGTATCCTCATTGAGTGATCCCCACAATGTCGCTTCCCAGGTTGTATCGTAAAATTGGGTGTGATCCCTGGCTATACGCCATTCTGGGTTTATGACTTCTGACTAGTGCCCACCCGAACAAAGATGCTGACAATTTGGGAGACCGCCAACATAGGGCAAGATAGCACAGTTGGTAGAGCGCCGGTAGGCCTGCGGTATTCCGAAGGTCGCAGGTTCGAATCCCGCTCATGCCAGCTTCTTTGTTCGCTTTGAAAAAAATACGTTAGAAGAAAACATTCAGAAGAAAAACACCTTTTCGAAGGCATAAAGTATATCTTTAAAATCCTTGAAATTCATTTCAACACAATAACAAATAGCGCCCCCTATGGAGGTTCAAAAGTGGACATCTGCTTTTCTGGAAAGAAGATTTAAAGGAAACATGATTTAGGATTTATTTTGCATTATTCCTGCTTAAAACAATAAAGTATTATCTTGACAATGATATTTTGTGTCCAGAGACAATTATTTCCCAGATTAAATATGAGAAAACAATTCTTGAAAATGTTTGTCCAAGCTACTCCGCCCCCTGAGTGGGACCCTCATTAACATAAGTGTGTGACGTACGGATCGAGGCACATTACAGATTCTGCTCGAGCCGGCCCCATTCATCACGCGCGCGTATGCATTGAGTGTACATTCTTTGTCCAAAATCTAAGCAAAATATAGCGTTTTTCGGCCATGCCGACAAGGTGTGTGACTGCTGGGTGCAGCAAAACAACGAAGGCTGGAGTAAGCCTTCCTTTATTTCCAACTCGGATGCAAAATATCGGAGAATTTGGACTTCGAAAGTGAAGGTGACAAGAGCGTTATGTAGCGACCACTTTGAGCCGTCGTGTTTCGATACTGGTATTTTCAAATCATGGGATGACCATTAAAAATATGCTCAAGTCCACTGCCATCCCAACAAAGTTACCAGATGTGAGTAAGGTACAGGCGAAAGCAGTTAAACGGCCCATTCCCCGAGGAGCCTTCGCTAAAAGGGAGAAAATCAGGGTACAGGGCCAGTCACACTGGCCACGATAACGACGACGATAACGAAAACGGTGAGAATAAACGCCATTGATTGGTGAAATTTTGGCGCGTGTAATACGTGCGCGTTCCACCCACCAATAGAGAGCGTTTATTCGCATCGTTTTCGTTTTGGTTATCGTTATCGTGGGCAGTGTGACCATGTTCGATGTTAGTTGTTGCAACTTACGAAATTGCACGTGTAGACCGAGTGTACGTATCCAGTCGATCCATGAATTTCGGTGCCTCGGTCTACGTCACGAACAGCGCCCTCAATTTGAGTCTCAACAAATTCCAAAAAGGGGGGGTCAACTTTTGGGCTGCAAATAATCACACTAAAACTTCACTTGAACCAGTTTGGCTTTTAATTCACATTTAATACATATAAATGAATATATTTATGAAATAAAATGTGATCCGGCCAGTTTGAGAAGCATGTTTCCTTTAACGTTTTTGTAAAATGCATTTTTCTCCTTTTCCACTTTTCTGCTAGCAGAAAAGCAGATTGAACGTTTTGCCAACATGCATTTTTCTATTTTTCTGCTACTAGAAAAGCAGAATTTACTTTTTACCCTGCACTGGCGGTTCAAAAAGGGACATCTGCTTTTCTGCTGCAATGCTCCCAGAAAAGCTGGTCGGACATTTCGAGCAAATATATTTTTCTACTTTTCTGCTTTCCGAGAGAGCAGATCGAACGCTGTAGCCATGGCGGTTCAAAAGTGCAAGTGGACATTTTGAACGTTTGACATTTTTGAACGTTTTTGTCACGGCGGTTCAAAAGTGGCCATCTGCTTTTCTATACCAGCAGAAACTGAGCGATTGAACACTTTTGAGGCTTGTCGGCCACTCCACTGCAGTACCCTCCAACAATGGACGGTTCCGAGTGACTCCGCCTTCGGCTGCGTCTCACACAGTATGGTCGATTATCCGCGCAATCCAAAGACCGGATTTATTAACACTATCGAAGACGCGCCAGCCAAGCAGTGGAGATAAGACTTTGAAGTTCCGACATTGTGCCCTGTTTTCAAGTGTGGGTTTTTTCTTTTTAATATTCATGGCAGTAGTGTTTGGACAATTGAGAAGGGGTTTCTTCCAATGGGGAGAATGTAATTTTTGAATTTCTCAGTTTCCAGCTCGAACCCGCTCCTGATACAACCGATATAGAACAGACAATGAGATTTCTGAAAAGAAAACGTCCACTTCTCTTTTGAGAGATGAAGACTGGATTTGTGTCTGTTTTTGTATTTATAATACCTCATCCACAGATTCTGTGTCTTGATTGGCCGAGAGCGAGTCACATGGCATTTTCTATTTTTGCTATCTTCCTGTGCACGGCCAATGAGTACTATACCCATAGCAACCAATGTACTATACCATTCGCAACCAAAGTACAATACCCATGGCGCGGTATTGTGTGCAGATATGTATGCATGCGGCCGGGTGTGCGCGAAGAGCGTTAAACGTAACGCGTATTGTTCCGAAGTGCCAACGCCCCACGCGCCACAGAGCTGGGTTCAAACATTTGGTTAAGGGGTGGTTTGGAAAAGAGCAAATAAATTGTCCACTAATTTTGTATTGAAATAGAAGTCATTTTAACTGTATTTAGATTTAAATCATGTTAAAATTTTAAAATCAAGCAGAATCTGTGGGTGAGGTGTTATAAAACAAATATTGACTGCTTCATCTCGTGGTGTGTTAAAACTAGCTTCCCTAGGTGATTCATGGAGCATTCTATTTTCCCTCGGCTGGCTTAATTCGCCTCACCACCGCCGGCCGTACACATACTTGAAGCACTGCACTAATCCGACGAACAAAATTAGAACTTAGAAGCCAGCACAGATGCAGAGTGTTGTTCCGCGGCTCTTTGGTTGGGTTTGATTCGATATCAGAACCAGGTTTTCAAGATGGTGAAAGTTTCGATACAAGTAGTGTACTGGTGAGTATACGGTTGACTGTGATGTAATAACTTAGAAGCGGTACGACTACGAGGCAGGCCCTTACAAATAGAAAGAGCTTCCCGTTTGCACGCACAGATTGTCATGCATTGCAAGGGCGTTAGGGCAATTTTGTCAGTAAACTAAAATGGTCTTTTTCAATACAGCCCCTATAGTACTATAGTAACAAAGAATATACCAAAATGAAAAGGAATACTTACTTATTCCCTTGAGACTATTTGATTTGAGAGTTAAGTGAAATTTGATTGTAAAATTGTGCGATGAATTTTTATTTATCGGACGTTTTTCGTCATGGGCGCGGCCATTTTGGCCTTTTGACACGTGACACCGAGTTCTCATTTATTATCGGCCGTGCGAATTCACGCTGATCAGCTCAGCTAGCCGGCCGTGCGAAGCACGCCGATATATTGTGGTCCTTCTGTATCTTCGTCTTCTTTCTCACCATGAGCTATAAATTGCTATAACTGCCAAACCCTTTGGCCAATTTTAACGAAACTTGGCCCCGTGGACAACTGACCCAAGCTTGATATGTGGTCACTCTAACCGGGGTCAAAGGTCACTTAGCGGTCACTAGCGGTCATTTGATTGATATTTACAAAATGCTTCTCCCACAGTCTTCATCCGATGAAGGTAGGCAGATTCACGTGAACCGGCGTCGGCGGCGCAATTTGCGATACCCAATCTTCTATCAGCACTGTGACCGGCTTATAATTTGTTTTTATTTAGTTTTTGATCATTTATTGGCAAATAATTGGTGTTTGTTAATTGTTACTATTTTAAATGACTCCTAAAATTATATTTATATTGATAACAAATTGATATGAAATAAATGAGGCTCACATTTTCAATTACAAAATGTAGCAATTAGCAATATGGTCACAACTTTTTAACTAAAATTGTCCTCCAAAATGACCCAAAATTTTAATCAACAAAAATCCATAACTTTGCACAGGGTTAACCTTTCATGACATTGACCCCTCATTTTATTTCTAATTTGTTACTCTTTCCAGTGATATAATATTTAAAAGGATTGAAGCAACTTGAAATTTTCCTGAATCTGCCTAATGAAGGCCAAACTTGGTCAGTCGCATCCCTACCCCTAGCTTGAAAATTCCAGCTCTAGGCTCATGACGTGAGATTCGCCATTTAGAGCTGGAAGGAATTCTATAGGGTTCGTTAGGGTCGGTTTAGATCTTGCCGATATCTTCCGTTTCCCTGAATATCAACCAAACACTCACCTTGCCGGCAGAGTAGTCATTCATGCAGCTTGTCATCCCCTCAAAATAAGAATATGCTCAAGTTAAACCCGAAAAAAAAATTGAATTTTTCATGAAACTCGGTGCATGCACAAACCAGCTGTGTACAAAGTAATGGAGCGGATTTTTGAACATGAACGATGTTTTCCGATCGATTATCGGTCGGTGGCACTGCCCGCGCCTCGGGGCTCGATATACAACGGCTGTTTGCTGATCGCTGTCAGTATTTCAGCAAACAGCCGTTGGATATCGAGCCCCGAGGTGCGCGCAGTGCCGCTGGCCGATAATCGATCGGGAAAACATCGTTCATGTTCAAAAATCCGCTCCATTACTTTGTACAAATCGAATTGGCAAAAACTGTCGTATCTCTCTGTTTACAACAACCAAGAGAAAAGCAACCACCTTGCTTCTTAGCCAAATCGGTCACATGACGGCATGGCTTAACCTTGTCCACAGGGCTTACTTTATTTTCAACCTCGTTTCCAATAGTATTGTTTTTGGCCTAATAACCTGCTGTTGGAGTTTGAGGTTTGGGGTAGTTAGGGTTAAGTGGGTTAGGGTTAATGAAGGGGGTTTGATTTAATGTATTAGCAAGATGTTAAGAAAACTTGGTATGAATAATGTTGATGTTTTTCTCTGATTTCATTTTCTAGCGGTGGATGAGGGTACGGCTCACGGGTAAGTTTTTCATCATTTTAAGAAATGAAACAAAAGTTATATTTAATTAACGGAGCATTTCGTATTGTCCAAATGCAGTATTGATTGCGGTACCGCCGTTTTTATTTGCGGCACCGCATTCATTACCTCAAATCTAACTGATGGATGGGATGGAGGTCTTGCTGCAATGAATGTTTATCAAGAGCTCCGGCTTGGAAGACTAATTCCCCATTTTTCACCGAGATGTATTAGCCAGAGAGCCAGGGGATTAGTGATGCCGCAATTGGATTTTCTGTAAAGCATTGGCGGTCAGACGACCTCACACTCCACATGAATATTGCAGTGATGAAACCTCCTGTGTGCACTGACCTGTATAAAATTCGCTCATTATATCAGCCCCCAAAAATGACCTGGGCTTTAACACAGGTACTGCAAAAAGAACATTAATGCAATTGATACGCTTTCGGACAATATGAACTTATGAAGTCATCTCTAAACTTTGTATTAGTGCTTGTCATTCCAAAGACTGCAAATTTGTAGAATTTTTCTTCCACTTTTTTATGTAAAATCTAAGGATACAAAGATTTCATAATGTTATGGAACTGTATGGTTAGCCAAAAGAACTTTAATTGCCTTTTGATACATATGAATAATCCCTCCTTGATATTAAATAATTAAAACCAGTTTGAAGGGTGCAGGCTGTGAATCGGCCTGTTGTGTCAATTTGTGGTGTGAATGGTTCATAAATTCATAAATTCATACCTTGTTCTTATTCGTCGAGAGCCAGTCACGTGGGTGGTTTTAAATGGCCGATAAAACACCAACCGGTTTTAAACACCTTTTGCTGCAACAAACATGGTCCCTGAACCAGGACGTCATGCTGACTTGAGTAAAATAAACGGCTGTTTGATGTGCCAACTTGGTGAAAGAAAAAAAATTATCAAAATAAGTTGTTGTTTAAGTTCAAAATTGTCAAGTTATATTTAGTTGCACTGAATTTTGTTCCTTTTCCTAGCCCCACACCTCTGGATCACCAATGGCAATAATAATTTGCTAGTTAGTCTGGTTCAGGTTGTTTGCATTATTTTATTACTGATAAAGAAGAGACAGAAACAAGGTAGTTTCACCAGGGGCCCCGAACATGGATAGGGAAAAAGCACAAAAAAATGGCGGAATGGCAAAGCTTACTTTCGGGGATTTTTGCTGAATTTGGGGATTTCTGCTGCATTATTCAAAAAGGTATTTGTGAATGGGAATAAATGCGGTTTTAAATGTACTTGTTTAAAACCAGCCCAGCACATATTTATTCAGTCCTACAATGTACAATGTACATGTACATGTGCATAGGCTACATAAAACAATTTAATTGTTTCTCATCAGAACCCATGTGGCGAAAAGGTCAGTCCGGGCAATTTATATTTTATAGAATAAAAATGTCCATATACCCAAGAAAATATGTACATCGGGACCTTTTGTATTTTATTTTGGGTCAGGTTGTCGGTGTTTATAAAAACCTCTCCAACATGAGTTTACCTGGCATTGTTTACAACAGCGTGTTTTATAGCGTATATATAAACAAATTCTGCTCGGAATTTCTGGGCGTCCGGTACATTTATATTTTAACTTTTATAATTATAAAATTTAGAAAAATATCCACCCGGCACGAAAAATCCGCCCGGTTGCTGATGAGAAACAAGTTGTTTATTTTAGGTTGCCATAACTTGGTTCATATTTGTTCTTTGATCAGTTTCGACGGCTGGAAACACGGCTGTTGGACGAGTTTGAGGAGGACAAAATGGAAATTGTAAGTTGCAATGATTGACAAACCAAAATCAAGCCAGGGTATGTTTCTTTGTAAGAAAACAATTGAAACAAGTAGAGGTAGCTGGAAATTACTTCTTTCTTTGGTAACATTTGCTTGGCTGGAGATATTTTTTTAGTTTTTGTGCTGTATGGACCCTTGATTTTGATAAATTTCTTTTCAAAATGTGTTTTAGATAATAGCCAAACAAGCCAGAAAAGCTCAGCGTGACAAAACAAAGGATTGCAACGCTCGAAGAAAAAAAAGGCCCCCCCCCCCATTCTTTGAGAGTTAAGAATTTTTGCCCATTCTCATTCATTCTTTTAACAGACAAATAGGCAGACTGTAGGGTTTTCGGCCACTTCGTGACTTGGCAATTCCCATCAATATTGACTGTCCGTCATTTCTGACCTGTTACTCTAGGTTGGCAAGTCAACTGATGGGATCACTGGCTTCTTTGAGGTCACTGTCAATGATAAGCTGGTTCACTCCAAGAAGGTCAGTATGTCTTCAAATAATTATTGTCTTTTAATAATGGCCGATTGTCTTTAATCTTATGTGTCTCAGTGCACTGTGACACAGGTCACAGCTAGGGTTGTGTGGGTAATCAGCACGGGTGAGATTTCTCTAGATTTTTCCTGATTTCCTGATTTTTGGTAAGACGTCTTCTAAAACTCTATTGATTTTGGACCCCATAGGTCAAAGGTCAAGATCATTATGCTTAAAACAATAGAAATGGTTGGGACATAACTTGAGGACTTGACATATCAACTTCATATTTGGTATGTGGGTTGGTCTTGGGGTCCTCTAGAACCCTTTTGATTGTGGACCCCCATAGGTCAAAGGTCAAGGTCATTATACTTAAAGTAATAGAAATGGTTGTACATGATAACTTGCTTTAATCTGAAATGAACCGTCTTATTTCTGAAAGCAGATCCATAACCTCTAATGCTAGCCATTTGTACTTTCCTTTGATGCATGTTTGTTATATTAAAACCCTAACAATCCCCATCCAGCCATACTCCAACACCAGGTTTCGTTGGAATTTGACGGGTTAGGTACTGTGTACTCTTGATGTGGTGTTGGATTTTGACGGGATGGGTACTGTAGCTGCACAGTAACAGTGTTGTGTTTTGACTGATTGGGGAAGGTTGGTTCAAGCAATGGCCATATAGCTCTTGTGTTGGGGTGTGTGGCTGTGTTTTGTTTGGCATGCACTGAACAATGGGGTACAGAGGTAGAACAAACAATGGAATCAACAGCTTGTATGGTGTCTTACATAATACTTCTAAGGAACACATACATTGAATAATGTATGTTGCATAATTAGGGCTTGAATATTTTGCACATGAATACAGTTGTTGGATTTTGACCGGATGGGTACTGTATATGTGCATTTGGCCAAGTGTACCCACTCAATCAAAACCCAACAGCTAAGGGGGTGTTGGAGTTTGACAGGTTGGGTATTGTTAACCAGCAACAATCAAACATGGTGTTGGAATTTGACGGGTTGAGGAAGGTTTCTAGTAAAAATGCTTAGGGAGTTAGGGTTAATACATTTTTCTTTAAAAAAAAATCAGTCTTTAGTTAAAAAGGGTAATTCAACTTGGCGGGGCATTTGTGTTTGTCAACACACCATTCTTCTTTGGTCCTGAAATTGTTTATCATTCCAAAATCACCTCTTCAACCTGAAACGGTCATCTTTTAATTCTAATCAAAGTTGTAGTTGAGTCCCTGCAAGTCCTTTCACAAGTCCATTCGCAAGTCGTCAGAAGTCCTTTCTCAAAGCTTATTTGAATAGCTTGTGATTGGAATTAGGAATAGAGAGCTTGTGATGGACTTACTGGGACTTGCAGGGACTAGTGATGGACTAGTGATGGACTAGTGATGGACTAGACTACATCCCTGGTTCTAATGACCCTATTGTTTGCAATTTTGAACCTTATCTGTTTGTACCTTATCTCTTTGCCCTCGCCCCTCTTCCCCTCACTCCTCTTTACTTTCCCTTCCCCTACCCCCCTCCACCCCCTGCCCCACTCTCAAATTGAGGTGTAATTCAAATGATTGAGATGTTTCTTGATAAACTAATCTCATATAGAAATACAATACTTTCAACTATCCACTGCTTTAGAATGGAGATGGCTACATTGACAGTGATGAGAAAATGAAGAAGATCATTGATGCTGTGGAAGCTGCCATGAAGGCCTAAGACAGCTTCAGTTTTAAGCAGAGGTAAGTCCTTTATTCCCGACGATAGTATGTGGGTCATTTCACCAGGTTGGGACACATTGTGTGAAATGTATCCATATATTTAAAAGTACTATTACATTTTATTGTTATTTCATGTAACATCAGTCTATGGGTGGGAAATATTTTAGAAAGTTTTAAATCATGTAAATTATATTTTACCAAAAATATGATTAAAAATATGCTTCAGTTTGACATAACCAGTTTGACGTAACAGGACACGTCCATATTTCTATTTTTGTTGTTTTTCAACACTTTAAATATAAATATGGGAAATTCACTATGTGTACTCATTAAAAGATATACTTTGCAACACAAGAACACTTTCTTTATGGTAGTCAGTGTCCAAATATAGCAGAGAGAGGAAAAACAGACGTGAGAGTGGACGTAACATGGACACTGTGTCAACTGTTGCGTCCACACATGCATGGTTTTTGTTCTTGCTGTTTCTGAGCTATTTGGACACTGGCAACCATAACAAAAAGTGTTTTCTGGTAGCATTGAGTGTCTTTTAGTTAGTACATGTAGTAAGTTGCATAATTATTTATTTAATGACGAAAAATTAAGGCAGTCTGGACGTAACATTTAGTACTAACATGGTGTGACATGAAAATGCACATTTCCATTTTGTAACATTTTTAACATTTATATAAATAATTATTCAAACTCCCTCTGTATACTAATTACAAACTGCAACACAAAAAACAATTATGATATTCAATATCCAAATGCAGCACAACAGCAGAAATATATGTATGGTCATGGTGTCCATGTTACGTCTGCACCGATTCTTCAAATTCTTGCTATTTGTGCTATGTTTGGACACTGACTGCCGTAAAAAGGTGTTTCATTGTTGCATAGTGTGTCTTTTAATTGTTGTACATAATAAATTGTCCATATTTATTTATTAAAGTGTTAAAAAAAACCCACAAATTTAAATGTTGGACACGGTGTCCATGTTACGTCTATTTTACAAACAAAAAACCAAACTTTTTGTCATATTTTTGTAAAAATATAACTTACATGATTGAAACTTTCTCAAATAATCTCACACCCAAAGACCGATGTCACATGAAATAACTGAATTAAATGTAACGATGGTTTAATGATATGGTCATATAAACACTGTGTCCCAACCTGGTGGAATGACCCATATATCAGAGTTGTAATTAAGTCAGTCACAAGTCACTCCATATGTCTGCTCTCGAGTCAAGTAACAAGCTTTTCAAATTAATGTGTGGCAGAAGCATTCCTACATTGTATGTCATAATTCAGCCCCTGTAGCCTGTGAGGTGATTGGCCTTTGATTTGATTTGTGATTGACTTGATTTCAGCTTTGGTCTATGTATCAGTGTTCTAGTCAAGAACATGTATCTAAATTCAATCACAAATTTATGCGATTGAAATCCATCCAAGTGTGATACGCCGCACGCCCCGGAGATGATTTGACAATTGATCTGAAAACAGCCTTTGTCGTTCTGAGTTTATTCGGTGCATAACAATTTACAATGCAGATTTTTGTGTTAGTATCTGGAAGAGTAATTGAACTGGATAATAGAGGATATAATAAATAAATAAATAAAACCAGATCATGCAAAGAAAAATGTAATTGCAGTCCACTGTGGGTGGATCCTGCTGCCCTTGCCCTTTACATGAACATTCCGTTTTTGTTCGTGCATAGGTAGCACAAACCCGTCGTTGTCTGACGCTATGGGTGTACTGTACTGTCAAAGTCCAGCTTCACAACGGTGTCCAATTGGACTACGTTCTTGGCTGGCTTTGAGGTCTTCGTGCACTTTTTTACGGACAGAATCGGGAGTCGTTTTAGTAGCGTGAAGGAATATAAGATTGTCTGCCAAGTGCTTTATTTGAGCTGAAGATAAGCCAGAGTTACTAGGTAATGCCAGAGTTACTAGGTAATGCCAGAGTTACTAGGTAATGCCAGAGTTACTAGGTAATGCCAGAGTTACTAGGTAATGCCAGAGTTACTAGGTAATGCCAGAGTTACTAGGTAATGCCAGAGTTACTAGGTAATGGACATCCCCGAGGGTGCAACATGACATCCTATGGCCGGTGGAATTGTAATATCAAAATAAAAATGTTCGAACTTGTGCAAACTTCTGGGGTAGGGAAGTGTGAATGGTTGGCTGGACATAGTGTCACTCATCATCACCTGAAGTTGTTGCAGACCTGCAAATCAGCCGGCGGGGCCCGGGCCCTTAAACTGCATGGTAGACGGTCCGACCTTGCAGGACACCTGTGAAGCTTTGTGTCTGAAGGATCATGAGCACTTTCCAGGCATGCAACTTTTCCGCGGATCCGCGGATTTCTGCGTTTTAAAAAAATCCGACTTCAGCTCGTTTCCCACCGTGCCGACCGCGGAATCGTCCACCAACATGACCAATATTGCTAGCGCACATCGTCTGGCTCCGTATTTTGTATACATACATTACATAGAAAGGTGCAGGACACAGACTCCGTACACATTTTGTCGCGTACATGTATCGTCTTGCCGTTGTATGAACTAGTCGCTATAGCGCCCTCAATCGACTATAGACTGATAGTCTGGTTCTGCATTTTGTTCTCGTGTCAATGAATACAATACAATACATCAGGATACGGACACCATACATATACCTACATGTACATGTTTGCACGACGTCGTAAGAGCTTCACGCTAGCGCTATGCGCTTGCATTTTATTTTCCGCGTTTTTGGAAATTGAAGAGTTGCATGCCTGACTTTCCTTTTCCCTACCATTTACTTCTTTGTCCTACACATAAATTTCCTTCTGTCACTATAGTGCTCCATATATTTGTAGTATCGATTCCTTCAGTTTCCGAACAGCCCATAGAGTCGCCTTTACCAACTTTTCCCACGATCCCAAAACTATTCGTACACGGACTTGGAATTTAGTGCAGTGGGATAGTTCTAACAAAAGATAGTTCATACAGAGATACTGTTGCAGAAATCAGAAATTTGACAGCGCGTAACTGGATTCCTTGAACATTTACATACACAGAAGAAATCAAGCTTCAACTAGATAAAAGAATACATAAACAAAATAGATTAAATCATGCCAATGTGAATATTTACAGTCCACTGTTCAATTGAGAGGAAGTTGCTGCCCTCGCCTTAGGCAGGACTCCATGCTTCCTTTTGTGGGTGAGTAACATGAATCTGTCATCGTCTGTGGAGTTGATCTCAGGGTTACGCCCTGTGTTATAGCTATCTGTGGTACGGTTCGTACCATCTGGTGATGACGTTGCTGCTGTGTGAATAGGTCAGCTTCCTGCTGGCTTTAAAAGCTTCCCCGACTTGATTTACTGATGTGTTGAGGTCTTTGCTAAACAATTTTTCAGTGACTGGTGTGTTTCGTTCACACAGTCCCCTGTACATAGGGTTGAGATAGGGTTTTAAATCTTCCCGTTGTTTCATGCTCAGTTCGTAGGAAGCATTACCCAACAGGGTTATACCATCAGGGGCAAATTGTTTGATCTTATCGCGGTATCCAATGGATCACCAGATTTAGTTGCATTTTGTTTGTTTAAAACAGGGTAGCCTCATCAGTTAAAAACTGCTATCCCTGAGGGCCCTGTTTAAAAAGGAACAATAAATTAAGAACACATTAATTGTAACATTATAAAATCACTAAGAACGAAATTAAGATTAGTGAAACATTAAGGTAAACAAAAAATAAATATAAAAGATACACAAAAAACCACAAAAAAAAATTAAGATTGAAGAAATGTTAACTTAAAAATATTAATACAAATATAAATGTAAAACGGACCAAAAAGGCTAAATAAATGGAACCTAGTTGTTTAGTTTAGGATATACAAAGAAATAGTTAAAACAAAAAATTAAAACGAGATAAAAATATGAAAAGCATGATTCAGAAGAAAGCACAACATTTACAAAACAAAACCGTCCATATGCAGTGAAAGCCAAGTAGTAGTAGGCATCCGTCTCTCGGGAGACCATGAAAAATCAGGAGAAAAATCAGTTGAAAGCCAAGAAGTGTAAAATAAGAACAGCTTGCAAAACTAGTATTAACATATAGGGTAAAAATCAAGACAAAACATTAACATTATAAAAGATGTTACAAAATATATTAATATAAAAATATATATAAAACACATCCAACAAACTGAATTTGACTCGAAATTAAAGTTAAAGTTAAAACAATTAAGTACAAAACATAAGAACGACAGCAATATTAAAATTCAGCTGAAAACCATGACATTCCGGCTGGTCTGGCACTTGGAATTGGGAGGCATTTCAGTAGCAAGAATGAAATTGTAGTAAATTTTCGATTTCTAAAATGGTGTATTTATCTAAATAGACCATTCCAGTAGCAAATAATTATTTACAGGTAAAATAAATAAATATAATTTTCATAAACACAACCAACTCGCACAATAATGATGGTACAAAAAAAATCTCAAGAGATCTTTAAATAAACACATGTATTTACAAAAGGAAGAAGCACAAAACGGGAAAACTCAAAAATCCCGAAAACGCATTACATCACAAAACATTCAACATCTGGATAATATCTGTGCTAAAAAAATGATCGAAGAGTGATTGAAATTTAAACGAGACAATCAGCTGGTTTCCACGAATGGCATTTCAAGAGCAAAATGGCTACTCCTCGACTGGAGCGGGTCTCGAAAGACCAAAAGCCCTTGTCAAATCTCTCTCCCCCCCCCCCCCACATCATGGCCTCCTAGAAGCCGGAAGCGTGGGATTCCTGCAACAGTAGGATGTCGGTACCCTGACTGTCGCAGAAATCGAAAATTTGATGGCGTTTTAACGGGTTCCTGAGGCTCAAACATTAACATTTATAGAAGTAAAAATTTAGCTACACAATAAAATAAATAATATATAAGATATTAAAAAGAAAGGTTTTATTTACAATCCACTTTCGGTGATCTCGCTGCCCTTGCTCTTGCCTGCACCCATCGCTTCCGTTCATGGGACGATAGTGTAAACCCATCATCATCAGAGACTAAGGGTGTACTCGACCCGTTTCATTTGCCACCAATGCTGCTGGTAGTCGACACCGTGGAGCTGCCTGAGTCTAAGCTGGGTGCCTGGGATGCACCATCAAAGTCCAGCTGCACCATGGGGTCCAGCTGTACCATGCTGGGCTGGGGGTGTCAGACTTGTCGCTACTTGGCACCGAGGAGTCTTGTCAGTTGGGTGAAGCCGGATGCACTGGTCTTGCTGTCCGCAGGTGGGGAAAGTCATGCCGACAGTGGTTTGCTGGTGGCCAGTGACGGTTTGGGGTGATTCTGCTTTAAGGTAGGGCCCCCACTCCACGATGACCAAGCTGTTTGCACCGCAATACACACACCTTGGGGCATGAGGCCAGGTGTACTGAATGTATAGTTGGTATAGAACGGGATGTTTTTTTTTCTTCAGTTTCATGTGCAAGTGGCGGATTCCATTCTTCCACTCTTGGTGCCGCAGCCAGTGCCCGCGGTGGCTGCCCAAGACTTTGCCCAACTGGCTGAGGGCCGTGGTGATGGGAGCATCGGCCATCTCGTATGGGGCATTGTGCACGTTTACGTACATCTCAGCGTCGCTGGTTGTCACCAGCTTCTTGTTTGATCTTGAGGTTTCCAGTTCTCATCTTCAATAATAGCTGATTTGTAGCAAAGGTGACGCACCACTTTAGGTCAGTCAGATGTTGCAGCCATCATACTTCCTTGGCTTGAACGTGCTGGTCAATCAACTTGGAACAGGTCCTTTTAAGTGAACTTTTCCTCCAATGAGAGGGACAGGCTTAAGTCTTGTTTCAACCGTGGAGTAGCCATGGTAACCTTCCAGCTGGTCTGGCACTCATGAGGAGGGCGTTTCAGTAGCAAGAAGGAATATGGAAAATATCTGTTTCTAAATGGTTTATTTATGCAATAGACCATTTAAAGACTAATAATTATTTACAAATGAAACAAATAAATTTAATTTTCATAAACGCCCATCACCAAAACTAACACAATAATGGTCCGGAAAACAAAACAAAACTCATGGTCTTCACATAAACACTATTTTAATATCTGAATAATATATTTACTGGAATGTGTACCTATCATGTTTAACCCTATTTCGAACTATCCAAAGTGTCCATCTATATCTGCTTAACTGTTTGCATGAAGGTGCTTTCCATTATTTTTTCGCTCCCCCCCCCCCCCTCCCTCCCCCCCAAAGTCTACAAACAGTAGTTTAGGCAACCCAGGCGCTGGCAGAGCAACTTTTGTACCCTTCGGTTCCACCACACTGCACTCGCAAAATACATAGTTTCTTGTTTCAATACCGGTACGAGCGCAGTGTGTTCATAAACCGGGATCTTTAATTGTTCCCCAAGTCGGTTATCGGTGGGTAGCACATTGTGCACCACTTTGAAGTTTAGAGAAATCTGTTTGTTGGTCGGTTTGGTGCACAATGTGCGTTTCCAGATTGTGGCCCAGGCCAGGCCCAGGTTGTCTCTTTGTACTTTGGGTTTAGTCTTCTGTAATATTAGGTACATGTGTACTTTGCATTCTTAACCCCCTTGCCACCGGTTGACACAAATACGTGCGGATTGAAAATTGACACCTGGCCGGTTGACTTCTATTTGTGCCAATCTCTGCAGTTTAATCCATTATTGGGGTATTGTGTACGTTATGCTTGGCTGCACAAGCCGATCTGGCACCCCGGTGCCCCCCCATATGATACCCGAGGTCAAGGGGTTAAAAAAAAGAGAATGAAGGATAGAGATGCAACTGTTCTCATCTTTTTCAAGTTTGTGTCAAGGGCAATTTCCGGCAGTATGTTCTTTTATTGTTGAAAAGTGGGATTGTAAATATAGGCAATAATCACTCTTCTAAAATGTCAAACTACTTGAAAGTTTGTGCGGTTCATAGTACCAATTTTGTTCGCTTTGTACAAAATGAGTTCAGGCGGACATCCACCTTTTCAAATACAAAGTGCAAAAATATGGCCTCTGTGACAAACACATGGTGCATTGTATTGAGAGTTGCCCTATTGTTTTTGAGAAAAATAAAGAATCGGTGAGCTTTACATGTTTCTGCTTTCTTTTATTCCCGCAGCCAAACGGACTCGACACTTCTAGGTGGATTGACCTTATCATGATGGGACAAGTTTAAACGTGGCTACCAACCACAAGGCTTGTTCTTGATACTTCACGAGGAACGTCTGCTTGGACGTGTTGACTAGAGTTTGTTTCTGCATGTAACACTAACGATAAACGGGTAGTCTAGAAAAGCACAATAAGTTTGGTATTTAACAGGCACAAGTAGAGTAGTTTTTGTCTTATATTTTATTTTTGCAGAATCTTTCAATGTTGTTTTGGTTTTATTAATGAAACAAAATCTTTGGGATATAATACTGTTCTCCAGCCAAAATGTTTTGGAAATATAAGTAGTAAATCTCTGCTAATTTTGGTTTGGTCACCGAGTAAAAAAATGATGCTTAAAATTGTAAATTGGCTCGTTTTATAAAAGTAGCCGTTATCCTGGACTTGAAAAGGGTAAATAAACTAAGGGAATGCTTATTGTTTCAAAAATATAATGCATTAGAGGTCGGAAGTCCATACAACTGCCAGTATTTCTCATGTGTGGCTCTTTTTTTAGCATTGGGTTGAATCGATATAAGTGGACCGCAATATTACCTCTAGTACAGGGTATTTTACTTGTAATGTTGTATATACAGTAGACATATGTACAATGCGACACAATTTCTTGGAAACAAGCTAATCAATTGTTTTTTATGGTCCTATTCGTTTCAAGCACTCCAAAATAAGGGGAAACTCATTTAATCTCTGGAGCACATTATTTGTTAAAATTTGCACACCAGTATTATCAACGTTGTAGATTCATCTCTTTGCTCCATGGTTTAAACTCAACTTTGGGTTTTTTTTTTTTTTTTACATATCGGCATCATTCATTCCTTGCATTTCGGGGATCAAATTTTGGATTTCAAATCATTCTTTCATTTGTTTGTCTAATTGCAATAATTGCATAATTATATTGATATTGATATTGATCATGTTTTTTAGTATTTCATTGTCCTTATAGTATCCACTTCCTTTTGACCTTGACATCAAAAACTTTAAGTGAATTGAAGTAACATCACACTAGCAGGTTAATAATTTCAAAATGCTGCAAATAAAATGTTAACATTTCTCAGCTGCAAACAGGAAAATAGCATTTATGCATTAAAGCTGGAGAGTTCAGTAACGGCTGCATATAGAAACTTTTACAAATACACAGTATATTGGACATGAAACCAAATTATCAACATATTGAGGGCAGCAGACAAACTAGTTCTGGCAACTATATAGGGGTTTTTCGAAACGCTGGCTTCGGCTTGGCTTCGGCTTCGTCTCCGACTTCTAAATAACTGAGAAGCAAACCAAATGAAAATATTCTAAATTTTGGTACATGTTCTGCTTCAGGAACATTCATTCGGTACAAATTAGAATACATGTACTTACATTTTGTTTGCTTCTCAGATATTCAGAAATCGGAGACGGAGCCGAAGCCAAGCCGAAGCCAGCGTTTCGAAAACCCTATGTTACAACGGTCCATAACTGGCCTATGTAGAATTGTTCTCCATGTATGATCTTTCTTCAGACCGGGAGCATTTTTTTTATCACGGCATCGACCTCGATGTTTCAGGTAATAAATTGCCATCTTTCCAAATCTGATTAACATTTACTCTATAAATTTCCTTAAAGTTATGCTTGAAATTTGATCATTGTATTAAGAAATATATGCAATTTGGTGTCTTGTTTTGGGACAAATAAAAGTGGTTTCGGAACATTTCTGTTTTTGAATCAGTGACTGAGTTAGGACGTGACGAATTCCAATCTTACTTTTAGTATCTCTAACTACCCCAAGACTTGCAAACTCCAACAGCAGGTTTTTGTCAAGTTGATGGGTTCGGTACTGCAGGGCCTTGGCACCATTACTTTACACGGAACTATCGTACAGATGACGCCACATGGCGCAAAACCAGTGCCACCAGGCCGGATGACGCCATTGGCCACTGTTTGATTATTGTGTTGGATTATTGTGTTACGCTTGACTGCACAAACACATTGTGGCCGTTTTGCTTGGCTACCAGAGCCGCCGCGGCACCCCAACGTCTCCCGTAAAAAACGTACTCGAGTGGTTTTATTACATCTGATCTTGGCCAGACAGAAAGCCTTTATTAAAGCTAACATAATTCAATTCCGATCTATTAGAAATAAGGTTATCAGGAAAATTAAATTTGCCAAACAATTGTATTATGCAGGGAGAGTTCGTGAAATGCAGAGTGAACCCAAGGAGGTGGCATAGGGAGGTATTAAGAAATCTGGCCAATATTTAAAACAAAATTCCGAAAAAAAAACATTTCCGAAAACCCCCCCCCCCCCCCCCCCCCCAAAAAATACCTTTACAAAAAATCATTTCCGAAAAAAATCATTTCCGAAAAAAATCATTTCCGAAAAAAAAGAATATTACGGAAGCGTATTTCGCCCGGGCGGATCAGTTTTTCGCCCCGGCAGATTACTGTCGAAATTGTGAAACCCGTTAGTATATGTTCCGATTAATCCGCCTGGGCGAAATACTAATCCGCCCGGGCGAAATAGTGAGCGGGAAACTGTTTTTTGTTCATGTCCTAAATACGCTTCCGTACTTCCTTATATTACTCATAGCTCCTATGAATTTCTGTTACCAAGCGCATAACGAAGGAAAGTACAGGTAATGGACGAGGCGTGGGTAAAATTACTGTAGTCCCGAAAAGGACTGGTTTGTTGTACTTGCGTAAGACTTAATGATGTCGATCTCTGGTAGCTGTCAAAAGAAAATAAGAGAAACGCAACGGAATAGAACTCTCTTTTTTGAATTATGTGGAGCCCTAAAAAGGGCCGGTTGGTTTCGAAAGGTTCACACCTTCCAGAAGCGCTGCCTCCTCTGCTCCATCACCCGATTCTTGAGCAGCCACATATCCACATCTATGAGGGGCTTGCCGTAGAGTTTACTCTTCTCGTGGTAAGACGCCCTTGTGATAGAGTTGTCACCGTAACCGTAGAGCATTTTTTCTTTAACATTTTCTTGATGATCCTGTTAGAAACCACCGCACTGCCCTCAAGATACTGAATAGGGTAACCATCTTTCTGTAGATCATCAAACAACAACAGAAGATCGTCCAATATACTCTGTGTATCAGACATTAATTTGCTCTGGTCGACCAGGTATTCTAGTTTCGCGGGGAGTACATAGAAATCCACGATGAATGATACATCCATGTCACTGTGGATGGGGGCTTTATGAAGAAACGGGGGATTCTAATTTACGCGGGGAAATCACTCCATCGTTAACCTTTCATTGATTGACAGCCAGCGCGCATCAGCGTTCGGGTAACTGAAACACGGTCTAATAGGTACGTTTATTTCGTCAATTATAAGTTAAAAAGTCGCATCCTCATTGAGTGATCCTTACAATGTCGCTTCCCAGGTTGTATCGTAAAATTGGGTGTGATCCCTGGCTATACGGCATTCTGGGTTTATGACTTCTGACTATAGCGCCCACCCGAACAAAAATACTGACAATTTGGGAGACCGCCAACATAGGGCAAGATAGCTCAGTTGGTAGAGCGCCGGTACGGTAACTCGGAGGTCGCAGGTTCGAATCCAGCTCCTGCCAGTTTCTTTGTTCACTTTGAAAAGGTACGTTTATTAATTGCCCCTAAGGACGTATATATACGTCCATGCACGTTTGTTATCTTCTCAGTGGTTGCCTAATTCCCTGTCACGTGACATTACTATAAGTTCCTTTTACGTTCGGGTATATGAATAGGAGGCGGGCACATTATAAAGAGCCCAATACCTTGAACGAATAAGAAGAAGAAAGGGATTTGATGACGAAATCAATGCGCCTTTTCAATTTATGGGCCGGGGCAAAGTATTACTCCATTCACTTTGTATAGAATGAAGGGATGGATCCACGTAAAGGGGACAGGGAAGTATCCCCCGTTTGTTACCCTCGATAAATTGAAAATGACATGAAAATTCCCCCAATAATTTCAAAATGATACCTTAAATCATTAGAATCAGCCCAAAAAAATGCACATGGCGTTTAAATATATTCAGGTAGGGCGGAACACTTTTAAAGTTCGGGGGACGGAGGGGGGAAAGCGGTGCCGGTCGGCTGCTACCCTTTTCTGTTTTTCTTTTGCGGAACTGCCAAGGGGGGGGGGGGGGGGGGGTCCCCAAAGTGGAAAAGTGGGGCCAATCCATTCCGCCGCATACAAGGCATATTTCCATTATTTCGAGTTAGACATCAGTTTAACCAGTTTTGGACATTCCCAAGACAATTTTGGAAAAAAGTTGAATTTTGTATATTTGTGTTGTTGTGTCGAGGGTCATGTTTCTGGTTCACATGCACGGGGACACACACCTGTGGAGTTTCATCATCGAATTGTGGGCGATTTTATTTATTTGCGTACAAAACCAATGGCAGGAACTATTAAACAAAAAATCGCCAGGTGAACAACGGACTATCCTGGATGAATATTTTAAACGTCTAGTTGTGAGCGGGGGGGGGGGGGGGGGGGGGGGGGTGGGGGTTGGTGGTGAATCAATTACTAAATGAAAATCGGAGATGCTTTCGACTGACATTTTGTGTGGACTGAAAGTTAGGGTCCCACTATGCAAATAGAAACAGATAAAAATCTAGTCTTCATCTCGCAAAAGAGAAGTGGACGTTTTCTTTTTCAGAAATCTCATTGTCTATTCCATATTGGTTGTATCAGGCTGCAGGAGCGGGTTCGAGCTGGGAACTGAGAAAATAAAAGGTTACATTCTCCCCATAGGAAGGACCCCCTCCCTCAATTTTCCAAACACTACTGTCATTAAAGTTGACAAGAAAAGAAAAACACACTTGAAAAAAGGGCACAATGTCGGTACTTCAAAGTGAGTCTTGTCGGCACTTCAAAGTCTCATCTCCATTGCTTGGCTGGCGTATTTGTATTCTTAGCATTCATATTTTTATTAATAAATCCTGTCT